>OZ023143.1:2831798-4031798 GCA_963675895.2 Styela plicata
ATTCCAACATTCTTTGAATTATATCAAATCAAATAAAAAAAAAACATTCAGCAACTAATATTAAATGTATATATTACAACATACCCAATTCACAGTAGCTTCCTTCAAAACCTGACGCACATTTACAGCTTGATTGACATCCGACTTTTATGCAAGTTCCAGAGTTAAGGCACGGAGACGGTTCACAACGATTGATAGCTATGAAAAATAATTTAGTGAGGGAAATTGACACCTGAAACTGATCACCCATATATGATACAATGCTAGGCTAAACAAGATTAGTCCAACTAGGAAGTGGAACTCGCACAATAGCCTGTCGTAATTAATTATCAATAATTAAAATAAAAATCAGCGTCTGCCCAATCAAAAAATTTATTTTTACGCATGAGAAACTGACGAACCGCATGCCCAGCATGATATGAACTGACGCAATGAGTAATATTACCAAACTCTAAAAAAGAGTGCCTTGTCATAAGCAAGTTTAATAAACGATTTTTATTACCTGGGACTTCGCAAATATACCCTTGTATTTTGAATCCATCTTCATTATTGATGAATTTCATATTATCTCTCGTAGATGCAAATGAACTCATGAACAAATACCCACTTCCTGTTTCTACTGATGACCACGCCCAGTTCCTGTAGTTAACTCGTGAACCATCCAACCATAACCAATCATGATTCCTCTTATACGCTCCTATCCAAAAATTAATAACGCTACCAAATGAACTGTATTGATCTATGATCTGATTCTCAACAACATCAAGTATTTGTTTTGTTTTCAACATCGCAACCGATCCTCCCAAGTTCGTACATGTTGTATTTGCTTCCATGAATTCTCTTGTATCGTATAGATTGATGTGATATTTACACCCATCGTAAACCGTAAATCTCCTTTCTGTAAGTAGGACATGACATAGACTACACAGCAAATAATGAATGTAAAATGAAAATATCTCTTGCTAGACAACATCATCTGATCCACAAAATGATTCGTTCATGGCGAAGATGTAAAAATAAAACAAATAAGGGTTGTCAGATTAGGTAGTCTAATGAATATGGGTTATAAATGAGACCAGATATTTCCCTATCTATGAGAAAAGGCGATATAGTTAAAATAGTCTGAATCAAAAGCAGAATCTCGTTATGTTTCGAATATGAACCCTTCTCCACCGCTTACGCAATATTTAGATGTATCTCTAATATAATATATGTTTATTCCTTGTAGGGGATAGATTTAGAATAGTCCTAACGTATTTATTTCCTGCGTATCGTAAGAAGCTACTTAAAGTAAACTGAAGAAATGGTTAATGGTTTTTTCATCAACACCCGGGTCCAAAAACACTCACTGCACTTTACAATGGTGGCTCAGTCTTGTAGCCTACAGAGTGTTTTCGGCTTAGTGTGCATTTGCTTAGTAGTTCTGTGTCCTCCGAGCCCCCACTTTTTTGGAGTTCACTCTGAGCAAGGCTGAAAGCCGCTCCCAAAGGCTACCAACCCGCAGCCACTCAGTAGCAAAGAGCAAAGAGAACGGAACTGAACCATTATGGTAAAGTGCAACGAGTGGTACTCGCCCTTGGCGATGGTAAAGCCATCTACCACTTCTTTGCATCCTTTTATTCGCCTCTTACGACACACGGGAAGTTGAATTCTTTTATGCGCTGATGTGACCTTACTTAGAGCGAATTTCTATAAAAAAAAAATATGGCGTATTTTTTCTGGTATCGGTATACAAAGTACCTACTTTTGTACCTACTGCTTTAGGAAGCTAGATCTATGCACCACACAAGCTACTGAACATTCGCGTAGTAATGTGCTAGCTTGACACTCATACGTACATGTGTGTTATTCTAAATCAGCATGATGTTTCAGTATATTCTTATATCGAAGATATGACCGCACAGTACGCAACCATGTGAACTAGACTCAAATCATTCAGTACGTAAAAAAAATTTCACAAACCTTGGCATAATTTTCCTCGATATGATGGTTGACAAATGCACGTATAAAAGGGCCAGACATCTGTATTTTGACACGTCGCACCATTCTTACAAGGGGTTGGGTTGCATGGATCTTAAGAGTAAAGACATTTAAAATAATCGACTGTTAGCTATGTCCCAAGATGTTGGGTGTGATAGATACCATAAGTGTTAACGAAAAATGGTCTTAAATGAATCACGTTTCAACAGCGCAAGCACAATATTTCATATGCCCATATCCAACAGAGCAAAGTTGCATAAAAAAAAACAATATGAAATTGTTATTTTAAACTCTCATTTGGTTTTTGTACCTTTTGTTTAGGGCTGGGCAATTCGATTCGATGATTCGAATCGATTCGAAGCACAGATTATTTGAATCAACCGGGAATCAGCCATAGTGACAAATAATCCCCTAGAGAAGTGGAATTTTTCATTTTTAAGGACATAGAAATAGATTGTCGTTGAAATGAAAATATTTGTAATTTGTAACTGTGAAATTCTTAATTGTCATGAACGAGACAATATTAGTATTAGTAAAAATGAAATATTTGTTATTTTTATGCAATCAGCGATTCGATCAAATTCGAAAAAAGTATCCGAATCAAATTCGAATTTCTAATGATTCGATTCTGCCCAGCCCTACTTTTGTTATATCGTTTGCGCCTCTGAGAAATCGCGTGTTTCCATTTTACTGAACAGGCATGCACGGCCGGTTGAAGCAAAGCGAAATAATGACTTGCTGATGTTTCTCATTTTCATTAATCTTTTGCAGTGAAAGCTGAATCAGATATTTGTCCAAAGTGTGTATAAATGTTTTAGTTTGTTATTGATTTCGCTGCAAACAAGATCGGAAGCAGAACCTAATAAGAGTCAAAGACCTTTTATATGAAAGGAAGCTATATAAGCATACCAGAAACTGCACGAAATGCATAAAAAGATCTTAAACAAGTCTGAATCGGTATAATAGAGTGCAGTAAGTGGTATCTGCCCTTTGCGATGATGACACCATTTGTCAAATCTTTTCTTCTTTCTAGACTCTTCTTTCGATATATAGAAAATATGTAGTTTGCTAAATTAAACTAAAAAACTTAGTTAGTTCATGGCAGAATAATGAAAACAACCTGTTTCTAGGTCACATTTTGTTCCTGAATATCCAGCAGTTGTGCAGTTACATTTGTATCGTTTACCAGATATTTTACAAATCCCTCGATTCGAAAATATATCTGATCCACATATTCCAGATGATACATCTAATGCGACAGTACAGGGTTAAAAAAAATAAATCACAACTATGATTTTTCAATCCAAACTTTGAGCCATTCCCCCTAACAAAACAAATTGTTATACACCAAATATGTTAATTATGTATAGTTTTGATTGTAAACTTATTCTGTCGATTGATTAGGAACTCAGTTCAAGGCACGTATTCACACATCGCAAGCGTTAAATTATTCTTACCACGTCCCTTTTTCATCTTTTTAACTAGATTAGTTATTGGCACGAGGTAGGGTTGAGGAAAAATGAATCATTTGTGATTCGAATCAGATGCGAAAAATTTTTTTTAGTCGGATTGAATCATTATCCATGTGAATAACAAATATCCCATCTTTTGGTATTACAAATTGTCCCCATTGTAGGAATAAAAAAAATTAGTTTATTATACATTTTCAATCCATATCCAGCGTCTGAGAGCACCAATTTTTACATTTTAACGACATAATGTAATCGATTTTGATTAAATTTGACCAATAAATTAGATGTGGTTGGAATAGGCGAAAAAAGGAAATGCAAAAAAAAACGATTTCTTAAACTAAGACCATGCTTCAAAATAGTTAATAGTACAAAACAATGAAAAAATTTATTTCCTCACCTTTCTCGCATATATATCCAAATAATGACGTGCATTCAGTGTCGACCCATCTAAACCCCATCCCAGAATATTTTAACAAACAGTTTTCATTCTCTTTTCCATTCGGTTCACTTCCAACGAACGTGTGCCTGTAACAACGTCAACCTTGAACAAGTTCGAATTCGAGGACCAACCCTTTTTTCAGAATCGTACACTAACAAGCGGTTCCGTCAATTTTGTACACGCTCAGAGATTATTACTAACTTCTGCATTTTTACACCACGGCATTTTTACATCAATCTCCTGGATTCCATTAAGCATGGGATGATTGCGCTGACGTGATGTATTTTACTTAAAACATGCCAGTCAGAATTCAGTTAAACAAGAGTTACTTATGGACAGTGTTTCGTCTAGGGCTGATAATAAATAAAATAACTTTTTTGGCGAAATAGCTTCGCATACTGACGATCTAAGCCGATGATCACCATTACTTTGAAAAGAACCACGGATAAAATCTTATCCTGTAACAATAGTTTTCTGAATCTAGGTAACCGACGATTTAAGCCGACGATCACCATTGCTTTGAAAAGAACCACGGATAAAATCTTATTCTGTAACAATAGTTTTCTGAATCTGGGTAACCTGAATACTATGCATGATACTTACTGTTTCCAATTTTGGTAAGCATCAGTAATGAGTGTTCCGTCCTCCCATTTCTA
Source organism: Styela plicata (assembly GCA_963675895.2). NCBI lineage: Eukaryota > Metazoa > Chordata > Ascidiacea > Stolidobranchia > Styelidae > Styela > Styela plicata. The sequence continues at coordinate 2,836,346 of OZ023143.1, forward strand.
GTTTCCTTCAAAATCAATGTCATTGCCACTTGTCCAAAAACTTTCCGACTCATTGCTGAAATTCAGTTTTAATTATGTTAGTCGTAACCCAACAGAATTGAAATGATTATTAGAAGACATAATTCATAATTCAATATCACAAATATAATGCAACATTTCATCACTATCATTTGAGCTGTACCTCAACTTTTTACTTTCTAACATACTTATTGACAAGATTGACGGCTCTATTAGTTTGCAAATTATTTTATCGTGCATCTAAAATGTATATCATATAACACGATCAAATGGCTCGAAATACTTAAAATAAATTCTCAGTTATCAAAAGAACCAAATGACTGAAAATATAGATAGAATGGCAATCAAATACGTATATTCAGGGCTAAGTGTCTCAACTGATGTATGAGCAATGAAGAAGAGAAGCATATATGGTAAATTTGAGGGTCTTCTTAAAATCAAGGTATATAGTCAGTTTTCAAAGGCAACGCTATGCCTATGCTCATGAACCTGTTGCCTAAAACAATCGTCAAGATTGGTATTGTTTAGTATTTCCACTGTCTGCTTGAGAATTACCTTAACTGCTTCGTTAGGAATTTATCAAGTGCTTCCGTTTTAATTGATATCAAGCTTTTACCAAGAGATGAGCATTGAGATCTTGCCCCATGGAATGTCGTCACGTTATTTTTGACGATATCTAAGGTTAGCACATTGTCGAAAAGAATCCATTTCGGATCTGTAACAAGAAATCACTATATATCATCACCGGCAGTAATTATTAAACCTCCCTGTCAGAAGTATATAGACTGAACAAGCTTTGTTAAGCGTGGCTCACTGATGGATCGTGCCGCCGAGGCGCGGTTTATCAGTGACTCATGCTTGACAAAATAATTTTTCCGACAGGATTTTAAGAACCCTTTTTGTCACAGCTCTTGAAAAAATGATTGGTTGTAATGTCTACCATGTAGGTTCAGTTCCGCGATTGGAATGTTTTTCGTTTAGAGTACAGTACAAAATCTTTTAGTATTTTCTTCGTTAATGAGTGGCCGGTGGTTGGTTCCTTCTGGTGCTTGCGTGGACTTTGGCTTTATAAAAATCACGAATCTTGTGACTGAAAAATTATACTCAAAGCAACAAAACAATTCCCAATTTTAAAACGCAAAATTTATTACCAGACTGACAAATGAAGGCAAATGGCAGACTGCAGTTCTCGTTCGCCCATTTTCCATCAGTCATACGAACACAATAATTGTTGAATCTTGATGAGACGGTCAGAGGATAGTATCGGTTGAACCTAAAATACCGTAAAAATGCAAATAGTTACACCTTTGAAAAACTGGTTCAACCTTTTTGTATATATTGCACTGTTTGTTGAATGTAATCCACTCGTACACGTGCAAATGTAGCCATCACCAAGGATCTTTTTCGATCGATTTTCTTCGAGACACATCCGGATTGCTCTCATGCGGCATTACCCGCCCACGAGAAGTATTATGAACTATTATCAGGACTATCAAAAATCATCAAGAAAAAGACTATAATGCCAAATTGCAAGGTAGGCAGGCAGTCTCCGGCGGCCGTCTCAGTTTATGTTATCGCAAACAATATTCTCTCTCCAGACTAAATCTTCAACGAAATTACATTTGAACAAACTTGGCTAATCGGTTTGAACACTAATTTATTTAGTAACTTTTCATCTGACCTTTTTTGGTGATTGATAATGTTTCTATATTACGCTTGCATTTAGTATGCAGGCTTAGCTCATGCAACGACATAGAAGATAAGCCGTTATCAAATTAGAGTGCTTTTACTACTATCTGCACTGAGCAACAGTAAAATCATCCACCACGTATCAATTTTCTTTTGGTTACTTTTTACTTGAGTTTAATTAGTTAGTTTACTTGAATTACGTCCAGAGGCTCAGTTGCGCAATGTTTGTATTTAGCATATATCGATTTTATATTTTGCATCAATATGTACATTAAATTTTCCTATCGAGGCTCTATTTCTTTTTTGTTAGTACATGGTCCACTGATGATTTGTTATTTGATGAAAGTTTTTGTACAAACAAAATACCCGACCCTGCATGATACTTTAGTATCATATATTCGAAAGGTATCACAATTTCTGTATGTTGTCTTCCTGATACGGAGTGACCTTTTTATTAAGACATTTTATATTCCTTGTATATTTCTTTTGAAAACCATGGGAGAATCTTCGCCAGAAAGTATAATTGAAGAAAGAGAGCATGAGAGTCACGCGCATCGAATTCTTGAAAATTTAGAATTATCAAAGTTGGAGACAGGGAGTTTCGAGCTCATAGAAATGTTTTATCGGCTGCATCAGCAAGTTTTGAAGAAATTTTTGTACAAGATAGCAATGCGAGAGAAGAAGCTAGTAATGTTGTATCAGGTGAAATCCTTGATTTGGACCCTGAAGCTTTTGATCATTGCCTCAATTTTATTTATACTGGAATAGCTTCCTTTACACTGAACGAACCACAGCTTTTGATATGTGCTCCCGAGAGGCTGCAGCTGAGATCTCTGACTGATTTTTATTTCAGATATATGAGTGACTATTTGACCGCTGAAAATTGTTTGATCTATAGAAAGTTGGCTGTTCAGTATAAAAGAGAAGCAGCAGAATTTCTGCAATTCACCAACGAGAATTTTGAGGAAATCATTGCGGCATTGCAATTTCTGGCCGCTAGTTCGTCCGATGTTGTTACCTTTTTACGAATTCTTTCTGAGGAGGAGTTGAAATGGAAAGCTGCCATTAGTTGGATCGAGAAGGATGTTGAAAACCGCAGAGCATTTCTGGTCGAATTTCTGGAGGTAATTGACCTTCAAGCGTTATCTAAGGATTTTGTTCGAAATACAATTTTGGCTGATCCGCTCGTTAAGGAGTCCCATGCATGCAAAGATATGGTTATTCAGGCCCTTCTGGGACGAATCGTATAAAATAGCATAAATCAATATTTAGCTCTTGTGTGCATGTATTATCAGAACCTAAATTTTTCCGGATGTTCCAAAACTTTCTTCGGGAGAACAAGCTTTAAAACCCGCTAGTCTTGTAGGTGCGGGTTTTAGAATTGCTCAACGTATTTTGTGTTTCCTGCGTATAGAGAGGTAGTAGAAATAGCTAATTGGAAACAAAGAAGCGGTAGGTGGTTGTACTATCGCCCATGGCAGATAGCACTCATTGGGTTTTATTGTTTATAGTGGTTCAGTCCTCGCTGGATATTTTCCATTGAGAGTGCATATGCTTGTACTTCTTTTTGTAGCATCTTATTGCTATTAAAGTGGCAGTTTGTTGGTTCCTTGTGTGCTCTGCCTCCGGCCTTTCTTTGAGTGAACTCCGACAAAATAAATAAAAGTAAAGTCTAGATTTGGCATTTGCTAATTATGTTAAATGCGACCCATTCAGCATTGCTGGTTCGTGTTATTCAAAGCGAAAACCTAACTGAATAGTGTGAATCACCTCGGATTGCCGTGAACCATTACAGCTAAAGAAAATATTTGGAACATAGTCTTCAAAATTTCTCTTACCAATTTTTGTAATGTAGGGACTCGATATTGTTCCATTTCCACCCGTGGTCGTAATGGAGGCCAATCCATGTTGTTGATCTGCGAGCAAAATATTTATCTGATAAAGTTGGCTCCGCTCTGCAATACCGAAAAAATGATATACCGACGAAAAAAATATGTTCAATGTCGTTTTCCTTGAGATGCCGTGGCGCAAATAAAAATTCATCTTAATTATCCATAAAACCATCAAGCTTAGGGTGGCGATGTAAAAAAAAGTAAAATTTTCATTTGAAAGTTGATATTTTTAATTGCCAATTTAAATACGCTAATGTATATTTTACCAGTTTATTATTGTCGATCGGTTGATATTGTGTATCGTGCTGTTTTTTTATATGGACCTCGGAGTCTGGTATATGCATGCGAAGACCTACCGTTCGTCCTACCTATATCGCATTTTAAATATTTTTTCAAGTGTTGTAGAGGGCGTAAAGAGATTTGATTCCATTCACACTCAATATAAAGTTTTGTTCTGCTTTTAGTACAGACAGACCCCCATCGGATATTCCGTACTCCCGGCGCTTCGGCACAGCAGATCATGAATTATAAGTACCCAGAACTGAAATTTCTTTATTAAACGTAGTTATCACCAACAAACCTTGTCATGAGTTGCACTGCTGCTCGTGTTTCATCGCTTTTGATTTCAGTAAGCCACGCGTTTCTATTGAGACACACTGACTTTGCTTCATTGTAATCCCTCGGTATTTCAAATATTTCAAACTTGTAGTTTTGAAAAGTTGTTGTTTCTGAGACAAAAAATGTAAAAACCAAGCACAAGTACTATGAAAGGTTTGATAGATACACAGCCATGGCATGGAAGTTTGAACAAAGTGCTGATACAGATATTCAAGGTATGGGGCAATGTTCGAGGATAGCCGACAAACCACTCGTTACGCCGCAGAAAAAAAGTTGCCTCTTCAAAGCGTAAAATGAAATGGCCCCAAGGAAATTACAATTTTCCCACTGAGCATTTGGCTTTACGGACACTGGCGGCGAGACGGGCGGACATGCCTCTTCTCCACCGTGGTTAAATTACTACACGTATACGTTTGTCCTTGCCACTCAATTCAGATAAAAATACTCTGGGTAGGCCTAGGTAAACAGGAAAGCAATTTTATTAGAAATAATAACACAAATTGGCTATGAATCTGGACATCAAGATGAGCAAGATCAAAATACAAATTCACGTTTTCAAATGTTTAAACACAAACTGAAATTAGTAGCAAAATATGTCCGAAATATATATGCGTTCATTGACCAAGGGATATATACAGATGGTCATTCCTTCGGATTTATCTCAGCACTGAAGCTCTTTGCAAATAATGGGTTCAGGGCAATTTTATATAAGTTTGATGCAATGCTGAGCTGAGCGAGTAACTATTGTATGGTACATAAACGAGTATATGCATCCGGGAAATTACGGTACGCATGGGATGTAACAGACGTGAGAGATGCATTGCACGCAACAAGCAACTGCACTCGGCATATGCGATATGAACTGAATGTTGTAGAATGTGTGTATAAGGGATGTACCGTAACAAAACCAGTAACTGCACGCAAGAGTTTATGGGACGCAGTACGCTATGTATGGTACAATATTACTTGATCTTAAGATCAATTGTTGTTCACAGAAACAAAAACACGGAGAATTTAGTGCAAATTACCTTTCAAAGACAACAACCAAAAGTCAACAAATAGGCGTAGATGAAGTGAGTTGTGCTGCGATGCAGCCTACTAGAATGTAAGGTACGTAATAGAAACAATTTTCATACCCAATACTCATTCCGCTTATTTCGAATAAATATGTAAGTTTCTAAACTATATCATTTACTCACTGTTAGGTGCTGGATCTTCTTGCAGTTTCGTTGGTGCAGCAAATGCTAGGATAATTAGCAAAGCGTACATTGTAGTGTGCTTTTCCTGCGCCTCGAAAAAGGAGATCTGGTTATACTTATAACACGTGGAGCAAAAGTATGAAGATTTAAGAATTACAAAATCGATTCGAAATGAACATGGCAAAGAATCAGACTTCGCGTATGATAAGAAAATTTTAGCGCTTACGAAACAAATTTGTCATTCATGGTACCAGTTTTGATGTCAAAATGCGCACACCGTGCGCAGTCATTAGTGTTCTTAAATAGGGACACGATGCCATGCCATCAGGACAGAAGAAGCGCAGAATGACTGTCTGATTGTTTTACAATTTTGAGACCCAAAATATTTTCGCGCACCTTTGAAAATAGTAAAAAAATAAACAATGTCAAAAACTATGGATAATATATCCCACTATTTAGCCATTTGCAGCACAAGATGTTTAACTATTTTGTGCGTATTTTTCACCAAATGAGATACTTTTGCAAAAAAAGAATACAGGTGAATCGTAATCCGGGCATGCCATTCGTTGTTCACGACTGGATTTTACTTGCTTGTTTGAAAAAAAGTTACCTTAAATACTCGTCTTTCCCTAATATTGTGTTCTGAATACAACACTATGTTGCTATCTGATTCACACTTTTCATCAAAATATCTTTGCCTTCGCGCAGTATACTGAACACGGGATATGATGTATGACAAATCGGTTGCGGGTAACCATTAAAACAAGATTCTCAAGGACATTCTTATTAATTTGGCGCTTCAATACAGGAAGCTCTTAAATAGGATCCGTCGGCTGCGCTCCCCGTCAGTGAATCATACTTTGTTCATAGACATGTTCCTGTAATTTTTCACCTAATTAATATATGCCATGCATTATCCCACAAATAATATCAAGTATAATAGAATCCCCATCTCATGGAAGGTTATCCTTTTCGTGCCTTCTAGTTTATCAAGGATTATAGTTTATATTAGGGTTTTTGATATCTCGTTTACCTTAAAAGGCGCGAACACCCGAAAATAGCTTTTCCTTGAACTAGGTAAAGTGGAACAAATCTATAATAAAAATAAGTAAAGCATTACTATGTAACCAAGCTTTCCTTACAAAACTAGGAAGTACTTGATTCAACCTAGGTAATCGTTGTTTCGCTGCATTTAAGACTGCATCCAATTTTATGGCTTTTGAAGGTTAGAAACTTCAAATATTTTGAAGGCTTTTTATAACAAAAATATAATTTAACCCTTTTTCGTGCTATATACCCAGCTTTTTGAACCAGGTACCTAGCTGAAATTTAGGAAAATATGCCTATTTTTAACAATTTACTAGGTGAACCTTCAAATAGAAAACTCGATAAATGTTATAATTAGGCAATTCAGATATGAGTGAAATCAGCTGAAACTATTTTGAAAATAAAATAAACTCGGTACTTTTGCCTTCAAGTGCCAACATTAGTATCGCGCACGCAGGTCACAACGGATGAGGAAAAATTTGAAAGTAAATTTTTACTCGTGCGGCCTCAATTGACCTGTATATCTGTCCAGTTTTGAAAAATATAGAGCCGTCACTTACGAATATCCGAATTCTAAATTATTCGAAACCGCGCATACTCACTCTGTATCCAATGTCCATTTTCAAAGAGATAACTAGCAGTAAGGCAAAAGCGGCACTTCTCATAAGCCATCAATTCAGAATTATATCGTTTTTAGGTATTCAAAGATCCGACTCTTTTCGGACAATGTATTTTAGTGATTCTGACTGCATTTATATGGTTTTATCATTTGTGGGCGCGATGGCCTAGTGGTTGAACATGTTGGCATCGTAGGTTGAACAGCTCGGGTTCGAGTCCCGGCGAGTCCGGCTCGCTTATCCATGCCCACCACTCAACCCAGTGTGTAATAACTTGGGTAGGCTAAGCCGAACAGGAAAAGATGATAACTTTTTAGTGATTCTGACTGCATTGATATGGTTTTATCATTTGTGGGCGCGATGGCCTAGTGGTTGAACATGTTGGCATCGTAGGTTGAACATCTCGGGTTCGAGTCCCGGCGAGTCCGGCTCGCTTATCCATGCCCACCACTAAACCCAGTGTGTAATAACTTGGGTAGGCTAAGCCGAACAGGAAAAGATGATAACTTTTTAGTGATTCTGACTGTACATTGATATGGTTTTATCATTTGTGGGCGCGATGGCCTAGTGGTTGAATAATGTGGCATCGTAGGTTGAACATCTCGGGTTCGAGTCCCGGCGAGTCCGGCTCGCTTATCCATGCCCACCACTCAACCCAGTGTGTAATAACTTGGGTAGGCTAAGTCGAACAGGAAAAGATGATATCTTTCCAGTACTTGTAACCCTGCCCGTCCGCATAAGTGGCCGCTGTTACAGGGCCTTGGACAGGGTGTTCCACTCTAACAAGTGGCTATAAAAAAAATAAGTATATCTCCGAAATATGCTTGAACCAAGTTGTTATGTTTTTCAGTAGTCAGTTATGTCAATTATATGTTTTGCAGTAGTCAAAGATTCGACTCTTTCCGGACAATGTATTGTAGTGATTCTGACCGCATTTATATGATTTTATCACAAGTATATCTCTGAAATATACGTGAACCAAGTTGGTTGGAATCGCTTCGAATCGACTGTGAATTGGCCATGGGAACAGGAACTCGGAAAATGAATAGGGAATCTCGTATTCTAATGGCATAATACAAACAAAATATTTCCATTTTGATTCCAAAAAAAAAAATTGTGAATTGCAAGTATACAGTGTCTCTTACGATCTGTTTGTATCATTATTAACGAATTCGTAGTTAAATATTTTATTCTGATGAGCAATTATGGTAAAAACGGAACTTTTGCTATTTATAAAGAGTTATCTATTCAATTCGATTCCTACAAATTAGTGGATCAGATTTGAAATGAAATGATTCACTTTTTCAGACCTGATCACTCGGTCACTGCAATGCATATAGAGCACTGTAGTTCGGAAACATAACTTACCAGTTAAGTACGTAACCCACCAGTTTGACGAAGTCTACATAAGTTTATAACATCACGGTCACGCCTTTCTAAAAAGCGTGATAGATTTCAGATGAATCAGGGGAAATGTTGTTTTTAAAGATAAGTCTGCTTCCAAACAACTTTTCTTTGAACGGATACTGTAACGAACAAACCTTGAATAGATTCTCTTTTTTGTTCTGAAATCTGCTTTCTTAGGTTCCTTAATTTTAATGAAAATAAATATTATGCCATGAACTGTAAAGCATTCGTCGACAGTTTCATTCGACGTCAATATATTCTAGATCATACTTTAAACAACTCAAACAACTGACTAAACATTACGAATACAACTTGAATATAAACAAAGTCACGCAAACTCACGTCAACGACATAACTGTGATTTGAGAAGCAGCATCACAGAGCACCGCCGCCAGACAAAACAAATCGGCAATAATTACTGTTTAGTGATTGTGCAAAGTAATTCAACTACTGCACGTAAATAAATACAAAAATCATGTAGTTGAAAACACTATTTTTCAAATACGGAAAAGCGGGCAAAACAATAGGCTAAAACGGCTTATTTTGAGGTTCGATTTATAGAGTCCTATTCGTATTTAATCTTTAGGGGATTTTAGGTTTAAAATTCCACAGTGTCGTTACGTGAGCTGAGTTTATTAAGGTTCGAAATAAACACTTAATTTGGAGCTGGTAATATTCTGGAGTTGCTCGGGGCAAAGCGCTTGAAATATTGTCGTTTCTTCACCGCTTATATAGAATTACTTGAGTGAGTTTGTTCCGAAAAGTTCAGAAAATGTCGAACCTTAGACGGCTTTTTGCTTCAGTCTCTTAGAGGGCGATTGGATATTTATTAGCATTTATTAATTGTGAACCTATATTGAATAACGTATGAATATATTAAAAACATGATTTTCTTGTGTTGCATTTAAAATCTTTCTTCTTGTCACCTTGAATAGAGGTCGTCCGTCCGGTAACGTGTTCTTCTCACGATCGGTAACGTCACCAGTATAGAATATGTGTGGCGGTGTTCCACACCTTTCCACTATGAATGTTTTCAATTGCTACTTCGAACCTGAAATGATGCAATACAACATTTTTGAACCTAATCATTAGGCGGTACATATGTGTTTTCATTCACCCAAATAAACTCTTGCTTATACACAAATACAGGCGTGGTTATTCGCCTAAAGCAAGATCAGTATATAAAATAAAAAAATATGAAACAATACATGTGCATTAACAGTCAGAAAACTTATTCTGCCATATATTTATCACCCATGAATCTCGCTTCATTGATTCGATCATATCTTTTCACACATGACTCAGGAGAAACTGTCCGACTGGTAAAATAATAAAAGAAAATAATTTTTATCATATATTTCAAATATGGGCATTAGGTAATCTAATCACATGTCGCAGAAAAAAGGAAATTGTTTGAGTTTTCATTATAATTTTAAATCCTCTGTTTTAGATATAGTTTGTCACGCGTTTCCAACGTGATACTTAATAATCCTAATTCTTAAAATTTAACTTAACAAAACTTGTTAAACCTAGATGACGTGTGTAATCACTTGACCCTTACACTGTCCTGCCGGTTTGAACATCCTGATTATACCGCGATTCTTGGTACCGTTTTCCTAAAGTATTATTTAGTGGCTAAATGTTATAGAAATCATTTGATTTGACGATTTCATTACAAAATCTTGCCCATTTCGTGGGAACAAAGAATAATTGTACATCTAAAATAAACAAGAAAATGATGTTTTTAACATATTCATACGTTATTCACTATCAGCTCTGAGCTCCGAGAAAAAAAGATTTACGGGTTGTTGTTATGCCTCAAAATTAATGGAATGAGAGCACAGTTACGCAAGCAACCCAAAACCAGGGTCATATGTGGTGCCAGATTAGTCCCGATAAATCAAATGCCTTACGCGTGCAAAAATAAATTTTGCATGGCATTCTACTGTATTTCGAACGAAAACGACTAAAATACTATCAAGAACAGCGAAAGACGCAGCGAGCGAGTAACATACTTCCAGATTTTATGTATTTCTGTGCAAATTTTTTTCTATCCAAATGAGTGTTAAAGACTTGCCTTCTGATTTCCTGTGCATTATTTACCTGAATCCGATGGACAGACTTCACCAAACCAGTGGTTTAATAAAAGTTTGATTTGAAAACAAATCGAAAGAATTTGTGTAATCGTCAACAAGTCCAAAAATGACCAAGTACAGGAAATTTTCAAAAATGAGGCATAAATGTAATGGTACTTAGCTAAACGTTTTTTTATAGCAACCTCTTGGAGTGCATCACCTCGACCAAAGCCTTATACAAGCGGCCACTTATAGACAGTGTTAGTTATTTTAAAATCGCATGTTGCAGATATTTTATTATTTTAAATTCGTGATATAATCCAATTCGACAAAATTCGAATTTCAAACCAGAAGAATTTTCTTAGGCCCAGAGATACATGCTGCAAATTTTAAAAATTGTGACATTTCGCGAGGCGGGAGACGACGAAAAAATATTCTTGTTTTGGGTTTGGAAAGCGTGTAACGCACGATTATTCTCAAGACAAGAAACCGAAGAAACGTAGACTCTGAAAATATAGTGGTATTCAAGTGACGGCTACAGCTACGCATATGCTAGCATTTCACAAAAAAAGTGATTGTGCCTTTATCGTGTCTCATTTTCAATTCAAAGTAACGAAATCAATATAAAAAAAAATTTCCAGAACTGTCAAAATTAAAATTAAAGTTACGAATTCACTATAAAAAACTATTCGATGCAAAGTATATTAACTATTCCTATTCCTTGAGGGGCAGAAATAAAATAGACTTTTTTATCTTGCCGATGAAATGTGAAAAAAAAAATCACTTTTTCTGTTTTTTTTATTTTTTTATGATCAATTCGCGGCCAATTCCGATACTTTATAGTTCTTCAAGTCGATTCAACGAAATTGATTCCTCCAGTCCTATATACCAGTGTTTTTCAACCTTTTTCGAGTCACGGCACACTTTTTGCATGGAAAAAATCTTGCAGTACACCAAACAAAATTGTAAATTACGTTCCTTTTCAAATATCTACCCATCACTGGAAGTTTAAGTTTTAGACTTAGATTATTCGTACTGTTTTCCAATCTAATTATAGCGCTGTTGAAGTAATAATAGGCGTACTGTGAACTTACTGTTATTGCGCTTTCGCAGCAGCAAAAGGCCTACATAATAATATTCCTGTTATTGCGCAACAGAGACTCACCATGATGGTATACCACGTGATCATTACTCTCCTACTATATGAAGCAAAACACGTTGGAAGATTCAAACTGGTGATAGTGGATAATTACTTCCACAAAAGAAATGCTCTTTGACCCATTGTGTGAAACTATTGAATTCCTTGCGGAACAGCTGATGATCTTCCGTGGAGCACCGGTTGAAAACCACTGATACAGTTAAATCGCACACACTTTCATAATGGCAAAATACAAGACCCAGGATTGCGTAAATGTTAAAAATACCACGTGTCCTGGTTTATATTTGGACATAATTATTATTATATTTTGGGTTACTGACTCAAAAAATTGTTTAAAAAAAGTTGCCTTATTAATATTCTAAGGCAAACAAATACTTTTCATCGCACACAACACAGCAATAAAATGGGATATTTATTGCGCTTATGGCGCACAAACGTTTATAGGGCTTCATTCCAGTTTCAAAATATTTTTGCCGAAGGCCTACATAATTTATGTAGGTCGCTCCTCTAGGAGTTTCCTCGTGCCCTATTTTCACGTTGGCTAGGTACTTTTACCTAGAATTGCTAACCCTCGGCCTCCTCATAGTCTCTTCGAATCTAAACATCGACTGTTGTGGTGCTTTTCTGTCTTTACAGATGCAGCGACGACGTAAACGAACGCCAGTGGGATCGCTCCCAGTAATGTTTTGCCTAATGTATTTGCGCCATGTGTGTTTGTGCCCATTGCGTTATAATACAATTTTTTCAGTAATCAATAGACATTTAAGCACAAAAACCCACAAAAAAATAATCAAAGATAATAAATAAGCCCACTAAGTATCCTGGAAAATAAAGAAAATACAGAGAAAAGCTCAAGATGTATGAATATGAATTACATTCCCAGATACATCTGTAATTTTCACTGACCTGCTTGGTCAATGTTTGGCATTTCCCCCCCAATCTCTTGTAATCATTTACGCTGTTTCCTGTTTACTCAAGTTGCACAGTTCATTTGCACCGGTATTGTTAAGCATATCAGCCACAGATGGATCGCGCCTAGGCGGCGTAATCCATCATTGGCCTACGCTTAGCAATACACGCTCGGTCGGAAAATTTCTGAGGGTTCGCGTCGGAATGCGAGGTCGTCTCGATCTTGTCCTTGCCCGTTTTCCGTCTGCTGTGGAGTGTGTTTGCTTTTCTGTTTTGGGGAAATAAAGATCGTGTTTTTGCGATTGGCCGAAGGAGTCGAAACTCAATTTTCTCTGTGTTAGTTATGAATTCCTGTAGAAATGCCTCATTGAACATATTTAGAGCTTGTTATCGTGAGGTTTACGTTGGGATTGCTAAAACAGACACCGTTTTGAAGCCGCTGTGGCATTTGGTGAGTCATGCATGTAGTATTTTTGCAAAATGATCCGATATTTGCAGGCGGATGCACGCTTGAAAAGTAAACGTTGAAATTGTACACTAGCGTTTATTTTCAATGTTCCTCTTACAGCTTATGCGTTATTGATTTCTTACGCTTGCTTGTAGCTGTTGTGTAATCCGTGAATACCAGCAACTTGTCAGTACAGTTGCGGTAATGTCAACATATGGTAGGCGCCGGTAGGGTATTGCATATGCTTTTTATGTGTGTAGTTAACAATATTCCGGAATGCCATACAAACTGGCCCTATAGGTACCAGTACTGGCTTCAGAATAGTCCTAACGTATTTCCTTGGTGTGGTGATGGGTTGCTAAATATAAGCAAAGAAGGGGTCTCATGAAGTTTAGTACCATATATCAGATTATCATGAAAATTTCCCATGTTGAAAGCGACTCATTCCAACCCGGGAGACGATGCCAGATGCTTGCAGCATTGGCGTCCCCTAGTTAAGATGAAAATATTCTGCCAGATTTTATTTTAATGACATTCGGGAATATGGTACTAAACTTCACTAGACCCCAAAGAAGTGGTAGATATTTTTACCATTGTCCAGGGCAGATACTACTTACTGTACTTTACCGTGGCGGTTCAGTAGCTCTCTACTTTTAAGTGGTCGTTAGTCTCATTCTGACATCATTTAATATTGAAATAAACTTTCAAACTTGATATTAGGTTTTGTTTGCTTTCCTGACCTCCTTAGTCAGTTTTTATTTTATTCTTTCACCAATCATCTATCGCCTTTTATGTTGATTATGGAGTTGAAATAAACTTATAGTTGCTTGCCATTCTCTAATTTGAGGTCGCTATAAATGCATGTGTGGTGTTAGTGTAAAATGAAAACTAATTATAGAACATACCTTCAAACCAAGTTAGAAAAAAGCGACCACAGCAAATGTGTATTTCGTCCTCTGATAACCTGATACTTGTTGAGAATTTTGAATGCTGCAACATCAGTATGCAGATTAGCTATATACCGTAGGTAATGGTTGGCAGTCAATTTGTACCCTGATCAATTCACACCAGTGTATTGTTGATGGATCAATTCGTACTCGTAGCACATAGCACATAGGTCCATTTGTACAGTGTTGTTTTATGCTCGAACAGTTGAATATATTGCTCTAATATTTACCTACAAATTTCAAGCATAAAATATTGAAGTTTGAAAACCACGACTGCTATGAAATAGCAGTGTTGATGGCTTTGAAGCTTTTTGCCCATTTGAAGAAAATATTCCAGAAACTTTAAGAAAACAAGATTCTGACACCCTGGAATGTAGTTTTATGCATTTCTGTTAACATCCAGGCTCGAATGAGTCTCTGGTTGATGACAGGGCTGTTATTGTTAATTTCTGGAGTTTACTCAATTAAATTTATTGACTTAGTTGTCTAGTTTTGTTTCTTATTATCTTTTTTATTTCATGTTCAGAATAACGTAATATTAAGAAATATGTCGACGAAGATTCAAGGATCAAAAAGGTTGCTTGGAACAGATGAAAATGTTTGGTGAGTTCACAAGCTCTCTTTGCTTTTAAGGTATTTTAATGAGATTTTACAGATTGTGTTGAATATTATCAATCTGCAATACAAAAGCTGCCCTAGTATTCAAGCTCACTCGCGTATCTATATAGCCCAAGTTTGCCACCAGGTAGATTCATAGTTCTGATCTGACATGCACAACTGGTGAAAGCAAAAGAAAATAATTCGTCGACTTTTGAAATACTATTCAGAAAATTTCCTGAAATAGAAATAAATATATATAACCTGAGAAAAAGGGAAACACTCTAAATCAAATAAAAGAAAGGTGGCAAACTAATAACCAAGATAAGATAAAAATTAGACAACAGCTAACATGTAAATTTTTGTGGCCTACTTTCGAAAATAAATATCTTTTCCAGAAAACATTGCATTTTCTTTGATATTCATGGTGTGTTTTTCCTTGTTTATATGATAAGATTCCAAAAATAATCTTTTGCTATAATTATCCAATTTTGTTTTGCGGGTTTGAAACACACTCCGATGTCTACGCCTTTGCAAAACACACACCCAATGTTCATGTCACGCAAAATTCTTTTGATTTTTTTTGCTTAAACCCTTGACATAAGGGATTGTGTTGTAAGCGACCGGTTCAGGCCTATCCACCAGATCTTGTTTCCTCTTGTTCCCAGGAATTGTTTTGGGAATCTGTTCTTACGCAGAGCCTTATTAACAAAATTGATTTCTTTTTTGTGAAAAGTAAATTGAATGCTTGGTTTAGAGTTTAGGTAATATATCTATATATTGGTCCCAGATTTTGCACAAAATTTTGAATGGCTATAAAGTTGTCGACTTCTATACAGGGCTGTTTACACAAAGTTAGCTGCTGATTGTAAAGCAGTTAATGTCGGACAAGGATTTCCAGACTTCAGTCCTCCAAATTATGTGAAAGAAGCTCTCTCTGTGGCTACTGCTGGTGACAAACATATTTTGAATCAATATACCAGGGGGCAGGTGAGTTTTTCTCATCAATATATTCTCGCTTGTGGATCACTCTGCCAATGTGTGGTTACCGCCAAAACGGGTCGAGCTTGGTGAAGCAAAATGTCAAAGATCAAAAATTGTTTTGGAGAGATTAAACGTTTGCAACATACTGGTACTCTATTTTCAAGAGATTATAATCAACCATGAGCTATTAAATGGGATGAGAATAAACAACTGCATTTCATTAATAAACAGAAAACATTTCAATATATAATTACTCTGCTATTGAGATACAGAAAGTCGAACTGGGGGTGATGAAAGTCAAGCTTTCTGGATCTCCCTAGTATGGGCCCAGGAAAGCAAAATATGTTTTTTTCAAGTTTGAATAAATCTGGAAGCAGTTTTGCTACTGTGCTTACATATACACGAGCAAAAAATTATGATCATGTGTGAAAATTTCTTAAAAAAAATTTATGATAAATTTTAAATCTTTATTGAAACATATCTGACTGCAAAATGATATTACAAAAGCTTCTAAAATCATACCTTATATATATACCCTGTACCTTATTTATATGTCATTGACACCCAAAACGAATATAATAAACCGTTCGATTGGTTTGAGTTCATAATACATTTTTAAGAAGCCCCTGCATATTTAAAAGAATAGATTCTGTCGCTTTAAATTTTGACTTAATGGTTGTAGTGGTTTCATTTTGAGATTCATGGTTCAAATCGAGGCAAATGTTATTGTGAGCCATCAGTTTATCTGGAAGTAGAGATCTTTTTTTCGATCGTCAAAATACTGATTTTCAGTTAATTCACTTTTCCGACCTCTTTTCCAACGAATTTTAATATTTTCAAATCTGATTAAAAAATATTCGGTTCAAAATGTTATTTAAAACCTCTGGTTTGATTCTGATTCATTAGAAAAAAACTTCATTATTGATATTATTCAAGGGCCATCCACGACTTGTCAATGCTGTTTCGAAGTTATTCAGTCCATTGATGGGAAGGGATATCGATCCAATGAATGAAGTACTTGTGACGTCAGGAGCTTATGGTGCTCTGTTTTGTAGCTTTCAAGCTTTTATTGAAGATGGAGATGAGGTATTATTAGGGTTGTGCTTTAAGTTTAGTTTATTTAAACAGTATTCAAAATTCATCGTATGGTATATTTAAATTTAGTTTGTGGAGTCAATTTTTCGGAATTTAGATAGATAAAATTGCTGATATCTAACCAACCCCATTTCGCAGCAAATTCATGATATATTTTACAACGTAAAATTTAGTGTATATAATGATTAGGATATTTGATTATTCGGGGTAAGGACATCCCTTGTGTTTACATACATTGCAGGTTGTTTGAAGATTACGGGGGTGATTGTTTTAACAATTGAACATACTTGAGTGAAGTACGTTATTTAATATTCATGATCTAAAATTCTATTTTCATCTTTGTTAATTTATATTTATTAAGCAGTGAATATATCTTTTTTTTAAATATGCACAATCTTTAATTCAGGTTATCATCATAGAACCATTTTATGATTGTTATAAACCAATGGCAATGATGGCGGGAGGCATTCCTAAATATGTATCCTTGAGGCCGGTATGTTACTCTTATTTAATCCTTAATATTTAATTTAATCCTTTACATAGAATTTTTTTGAAATGAGTTTCAAAATCCGATTCAATTCATATAATGATGTTTTAGAATTTTAAGGAATGGAAATTACTGCCTTGTGTCATATTTGAGCCGTTGTGCTTTGAAAACATGATTTTGCTGTACAATGTATTGATTTCCTTCGAATCAAATTTGGATCACAATTTTGGAATACAAGACATCTTAGCTATTCGCTATTCATTTCAGGACACCCCCATGATTATGCCTTCATCTTGAAACATCAATTATTAGTCAGTGTTTCACGGCTAATGCCATTATGTTACCTCGTAATGTGGTTTAAAAGCGCCATATCATAGGACAGTTTATATCCTTATTTTTTTTTCTAATTTCCAATGTTTAATGTAGTTTTAACCAGACTTGAATATGCAATCGAAAGATAAAAATAATAGGATTCCACATTCCATTATTGCCCACTATTAAGATAGTGAATGGTATGAATATTATAATTTAACTGATATATCTGATACAATCCAAAATCAACTTTTATTTCTCACTTTTCAGAAAGCTGGTGGTTCAGCAAATAGTTCAGATTGGGTTTTTGATGAGAATGAACTGAGATCTGCGTTCAATAGTAAAACGAAAGCAATAGTTTTAAATAATCCACACAATCCACTTGGAAAGGTAAATATTTAAATTCAAAATTTTTTTTAAATGGATAAATATATATAGATGATAGGCTGGTCAATGAAATATTGATGTAACATATTTTGCTCCAACTGATACCAAAAAATGGACTGAAAATGGTCAATACCTATTCCTGATACTATTTCATAACATTGTTGTTAACTTTCAAGCTTTTTTTGGTGGCTTTATTTTTACCGAAACAAACGGTATGTTTTATCGAAAGTATAGTTGCAGCCCCTAGCAAGGATTCATACTGTGGTTGAAATGATATAATAGCAAGTGCCTTTATTATTTATTCTTTCTTATATATTCCAGCTCTACACAAGAGAAGAATTAGAAATGATTGCTGAATTATGTATCAAACATGATGTTTTATGTATCAGTGACGAAGTTTATGAATGGTTGCAATATGATTCTAAACATATCAGAATAGGTTGGTTTTTATTGTCAGTTTGGGATCTGGATAGGTTTGCTCATTTGCGCAAACATAAAAACCTATGGTAGGAGCAACTTCCAATTGGGAGAGAAATATTTTTTAGGTGATGTAACGTATTGGGGAACAGAGCATTCAAGTTTTATTGTATAGGGGTTTTCGGGAACTCTTGAAAGTGTGTTAAAACCTTGCTTGAGCGAATTTAAGTAAAAAAAAATAGTTTAGTGACTTTTTGCAGAAAAGGATTATTAGTAGCTGGTAGGTAGGTTTATTTTAGGCTGCACTAATTCTAGCTTTACTTCGAGTGAAATCCATTAAAAAAGAAATACATTCATTGCTTACATGTAATATGCATGATGCATGACTGCTGTATTGTAATGGTTCTTTTTTAAGTACCGGTATGGTAGCTGGTTTTAATAACTTTTAGCAAAGTGCTTTGAAAAAATTAGCAATGTTTCAAAATAGCGACCCATTCTCGCATACAGTGAGTGAATCGAGAACTACTCTCGTGTAAGTCTGGGATGGAGTTCTTGCTTTACCATTCTCAAAAAATTTCTCTACATGTTCATTGTCGGTGGAGAAAGCCGTAATCATCAGTTCCATGAACCAACATGCAACAATCCTGTTGCATCTATTCATCCCGCTCGGGATTAAAACCAGGACGTTAGTGATGGCTAGCTAGTGATGCTAACGCTGACTAAATTGAGTGATCCATTTCGTCCCCTTAAATAAATTCTTGTTTTTTTGTTGTTTCTATAGGGTCTTTACCAAATATGTGGGATAGAACTATTACTGTTGGGAAGTGCGGGAAAGACATTCAGTGTTACAGGATGGAAGGTAGCAAAATATAAAATATTTCTCCAATATATTTTGTCAATCATGGGTCTATGACATAGGTTGGTCTGAGCACAAGTTATCAGAATAGTCTGGTATACCAGAATTTTGGACTAAAAGTCATTTTGTTTTTAATTCTTATTGAATTGATTCATTTTGTGATGAAATCCTGATATTTATGACAAATTTTGTTTTTATTTTCAAAATCACATAACATTTGAACCATAAAGATAACCATTGTCAAGGCACAGTTCACAGGTGTCTGAAGTTTGACAAAATCAAATTTCTCTTTCTTATTTTGACACCTCTCAGCAATATATAATTTGATGTTATATTACAAAATGATGGTTACAGGGATGTCTAAAACGTAGCGAATATTCAAATCCATTTGAAAATTAACATAATCCATATAAAATTCTTGCTCTCCATATTGATATAGTTTAATGACATAAAGGAATGCGTGTACTTCAGTCAAAATTAAATAGATTTTGTCATATATTTTATATTCCAAATTATTTTTTCACCATGTATTCGAAATGGTGTAACATTTCAGTTTTGGCCATCATTGTTTGAATATTTCGACGATGTGAGCTAAATAACTGGATCCATACTCATAAATGCCTCATGCTAGTTAAATTAAATGATTAATTTACTACATGTTGGAATGAGCTGTAACAGATTTTTAATAAACGCTATTGTTATAGATTGGCTGGGCGATGGGAGCTCCTGAGTTAATTAAACACCTGGTCACAGTTTGGCAAAATTGTGTGTTCCATTGTAATACACCAGCTGCTGTAAGTAGATTGCTTTTTAATTCATGTGATTAGGTATATAAGGGTCCACCCCCAGTGTCATCATAAGAATCTTCAGGCCTTATTCTGAATGAACCTCTTGAAAGAAACGTTTGAATGGATTTGAATGAATTAGTATTTTGTGTTTGAGTTTTTTTTTGATTAACCCTACAGAAATATTATTTTGCAATGTGCAAGTCAGAAACTAAGTGGATGTTTGTTCGTAGTATATTCCCAAGTTGAATATAAAACTCTGATTACGGTACTATCATTTGGCCTGTGCCACTGGGAGCTTTTTTGCAACATATCACGAAAAATAAACAAAAGACAGGAAGAGTTAGATTGACAGGTGTGAGGTGTGCAAAGAGTACAAGAGGTTCACTTGTGTCTGTATCGTTCCAGACAGTTATGTGAGTCTTCAAAACCTGCGGAAATAGGAAATTTTGTGCGATTAGATATTAGGAATGTGACAATTAAATTTCATCTACAGTTATTCATTGAAACATACTTGATCTCCTTTATTGAGCAGAACCTATCATGAAGTTCTTAATATTGAGTTAAAAGTAACTTTTGTACAATACGGTCAGCATTTGTTTGAGATATACTCACATTCACGAATAAGAGAGTCTAACATCTATACAGGAATACTTATTTGCACCCCTGGTGATATAAAAGAATGCGTAATGACTTTGGAATGGACTGTGACAGTTACATAATGATGCACAAGGCAGTCATCTCTTAAAATTGAAGTAAATACTGATTATAATAATTTGTGGTGATGTCATCGACTATCAGCAAGTTGAAAAATTATTTTTGGAATGAGACCTTAATTTTCATCAAAATAGGAAGCTGTTGCTATTGGAATAGAGAAAGAAATGTCTCGTATGGGAACACCAGATTGTTATTTCACATCGTTACCGAGAGAACTACGTGCCAAGCGTGATCAAGTCGCAGAATTGCTAACAAAAGTTGGAATGAAACCCATAATACCTGAAGGCGGTTATTTCATGTTAGCAGATATTTCTGGCATGAGTAAGTGTCTTCATATTTTTAAACTTTAGAACCTCAATTTTATCTTAGTTCTTTGCAAGTACTTGTTGGTATTGAACTTTTAGAAAATTGATGATGGTGGATTATCATTCACCAATAGTGAGAAATCAGATTTGCTCTGTAATAACAGCACATGTTATCGGACTTAAGTTCTGTGTCCCTCTAATTACCGGTAGCTATTTATGATATTGGAATTGAATATTAGTTTTTCATAGACACTCATTTGAGTGGATCACCTTGGTACCAGGTACAATACAAGCAGACACTTATTCCTGGAAATATGTGATTTCTTTTTTTGATTCGAGGTGTCTACACAATTTGATTTCATACTTAAGAAAGCATAATTCGTAGGCCATGGCTCGTGGAGCAATTTTTCGTTCAAGTCGGTTGCTGGAAATATGCCAACTTTATGACTCAAAAACATTCAACTCTGATGCCTCAACTGCCATGATCAGTGAACCAAATTTGTTATAATACTTTCCTGTTTGGATATCCCTGCTCATAATCTTGAATTATAAATATTTGACATGTCCACCTCTGTTGAAATGATAAGAAAATGGGTTTATCAGAAGAGAATTTAGCAAATTGGCAATATTTCAGGATATATCTCTTGCAAGAAGATTAAAATTCCCCCTTTTTAGTGTCTGGGAGCAAAAAATCTGCAGGAAAAGCTGCAAAGTCATCATCAATACTGCGTTGATGGTTTTTGCAGCTTTTTTTTATTCCGAAGAGAGTGGCATGAACATTCACGCATGAACTTTTCAAACCTTGATAGGATATTACAGAGTTACCATGAAAACAAACTGTTGACTTATTGAAATGACAATATCTTTTAAATTCAATTTAGACGCAGATTTATCTGGGGAAGATGGAGACACTAGAGACTCTAAGTTTGTTAAATGGATGACTAGAAATAAAAAGGTAAGCTTTCTTACTGATTGTTAATGTCAGGAGTTCTTGGATATTCTGCTCCAACCAATTTCTGATGGAATGGAAGGGTGAGCCTTAACTATACAACAGAATATCTGGTTTTGACTGTATTTGCAGATAAAATACACGAGACACAGAGCGCGCCCACATATCACTTACTAACACGCTAATATAGAGATTTTGTGATGTTATGTTTGATAGTGCCAAACTGTCAAGCATCTCTTTGATGTGTCATAAAAGTACATTTGCTTTATAATTACTATTGCTTATTGAAACTTCAAAGGGCTTGGAATAATGGACTATTATGTGGACTATTATGTACATTAAGACTGTTTTTGATTATCTGTTCCAAACTTCCAGACAGCAGTACATAAGCTCTGCTCAGGGTGATCCGTTTGAAAAGAGTGAGAGTGACTAAAAAAATATTTCCATTGTTCTTATAGTTGGCAACCATCCCAGCCAGTGCTTTTTAT
The DNA here is from genome assembly GCA_963675895.2 of Styela plicata. Taxonomy (NCBI): domain Eukaryota; kingdom Metazoa; phylum Chordata; class Ascidiacea; order Stolidobranchia; family Styelidae; genus Styela; species Styela plicata. The sequence continues at coordinate 2,858,750 of OZ023143.1, forward strand.
AGCGCTGCTCATAAGAAGATGGGAGAAGACTATATTCGATTCTGCTTTTGCAAGGTATGTTTGGTGGTTGAGTTTGAAGTTTTGCATAGAACATGGTTTATTTACTATTTTGTGGGGATGCAACAGACCGTATGAATACGACCTCAGATACTCGACCGAATTGGCTGAGGCCGGACTTTGCTGGTGCTTGGCGCCGAGCCCCATATTTGTGATCTCACAAACAATTGTGTGCTTGCTATCCAGAGGGTATGAACTTTTGAACCAGTTCTATGGTTATTCAATATCTTCAGATTTCATGTATTGATATTCATAGGAAATTTAAATCACGAGTTTATCCATAGAGAGATAAACAGGGATTGATTTGTCGATAATTTGTGCAAGCTTTTGCATAGATTTTTCACTATTATGCATTCGCCATGATTTTTTGCTATTCTTGAACATTATGGCCTTACGACTAAAAAAACTATTTTCCATGTTTACATGCTGAATAAAAATCAAAAACAGCTATAATTAAAAAGAAGGGCTGAGCTACTGGTTTCGGCGGAATATATATTTTCATTACCCGGTGCTTCGCCGAACCGAGTACTGCAACGTTTGTGACATCTCTACTATTTTGCCCTTGAGATATTGGCAAGACCACACATGGACATTAATGATTTTGTACATCATTGCGACTTGGCGCATCTTAAACTTTTTAGGGTTGCGTATTATTGGTCAAGTTTCATTTGATTACCTATTTCAGCATACCATACCAGGAAGGTGACTGATAAAAAGACGTCTGATTAATGTAGTTCTATCAACTGTGCTCATGTAAAAACATTTCTAACTGGAAGGCAGTAATATAAAGCACATCTACTACTTTTTTTTCGCCTCTTTTAAGAGGGACCTTGGTCTATAAAAGTGATAGTAGGGATAGTCTATAAAGAGATATTAGTTCTTAACATAAAATATCTCTCAAAAACTAGGATATTATCGAAGATTATGATTTGATCACAAAATCGGCTAACAGACCTTTTTATAATTTTTTTATGCTAGTCTGATGAAACATTGAACAACATGGCGGATATCTTGAACAAGTGGTGAGACAGAATATGGGTTTCAACCTAAAGAACAAATCTTTTAAATCTTCAATTAGAATGGAAAATGTAAAAAACTGAGCCCCTAGCAGGGCAGGACTTGCTATTAGTTCCATGATTTTTTCATTTAAAATAATGCTTTAATTTAATACATATTTAATATATAATCTTCCTACCATTAATTATAATGAAGTTTCGAATATTTTTTCTTGCATAAATTTTGTGAAATATTGTTTTCTCTTTTTGGTGCTTGTAAACACTACTGTGTTTTTTTCTGGTTGATCTGCTTCTATATTAGTTTGATTTGGCATTTGAATAATACCTCATTTATCTTAAATTCATCACAGTTTTATTCAATCTATTTTTTAGCAAAATCATAATTTTGATTTATTAGATCAGTCTGGACTCTGGGATGCGTAGGTTATGAACAAAATGCATTAATGTCAAAATTATTGAATATTCGTTCCTTACCAGCAATTTCGTTTTGCAGTTTTGTATCCATAATGTGGAAAGTAAAATAAAGAATATTTCATTTTCGTCATCTTGCCACTTTTTTTTTAGTTGGAAAAATCTGTCAAATACATTCAGTGGTATTGTAGTTTGCCTAGAGGAATATTTTAAACATCAAAATACATTTGCTTGACAAGGTGTGTTGTGATTGAACTGGAGACAATGGGATATTGTTGTTTCTGAATGTCTTGTAAGAAAAATATCAATCCTTCTGGGGAGGTAGTTTTGCTTGCTGGTTTTGAAGCTTGTTCATAAGAGAATGACATGGAATTTTGGAAACCCAAGATGAAATAAGTTTCTGTTACCCAGAGTTTGAGAAACTTAGAGTAAAATGACTTGAATGAGGTCGTTTTTTCAACGTCTTGACATAGACCTCTTGATGAATTACTCCTTGACTTGACAAAATGTAGATGTGACTTCACTCTGGAGTATTTGGCCAGAATTTTGCACTACTGTGAAAGCTGCACTTATATGCCCAATGTTGATGATTTTGTGTGGGTACTTCAGCAGAGTGAGAAGTGGGAATTCTAACTGTCTTTGTTCTCGATTAAATCTGTATATGACATTGACTCAAAGACTTATATCTGCCTGACGCCGTAAATTTAAATTTTGGCAAGACTTTGACCTGATAGCAACGATTGGGTTCTTCGACTAGACTTCAACTGAATTCACTTCTTCTCGACACTGCTGTTATGTGATTATTTGATTCCATATTTTGGGCGTCTGTGGCTTGATTGAATACAAAACCTCTCCCATTGGCATGACTTATTCGTTATTTATAGTAGACATATTAAAATATTGTTTTAATTCACATCCACTCATTAATTATAGCAAATCAAAAAACTTTTGTTAGAGTATATTATATATTTGTAAAATTCTAGAACTTTATACTGCAAATATAAACTTTGAGATTACACGCTTATAAACAAAAGAAAATTGAAGAAAAAAGAGAACTGCAATGAGAAAACGGAAAACATGTTCTAGTTTGTGAAGCATGAGTCACTGATGGATCGCACCGTAGAGGTGCGGTCTATCAGTGACTCGTGCTTCACAAAAAGTGATGTCAGATTGGGGATGATAACAAACAGCGTAACCATCAACAAATTGTTTTCAATGTTACATCGTAAAAATCGTGATGCTTGCATCACAAAATGTGCTTCGGACAGAAAATAATAAGATTATAAATCTTTCAGAAATTTTAAATGTTTTTGTTGAAATACGCTCAGATATGAAAAAATTACATCAAACATTATTGTGATTTAACGATCTTTTTTCAAATAAAGAAATTGATGAAAAATGCAAATTTGAATTCGTAGCTAGAACTATTTTGATCCTTTAAAAATATGGAGTAATTTTACAAATAAAGAAAATTCAGGTGGACGAAAGCAGTGTTTTTAAACCTAAAATGCTCTTATAAAGAAAAATTACGAGTTGCGTCACAAATTTGCATTGTACAATGAGTGATAGCATTAAGATTTTCTGTGCAATCAACAATTTAAAATAAAAAAAATATTTAATAAAAATTTGTGATCTCAATTCTTCCATGAGAAAAGAAATGACTGTGTTACCAAATGGATGTAAGCAACAAATATAATAAAATACAGCAACATGCATATAATTGCGAACATTTATGACAATCTACAAATTACAAGAACAGTGTGTTGTAAGAGGATGAACTAGGAGTAAAATGTTGAAAATATTGAGCTATGATACATAAAATATAAAAATAAAAGCATCTGTTCAATTTGTAAAAATTTTTTGTTATTATTTCCAGTCCAACTTACTAAACTTTTATCGTAGAAAGGGGCGTAAGTTACTTAATTTGAACATTTACTCAAAAACAAGGCAGAAGTTTAATCTCAAATTATTCACAAAAAAAATCTTTTGCTAAATGTGTGATATTATTTCCAAAAATTTCAAATTGATTTCCTCTCCCAGATTATCATTTTTTTTACTTCTCATTGATTAAGAATATAAATAAACCTACAACTATGCAGACCTCATGTTGGAACAAACATTGAAATGAGCTGTTAAGAATATACAGTTTTGAAGTTGAGATAGATATTTGGCACACAACATGCAACATGACAATTTTACACTATAACCCCACACAAATTTTTTTTTGTCAAGTTCAAATAACAGATCATCAGTGACTCGTACTTGACCAACGGGTTTGGGAAAATCTTTCTGGCATGGAATCTGGTATACACAGATGTCAAAAGAACTTGGATAAGACTTCCAAGACTCTTCCTAAAGAGTCTAAAAGGAATGCAATAGTGTAGCATTATTTTCTCATTGTAAGACTGTAAACCAGGTCAAATGTTTTGTGCCTGTTCACAGATTTCGCTCAAATTAGAGAAGGATAAGTCTTCGAGGTCATAGGGCTAGTACTGATAAGTAAGTTGGGAATTGTTCTGTGAAGTAAAAGTAATATTCTGTTTCGAGATTGGTATTGAATATAATCATGGAGGACGTCTTGTCGATATTATCCATCAGTGACGAATACTCAAGACCGGCAAAACATAAGATACCTACTCATGGCACTTTGAAAAAAATTGCAAAGTGGCCAAAATCACAATATTTCAGGACTAATACTTGTTATAAAGATATCTGCTTTTGAATATTTGAGAGAAATTAAATTGTATGTAAGACTTTTAAACTATCAAAACTTTGTTGAAATTTTGATGGTTTTTTTTCCAACCTGAGAAAACGTATTTTGTCAATTTCAGTGTAGGTACTTGCTGTAGAATAGTCCTAACGTATTTCCTGCATATCGTAAAAGGCAACTAAAAAGAATAAAGAAGTGGTAGATGGTTCTACCATCATCATTCAGGCAGATACCACTTACTGCACTTTACCATGGTGGTTCAGTTCCATTTGGGATGTTTTCTGCTCAGTGCCTTTGCAGCTACTACATCTTCGTAGCTCTTTGCTATTAAGTCCGACCTTGCTGGGAGTGAATTTCAATAAAAAAAGACGATTTTGTTTAAAAGGTTTAGTCAGAACAGATCTTCAGCCCTATCAAAGTACAGGCACGCCCTACTAAATTTGCTTGCCTAAGATTTTTCCTGTCTTGGACTGTAAAATCAAACATGACTATTGACGTACTATAAAATAGATAGCATGAAGTAGTAACATGTGACGAATGTTAGACAGGCAGCTTGTGCAAGACCCTAGGGTGGTAATATGATATACTGCATGCAAAAGTCAGGAATTTAACTAAAAACTTATAGTTTATCAAATACTGCTTGAACTTCGGCAAATACATCTTCTACTGGTTGTTCGGAATTGATCTAAAGATAAAAATATATAGATTAAAGTATGATCGGACAAAAAGATATTTTATTGAGTACGAGTCACTGATGTTTGCGTCGATGACACACAACCAAGCTGTGGCTCATACTTGAAAACATATAATTTGTTGATACATTATCTCAAACAGAAAATTACTTTTGACAAGCATGAGCCACTAATGGCCCGCGCCTCAGCAGGGCAATCCAATAGTGACCTATGCTTAACAAAAACATATCTTGAATGGAAAGTTCTGACACAATATTGACAGAGCCACAATGCATTGGTTAATGAGGGTTGTCTGTATTAAGACATAACTAGCCTTTTATTCCCAGAATGTCTATTTTTTGATTAGGCTTTATTTTATCTCAAACACAAAGTTCATCGCTCATCAATGCTTGACAAGGTATGTTTCTATAGAATTAGTCTGATTGCATGAGCGTGTTCACTTTTATATGTGCGAAAGAGAAGAGTTCAAAATTCAATTAGGAAAATTTAAGTATTATCAAATTCGAATACATTTTCTATCTAGTCGAGAAAAAATTTTTTTCCATGACGTTTTTTCCACAAAATCTATCTTAACTCGATAGTATGAATATGATTATGTGCTTCAATATATCCAACACTCAAATGTTACTTTCAGGGCTGTGGAGTCTGTATCAAAACATTTGACTCCTACTCATCTATTGCACAATATCATTTAAGTAGGAAATAAAACTTCAATGATTTTTATGTAAAAATGACATTAACACTGATCTGCCTGCAACTCTGTTCTGAATATAGTTGATACCAGTAGTAGTTGGTGACAGACCACTGACCAGTATGTTATCAATTTTCTAAGAAAACTTTCTTCTAAATAATCATTGAGAAGCAAATTAGTGTAATCGGAATCGGAAAAATTTTACTGACCCCTCAACTCAAGCTCCAACTCCATAGCCCTGGATAGTGTATTATTAAATAAATTACTTATGCAGGAACCTCATAGACGAGTAGTATTATATGTTAGTTTTATTACAAAACCAAGCTTGGTCCGATTCAGAACCAAACAAAAGACATCCCAGTTTCAAATAGAAAAATGTCATAGAACATATATTTTTAAATGGCAAAGTCCATTTGAGGTTCATACTAGACAGCAAGAAATTTTTGATCGCTATTGTTTATGCTCAAATTGTTGACATCTTTACACGAAATAGCACCTACCCTTCGAACTTTTTGTTCTTTTTCATAATGAGCTATAACTGGTTCAGTCGATTCAACAAAAGTTTTTAATCTCTTCCTGATTGTTTCTTCATTATCATCAGCTCGTCCACTTGTCTCTGCTCTCTTGAGAAGTCGTTTCACCATTGTTTCTTGTGATGAATCAATCCAAAGAACAAATGTACATGGGGAAATCTGTGAATACCAGGATCGGATAATCGTTACAATTTTATCAAATGCTAAGTATACAATATAAAAACATGCAGTGGTATATTAAGGTGGGGTAGAGCGGGATAGACATTTAATAAGTTAAATTTTTCATCTGCTATAGTTTTTGCACTTATTTAGCTAATTTGAAGCCATTAATTCCATTTTTGTTAATTATATATAATATATATTTGGTTAATCAATATATTTTTTCTAACAAATTCTAACCAGATCTTGAACTACTGCATTATTGGTAAACTTTTTTCTGGCGACACCGATTTTATTCGAGTGACTTAGTAACTGACATTATGTACAACTGACTCACTGTATTCTCAAACTCAATTCCTTGTTGAACATCTCTTGGATATCCATCAATTAAAAATCCTTTAGAATGATGAGCATGCTCCAACATATTCTTCTTGATAAGTTCTAGCACAGTGGACTGAAATATAAAAAATGGCGATATTGTTTCGCAAAAAGTAGTTTTTCATGAAATAAAATAGAAGTATAATAAACTTGATACTAAAAAATGAGCAATGTGACGAATGTTAGAATTAAATCAATACATATATTTGTTATTGAGATTGTGAAATTGGTAGAAAAACATAATTATGTTAGGATATATGCCATCAGACTTTTCGATTAGACGCTGCAATGGTGAAAATGCATAATATTTGTATTATTTGCAAGTATTGAAATCTTCAATTGAGTGACCTGAAAATTAACCGGACCAAGTTTACCTGGAACAAAAATGAGTTAAGCATTGCATAGGGAAGATAATTGATGTGAAATTTTTTTGGCAAAATTTCAGGCTTAAGGGTTGGAAAAAAAATTTTCTCCAAGTTTATTTAGTACTGTGTCCTTCTATTTATAGAATGATATAATGACCCAGGCGTTTTTGGTACATTATTTCGCCACTATTTTTCAAAAATCAAGCCATGCAGAGTGGACTAAGCCAACTTGGAGCATATTGATAATGTGTGCAGAGCGAAATAAAAAGTAGCCCTGTGAAACTAAAATGTGGAAAATAGATTTTTATAACTCAATAGATCGATGTTTGCCATCTTCATAAAGCATTAAAAGTTTTCTTGTTTCAGGTTTATGATGTGTATGGCTTGAAAGGAGAAGTTGTCTTTCATAAATATATTATGGCGGACTATTATAATAGAAATCACGATATCATTATTATTATTCCCTTGTGATAAAAATACTACAACTGCATATGACATATTTTATAATGTATATGAGCAATATAATCTTTATTATATATTTTGGGATATAATAGTTGCGTCTGTAGTTCAAGAAGCATTTTTATAGGGATCTGAAGATCTTAATCTGACCTCCATTTGTAGTATATTTCTTCGCAATATTCCATGTTGTATACATGACTGGATTTTGTACATCATTGACTTTTTCTGCTTGTTTTTTTACTTAACATTTATTTTCACACCACCTTTCTAGTGTACATAACCATCTAGCCTAGTTTAAATTAAAGACTCAAATTGAACTGTTTTTTTATGGGCTAATCTTGTGCTCAAAGTGTTGCTCACACTTCTTTTTTATTTTAAGCAATTTATCATGAGTAATAAATCTATTCATGGAAAATCAAGATTACCTGTAATAATGAATTTGAGTAATCCAGACTGCCTCACTGACAGTGATGTGTCCAATGAAACTCCATTTAATGAAGAGGACTTGAAGAGAAAGCAACCAATGTTTGTATGGGATATCAATCGAAAGTGTCAGTACAAAGCTCGAATTTTGAAAACTATCATGAACAAAGCAAAAGTTCACTATGTTGGCTACAACAAAAGACATGATGAATGGGTGAATATAAGTAGAATTTCAGCAATGCTTGGCATCAAAAATACATTAGTTAGTATTCCAGAAGATGAATCATCAGATGAAGAAGTAATTGGTTAATTGCACTTGGAAACCAAATGAGCCAGGCAGCATTTCAGAACCTGTTCTATCCGAAAGCAACATTGGGGGAGGTCAGGGAGATGAGAATTGTATCCAAGTGCAAAAAGAAGCCGATGTTGCAAGTTCTGTGCATGTTAACATTGAAACAATAGATAGTGAAGTTATACAGTGTTTTGTGGAAGGTGGTGACGAAATATCACCAAGTAGAATGATAGTTTGCGATCATGAAGTTGAGTCTGTTGAAGGAATAGAAAGTCAAAACAAAAAGGAGAATGAAGGGCAGAAAAGAGAGGTTTCACATGGCATTCAAGAATGTTCTTTAAGTACAGGTATGACTGTGTTTGATTTTTTTTAAGAGGCTTCATTTTTTAGTAAGCTTTGTCCCATATGCTTGAAAAGTAATACATTCAGTCATCAACATAAATTCTGTTCGCAGGCAAAGAAAAATTTCATGATCTCTTCAATGTGTATGATGAAAATGGGAATTTTCTAGGTAATGATTATTCTGCATTGACTTTCTCGGTTAACATGATAAATCAGAATAATTACACAGATATTATTCTATCAGGTCAGGCTCAAATGACATCCCAGACTCTATGTCATGGCGTTCAAGCAAATGAGGGAGATGTGAGGATATTAATCACCAGTTTGTCAGATTGTAGTGAAATATTACCAGATGAGTTTCTTCCAGGAGCAATCATTATTTGGAAGAGATCGTTACTAAAAAAAGGTAAAGATAAGGTTGATGATCTAAATATTGGAATTTGTATAAACTTTATTTATATTTTTAGAGAAAAAACGAGGCAGGGGAAGTGAATCATTCCAAGCCAAGCGTAAAAGACTCAGAAATGCTGGACAGCCTTATCAAACTAAAACAAAAGAGGGAATAAAAATAATGCCTGGAAAGAAATTTGTTGGTAAAAACAATTTAACGAGTCTTTTGTTAGACTGGAATTTTTTATTGTAGATTTACTAAATGTTATTGTTTAGATTTCAAATGTGGATGCAGATACAAAAATTGCAACAAGCTTTCAACAATAAAACGAGAAGAAATTTTTGAAAAGTTCTGGGCACTAGAGAGTTATGACAGTCAAAACTATAACATGTTACAATGGATAAAAGAAAAGCCACCGAAGACGCGCAAAGTTCGTTTGGAAAGTGATACATCTATCTCTCGTCCAAAAAATGCCACACGAGTTTATACTTTGAATGATGTTGATGTTTGCAAGGAAGTCTTCGAGAAAACCCTGGGACTGAACTCTGGTAGAATAACAAGACTTCTACAAAAAAGAACCGAACACAACATAACACCAACTGATGGCAGAGGAAGGCACAACTTTCATCCAAAAGTGAGTGAGGAGGTGAAGGGAAGTTTGGATTCTCTTGTTAAGCGTATATACCCAAATACAAATCACATTACACTTTTAAAGAAGATGAGAAATATTTGGCACCTGGTCTGAGAAAGGTTGACATTTACAACTTATGGGAGAACGAATGTTCGAAACAATTTTTGGGACAAATTCCAAGTTATGAATGGTTTTTGGGGTATTGGAAGGAAAATTTCAACTTGAAAGTACACCGCCCATCCACGGATTGCTGCTCTACATGTGATCAACTGAACTCCAACGGAAGTCATGACGAATTAAAACAGCACCATTTAGAAGCAGCAGAAGCTCGAAAAACATTTTCAGAAGACTCCAAAGATCCACGTACAATAACATTTGATATGCAAAAAACACAACCATTCCCACATTTAAACACTAATAAAGCATTCTATTTACGACAGCTATGGCTATACAACTTGGGTATACACCATACCTACCAAAAACAGGGGTACATGTATTGTTGGATCGAGGGAACAGCAAAACGAGGCAGCAATGAAGTAGGAAGCTGTTTGAAGAAATTTATCAATGATGAATGTAAGGATTGGGAAAATCTCATTCTATGGTCTGACTGCTGTGGAGGACAGAACCGAAATGTAAACATAACATCATTTTTAATATCCCTTGTAAATGACACATCATTCAAGTTTCAAAAGATCGTACACAGATTCATGTGGAGTGGGCATTCTTACTTGCCCAATGACAGTGATTTTAGTTTTATTGAGAAAAAGAAAAATGCTGCATTATCAATTTCTTCTGCAAATGAATATATTTATCTCATAAAGTCAGCAAGAAAAAACCAGACCGTTCAAGGTGCACCAAATGCTTCCAGAAGACTTCAATGATATATCTCAGCTTTCATCTAATTATTTAAAAGCGAAAATGACAACAGACAAGGAACCAATGAAAATTTCCAAAATGCACGAAATGATTTACGAGAGAGGATTATTTGGATACAGGTTTAGAAATTCATATTTTGACACTGTGGTGAAAACTGTAGATATGCAAAAGAGATTACGCTCATCAGGATATACAATAGCAAACATTCCTCCTTTATATCCAGAAGGTGTTGCTATCAGTCAAAAAAAATATAATGATCTGATGGAATTATTGAAGTTTGTACCTCCTATTTATCATGATTTCTACAAGTCGTTAAGACATGATGGGCAAGAGGAAGAAACTTTGATGTATCCAGATTCTGATAATGAGGCTGTGTGAATGCTACTGCATGGGATTTTAAATGGCTGGCAGCTGGCCACCTCAGAAAAACTTTTGTCTTTAAAGATATAGTGGAAATTTCGTTCATTTTTCATTTCTTAATTTTCGTTTCATTGCCACTGTTTTTGTCACTTTTTTGAAAAAATAAAATTTGAAAAATTAGCTTTTCTTGGCGGACTTTTTCTAAATATTTTTATTTGGTGAATCTGCGTCATAGTTGTTCTTGAATTAATTGATAGGCATTAAACAACTATAAATAAACATGCCATATCTCCATATAATATAAAGCATTACTCAATGTCGTAACTATCATTTTGGTAATCAGTAGTTGTATATAAATCAGGTTTTCAGGCTGTGAAAAATATGTTACTAATGCATCTTTATCAGCTATTAATTTGTTATCACTTACTGCATCTTCAAGTGTTGAATTTTGGTGTAAAAAATTTTTTCTGTTTTTTTTTTTGTTCACTTTTTTTCAACTTGGTCCACTTAAATATTTTTTGAAAATTGAAATTTTGCGCTCCTAGTTTTCGTAGATCCGTCAACTACCTCGTGAAATAGCGGACCAAGTATAACTTTCACGAATAAAAAAAAAAGTAGGGGGCCTCGACCCCCCAAAATTTTTGAAAAAATTTTTATTGTTATGAGCATCATTTTTGATGAAAAAGTTTTAATATTAACTGCAATCTTCATATGGAAATAAATCCCGAACTTTAAACGCGTTTTTCTCAAAATCAACTTTTTTGACTTGGTCCGGTTCATGTTTAGGTCACTCAATTATACAGAACTGGTTTCAAGACAATACAAAAACTCATTCAGGTAAAATAAAATCATCCGAAACAGAGTTCAACTGCATTCTGTTTCTGAACTAACCACACTTTAGAAAATTGTTTGAAAATCATTTCTTACCAAGGGCACTAGTTCGCCTCTTTCCATAATTGCTGTTAATTCTTTCCCTTTCTCAGAACCTGATGCTACTTCGGCTCTCAACAAATCACCAGATGAAAAATGAGTGAATCCATATTTCTCTCGTATTCTATCACATTGTGTTCCTTTACCAGATCCTGGTCCGCCTTCATTTATTAAATTAATACTATTATATTAATGTGATGATTTCATCAGTTATATCATATATACTCAATGAGGATTTCGTTCCCAAACATCTTTTGTCATGTTTGAGTCACTGAAAATCTGCACAACCAAGGTGCAATTTATAACTCATATTTGTCAAAATAACATTTGTGATTGGGTGCAAATATTAAAAACCAAACTCAGGTTTGATTGAAACCCAACATCTAGGAACAAAAAGCATAGAAATTTGGTATGGTTACAATCAGGCTAGCAGAAGGCCAGCTACCCTGCTACTCACTTCCTAAGAAAATGGATTCCATCACAAGAAAATGTAGCGAATGGGCAAAAATACCTTTAATCAGAATATTATATCTCAGAATATCTAGAATATGCTTGATGGAAATACCCATCTGGCCAAATGACATGACCAAATTATATTGAAGAAATGCAAAAAATTTATATATGAGCAACAGAGATAGAATGATATAAAATTTTTCTTAGAAAATGTGAAGTATCCACTCTTATTAATGAACAAAAATGATATTGCTTCGTGCTTCATACTTAAATAGAACAAAATCCTTGAAAAAGAATCGATGTCTGATATTTACTTCTAAAATGAACTTTCCCTAATCAACATATTATTGAAATTTGACACTGAGATCATTCAATAAGGTAGTATATAGTATAACAAAACAAACTTATGCTTACCCACAACAAATACAATAATCTTTGACTTCAACTTGTCTGATGCAGTAGCTGTGGGAAAATATGACAAAAAGAGGATGTAAGACATATATATATATATATATATATATATATATATATATATATATATATTAATTTTCAATATTATAGAATATGGTACAAACCATAGGACTTCATTTTTACCCTGCAGGAGAGGAAAGCCGAGAATACAGCTGAATCATATGGCAAACCATGGCTCTCATCCAGACACCAGTTCCGAATCGAGGTGAAATATTTCCGCTTATCATATCCCAGTTAAAAATTTTAGTTTGTCAAGTATGAGCCATAGATGGACTGCGCCTGGATGGTGCAATTCATTAATGACCATACTAGGCAAAACATCCCCAGACATATATATACTTTTTGACTGAGTTTGAACACATCTGGTAAAACTTGAACATATCATGATTCGTTTGTCATGGTCATTTACCAATCGGTTTCCAATACCTCAGATAACAGATTCAGTAAAATAATTAATCATGTGATCAATGTTTTTTGTGTTATGCCTTCTTTGTGAAGATAAGACAGAATATATTCTAAAGTGGAAATCTTCACATATTATTTAGATGAGCAAAAAATGAATGACTTGGTGATGTTTAAAACATATGTTTGAGATAATTTAATTGAGTTCTAGCATATGGTTTGAAATGCTTAACTTGAATTTGCAGTAGAGACCTGCAGTTTTAGTGCGATAAATTCCAGAAACTGTCACACTCACCCATTTCTGTATTGTTTTCTTTGTCAAGATTGTCTTCCTAAGGAGAATGAATATATTTAAATTAGCTGTGAAATTGCATAATGTTCAATTCCGAAATAGGCTGGCAACATTCGATTCAAACATTGGTAATATGGTCCCAGGCTAATGGCAAGATCTTTGTTTCGTTTGAAAAATACGAACATCATATTATTTGACTTCAGAAATTTATGTTATACCTTCCCTGACTGTCTCACCATGAAACCTAAAAAGATGTTTAGTTACCTACTGCCTTCTAAGATAAGACTGATTTACTAACATAACTAAACTGCTATGGATTTTCCTCTTCTTCTCAACATCACTTCACAAAAACTTATCTCAGATTTCAAAGTATATACTTCACTCATGACTTGTTTTTGGCATGAGATGTACCATTGAGTTTCAAATAAGGTCAGTAAACTTTCACAAGGTGATATTTATAATCACCTTAAACGTTTTTTTTTGACGATTAAGTCCCTAGTATTTTCATTTTTTCACAAAACGGCACCATCGACAAACCTTAATTGAAAAACTCATGCCTCTGTACAAACACCAGATAAACCTAATAGACTATTCAATGCTCAACACACATGCCTGGCTTTAGACGATAGAATAGCATCATCAAATATGCATGAACGAAATGCTAATGCAGTATATTTATGTTGCGACTCTATAAAGCCTTGATCATAGCCATGGTTTATCTGTAGCCCATACATGGCAGAATATTAAAGAGCTAATGAGAAATGATTGGAAATATTTATAGATAATACAATCTCATGGGATTAGGATATGAATTCATCAGATTTGACAGATAACAGATCTAAATACATGCCAACTGTCAATTGACACCCGTGTTGATGAATCCCGAGCGAAGTTTCAATTTTGTCAAGCATGAGACACAGATGGGCCTCGCCTCATCTGCACAGTCCACCAGTGTCTCAAAGTTAACAAAAGCATGTATGTTATTTAAAAATTATGCTGACCGGGTTGAGCAAAAATTCCATTTGATGTATTGCACTTTTACATATATTTCAAAAACTTTTCTTAATGAGATAGAAGATGAAAAATTTCCTATTTATTAAATCTTCCCACTACTAGCATGATATATAAGTTTCCACGATGATCTTGACTCAATGTGCATGTGCATGTGAAAGCAGCAGTGAACCTAATCCTGAAATAAGCTTTTTCCCTTGTGAACAGAGTTATTAACTTCCCTTTATTAAGTAGGCAACTTGACATCTGAATAAAACCAAATTTCTTGTCTAACTCAACCTTGTGAAGGCGAAGCCTTTTATACTTATATAAAATTGACCTTGGTTCATCTAGGATGACATTTCACACCTTATCGTATAAAAAACATTCCTTGTAAATGACAGCTTGATGACTTTATTAATTAACACTAATATTAAAGTTGAATAAAGTATCTGTGGTAAACATCAGAAATTAGATTTTGTCGAGCATGAGCCGAATATGGTGTATTGGTGATGCAATCCATTAGCACCGTAGGTGCTAGCTCTAGAATTGCTTTAACTTATTTCCCGCGTGTTGTGAGAAGTGGCCAAAGGAAATCAAAGAAGGGTAGATGGTTTTATCATCGTCCAGAAAAGAGAGTACTCACTGTACTTCACTAAAGCGATTCAGTTTTGTTTCGAATGTTTTTTACTTTGAGTCTAATTGCTGGTGCTACATATTACATATTACAGCAGCTTTTTGTCCTCAAGTGGATGTTGTTTGCTTTCATTTGCATGCTGCCTTACTTAGAGATGACTTGAAAAACCAAACTTGTTCTGAGTATATCCTTCACATGGTTTAGTAAGATATTTATAATATTATAATTAATTTTTGAATATTCTAAAACTACACTTTATTTCAAATTTCATGAATTATACTGTCAAGCAACTTTCAATTTTGTTCCATTTGCCACCATTTCAAATACAAATTCACCTAAATACTTCCAATTACATATAAAGAGGAAGTAGTAACACATAATAAAGTAATCGAGCTGCACGTACATTGAATGTATTTGACTCACATCCTCGTTTTGACAAATTTATGCTCAACTAAGATTCATCGAGCATGGACCCTTGATAAACTTTGCTAATGTGATAAGATACATCATTGTCCTATGTTCGGTACAAGAAAACTTTCATCTTTGATGCTCTATTATCTGAATACTAAAAATGTTTGAAAGACCTTGCTCTACCCTGTGTATTATAAGTGTTTGGAGGAAAACACTCAATGGTGAACACAAATGTAGTGTGCTATCGTATTTTATGGTATTGTTAAAAAGCTATCAAGCGTTACCCAAAACAAAATATTATATTTTGTCAAGCATGGCCTACAGATGGACCATCAGTAACTCATGCTTAACAAAACGAGTTTCCACATAATTTTTCTGGCTGGGTAAACAACGAAAAATGTCCTTTGAGATAGTCTTGAGCTTGTTTTAACTAAATATGTTATAATCTGAAAATTTAGGAATAATACACACTGGTACATGAATAGGATGTTGCATATTCAAGCCCTGGTAGTCGGGTCAAAATTGTTCTATTGTTTTTTGAATAATAATAATAGCAACTTTAATTAAATGTCAGATGTTGCTTTCAGGTCAACAAAATGAAGAGAAGAAATTTAGGATTTTAATCAAAAAACTTTGGCCATGAGCGGACATTGCCATTTGCAGTTAAGGTCACACATCTATAGTTCATATTGACAAAAATTCTGAAATTAATGAGAAAATAAAAATGTGACAATATAAAAACATTTCTGTGTTTCCTATTACCGTTCAGTACTATGCTGTAATGCGATATTATTGATTTGGGAGCAATAGCCGACAAATAGCTTGTTCAAATTTGTAGGTGAAATGTTTCGTCTCATTATATCAGGCAATTGACACGCAATTAAAGGTCTGATTGATGTTCAAGACATGATTTTTTACGAAACGATTTATCAAAGAAAGTCATCATTTTGCATATCATAACAGCTAGGTTAAGTGTGGCAGAATGACGAATGTCTACTCTGACACTTGCAGAAAATGGATTCCATCAGAAAAAAATTGGTAAATGACGAATATTTAATAATAAATCTCTGGAAGATACCGGCATGTATCTGCATGCAAAAAAAATATATATTTTATTCCTCTTACAAATCATCTACTTGACTTTAAGGTACATTCGTTTCTGATGGAAGGATGGGATCATGATTCGGATTCTGGATCCCCTGCCCAAGTCAAAATTGAAATGAGATTATGCATTTTCAGCACGATTTGCATTTTCTTGAGGTTTCGAGACGAAATTATCACCAGAATATACTTAATCAGCTGAAAGTTTTTTGTACAAAATTTAGGCTCGAAAATTTCTTGTCATATTTTCATTAATATAATACTGTCAATCTTCCTTTTTTCAATGATGAGTCAGACCCCCGCCTCTCAATATTGAAGATCTCTCACCACCATCAGGTTTCATAAATTATATATGTTAAATACAACAAACTGGTACCAGTAGGTACTTACCATACTTGGTGAAGGTGATCCATGCTCTCGTTTTCCTGAAAAAATGTATAATCAAATTAAAGCTCAAAATGAATAAATCAAGGTAAAAATGCATTTCCCAAATGAAATGTAGACACAGAAATTGGTATTTGTCAAGTTAAATGATCTGATATTGTTTAAAATAAAAGTTGATACACAAAGATTGTATTATTTGAAGCAGAAACTCTAATAGGTATTGAACATTAATGTCTTCAGAATAAATAATCAACAGTACATCAGTAGAATGAAGAAAAAAATTTCAAATTCAAAATATTCAATTGTACTAATTGTTAATGAATCGACTATTTGGTAAAATATGTGGAATAAGCAGCATTAATCTTACTAGAATCAGAATCTACTACAAAAATTTTATTCTGTCAAGCATGAACCACAAAGGAATCAGGCCTTGTGGACATGGTCCATTCATGGTTCATGCTTAAAAAAAGATGTTTTTTATAAAGTTTTTTACTAAAGGGTATCCGATGAAACACACTTTAACTAGTGAACTTTTACTTTTCTGCAGACACAAAGTAACTTAATTTAACAAATTGAAAGTCAAACAAATATATATATATATTTATATATATTTCGTGGGCGCGATGGTCTAATGGTTAAAAATGTTGGCATCTCAGGTTCGAGTCTGGGTCGTTAATCCAGCAATTCTAACCCAGTCCGTCTATAAGTGGCCGCTAGTACAGAGCCTTGGTCAGGGCGATCCACTCCAAGAAGTGGCTATAAAAAAAATATATATATATAGCAGTACTATAGTTTAAAGTACCCAACAAAGCATAAAATTATATGTACTATACGGCAAACATTTACTCGGTATAAATTGATGTTTGAACGTTGTTGATTTGAAAGGAGTGTTATAAGTAGTGGGAGTTTACTTAAAGTAAAAGTATATTGATGTTTACACTACTAGCTACTGAAATTGAGCAAACATACATTGAAGTGACAATAATTAAATATGAAGAGCGTTAAGAAGTACGACACGAAATGGTAATAAAGGAATTTTGTCTACTAATCGGGCTGAAGCTTGTGTTCTCCTAGGTCATGAAATAGACAAAAAGTATAAAATAAGATTGTCATATTCAAGAAGATAAGATTAAAAATCACAATTTTCTATGTAATGTATGCAATATAATATAAGGCTCGTTTAAGAACAAAACATTGACTCTAACCATCATTGCTCATGTCCTGCATGTTGTATATTCAAATAGATAATTAAAGAACGTTTTTTGAACATCCAAAAGAAACTAAAAAACATTTTAACAAATCAAATCTAAATAACATTGAAAATGTGCTTCTTTACAAAAGAAATAAATTAAGTTGCAAGAAAAAATTACAAGACACTAGCATCAAAAGATAAAAGAAAACTGTTAAAAATAACAGCGTTGTTTATAAACTCTACTGATTTGATTATAGCTAGCTACTACTATATTTGGCCAGTCTCAGAGAATTGCAGCAAAAATAATTTGGTTTCGGTAATATATAAAATTTTGACTAACAGCAGGCATAGAAAATTATCATTCAGATTAGGTAATGTATGTTTAAAAATTCGCTTACATGCTCAGCTTCATCATTTTATTTTAACTTTGAAATTTGTATTGCCTGATGGAGCCATAAATTATGCAAAAAAGTGTGCAATCATGGTCTGGAGATATTTATCTGAACATATTTTGTTAAGCATGGGCCATGATTAGATTGCTTAGCCAAAGCAAAATTCAGCTGCAGCTCATGCATGACAAAATAAAATTTCAGATTATGATACCAGTCGGAAAAAATTGCTCAAAATATATTTTGTTAAGTATGGGTCACAGATGGATCACGACGACAAAGGCGTGGTTCATCTGTGACCGATTCAAGACAAAATAAGATTATTGATCATGATAGAGACTACAAATTATGCTACTGTCATGCTGTGGTGTTCTTCTACATACATGCATGGTGCATTGGACCAACCGTGTTCATCTGCAGTATCTTCAGTTCGAGAGGTGATGTCGTTTTCGTCAAGTTTTTTATGAATCGATTGCTCATCATCTATAAATGTTGCGTGGGGAACATGTGGGTCACTTTTTCTGAGAAGGTGTCGGAGAAGAGGGGATGGTGCTACTCAGTGGCTGCTCAGAGTCTTCTGTGCAAGGGTTTGAAGGCTTTTGTTCATAAGTATCTGAATGCTGTTCAGTATTTTCATTTTTAGGCTCAATTGTCTCGTTTGGTGTAGGATGTATAAATTCATTTTGATTTTCGTCTGTGATTTCTCCATCGTCAGTTAAGGGTTGTTCAGTTCTGGTATTGTTGTCCAGAGTTGTGGTAACGTCAACAGGTTTTTCCTCAATACCAGTTTCAACTGTATGCTCAACATGAGTAGGGGAGTGAGTAACATCATCTTCATCAGGTGAATTTTGCTTAATGACCTCAGGTTGATGTGATTTAGGTGTGGAATTGGCATCCAGATGGACTGATTTGTCTACAGGGTCTTCCTCAATATCAATATCCGCTGTCTGCTCAATAATAGTAGAAGTATTTTGCTCGATTTCAGATTGAGGCGAATCAGGTGTTTGATTGGTTTGCGATTGAATAAATGTGTCTGCAGGTTTTTCCTCAAAATCAGGGTTCTCTGTCTTTTCAATGAAAGTAGGAGAGTGAGAAATTGTCTTATCTTGAGATGTATTTTGCTCAGCTCTTGGTTCAGCAGTTTCGTCTTCTTTTGCGTCAAGAAAGTTTCTGGAATCCTCAGGTACTGATGTTCCAGCTGGTTCAGGATTAGTTTCTTTGGAGTCTTCTTCATCATTTTTGATTTTTTTTGGTGTTTCAACTTCATTCTCGGTTTCCTCAGCAATAGCAGATTCTTCATTTATAGATATTTCTATATCTTTTGGAGTATCGGTTGGTTCCATAATATAGTTTTCAGCTTCATTGTGATCAGAATTCGATGTTTGCGTATTATGACCTGCATTTTCTTGTGGTTCGCTGTCAAAATCAACATTTTTTTCATCATTGAAATTTATCATATTTCCAGTTTCGGGATCAGTATATTGAGGGGGATTTTTTGGGCTTTGTAGCTTTTCACTTTCTTCAATGATATCAAATTGTTTGTTGTTGGTATCATTATTTTCTTTTTCGTCAGTTGGGGAAGTTGGACGCTCGGCAGCTTCCTGCTCATCGGTTTTATTTTCGTTTTCCGAAATATCACTTGTCTCCATTGGAACATTATCGTCATCAGGCCTGTGAGTTTTGAAGTCATTGCTATCGTGAGACTCTGATACTAACTTTTCAGATGATAAAGACGTTAGTTCCTTTGTTGTAGTTTCAGTTGGAACATGCATAACTTCATCATTTTCTACATGACTGGTATCTATCAAACTTCCGGCTAGAGAGATTGAAGCTGATTTTTCCTCATCATATATCTCAGTTGCCTTCTTTCCTATGGTTTGAGATTCTTGAATATCTTCTATATTGTCAGAGTCCTTTGTTAGGAAGGTGACCGAGTATTTTCGGGAGGGTCTCCTCCAGCATTATTCACATTCTCTTCAGTATTTCCATTGTTATTGAATTCACTCATCAAATCATGACTTGGTTGAGTTGCTGAAACCGAATCTGGGGGCAAATCAGAATCCACTTTTGGTGATTCTGCTTTTGGCATGGCAAATTTTGATTCCTGAGTAGTTTCTGTAAAGGTAGGCGTCGTCACTGGAGTGTGAGGTAGAGATGCTTCAGAAAGTGATGATAGCGAATCTCGCTTTGATGCAGTGGGTGGGATGGGACTGGCTGAAGGTGGGGTGGGTAAGTTATTCACTATTTGTTGTTCGTGAGGGACCGGAGTCAAAGGTGGGGCAGTAGGAGTCAGAGACACACCAAATGGATAATGAAAGGATGACAGATCTGTTTCGATGGTATCTGTTAATAAATGATAGTTATACAAAAATTTCACAATATTATTTCCTATATAAGATATTTTCAATCCAGCATGTCCTGTCAGAACATGTTGGTCCAATAGTAGTTTAAAATTATCGAAGATATTACTAACAAATAAAAATTACCTTTTGTTGGTGAAATAGGTGGTAATGGGCTTTTCCTACTCAGCATACTGCTAGGTGTTTCTGTACAAAAAAGAAAAATATTATTCGGACAGTTTTACAGAAACTCATAGCCTCATAGGTACTGTTTTAAAAAAATTATTCATTTTGGGTAGATTGTAATAATACAACATATTTCCTCATTTACAAATTATATATATCTATCTGCTACAAAAACACTTTTAATTAAACGACAAAGCCGCATTGGCAGAATATGAGTTTCTGTGCTACATAGTCTAATCTTATATGTTATACTGATATCTAACCTGTTCTAAATATGGGACTTTGTGACACTGGAGGGAGTAGATTTGATACGAAAGAATCCCATTGTACTTTGGAAACTCCACCAAGTTTCTTAGCTTTCTTTGCACATTGGCATATATATTCAAGTGGATCATCTGGTCTTTCATGGATCAGTCCAATCATGATACTCTGAAATTGAAAAAAATCAATACATTTAATTACTTAAAAAATGCGAAATTTCCGGCTAATTAATTGCAAATTTTATATTTTTTAACATATTTTAATGTTGAGCAGAATCAGTGATAGACCAGTACAGAGTATACCATGTCTGGACAGTGAGAACAATCGGTGTTTTATACAGAGAATTAGATTAAATTGGTCGCGGCAGAGTCAATTGCTTCTGCGTACTGTACGGTACCGGTACAGTATTAAGTTACTGAACGCCACTGGCCGTAGGTCCGGTGGCCATAAGAGGGATAGAAACAGAAAAATATAGGCTAATATGATAAGTTAAGTTCGTTCAATTTGCAGATTGAATAAATTACCCCAACGTTAAAGTTACAGTACCGGTAAACAGATAACTTAAGTTAATGTTAACGTTAACTGTTAGGTAACAACTTACCGTACCGTACCTAACCTTAGAATCAACTTCGAACTTACCTCCATCAGCTGTGGAATATTTCTTTTCAAAAGATAATCTTGACCCTGAGTGGGTGTCAACGCCATGTTATTATATATTCTCAAGTATTGAAACAGGCTATAGAAATAGAAAACCACCAAAAGCACTTGATCTGGCATAAAAACAAGGAAGACTGAACAAGCTCCACCAAAGTAAAAGCGCGAAGCGTGTAGTCACCTTGGCAACGTCAAGTTGTCGTCTTGGAGTACGCATCCATGCATGGAATTTATTTCACAAATGTTAGAAATTTGTTGGAAGGATGCAACATTTCGTTTTTTATTGATTACCACATTAAAAATTGATTTATTATTAACATATCAAAAATGTAAAATGTTTAGAAAATAATACAAATAAATACGGGAAATTTATCTTATTTTTCAGATAGATCAGATGTTCTCCTTCAGATCTATATCGAGATCGACGAAGCATAACCAAGTTTGTTACGCAATAAGTATACCAGTGCACGTGTCGCTCTGGCTCTAAACGTAGGCAGTCCGCTTTACTCTACAGTCTTTGTGACATCCTTGGATAACGCATCTCTATAGACTAGGCCTATTTAAACTGTGAGTTTTTCGCGAAAAAATATAATGGTCAATATCTCTGAGACAGATACAGAAATGCCTTTAAAAGAGATAAAAGTAAAGAAGAGTCAAAAGACCAAAAAAATCGTAAGTCGCCAATATTTTATTTCTTGAATCGCCGGTGGGCCTATACTGTATAGTCTACGGTAAGTTGCAGTTGAAGAGTCTGAGTACTTTTCAGAGCAGGTTGGTGTTAACTCATAAAATCCCATCTTGTTTGTGAAAATGAATGCATCCTAGCCTAGACCTGGGCTTATCCTGAAGCACACTCTGCGAAGGTGGGCAGACCTTGCCAAGTATTTCAAAAAGCCAAGTTTTTTTTTCTGGAATGGCCCAGCTTGAAATATATTATCACTCAATTACACTTTATTTTTTGCAGGAAAATGGAAACACTGAAGCTAAGCAGAAAAATAAAAAGTTGAAGTCGAAACAAAAACCTTCAGAAATATTTGATAACGAAGAAAAAAAGAAATCTAAGAGCACGGTAAATAAATTGGTACTTTTCTGTTTTTTCCATGAATGATGATCAAATAAGGGGTCTCATGAAGTTTAGTACCATATATCCGATTATCATAAAAATTTTCCCATGTTGGAAACGACTCATCCTAACCCGGGAGACAATGCCAGATACTTGCAGCATTGGCGCCCCCTAGTTAGGATGAGAATATTCTGACAGTTTTTATTTGGATGACATTCGGGAATATGGTACTAAACTTCACTAGACCCCAAATAAGTTTGTACAAATTCAATTTTATTTCGTCAGGCATGAGCCACAGATGGACCCATCAGTGACTCAAGCTTAACCAAAACACCTGTGCATGAAATATTACTAACAGGGTATGTCTTCATATTTAGACTATTAATTCTTTCAAAACGCTTTTGAGTGCGACCCAATCTAAAATTTATAGTATATTTCGCACTACACAGTACGTGTGCAGTAAAAATTAAAGTATCTACGTCTTTATTATATTCTGCTTGTCCATATGTATTATACTACATCAATAAAAGTATCAATCAATTGGCCATTAGGCTCAGGGCTGGCTTCAGGGGCCACAGGTATGACAAATACTGAAGAATGTGTGAAAAAATTCAAAACTTTTCAACCCAAACCTAAACTCGCTCATCATTTTTTGCTATAAATTTTTTTACAAATATTTCCCCATCCTAGCTTCCTCAAAACTTGCCTTGCCCAAGTTTCATTGTCAGTGTATCAAAGACTTGTTGGTTTAAAAAAGATGCGTTAGATGGATTTACCATTTTCCAGCTTGGGTACCATCCACTGTACTTTAATTTAGTAATTTACATCTGTCCATGATGTTTTGTGATGCATTTGTTGACAGTACATTTTGTTGTTTCTGTCATATTAAGTAGTCATCAGTTTATTGCACGCTATTTCTGACCTTGATTATAGTGGATTTATAGTGCAAAAAAAAAAACTAGACTTTGTGGTGAAACAACATTTTATAGCATAGCACACATTAGACTTCAATGTGGCCACTAAGAAAAGCAAACTCTCGTTCCTCCGAAGAAAAATTTTCAATCGGTCAACACGATTGGCTACCAATTGGCACCTATTCACCGTGGAGGTTCAACAATATCGCAAACAGTTTTATGCAAGCAGCTTCTTTCCAAGAATCTCTAAACTTCGGAATTCCTTGCCTTCGCTGCTTTCCTGATCGTGTTGATCTACAAGTCTTTACAACTCTCATTAATAGGCATCTATCAGGGATGTGGGCTCCTTAGTTCCTATTCCTTATTTCATGTAACTTTCCTATTCCTTATTTCATGTAACTCTTTGCACTTTAGTGGCTCCAGGAGAATTTTTAAGTATGATTTGTCTCCTGCGGCCTTGCTCTGAACGAATTTTAATAAGATAAAAAAAAATTAACCAATTTATCCTATTTGGTTAACTATTTTTTATCGCTCAGAGCATGGCTGTAGGAGACAAATCTCCATTAAACTCGCATAAGAATTCAATATTTTCTAATGTGTACTCCAAATAAAATGATATGGTAATTTCAGTTTACGATGATGATCAAACAACTGAAAAGTATGGAAAGCACTGAAAAATTCATAATTCACTTCTAAAGTGACTCATTTATTTAAGTTTGACAACAGTGTTTAGGTTTAGCCCAGTTCTACTCGATCACTTATATTAGGGATCAGCAACTTTTTGTGCACTGTGGACTTTCTCAGACCAGCTTCTTAATAAAAATACAAAAGTTATTCCTACAGAATTCTCTATTTAGATGGATAAAGTTAGTTGATCCACTTTCTATTTTCCAAGCGAAACTTGGCAACATGATTGTAGAAGGCTGTTTACTTATTGTAGCGGTCATGATGAATTTGACATTAAAAGTAATCAAAATGATTACAGTGTCACAGAGCTTACAAAGTTACTCAAACTTGAAGTTAGGGCTTACTGTATTGTGATCTTGGTAATTTATCTGGTTTGGTAATTGATGCGCTTGGACCATCTAATGTACGCTTGGACATGTTTTTATCAAACCACTCGGTGGCAGAATCTTTGTTTTTTCAGGCGCCTGAAATGTTCATGTTATTTTCTTCAGATGGACAAAAAGGTTCGAAACCATCAACACCTCTTTTCATAGCAGTATTGATGATTTTGAACCTTTTACTACAGTTTTGTCGCTACCAAGTACCAGACACTCAGAAAGAGTCATTTAAATCTTCCAGCAAGAAATATATTATGAAATATAACCTATGTAATATATTTTGTTAGAAGTTTATTTTTTTGGCTGTCTGAGTTGTCTGTCATATCATGTGTCATGATAGCACCAGATTATATTGGAACCCGTTTGTGATCTACTAGTAACTGAGATGTACATTTTTAGAATGAAAATACAAGTACAAATGGTTCAGATTCTGAGCCAGTTAAGAAGAAAAAGAAAGTTGCTGATATTTCCTTGTCGAATGATGCTATTGTTCAGGTAAAAGCTGTTTTGGTATCGGAACCTGGTCTAAATAATATATCTATTGATCGCAAGTTTTATCTGCGCCTGTGTGTATCAGTATCCTAATTTTTTTGGCTTACTCATGCTTTGTTTCTTTAAGCTACTGATGGGCGGCAATTCGCTTCTGTTGCACACTTTTGTGTTGCACTTCAACGAAACAAACAAATTTGTGATTGGAAAGTGGTCCTTGTCAAACCTTGTTATTTTGTGTATGATCTCGCACAGACTTGTACAACTGACTCTGCCAATGATTAAAACTATTGCTGTTCACATTCATACTATAATGTTGATGATGCAATCAAACATTTATGAGGCTCTTTATTAATACAGATATAAATCAAACTGAAATTATAAATATTCATTTTATTGATAATATATATATGTAGTATTAAATTATTTTTGACTATTTTTTCTGTAATCTGATTTTCTTTTTCTTCTAAAGTTCCACTAAATGCTTTCGATGAGATGAGTTGAATTTTGTTTACAACCTATCATATTGTGATAAATTTGCAGAACAAATTTGATATGGCAATCGTTCTAAAAATTGAATTGATTTTTCAAAGTTCACCTATTTTAGAGTAAACTATTTCAGTTGTTTCAAGCAATATTTTGTAAAATGTAGGGAAAAGTAAACGGATTAATCGAGTGATCACTTTTTATGTGCTTCAATAGGATTATATTGAAACTCCGCCAGCATCTGATGAGGAGGAAAAAAGTCCAGCTGAGATTGAAGGAGATTTCTCAAAATTCAGAATTGCTGATGACACAGTTGAACTATTGAAACAGAAGAAAATATACTATCTGTTTCCCATACAGATCAAAACGTTTGATCATGTCTTCGATGGATCCGATGTTGTTGCTCAAGCAAGTATGTTATAAAATATTTCTCTCTAAATTTTTGAACTATAAGAATTTGGTAATTCTGAGAAGAGAATAATTTTTTCCATCCCTCTGAAACTGAGTCTGCTACTCAATCAGCAAGAGTTGAAGAAAATCCATCCCATTAAAAGAGAATTGACTCAAAAAATTATGTTTATGATAATTACAAAATTGTTGGTTGATTCTCATTAGTGATTGTTTGCCATTAATAAAAATTGCACAAAATCTTTAAAATCTAGAAAATCGCCATAAAATAGCAGTGTTGATTGTTTTTGCCATTTTTTTCATTACAAGAATATAACATAAACTAGTATTGAACACTTAAAAAAAAGAAGATTCTGCTATCACAGTAAGGAGGGAGCAATCCCCCTATGCATCTGTTGATATAGAATGTTTTTTGCAGTATCTTTCTTTGCGAATAAAACTATTGTATAACATAACTAAAAATGATTTTATTCCGCAATCGTTTTAGTTGTGGACTAAAATATCTGCAATGGAGCTATTTCATCTCTTTACTACTTTTTGTATATAATTCTATCAAATTGTTTTAATCATTTTATTTTGTTTTACTACAGGAACTGGAACTGGTAAAACCGTAAGTAGAAATTCTTGTCTATTTTTTCTCTTTTACAATTTTCATTGCTTTTCATATTGTTACTTTTGGAAAATTTATAATTTTGGTTTTCAGACATCAAAGTGTTTTTGATCTATGTTTCGTACTTGTAATTTTAGTTGCGATTTTCAGCTTTTTTTAATATCATGGAATATTGTCACTATTTTTATTTTAGATCTCATTTGCTCTTCCATTAGTTGAAAAATTACAAAGAATTGGAGTGAGAAAAAACCACGGCAGATTACCAAAGGTGAGACTTTGTTTTGTGTGAATATCTTGAATTGGAAAAATCATTTTATAAGTTTGCCTTTTCTCATTGAGAATGCAAAACAGTGATTTTATAAATATGCCTACTTGTTTTAGATATTTTTTTAAACTTATGTATTTTCATGAAGGAAAGAAGTTTCAGATACATCATAATATATATGCCAACAGAAATAATTTTCATGGGAATATTACCCTTATATCTATTCAAGACATACTAAATAATATACTTTTCATGTTTTTCATGTTTTCTAGATTTTAGTTATGGCACCAACAAGAGAGTTGGCTTTACAAGTTTATAAAGATTTTGATGCAATAACAACACAGTTGAAATGTCTTTGTATCTATGGTGGCACTCCCTATTATCCGCAAGGTAAAAATACATATCTTTATTTTAAATTTGATTGAAAAAATATCTTCATACTTTTATAAGCCATCTTTACTGGATTACGTATGGCCAAGATTCGCATTATTGATGAAAATTTACATAATATAAGTAAAAATGCAATATAAGGCTTTTCCTGAAACATTCGTTAAATCATAGCACTTAGTATTCAAATAATTCATTCCGGATATTTATTCAAATCTTGATTCAGGATGTCGCATTCCTGGTCGTTGCATCAACTCACTCATAATTAGGGCTGTCCAAAATATTCAATTCGCGATATTCGAATCATAAAATATTCGATTCGAACTCTGCAACAATTTGAAATCGATAAAATGATGATTTTTATTTCAAAATAAGTTTGAATTTTTAAGTGAAAAAATGATAAAAAGATGTTTGTATATTATATGGCTTCCGATTCGAACATTGGATTTGATTCGGCAAAAATTATTCGATTCTGAAATCAGAAGATATTCCATATTGGCCACCCCTAGTTATAATATTATTTGAATAAGATTATATGATAATATTTAGCATTAGAATTCATTGCCAATGATTAGAACTATTGCTGTTCACATTCATAAGATAATGTTGATGATGCAATTTAATCAGTATGAGGCTTGTAATTAAATTAACTGGAATATGAGAAGATGTGGCCGAGCATGATCGACCAACAAATTACACAGGAGAAATTCAGAAATTTTCCATTTTGCTAAGCATGTGCCACAAATAAAACACGCCTTGGCGGCGTGTTTCATCAGTGACTCATGCTTGGCAAACATGTTTGGTCAGAAATTTTTTCGACGAGGATAGGAGTGGCTGCGTGATTTGTCCAGAGGTATTGTTTGACAAAAGAGTCCCCCAGGATAATGTAATAATTTTGGCATTAAATTCGTCTTTAACAGAGAAAGCAATGAGGACTGGATTGGATATTGTTGTTGGAACTCCCGGCAGAATATTAGATCATATCAAGTGAGTTTAAAAATAAAATGTGACGGGTCTTACATGTGTAAGTTGATGGAGTTTTATCTAATGGGATACTAGTATCTGATGAAATATTTCAAGATATCAAAGAGGGTTTGACATGACTCTTTTACATCTAAGAACTTCTTCAGGCAAAACATGATATGACTTATAAAAACAGCGAGCCTTTATACACTCTTATAATTGATATCTTGTTTTGTCCGAAGAAGTTGGGTGATCGCCTCACGAAAGTTCACCAATATACTTGTAATTTTGTGGAAAGAGATCATGTTATTTCTCTCCTTGAATTTGATACTATCTCATTCAAGTATCCTTTCAGCAACAGCCACATTCGGATCCGAAAGGAAGAAGGTTTTACTGTTCACCGAACGATACCTCTGATTCCTTTTTTACGTTTGTCTGAATTTTTCTACGAAGTGAATTTTATAACTAAACAAAATAGGACGTACTACATCTTTATAAATACATATCAAATGATTAAAAAAAACTCATTTTCTTTATAGCAAAGGAAATCTTAACCTTGAAGAAGTAGATCATGTAGTATTGGATGAAGTTGATCAGATGTTAGACATGGGTTTTGCACCGAGTGTTGAAGAAATATTACAATATGCCTACACAGAAGGTTTGATTTTGTAGTATTTGAAATTAGGATTATCTTCATAGTTCAGTGTAATCAATATTAAATATTGACTATATAAAGGAAATAATGTTTCAACAGTAAAGATAAAACGAATTGCTGAAATTTGACCATATTTTGCCTATTCTGTAGCAAAGTCTTGATTTATTCCCTATTTTTACAAAGATATAATAGCATATATCTGGTTTTACTGCAAAATAAATCATTTGAAGATTGGGCAAAAAACTAAACTACGTTATTCACACACCTAGAATACCATACTTATTTGGTTATGGGGATATCTATTTTGAAATTGTTGTTTGTTTCCAATCAGAAAAATTTTTCATGCTTCTATGAGATGCGTAAAACAATTTTTAGTGTGGCAACAGTATGGAATGGAATAAAGTTTTTGTCAGAATTTACAGAAAATAATCATTTTCCTAAGCAAATCAATTTTCTTAATAAACACTAAGTAACTAAATACTTCGAAATCATGAAGAATATTGCTTCAAAATTACATTGAAAATATATTTTAACTGTATTTTAGAGATAACATATTTATTATTAATAGTCACAGTCCTATTGTGGTCCTTCTTCTGTATTACATCTTGTGATTTTCCTAATTTGGTCTTTCATGTATTCAGATCGAGAAAAGCCACCTCAAACGCTGTTGTTTTCTGCTACTTGCCCACCGTGGGTAAAGAAAACGGCCGGCAAATACATGAGACCAAATGAAACAAAGCATGTTGATCTTATTG
The DNA here is from genome assembly GCA_963675895.2 of Styela plicata. NCBI lineage: Eukaryota > Metazoa > Chordata > Ascidiacea > Stolidobranchia > Styelidae > Styela > Styela plicata. The sequence goes on from OZ023143.1 coordinate 2,888,687, forward strand.
GGAAAGATTCCATGAAGACTGCAACAACAGTACAACATCTTGCAATCAGATGCCATTATACACAAAGAGCCAAGTGTATTGGTAAAAAATTTTATATTCAATATTTTGTATTTGTTTTTGTATACAAATAGAAGTCTGAACACACATATCAAATCATTCTTCATCTTAGTCGTAGCACATTTGAGTTATAAAAAAGTAGAGCCCGACCGATGTTACTTTTATACAATCGATATTGATAACCGATATTTTGACATTTTTGACCCACTGATAACCGATATTTTATCTCGCGCGAAACTACTGAAAACTCTCTCGAAGAAAAGCAATTAATCGAAAAACATCATACGCAAATAACATCTGCTGGGGATTTCCCTAGATGGAAGCAAAAATATTGTGTAATTTTTGCTATTTAAACAGAAAACACATCATTTTAAAAGAATTTAGTGTGCCCGTATGTTTATTTCGGTTGGCTTATTTAAGTGCGCTTTTGTGATCAGCCGATATATCGGTCTGTCTCTGTAAAAAAGAACAAGCCATTGCTAATTATTGTCAGGTGTTATTCAGACAATCTTACATTTTTGTCTCTTGCCGAGGGAAACTGAAGCGATCAATTTAATTTTGTGCCCTGTCGTTGTTCTGCTTAACTATAAATTTACGTTTTCTCCAAGCAAACTTAGTGTCAAATATGAAACTTTATATTTTCATTTCATCCAAAGTGTTGAGTATATGTGACAATGCTGGTTTGTCACGTAATAATGAATCTTTGGAAAATTAATTTCATGTCTTCTTGTTTGCTCATTACTAGAAAAAAATTTGGAGTGGGCTTAATAGATGTGAGAACACAGAAGAACTTTAATTGTATTATTTTTAAAGTCTATCAAAAATGTCCGCATCTGAATAACTACTATTTTGTATCTTTTCCACAATTATGTGGTTGTGCATTTTTTCGAACTCCAAAATAATGATCTATGTCCTATATACAATCTCAACACCCTATTGATAAAAAATGATCAAGTATGTCTGTCTGTAAATCTAATTCCCGAACATCTTTTGTTAATCTTGAGTCACTGATGGATCGTGCAGAGTATTCTAAAGTTATATTTCCTTCACAAAATATATGTTTCGTAAATAAGGCCTTCATTCGTTGCATAATAGGTGATGTCGTCCAAGTATACAGCGGGAGATTTCGGTCGAGCGATAGTATTTACTGAAACAAAGAAAGATGCGAATGAACTTGCATTAAATGATTCCGTAAAAGTTGAATCGCAAGTATTACATGGAGATATTGAACAGAGACAAAGAGAAATTACTCTTAAGGTGATCATCTTTTTTATTAAATTTTTCGTCTTAAATTGGCATCTCTTGGTATTTGTCACAATAAATCTTCTCGTTAATACTAATTAAATAAGATTTTGTATAATAACAGTAGTATTAGAATTGAATGCCAATGATTAAAACTATTGCTGTTCACATTCATAAGATAATGTTGATGATGCAATTAAATCTATATGAGGCTATATCAGAAGGTATTGTTTGACAAAACAAGTCTTTTAGGATGGATATTATTGGAGACTACCGGTAATTTGCCAAATGACAAAGTTGTTGATATTTGAATAAACTTAAACCGCCTTGTGGCACTGGAAATATTGCAGGACTTTAGTTTGTAAAACACTCTTTCAACCCATGTTCTTAGTAATTTTGGTTGTCATAGGTTTGTTAGTCCTACATGATTATTTTATCCTAAAGTACTATTTTGAGGAATTTGTTACTTTCTTACTTGTTTGCTTGTATGTTTTGTTGATCTTGTATTTTTCTGTGCTCCTCAGGCATTTCGTGAAGGTTCTGTAAAATGTTTGGTCGCCACGAATGTTGCTGCAAGAGGACTTGACATTCCTGAAGTTGATCTTGTTATTCAAATCAATCCACCTAAGGTTAGTCACTCTGTATATTTTGATGATTATATGCAAGGGTTATGCAGGACACATGCCTCTCCGGTACACAGTGGGTCGCATAAGCACTGATTACCACTTCCTCCACCAACCAGGTTCGTGCACAGGAAAAATCAGAAATGTGTTAAGCCAAAAACCTTCACCCTTATTTGGAACTCTCATCTGCGTGAGAGGTCGAAGTAATAACAGAATACGATTTTAATTTCAGAATGAGATGTATCTATCCCAATCTTCCCGTTTTTTGATAAACGTTTTTTCTTCTGTCTTATTTCAGTATTCATTATATCAATGTCTGTAAATTGTTTTCTTTGACTGACTTGATTCTTCTCAACTCTTTCATGCATGAATCGATTTCTTTATATCATCTCATAATTCTGAAATTTTAAATCATTCACTCTAAATGTATCCTTTCTATTTCATACTTTTTTTCAGGACATTGAATCATACATTCATCGGTCCGGTAGAACGGGTCGAGCAGGTCGATTGGGTACATGTATTTGTTTCTATAAACCTAACGAAGAAGAATTATTACGAAGAGTCGAAAGAACCGCCGGAATCAAATTTAAAAGAGTTGGACCACCTCAACCAAAAGTGTGTTTTTTTTTTTTTTTATTCAATAAAAGGCAATTAGAAGATCGCTATCCTAATATTTGATTTGACATTTCTTTGTAATAATGAGACAACAAATATACATACATGACATTGACTTGAAAGAAATATTATATTCTACTGCACGTTCACGGCACTTCAATTGAAATGCCTCAATCGGGAGATTTTCTAATTACCTGAAATTCTGCAAGTTTATGTAACCAAGTTTCTTGAATTTTTACGATTTTAGAATATAGTTTAAATAATATATTTTCGGCATCTCTTATTTCTGTATTGAACTATGTTTTTTTTAATTGCGATTCTCTTTTACTTCTTGCATTTACCCAGGATATTATACAATCATCATATGACGATACATTGAAGTGCTTAGATGCAGTGCCAGAAGAAGTATGTTCTAAATTTTTAGAACAAGCTGAAAAAGTTGCTCAGAAATATACTGGAGGTAGGTTAATGTGAATTAGTTTCAAATGGACTATCAAAAATTTGTATTGATATTATCTCGCTGTGATAGAGCGATGTCTTTCGTTGGCTTCCCAATATTTTCTTCCATCTGCCTGACAATTGTATAGAAAATTAATGCTGTATGTCAAAGTTTACGGCATATGTTAATGATTTTCCTGTAACATGAAATTAATCCAACTCATAATAGTAGGCAATATTTTGAAAAAATATCCAAACTAAATTAAAAGAAACATATTTGTATCCATAAAGAGTTCAGGATGATAATATCATTTTCAACTCCAAGAGCCCATAACTTTCATATCTTTCTGTTCTGAAAATATTCACAATGGCTTTGCAGCTGTACTGCTTTTGCATTTTTTATATCCTCTTCCGGATTCACCACATATGTATCGTTTTGCACATGTTGTATTTATTTAAACAGTTATTCATGATTGTTGAATATTTAGTACATACCTAATTGTTGATTCATATTTTGCAGGAGCACTCGAAGCTCTTTCCGCAGCGTTAGCTCATATGTCTGGTGCAACTGATTTATCATCAAGATCGTTACTCAATGCACAGGAGGTTCGTCTGTGTTTTTTTTTGTGTAATCCTGAAAATAAAATTATTTTCCCAAAAAAATAGTATGGATCCAAATTTCTAAGCATTAGTAGTTTCATTCATAATTCCATCGGCATTTTTTCATGTTCTGCCTGTTTGGAGATTTCACTGCTCAATTTTAAATATCAAATCTCAATGGAAAAATTAATTCAAGAGGCACAGATTTGTTATTAAATTATAAGAATATGTGTGTGTTTTTAGAAAGAACATTTTTGTTCATACACTGTTGAAGTTGAAACATTTTATCTTTACCTTAACATTGTATTTGTTTATTTATTCAATTTCAGGGATACACAACTTGGCATTTAAAATCAACGATTGTCGTTCGAGGTTCTGGATTTTTTTGGAATGCTATTGAACGATGTTTTGGTCAAGATAATAAACAGAAAATGTTGGGGATGAGGTTAACTAAAGACAAAAAGGTTGCTGTTTTGTTTTTGTGTTGGTCGCATCAGTCTTTAGTGTTCGTGGGGAATTATTATTTCGGAAATGCATCATATGTTATATCGACCCACGAAACAATCAGTCTTTTGGCAATATTAAATTTATGATAGGTTGGAAATATACAGATTGTAATTGGGTTGAAATAATTCTTCCAAATCTGATCGAACGCTAATTCCATAAAAACATCCCATTTTTTAGTATTACAAATTTTTTTGAGAATTCAAAAATTTATGGTTTATTGTATATTTTCAATTCATACCCAGTGTTAAAGAGAACGACAAAATATAATAGATTTCGGTCACTTTGTCGTTAACAATTAAAATCTAGTTTATTTAACAAGTTTCAGTTTCTGTGAACGATTCACCATTGATTCGGAATAAATTTCTAATCGAATTACCGAGCCCTCATTAGCATATCTGCATTCATTTTTATTTCTCTTTGGACCGGTTTTAATTATCCACTATCGACTTCTCAGGGTTGCGTTGTAGACATTCCAAACACAATGACAGCTTTAATAAAAGAACAATGGAGAGACAGCGACAAAATAATGATGGAACAAGCCGAATCCTTGCCAGAACTAGTGGAACAAGATAATCGACGATCTGGAGGTGGAGGTGGTTTTGGATATGGCCGAGGCGGAGGAGGTCGATCTTATGGAGGTGGCGGGGGATTTCAGAACAGAAGAAGTTTTGGCGATAGAGGACGTGGTGGATTTAGAGGCCGTGGAGGTTCAAGTAGAGGAGGAGGAAGGGGAATGAAACGTAGTTGGGGTGGTGACAGAAAATATAGATAATTTAAAAAAACGTCCGGACTTTATAGATCAAATAACTTAGCTTATTTCTGATGTTTTTACCTCATTCCCACTGCCTTTGATGGGGTGTTGATATTTTTTCGGCATTGAGTTCAGTGTTTGACTCGTCTGTTTTTGTAATAGGAAAATTGCTTTATCAAGCTTCGCACTGCGTATGTATTTAATGACTCATTGTTGGCGAAATATCAATGGGCAGAAGTCATTTATCATGTTCCATATTGCGTTTTGTTTATTTGATTTTGAATAAACCTAACCGTGGGTGATTCTGTTCTTGTGATCACTAGTTTAACTTAAAAGGTCAACCTTGAAGATTCTAGGAATGTTTGTGGCTGGTTGAAAATGGTAGTCTCTCCTTTAGTCCTAATACCACGTCTTGGCATTGCGTTGAATACTGGATGTACTTCATCCTGCAACTGCCTAGATGTATATATGTGCTAAATAATCGAATGAGCGAATCTCTGTCATTTTCAAGTCACTAACTTACAAAAATAGAATTCCTCCCAAACTGGACCGAATTGTCGCACAGCTGAGTTGGTAATGACTTTGTACGAAATTGCTAACGATTGAAAGTCTATGCTTTTCACTGCAATCTTCTATTTAACTCGGTTTTGAGACTAAATGGTTGTTGTGTAGTTTTTGCAGAATGAAGCAAAAATTTATTTTTGAAGAGTGTAGGCTTTGATATACTGTTTTGATTGACATTCATCTATCGTAAGGATTCAAATTCCTTGGCTAAGATTTGTGAAGCATGTTTTGCCCATAGTTGGTATCATTGACACATTTTGACAGTTTATTTTTCATTTTAGCCTCCTGGGATTCACTCTAAGCAAGGTCAGGAACAGTTTAATTGTGTACTTAAATTATTATTTCGATCCGTTCAAATAAAGGCTCTGTATGAACTAGGTAAAGCTGACTGGGGTTACAGTAGGACTCGTTGATCCATACCCACCACAACTTGGGTAGGCTAAGCCGAAGAGGAAAAAGATAATATATTTCCAGCAGTTCAAACCCTGTCGTTTATAAGTAGCTGCCGGCACACGGCTTCGGACAGGGGGATCCACTCTTAAGTGGCTATAAAAAAATGCAATACATCGAGGTGGTTTTCATGTGCTCTGCATAATATGATGTGTTTGTATCGAAACAGTTCAATTTGGAATGCTCCACCTAAACACGTTAGTAGTTATATATACGTAATGTTATCGAAGTGATGAACAATTACATGTGAACCTCTCGGAACATTTCTCCTGTTTCTAACAAAGAAAAAAGTGGAAGAATTTGGATATAATATACTCTTTTATTCATTTACTGAAAAATAAAAAAATAAAAACACAAATAATGATAATATTACATTCCGCGATGTCTGTTTGCTTCCTGTGCCGCTGGCTAGTAATATTTGCAGCTGGAAGGAAATAAAACGCTTCAAATACCGAAAACACTTTTACTTCAGAGGGAGACATCTACAGGGAACTAATCAGCAACGAGGTAAAAATATACAATCACAATGTATGGGCAAGTAACAAGTTATTTTTGCAAATGATAAATTCTTCATGATAAGAGAATCGAATTTTTTTGTTTCTTCTCTTGTCCCACTAAAACTAATGCAACCACATAGACTTGGGCAGTGGCAATCTGACCAAAGCGTTTTTGCTAATGCTGGACAATTCGATTCGAACACAAATTATTCTAATCTGTCATATTCCGATCAGAAATAGCATTTTGTTAAGCATGAGCCACAGATGGACCGCGCCTTGACGGCGCGATCCATCAGTTTCCCATGCTTAACAATAGATTTTCATCAGGATAGGAAGAAAAAAGTACAACTTAGTAATTCTACCATGAAAATGCGAGCTATATATTTCAATATTGATAACGGGGCAAACAATATTGGTAATGACGGGACATTTGTTATTTAGACCTAATCACCGATTCGAAATGATCATCCGAATCATATTTGGAATCCAAATGATTCAATTTTCCCCATCTCTAGCTGTGGATAATCAAGAAACATAAGCAAGGTGTTGAAACCATCTCCCGGCTATTTTGATAATGATTTGAAAGCACTTGCTGCCGCAATCTTTGGGCGAGCAGCAGTAATCAATCCTTTAGCTGATTGCATTCTTCTTTGTAGATCAGGATGAGCTCCTTCATCCTGTTCATCTGCTTCTGATCTGATCTCCATCTTCTGGACTATCAAACGCAGAAGATCATGTTGCTTGTTCATCGTAATTTGCATTTCTTTCAATCTGAAAATGAATAAATTAAAATAACAGAGGCCCAATCAGAAAGGAATGCGTTTCCGATGCTCGCACCTGCATCGTCCTGCTTAATTAAGCCTGCCTCGCTATTTTATAAAATACCGCGAATTTTACCATAACAGTTTGCTACGATTATTGAAATGAATAAATCTAAATATACGAATTATTCAAAAAGGGTTAAAAACAAAAAGTACCAGACAATGTTCTTTCAATTCACATTCGCTCTTTGTGGGCGGAAATTGCAGAAATCAAATTTTTTTGATTGCCAGTAAAACATGAAAATTCGACTTTGTTTTCAATGTTTTGATCTTTAAGTCCGTCTCAAGACTGATTCGAAGCAACTACTTTTCGAATTACCGAATAGAATTGCCCAGCCCTACACAGCAAACTATATCAAGTTTTTAAGTTGAATACTACACTATATTATTCGATTTAAATATCTCGTTTGTACCGTCCAACTCCAACCAACCTTTCCTTTTGCTTCTGAACTTCAACATTCAAGTAATTGATATTTCGATCAGTCATCGTGATATGAGATATTGGTTCTTCATGAATTCCTTCCTGTTTTGCTGTCAACTGTCAGAAAAAGTTTCAGTTGGATATAAATTGGGAAGTTTTGTTGCGAAGGATTTTTTCAAGACAAATTGTCATAGATTCAAGGAGTGTTTTGATATGTTGCAAAATTTGAATATTTAGGAACTCTTTAGGAATATACCAGAATTAAAACAAAATTGACCGATTGTCTAGGTATATAGACACACTTCCTCGTTGATGCTTATGGAATAGATGTATAAAACTTTCGTATTGTCCCAGCCATAAAATTATATATAAATATAATTTGTTAAGTATGAGTCACTGATGGATCGCGCCGCCGAGGCGCGGTCTATCTGTGGCTCATGCTTGACAAAACGTAAATATCTATTTGGGAGAAATAGGCCTACCTACACGGTAGGTTTTATTTAGGAAAAATAATGTTTGATCTGTGCTTAGTTTCTAAGTCGTTATCAAATCGCTGCCTAATCAGGATTCCTCAAAATTTGCATAATTCATGAGCCTAATCTATATCATAATTACAAAGTCAAATGAAATCGTACTTTTCCAATTATTGTGCCCAGTGCTCCACATGTTCTGTTTGGATAAACAATCATTTCATCTTTATCAACAATTTTCAATACTTTTGTTGATAGCCGACCTTCGATATCTGTGTGAAGTTGTACCTGAAAATTTATAAGATTGTGAGCAATATAAAGTGTCGGTATTATTTCTCACTAAACGTTATTCGAAAATTTGGAATTAAAACAAGGACAATGAATGCCACGGAACGAGTTGAAATATAGTTACTATACTGATATACCGGTTGTGTTTGTTTCTCGCCATAGATTTCAAAAGTGCATAAGATATGAACCGCATCCATGCAAGGAAGCACAAAGCCGCCTAACACACGAAATAATTCTAATACGGATATTCAAGTATCACGTCGCAATGTTGCCTCACTTTGTCTATTTTACAGATATTTGAATAGGCTTTGCTCAAGGGAGCTTTCAGCCCTCATTCCTCCAAACAAAATATTCATCCGGTCCACTTCCTATGCGCACCTGTTCACTGTGGAGATTCCACAGTATCACAAGCAGTTTCATCCAGAATTAACCGGTTCAGTTAATAATATACCTGCATGGCCAATCTTTGTAATTCAGCATTGCTTTGCACTGCAGCTATATCGCCTACAGCCAAACCAATAAGTAAATTCATCAGTAATATCGGCATCACGACGATGAATCCAGATAATAATATCATTGATGCAATCGAATAATGTAATGTGTCGTCATTTCCGTCAACAAACGGCGCCAGGAATTTGTCCAGGTAACTTATTTCACCCAATGTCATCGTCACTACTCTCATAAAAGCGAGAGGTGGGGTAGAAAACGATGCGTCGACCTGTTCAGGGACAAAAATGTATTTCAGTTTCCTGCCAGTCCCTATATTAGTTTGTTATAGTCACTCCTTGGAGTAGATTACCCTGACCAAGTCCCTGTACCAGTGGCCACTTATAGACGGACATGGTTATAGCGTTGGGAAGACATGATCTTTCCGGCTTGGCTTAGCCTGCCCAAGCTTATTACACGCTTACTTGAGTGGCGCCTTCTGCAAGGTGCTTTAAGGGCAGCTGAAATAGAAATAAAACAAATAGACATATCCTGGTATAATAGAACCCAGAAGTGGAATGCAAACACTGTAAGAAAAATGCTCTACAATCACTACTCTTTGAAAGAAATTTTTTTGTGGTATTGAAGTAAAACTATAGAATAGCTTTTTGACCAGTTACTGGTCGTTGATGGAACGCACCGCCGAGGTGCGGTCTTTCAAATATCCATAACTGGGCATACGTCTCACCAACAAGACGGTTTTAATCTTTAGAAATATGCAATTACTGCAAATTACCAGTAAATTTACTGGTGCTATGCTAAAGGAAACATAATATCCTCCCTACTTCTTTTCAACCACATTCTCCCTCACACGAAAAATTTTTTCTAACATACCTCGTGATTCATCAAAATATAGAAAGACAGAGTGAAAGCGATAATTAGAAACGAAAATAAGGCCAAAACTTTCACAAGTGTACGAAGTATCTCAATGAACATCACAACGTATATACCGGCGATATCGAATCTGTAAAAAAAGCAGTAAATGAATATTAAGATATAGCAATATTGTTTATAAGTAGCTTAAAGCTAAGAAAGATAAGGCGTGTTTTAAGACTTATGTAGGTGGGGGTGGCCGAAATCGAAAATCTATTGAGAATCGAATCGAATCGTACTTTTTCTATTATGGTGATTTCGAATCATTAGGAAAATCGAATCGAATGACTTGTGAGTCGCGAATCACAAATAGAATCAATTATTTTGGACAGCCGCAGATCAGCAATGACGATTTTGGTTTATATTTGGTCGTATTTGTGGAATTTCGTACTTTCGTTGCGCACTCAGCACGTAAAATGGCAACCATTGGAACAAAACAGGCGAAACCCTCTTTTTTTGAATGTTAATTAAATCTTTTTCATTTGAAATACAAAATCGAATTAACAAGATCTTCGAAACAATAACGCCGTTTCAAATAACATCTCACTGGAATGAAATTAAAATAAAAAATGAAACATTCCTCCTAGTCATTACACGTTTCATAGAATGATAATAAGACACACGAAAATCAGATAATTTTACCTTTTAACCTAATATATAAAGATTAGTTCAAATTTCAGACAGATAATACCACGAAATCAGACCAGAACAGAGTATGTCCGTAGTACACTGTGATGAAAGTGCAGTAAAATCGCTGATTTTTAACAGTAATTTTACTTGGTAACGTTGAAATAAAACTGCATGTAGAATCGATTTTTCGACCAGTTATGAACTGTTGATGAAACGCACCGACGAGGTGCGGTTCATCAACAGCTCATATCTGGTCTAAATCTTATCAACAAAACTTGAATTTATTTTAAAAATATACAATTACTGCAAATGGACGGTAAATTTACCGTACTTTAGTCACAGTATGGATACCTTTGCAAGAATAGTAGCAAATTGAACCATGCTAAAAATATGGCAACAGCCCCAAACTCAAACTGCCAATGCAATGGATATCCGAAGTAGAACGGTGTGACGTAGAGAATACTGCTGACGTATAAAACCCATTCAAAAACGTTCGTCATATCTAGGAAATATTTCAATCTCTGAAAAATAAAAAAATGTGATTTTTACATTCCATCTTAAAAAGAATGTGACAAATTATTTTCAGTGAAATACGAAGTAACGATTTGGGTGTATTTTGATATTTGTGACAAAAAAGAACGACGGATTTCTTTGGCTGGTATTGACCTAACTGGCCACTCGATTTCAAGTATTTTGTGACCAAGGCCACCATGCACCCTTTACATTGCGACAGGCGAGATAGAACACCATGGCAAATCAATTTTACACAAGTTTGGCGATTTATAAGAAAGAGATCCACCGATAACTATTTAATCAGTTTGTTACTTATCCTATTTCATATACCCTGTATTTTATACTTTGATGTCACAACACATGAGAAGTTGTCTTGCCAATTGCGTTGCGTTTTAGATAACAAAACAAAAACGACAATAAACTGCTTTGCGTGAATCGTATTAAAATGCCTACTAAGCACAAACGTACGCAACGAAATGAGCACACTCCGTTAGCTTGCGTAGCAAACGGTTCGGTTGCGTTAGTAAACATTAACGAATACATGTGCAACAATAAAACAAATCCACAAAAAATGTTTATTGTGACATTTAGAGAATTAATAACAATTTGTTCGCGCAAAAATTTTTTTTATTTTATTTTTTTATTGAAATTCATCCTGAGCAAGGCCGGAAGCAGTTCTCGAGAGGAACTTAATAGCAAAGAGCCACTACAAGATGCAGTAACAGCAACTCAACTCTAAACGGAAAACATCCCACACCGAACTGTACCACCATGGTGAAGTTTAGTGTGTGCTATCTGCCCTGGGCGGTGTTAGAAACATCCACCCCTTCTTTGCTTCCTTTTTTTAGTCACTTATTGCCACACGCCGTGAATACTTTAGGATTATTTTAAACATGATCACACACAGGCAATAAAACGCCTTCCTGTAAGCCAATCCTCAATCCGTAAATTCTGTTAGAGTATTATATGTTTGTTAGGTATGAGTCACTGATGGAACGCGTCGATGAGACGCGGTCCATCTGTGTCTTATACTTGGCAGAATAATATATATCATAAGGACCGCTATGCTCATTAAAAGACGACAATATTTCTCTGGTATCATGTGTCACTCTCTAGTGACACAGCGATTTATATTAAACATCGCCAGAGAATCAAAGTGCAGAAGTTAATTTAATTATCGATTTGCGACGCTACAAATATAGTACAGATACCAGGCAACTGGTCAAAACGAGTGTAAACACATTGTTATGTTACAAATTTAAAATGTAGGTAAATGCCGCTGATGGTTCGCATCAGAACGTTGAGCCACACTCGATATATGCATTACTGTGAGCAACGCTTTTGTCTAATCAGTCGACAAAAGGTCAGAGGTCACAGGCTCGTTGTGAACACACCCCTATTGTTAATTTGATTATACAGAAACGCGATAGTTCTGTTGTCTACCGCGTATTCTTTTGTTCTGGATTGTGTCTGTCCGGTTTGATGACTTGGGCTTTGGTCCCAGATTGGATGAAGGGGTGCATCCCCCACCAGCCCCAAAAACTCCAAAGTTGTATCGAAACCCCATAAAAACACCAAAATGTGGAAGGTTTTTTAACGTAGACAATCAAAATCACCCATACTGCTATGTATGTAATAGCAGTTTGTTGATGGTTTTGAAGTATTTTGTTCCTTCGAAGAAAACGAGTATTTCAGACATCCGAAGAAAAACAAAGTCCTATCTCCCTGACAACGACTTCCTCACATTCTAAGATAATTCATTAAGGAAATAAATATTAAATTAAAAATACTAACCTGCTGACACATTTGCACTATTTCTTTTATTATTTGACCGAGCGATAATATTGTCAGTATAATCATCATGGCAAGCTGAACTTTTGAAAACTGAACTGGAGCAGTCAGGCGGTCGGTGAAATTTCTGAATCAAAATAGTATCAAGAAAGTATTAGATCACCACAAACAGTGCTGGGCATTCGATTTGTTGATTCGAATCGATTCGAAGTACAGATTATTCGAATCAATCGTGAACTTGCTAAATGAAGTGGAATTTTTCTTTTTGTTCTTTTTTTTTCAAGTTTGACCAAAATCGATTGTATTTTGTCGTTAAAAGAAATTTTTGCCCTTGGAGTGTAATTGAAAATACATCGCTTTTAAGTGGGCTTAAGCTAATATTTGTGAATCGTAACGGCAAATTTCGTAATTATCATAAGAGAGACAATAATAGTAATAGGAAAATGGATATTTGATAATTCGATCTGATTCGAAAAAATTATCGAATCAGATTCCAAAGGATTCGGTTGTGCCCGCTCCTAACCACGAACTGTATTACACAAATTGCATTTTCGCCATAATACAAAGTTTATCCATATTTCTGTTTTTAGTGAGCGCAATAGTGGTTGTTCCATTATATTTCAAATTTGTTAAAATTAATAGCTAGCGTTCATTCATGTTTATCTGTGGCAATTTATTTATATCCCGTGCTTGATCGATATTAATTTATCAATTATGCTTATATAAAATGCCTATTTCGTCTTTTCTTACTTTACTAATTACTTGCACAAATAGTTGAAGCGAGAAAAATAAACCAAAATAAGTGTAGCTCCGATATAAGAAGTATAGCCGGTGTTTCCAAGATTTTTGTCAATGCTGATACATCGGCAGGTTTTAAATGTGATTACGATCAAATTCTTGTTTTATTTTCTACTTGTTTCACAGTCTTATATGTTGAAATTTCAAACAAACATACCCGGCTAATTCGTTATGATACTTTGGTCCAGGATCAGTGGTACAAATGAGATATGTGAGAGGTATCAGACCAAGAACATAAATAAATAAATTTAAGCCGTGGAACCATCGTCCGTATGCATTCCTGTGAAAAAATACAATTGTCAGAAAAATAATGACAGCGCTGGTCACAATGATCGAAAGACTTAGTACCCAGTTGTATTTTTCAAAAGCACGAGTCACTGATGGATCGCGCCGGCAGGACACTCAAAGCAAGCTCAGAAGCGGTATCAACGATCTAAATGAAATGAAAGCATGCACACATACCTTAAGCGACATTCATAACATTCCATGCCAAACTGAACCTTCATAGTAAAGTGCAGTTAGTGGCAAGGGCTGGGATTGACGATGGTAATATCCTATGCAGACTACAAATTCCCATCAGAAAAATTTTCCTTTGTCAGGCATACTTAACAAAGCATGTTTGTAGACAATTTTCGAAGCGGCACAGTAGAGAATAATTTGGTTTATTTAATCACCCCGTATAGGACATACAAACAAAAGTACGACAATTCTAATTTCTATCTATAATTTATACAGGGAAGTTGAAAATCACTTTTGGGGTTTCCCTTTTGAGACATCTGATCTTAGTCAAACGTGAGAGAAATAGAAATGAATTGTGTTGATATATCTGATACACAGAGAAAAATCGTACCATTTCATTTGAAGATATGCTGTTGAAACTGGATGTCGCAAACATTCCACTCTGTTGTATTGAACCATTTTCTAAATAGGTAACGTACCGTATGTTAATATGGTATACATTTCATAATCAAACTAAATTGATGTTCTCAGGTAGCTTATACTTTTGATAAATATAAATAAATATAAAAAAAATATTATTTTGTGTGTGCGATGACCTAATCGTTTCCATGTTGGTATCGCGAGATGAGGATTTCAGGTTCACGTTTCGTCAAGTCCAGTTCACCAGTTCCGGCCAAACCGGAAACTTTATATCTCGCTAATAACTCTGCCCCTGTTCGCACGCTAGATGGCCGTTGGTCAAATGATTAATTATAAAAAACAATATTACACAAAATTGTCAAAATTACTAAATTACCAACCAACAGTGAATCAACTCAATAAAATGCAAAAAACAATTAGTGTTACATTTAGTGCTGGCAAAACAAAGGCAGCGTCTTTGGCGTCAACTACGTCCATCTCTTTACCGTTTACAGTTTTGACTTTACCAGGAGCACCTTGTTCTAGATTCAAGATTTCCTTCATTTTTGCTCTGATTTCATCTCTCTTGTTAACATTTGGTTGGAGGTACTGCAACATTACGTGAGAATTTTTAAGATATATTTGAAAGATTCCGAATAACTAGGTTAAAAATATGGAGCAATAACATATGAAACATTCGAATATACACTTTAACTAAAACGCAGTTGAATCGCTAGTCTTCGACAGCAATTTTACTCGGTGATATAAAAATTAAAATAAAAAATCAGCCTTTGCAGCCAATTATGAGTTGTTGATGGAACGCGCCGCTCAAGGCGCGGTTCATCAACAGCTCATATTTGGCGTAATTATCTTTATGAAAATAGAGAACATTACGACTTTAATCGATTTTTGTTATCAAATCTATAACAAAATAAATAAGCATACTTTGAATTGATATTTGACCCAATAATTTTTGTGTTTGGGACTGCAGTCTGCCGTCGTCACACTGCGGTCGAGAGCAACCTGAAGAAATGATATAGAAGGTTCAACGAATAACTGTGTCAAGTGACAAAAATAAGTATCGCAGTTTCTTACAGCTTGGAATTTGAGTCGGAAACAAAAGATTTCTAACTGGGATGACTTTGCGAAACCAAATATGATTTCTTGAATTTCAAATAATTTTCACTTTTAAAAAGGATTGGTCATATACTACGAAAGTAACATTTTTGCTGTATGCTCAAAACATACAACTTTTGTTATAAATACTCTCCATTTTTTTTTTTAAATTGCAAGCAAGGTCAGATTTATCACTGAAATGGAACTATTTACAGGCCGTTCGAACAGAAAAGAGTTATTACGAATTCGCCACGAATGATTGCATATTCGGATTTCAGCATTTTATGTCGTTACCTCCCATATATCAGGTAGATGCTGTATGAGCATTAAACTTGGAACATTTAATGCATCTTTACTTTTAAAGAATTCTTGCATCGCTTCTTCGTATCTGTCATGCTGAAATATAAGGAACTGTTCATGACAGATTGTTTTTGACGTATTGAAACGAGTACTTATGCAAAGTGAAACTGGCTAGCAGGTTATATGTCAACTGTAGGGATAGGCAATTCGAATCGATACGAAGCACGAATTATTCGAATCAATTGCGAATCGTTCATAGAGACATAAATTTGTTAAATAAACAAGAATTTTCGTTTTTAACGACGAAATGTAATCGATTTTGGTCAAATTTGACCAAAATCGATTGCATTCCGTCGTTAAATATGAAAATCGTTGCTTAATATGAGTTTCTTCATTTGCACGATGGGGAAAAGTTATAATAACAATGGGATATTTGTTATATACATGGAATTAGTGATTCGATCCGATTCGAAAAAAATATTCACATCGGATTCGAATTCCATATGATTCGGTTTTGCTCAGCCCTAGTCAACTGTCGAAATAACATTGTATGCCCGGCACTTTCCATCTGGATTAGAGTTGTCATTTTCAGATATCTTTTTTTCGAATACAATCTCGAACCATATCATTTCGACTCGAACCTTCCTTAATCTGATTCTATATCAAAAATTTCAGAAAAGAAATTTTATTAAAGGTCAGAATTTTGAATATATATACAAATAGTTTCGAAATATGTGTAAAATTTCAATATATCCGATCCGATTTTTGCTCAAAATCTTTTGATATTCATATCGAATCAAAGCGGAATCGATTGAAATCTTGAATCTATAGATAGAAAGGTAAGCTGTTGATATAAATTGATGGGGTCAGTTAAGTGAAGATCACTCACCACCTGTATCAAAAAGTTGAACGTGTAGCAATTTTTAACAAATACGAAATAAAGATTGATTATCAAATTATCAAATTTTTGTTTTGCGCGATGTTTGCAAGATTAAAACAATATCTTTTCACTGCAAATTCCGTTGTTTTGCACTACAATTCAATTGTTACCAAGAAATAATCAGCATTTTCAATGGGTAAAAAAAATCAAAGGCGCCTACCACGACAGTGGCCAATGCAACTTCTCTGTTTTGATTCTGTATTGCATATGTGAAGAAAGTATGTCCTTCATTGTTTCGCTGAACTTTTGCATTCAAGTCCATTAGTAATTTTACAGTGCTCACTTGATTGGCATATCCAGCATGATGTAGAGGAGTATTCTGTGGAATGAACAAAAAATATTAAAACGTTGTGTGTGGCCATATTTCAGTAAATGTAAAGGCTCAAAGGAGTGGCTACACTGTAACAAAAGTACAGTACATCTACTGGCCACTTGCAGTAATTGCATATCTCCAAAGTTAAAAGAAAACGCCATGTTGATAAGATTAATGCCAATTATGGGCTGTTGATGAACCACACCTTCGCGGTGAGTTCCATCAACACCCCATATTTGGCCAAAAAAGTCTATTTTGATTTTTTTTAATACCGCCAAGTAAAATTACTGTGAAAGACCAGTGATTTTGTGGCATTTTTTGTTACAGCGTATAAAATAAAATGACAAACAAAAATCTTACCCCAGCTTCATCAACGTGATCCAACAATGTTTTATTCATATGAACAAGTAGTTTGATAGTTCTTGTATATCCGTTTGTTGCAGCCACGTGTAGCACAGATTCTCCTCGTATGTTTCTATGACAGACAGCGCCTCTGAAAAAAAATAATTAAAACGTTTACATTCATGTTTACCACGAAGTAAAAGTTTGATATTTTAATACATAAAGTAACATTATAAAATAAAAGAAAATACAATAATGACAAGACTGGATTTTACTGCCGAGTGTACCACAATATTTGCAAGTTTGCGTAAATCAACTTTTATGTTATAGAATTATATAACTATTTGCTTTTGCAGCATAGCAATCCAAATTAGGTGCAATTTGACGCATGCGATTAGATTTTTAGATTTAGAAAGAAAGTAACTGTCGACTCATTAAGCGAACCTCCGCGAAACACACTTTGTCAGTAGCTGAAATGTGGTATCCTCTTCTTTTTTTTCTATAGCCACTTCTTGGAGTGGATGACCCTGACCAAGCCCTGACCAAGTATGTACCAATGGCCATTTATAGACAGACAGAGTTAGAGTTGTTGGAAAGATATGATCTTTCCTATTGTATAATATACAAAATTATAAATAAATCAAAATGAATTACTTGTTCAACAGTAATTCCACAATCTTAGTATGTCCATTTTCTGCAGCATAATGTAAAGGTGTCATTCCACGATTGTCCTTTTCATTGATGATATTTGGTCCCTGAGATTTTTGAGAATGAAAGATTATAAAGCTCCTTGAACTGGTGAGGTAAATAAATCGTAACGTGCATCAAAATATTTTTTAAAAATCCCTGATCAAAACCAAATTTCCTAAACACCGCATGAACCACGTGTATAGATCATATAGTCGAGGAGCACGTCCTTCTTCGGCACATGCTAGTCAAAATATCTTATCTGATTGAATCAGCCAGCAAGCAAGGACAGTCTAGGGCTGGGCAAAACCGGATCATTTGAAATTCGAATTTGATTCGAATCATTTGGAATTGGAATTTGATTCGAATCATTTGGAATTAGAATTTGATTCGAATAATTTTTTCGAATCAAATCGAATCACGATTTCCATGTAAATAATAAATATTCCATTTTTACTATCACAACTTATCTTCATTTAGAAATCAAGACCTTCATAGTTTATAGTGTATATTGCAATTTGCATTCCATGTTTATAAGCAACAATTTTCATATTTTAACGACAAAATATATAATTGCATTTTGTCGTTAAGAATGGAAATAGTTCATTTAGTAAGTACTTGTTCCTATGAACTATTCACGATTGATTCGAATATATGGTGCTTCGAACCACCGACTCTAATTGCCAGTCCAAAGTGACACCGCAATGTCATTGCGCCAGGCCACATTAAAATATATTTTAAACCTAATTTGAATCCAATCGAGCTGAGTTACTCAATTTAACATGCTCAATTCCTCACCACTCGAAATACAAAATAGTCATAGTATAGATGAACGCTTCAAGCATTCAAAATAAATTTTAACCTGAGGTGATGTGATGAGTCTTTTACAAGCATTATATCTTCCGTATTGCGCCGCAAAATGTAGAGGAGATTGATTCCCTGATGATTTGAGTCTTGCACTCACGCCGAGAACCATGAGAGTGTCTAAACTTGCCAGATTTCCTTCTTGACAGGCGTAATGCAGTGGAGTACATCCAGCGTTGTCTGGTTGGACGAGTAACTCCTGGACTTCGGATCTCTGTATAACAAGAATTTTAAAAGTTCAGAGTATGATTTAACCCGTTTTGCTCAACTCAGTTTTGTTAAGTATGAGTCACTGATAGATCGCGTCGTCAAGACGCGGTCTATCGGTGACTTATGCTTCCCAAAATTAAATTTTTATTAGGGTTGTGGAATATAATGTTTTTTCTTTATAATATATTTAAAAATACATAAAGTTGAAATTAATGTATTAAACAAACATTTAAAAAGATAAATATAAATAAGATATAAATACATAAATAGATCTAGAAATATAAAGCATTTCAGAGGCAAATCTAATTAAAATTTATGTGTGATCAACTGCAGGCTGGGAAAACACGGAAAACACAAGAGAATATTGTAGCAATATCCTTATTATCGTTTTACATCTGAATTTATGTTTTCTGCTCTACATTACTACTTAATTTTACTTACGCACAAAATATTCTTGCAAGAGTCTCTCAATTGTTGATTTTTTAACCTTTGAACTTCCAACTTTTTGATATCTCCGCCATTTATAACGATCATGTGTAAAAAGCTTCTGTCACATTTATTCTGAAATTAACATTTTAGATAGTAAACATCTAAAATATATATTTTATCCTAGATTCACGATTCGAATCGCTTCGAACGATATGCCCAATGAAGATGCTTCCAGTTCTCAGTTCTGTGATTCGATATGTGGCAACGAAGTTTCTGTTTAGCTTCTTGGAGATTTTAGATTAATTTCAAATATTTCGAAAATATAATTAAACAATTGGATTTATTTAGTTATTGAATTTTCCAGTCAAATGTTGATATTAAATTACATTCGAAAATTACATTTCGAGAACGACATAATTCTATATGCAGTTTGAAAATGAATCATATTGTAATTAGGGTTGAGCGATTCGATTCGGTGATTCGAATAAGTACATAATATTGGAATCAATTGTGAATCGTTCACAGGAACAAAAACATGATAAATAAAGTGCATTTTTTCATTTTCTAACGACAAAATACAACCAATTTTGGTCAAATTTGACCAAAATCGTTTGTTTTTCGTCGCCAAAATCAAAATGCATGCCTTCTAAGTCAGTTTATGCCAATATTTATAATTTGTAACTGTATATTTCCTAATCACCAATGGCGACTATGATAGTAATAGTAAAAATGGGTTACTTTTTATTTTTATGAAATCACCGATTCCATACGATTCGGAGAAATTATTCGAATCAGATTCGAATTACAAATGATTCGGTTTGGCCCAGTCCTAATTGTAATACCATAAATATCAAAGTGAACTAAGATCATTATGTAGTATTGATATCATTATTTTAACCATGGTGAACTATTCGATTCTGCTTCTTATCAATTCAAAATCACGGGAGTTGAAATCGCATAACGAAAATAAAAATTTAAATGTTTATATGTGAAAATACTTAAGCGATATTGATAAATTACCACCTTAAATTTTGGTCCATTTATATAATATTATTTTACTTCAAACGGAAACTTTATTTAACATGTGACAACGATGTACCTTGTCTTGGCAACCTGATCCATAAGTGACCCATGTTTGGACGCGCGATCCATCAGTGACTCATGCTCAACTGTACAAAAATTTATTTTACTAAACATGAGCCTTGGATTGATCACGCATCAACGGCGTCATCCATCAGTTACTGGTATAAATAAAACACATGAAAACAAAGTTTGGACTAAAACGATTTTTCCTTTTTAAAATACCGTCATGGATTTCAAGGAAAAATAAATTTCTATTTTGGATTACGTCATTGAACAATATTCAGCTGGTGAATAGTTAGCTAATCTTTCTTATTTTGTTAGCATTCCGGTTTCAACGACCCATTTTTATGAAATAAATCAATACTATTAAATACTACAATATCGTGACATATTTTTAATGGAGACCTTATCAA
Source organism: Styela plicata (assembly GCA_963675895.2). NCBI lineage: Eukaryota > Metazoa > Chordata > Ascidiacea > Stolidobranchia > Styelidae > Styela > Styela plicata. The sequence continues at coordinate 2,909,677 of OZ023143.1, forward strand.
ATTTGCTTTTCGGTGATAAATCATGTGGTATGGCATGAGTAAACAAAAATATCTCAATATACTATCTAAAAAATCGATAAACATATTTGGCCTTGTTCAAAAAATAAACAATTACAAGGATCAACACTCGAGAATAGGGGAGTCCGAAATGTGGGATTTCTTTGCGATATTCGAATCATAAATTATTCGATTCGATTAACGCAACAATTCGAAATCAAAAAAATGATAATTTTTAATAAATGATATTTTTTTTTCAAAAAGTAAGTGCTGTCGTAATATATCCATATAAATTATTAGTGGACAATTTGCCCCAAGGGTAACGGGGGTTAAAAATTAAACTAGTCGCACCAGGGACAGAAGCTCTTGAATATTTCATTCGATACTCAACTATTTAAATAGAACGACTGCTAATTACTTTAGCAAAAATATTCGCTCCCATTTCAATAAGATCTCTCACGGACACCCAATTTCCACGTGATGCTGCAAGTAATAGTGGAGTGTTTTGTTCTGCGTCAACTATGTCCAAATCTGCTCCATGTTGAGCAAGGTATTGAACAATGCTTGCATGACCGTACATTGCGGCTCTGAAAAATCGAATGAAACATTATACGCCTCAACAGCAGAGTCGAACATCTGTGAACGGAATTTAAAAACGCACTCTATGTGATATGATGGAGAGAGAGAGACTTACACAACATGGAGCGCCATGTGTCTTTGAAGCATTAACATGAAGATGTATAAATTTTCAATTGTTTTTCAGATGTACTGAATCTGATATATATATATATATATCACGTCAAAACGCAACATGGCAGATTCTCAATCAGAAAAGAATGTCACATTTAAAAAAACTGACATTAATGAACTCGTCGTAAATATGTCTTGAATTTGTATCACTAAATAAATTTGCCAGATTTGGAAATCTGACACAATTTAGGATACTTTTTCAAGACAAGAGTTAAACGATCAATAACGACACATTTAGAATTTGACGTGGCGACCCGTGCCCGGTATCTCAAAATCACCATATGCCTATTAACCGCCGTAAAAAACAGCGTTACGTATTGGTGGATATATAAATATGACACGAATCCAAGGCAAATTTAGGAGTTTAATAATGTCCAATTTATAATTGTATTAGATTTATTTATCGGGCCAGACAGATATTGTGTTCCTGTCGGATTTATAAATGTGACTAACGTTAGAGTCAGATTTACATATCCGTAAATGAGCATTACTTAAACAAAATTTGTCCGAAAAAGGTAAAATAATAAATACACACATGGCGCCATATTAAACAAAGGGTGAGCAACAAAGACTTAAACTGTTTCTGCTCCCATGCTTTACCGCCGATGGTTTTATTGCATCGTAGCATTGAAATCTAGATTATTGGTCGTGGTGCACATCAGCATGCAAATGACATTTCAAACCAATCTGCCTTCAATTATTTAAATTCAACTTACTTATGCAAAGGTGTGTGCCCTTGTTTATCCTGCATTGACAGACAAGTAGTAGCTTGTTGTTCAGCCAGTTCAAACATACTTTCAACAATATCATAAGCACCCTGTGCGCATACCAAATGCATTGGGGTTGTCATGTCGGCCTGCATTGTATCTAACCTTGCGCCATATCTGAAATTTAAAATATGCATGCTGGATTATGTCATATTTTACACGAAAATTCATCATTACTGGGTATTGATTGCAAGCGAAATCAAATATAATTTTATTGGTTTATTTGTAAAACTTTAAACATACATAGACTCTATTTTGGGAAATTCAGAATTATATACGGGCATAAATATAATTTTTATGATCTTGCCAAATTTCATATAAATATTATCGGGTATTCAGTTAGAGATATATGTACCATTGAAACTTTTTGATGTTTTGGTAAAAACTTTAAATAATATAAAATTTGTGAAGTTGTTTATATGTTTCAACTACTATATTTTCAAAGAATTTGATCGCCATAAAATAATTTTATTTGAATGATACGGACCGACAAACTTGGAAACGTGAGGTATTTTCTATTTTCATCGTTGATGGAAAGTATTTGATTATCTGTCGAGCACAAGTCACACAGAAGTACCTCACATCAACAGTAACCTATGCGTGCCAAAACGTGTATTGCCATTTGTTTCTGATCAGACATTCCCCGCATATAAATTTAAACGTGGAAGCTCAATCGCGTGGCGTTCGCGTGACCATAGGAGTTGTGGGGTCGTTGGCTCCAAAAACTAAACAATTGATATCACACTCAAACGTTTGTCCAATAGAGATTTTGACACGTTTGACAACAATAATTTATCGATTTAATTACAAATATGACAATTTAATTGTTTGATATGTTTTATCGTAAATTATATTCTAATTATCGTACTGAAGTTTGTTGTAACGAGAGTTTTAAATATTTTCAAGCACGACTCATCGATGAGTAGCTTTTTAGCGGATGATGTATTGTTTATAATGTTATTTTATACCTATTAGGGTCAAATGTTTAGTTTGTTATAATTTAGTTACACTCACTTGGCGATTGTTTTAAGATAAGTGGCTACGCATCACAACACCTGTCAATCACAATTTCATTTCAAAGAATTAACGAAATTTTGTAGAATAATGAATACCAATACTAATCTAGGTTAATACTGTTATAATATCTCAAGTGCTCTGCCAGGCAAGGTAGGGTCTTAGCTCAACTATTTTCTGCGCCTTAAGGAGCGATCAAAAAGGAGAAAAGAAATGTAGGTGGTTTAATCATTTTGTAGCGACGATACCCAATCAGAAATTCTATATTGTATAAACATGCGCCACAGATGGACCTGGTCTGATCAACGCATTCCATCAGTGACCCATAAGTAAAGGTGCTTAGACATAAATTCTCCGACTGCAGAAATCTAGGTGATTTCAAAATGTCGCAATGGTTATCAAACTGGTATCGCTGGTTAATAATTCTCTGCGGTTTATTTTAAATAATCAAAGACGAAGCAACCCTTAGTATTAACCCGTCTGTGGCCAATACATAACAAAACATCGGGTTGGATAATCGTGGAAATATAAACGCGACAAAATTTTACAGCAGTGTCAAAACAAATGCGAGATCTTCAAAAAGGGAGATATAAATACGAAAAAGTCTGAACTACTTACTCCAGACACATCCTGATAGCATCTGCATCTCCACCCAATACAGCGCAATGTAACGGACTACACAACTCTTTGTCAGCGAACGATAATACTTTCGATTTTGCATATCCATGTTTTTCACATTCATCTAATATTAAAGTCATGACCCTGAAAAGTGTAGTTTTAAGGAAAATAAATTGAGTGAGGATGATTATGAGCATAAGTAAGCTCGGAAGGAAAAGATCTTTTTGTGAGCATAACTATATTCAGAATCAGCATAGCGAGGTCCCAATCCAAAATTTTATTTTCGTCAAGCCTGGGGCACAGATGGACCGCGTCTCGGCGACGCGTCCATCCATCAGCGACCCACGCTTAACAAAACAAATTCAATCGATATTTTCCCAACAACAAAAAATTTAAAAATAATTTATTATAACGGCTCTGTTCTTTTCTGTGTATAGCTTGATTCTGTGCGTAAGCGTTACAGAGAGATTATACATCGGAAAACTCACTTCGTAGATCCATTCAATGCTGCAGTATGTAACGGCTTATATCCTTGCTGACACGATTTACATAATTTTGCTCCGGCATTTAATAACATTTTGGCTGCTTCGTCTCGATCGAATTCTGCTGCAATGTGCATTGGTGAGTTACATGTTGAAGGCTGTTCTTCGTCAAGATCAATGATTCCCTGGATAAACAGTGACAAAAATTGTGTTATATATACTATGTTTGCTGATATATCTCGTCAAGCTTCGATCAGATCAGATCTTTTTAGGGCAAAAAGTGACCGTAAGTACAGAGCCTCAGAATAATGGGCCGAATGGGCAATTAAAAAACTGAGTGTCTTCATATCTAAGAAGGTTTGATATTTTAAATTGCTAAAGAAAATCTTTTGTCGAATTTTGAGCAAATTTGTCCATTTTGCAGCCATATTACTAATATAAATACTGTGTAAATGGTAGCAAATCATTTTACGATTTGTTTACGCAAGTTCATTTTCAAATTAGCCAACCACAATAGTTGCAAAAAAATTGACGCGTATTGCAAAAGTACCTTTCGTTAAAACAAAATCAGAATCATATATCTCATAATACAATACAATTTTTTAAAATTCAATTAAAAAATTCTTATACTAAATAAATATTATATTTCATAATTGACTCCAAAATGATACGCTTACTTTGTGTTTTATGAGAGCTTTCAAGGCTTCCAAAGCGTTTATTCTGACGCTCATATGTAATGGTGTTTCTCCTCTATCATTTGCAATAGTTGGATCGCATCCTCGAGATATTAGATAATCAACTGCTTCGCCGTTATCCTTTTCAACTGCCCAGTGTAATGGTGTTGCAATGTTTTCATCCGTGTAATCCAATACTAAAAAAAATAAAATTTTAGATGGGGCAAATTTCGTGTATATATACAAAATAATTCTTTTAAATGGAGTGGGTGGTGGTGGATAGATGCTCTAAGGTGCGCACGCACTTTAGTGAAATACTTTGCTTGTCAATGAAATATACACATATACACGCATGGTTTCTCTGTGATGGTCTACCAGTAGATGATAAAACTAAGAGCCATTTTTGCTTTTACACACAATAATATTAATTATGCAATTCCAATTTATCCAATGCCGACGTATTCGATTGTTTTTGCCACAAAGTCGTTGGAAAATATTGCACCACCATGACGTAGCATTTAATATACCATGTACGTAGGTTGTTTTGATTCACCATGACCTCTCAAATTTGCTTTATCACGAAAAACATCTTTACGTAAATAAAACGAAATGAATATTTTATACTGTGTATTTGTTGAGATTGCGTCGAACGCTAATATGGCTTTGAAGATTTTATCAAACTTCGATCATTCGAGATTATAATAATTATCTTTATTGCGTAAGAACGAGAACGTTCCAAAACCAAAAACTAAAAATATTATAAAAATGTAAGATATGTTTTCAACAAAGCATTAAATTGGGGAAATATGTTCTACTGTTTGTTGTTTTTACATTAAAAAAATGTTTTTCCTCAGATGTAGCAATATTTTATTTTTAAGCTGAGAACACGACTAAACCGTATTGGCGAACCACGACCTCTCGTGTAGACACCAATCCACAATCGAGAGTACAGGTTTAGGCCTAACTGTTTACTCATTTTCCAGCGCATGGACATGGTTGGTGGAGGCAGCGCTTACATGAATCATATGGTTATAAACTATAAAACTCTATTACAACTATCAGATTCTCATGTAAATATATTCAATCATCTGATATTAAAGTCATGACCCTGAAATGAGTAGTTTTTAGGAGAATAATCCTAAATCCTGTACAGGCATAAAGAATTATTTTAACAGTTTTCAAAACTTTGAGCAGCAATCAGAAATGACGTTTAACACCAACTTTGAATTTGGTCAATTGGAGATAGACCAATACGGAATATTGTGCCGGCTATTTTTTATAACTGCCAATAAGGGTTTACGGTGCAATAAAATTGAAAAACGACCCGAAGAATGACGTGTTCCTAAAATTTTGCAGTTTTTTTTTTGTTTGTTTCGGTAGCGTAACCAAATAACAACGACCGACGGTACTATGGTTATTTCATTGCGTTGATTGAAATAATTATATATATATATATAAGAAATTATTAATTTCCATGGTTATTATACTAACAGGAAATTTAATAATTGTTTATACATGATTTACGATTAGGCCATTACAACTGTATTGATGATAATATTAGTCGACGTGCTAAGACAGACGGGTTACTCCATATTGAATGGTCTGTTTGGCGTGTTTTTGACCCGTTCGGCGCGCTACGGAAGTGAGTTCTTGTTGGGTTTCTGAACACGGTTAATTATGTATCAACTATTTTTAGAGAATTTTACGACTGAAATAGCCCGCAAACGCCATAACCCAAGTATGAGCTTTTACCATACATTCAGGCGGGTGAAGTCGTAAAAAATTAATAGGCATTCGCTTCATGTGCGATTACTAAACATTTGTGATTAAGTTCGCCAAATAATTTATTTGCTTTCAATACAAACAAAACTATTTTTGCTGGAGTTTTGATATCTTTCTTATTGAAGCGTGGTTACTTCGGGATATGGACAACAGTTCGATCTGTTTCACGAGACTATATTTATGAAAAGTAAAGCGATAATAAGTGTAATATTCGGACAATCCTCAAATGGATGCAAAGATCAGCAAAATCAATAAATGTAAAAAGTTACAGTTTAGCCCAACATTTGCATGCACTTAAAAGTCCTTAACCCTTATTCATGAATGGACTTACGTTTTGCGCCTTGTTGATCGGCTAAAACGTAATCCATAACTCTTGTTTTCCCATTGGCTGCAGCATGATGAAGAAGAGAAGCTCCTTTTTCATCTCGACTTGTGATTCTCTCTGGTTGCGCATTGCAGATGGTAGATATTTCTTTGACTTTGCCTTTAGTGGCCATCTGTAACCGTAAAATTGCAATGACGGAATAAATTGTAAGTCGCGGAAAGAGTTTTGCCTAACCGTTTACTGGCGTTTACTACCGTTTCCTGTGCACGGACATGGTTGGTGAAGGAAGACGGGATTTATAGATGCACAGCTCATAGCGTATTCCTAAAGGTTTTACTGATTGAACCTACCGGGAGATTTCCCCCTACCTCAAGTTGCCCCCTCATTCTGGCAAACAAGCGGAGCTACATTCAAGGGTGTTTGGAGCTAAATTCAGAACAAAAAATCTATAAAATATAAAAGACATCAACAAAGCAAACGTCCTTACATCCATAAGTCCAACGTCGTCAATCAATACATATTTCTTACTGATGCAATTTCTAAACAACAAGTTTTTTAAATCCAAATCGAGTTGATGACCGTCAGTAAGTAAGCTATACCAAGACATTTTTGCTCTAGGCTTCACACCGTTCTGAACTGCCCTCACCAACTCTAGTCGATCGCTATGAACAAGCGTTACATTACTCCCGTTCTTCATCATTGTTAAAGGCTTTTATATAGTATTCCACCATAATAAATCTGTTTACTGCAAATATATGGCGCTTTGGCCAAGAATAATCCAAAGATGGGCCGCGCCTTTTAGGCGCGTCCAAAATATGGCTTATGCTTAACTAAAATTGTTTGTGTAAAACAAGTTACAGCATAGTTAATTTATGATTGAAAATGGAGTTTTTACGTTTTTCTTAACAGTTGAGGGCAAAGACCTCATGTTTAAACAAACATGACATAAACGACAAATAATTGCAGATGTACAAATAGAATTTGGCAAGCAATTATGGCAAATAAAGGATATCGGTACTACCGGTAGTTCAAAGAGGATGATGGTGGTGTTTTACAGTTTTTATGTACGCGGTGTGAGTACTGTGAGTTTATATAAATGTGCATGTGTATAATGTACGAGGTATACCATAAGATTACCGGTATATGACCAATATTACATTTTTGTTGTAAAATGAAAAAAATGACCTTTACATCTACGTGATGTGCTACCTTACTGATGCAAAAACCAAAATCTTATAATAGAAAGGAGATGATAGTTGAAAAAGCGGATATACGCACAAAAAAACTTATTATTGATTTCAGAGTATTTTTTTTTTTATTATTGAAGTTCATTTTTTTTTCGAAAGCCGAAAGCAGTGCTTGAAAGGAACCAACTAACGTTCACTTACTAAAAAATAGCTACTACAATACATATAAGTAATATGAGTAAAAGTCAAGTAAAATAACTAACAATTCTCAACTCCTAGAAATGCTGCATCAAAATATGACAAAAGGCAGTATTATACATGCCAGATACATAAATCTGGAAAAATTTATTTCACATCATCAATCTGACATTACACTTTTAAGTTTGTCTCGAAATTGAGTCAAATTTATATATCCCCGACAACTTTCACTCAACCTGGCAGTTAGTTAAATTTGAAACAAATCACGTCAAATGAACAAATATAATGTTAATTCGGGTCCAATGAGCCAGGTGCTTTCATAAATTTCATAATGTCGCTAGGCACGACTCATATGTGACTCAACTTGTCGAAGTAAATTTTTTTATTCCGAAAAAAATAAAACAAGAATAACTGGCCCAAGAAGGCAATTTAAAAATGCAAAACAACGTCCATCTTCTCATTTTTAAAAATTGTATTGTTTAAACACTCCGCTGGAAAACCTGTCTAGTCTTTATTGTAATTTGGTTTATCGCGGTATCACGCTTATTCAAATGGAGTGCTAGATCGATATGTTGCTCAGCATAAAAATAGGTATTGTTCCGTCTAGTTCCACAACCCTGACAGGCAGGTATTTTCACTCAATCTCTTCTCAAATGAGCAAAGGTCAATTATGAGCATACTCTGACTAAACGCGGAGCGAAAAATTCCATCGCATTTTTGACTAAAATTACACAATAAAACAGACAGGGGCAAATAGGCATGGTTATCAAGATGTCATTGGTCTAGTTCAAACAGAAATAGTACACTCAACACAAGGAACAAGGTTTGTTGTTTTTTTATAAGAAGTATCAGCTTCTAATGGAATAAGATGCTTAGAAGCGTACCACCCACTGAGGCCCATGCGTGTCAAAGAACATTATGGAACTCAATATAGCTGAGAAATTCTGCATATAGTCACTCAGGCAGATTCTTCAAGGAGCCCCCATCCCTGATAGATGTCGCGTTAATAGATCATTTTCGCCTAACTTCTGAACATTTTTTCTTCATGTTTAATCTTTCTCTGAAGGCCTTTTGCTCGAAAATTTTTACTAACTACTAGTATATTTATTGACTTTCACAAAAAAGCAGAAAGTTTACCTTATTTTTCTTTTTTAACCTGATGGCAATTAAGGACGATATTCGATGTCGATAAGGCATGTTGTGGTTTGAGTAACCGGTGACCCGAGTCAAGGTTCAAGATCCGGAAACAAGATTACAGAATCGAAACCGGAAATATTACAAAATGGCGTTCTTACTTGGAAGAAAGTTTTCATACAAATGATTACAGGAACGCAATTTGTCCAGTTTTATATATTTTTCCAAAATTTATACTTAGCGAACTAATCTGTAAATTCTTTGTAAAACTAACTAGAATTTGACAATACCTCTTCTAATTCTATTTAAGAATGAATCTTGCGAGCAAAGCCTGTCCAAAAAGACAAAACATATGAGAGTAATTTTATCTGATTTTGCGTGACTGCGTTTAGTTAACTTTTTGTAATTTTTGCCAAGTATGAGCAACTGTTGGACCGCGCCTCCTAGTCGCGCTCCATCAGTGGCACATACTTAACAAAACATTCTTACACAAACTTTTTCCCGATTGAAGACGATGGCTTGTGTTTACCGCCCTGCTCTAATCGATAGTACGAAATATAGCCAATACATTTTGTACTTCAAAATATATATAAACAAACTTAAAAATGCATTAAATACAAGTAAATTTACTCCTCTTATTTGACCTGATTATAATTGGAGTACAACTACTTTGAGATTCGGTGATTTCAAACACACGTCATCTTAACTGTTTTCTACAAAAAAAGCTTTCACAAAATGTAACAACAACAAAAGTAACAGCATAAAATATACGAAAATGTCAAAAGACCAAATGTCAAAGACCCAATTGCCTAAATGAGCAATAAATATTTAGACATCTAGATAAGAATTTCGGAGATTATCGCTGGAATATGGGAAGCTAATATCAGAGAAAATTATAGGACACAGGGCTGTTTTTCAACACAATGATTGCTCTTCAAACTCGAAAAATTTCACAGTGGATAAATCTTGTCATGATATTTTTAGACAGCAGCTAGTGAATTGATGTTATGTAATGTCTTTTTGATTTGTTTGTCGAAATGAAAAGCGGGGAACTTTAATTAATATTTCCTGACTTATGTTCTTACTATTTTGATGAAAATGAATCGAAATCATAGTTTTAGACATTAAAAATTTCAGGATTCGCAAAAACATTTATTGATGTTTTTCTAAAACCACGTTTATTATATCCCATTTAGAAAATTTTCAGATAAAAAACTTTATCTCACACTTTTATCATTGGATTCATTAAAAATTCATTATTGCCACCCATTCAGAATCATTATAATATGGCATTACCCATTTCGTGTGATAAGTTCGAACATCTGTTCCTATGAAGAGATCTAAGCCTTTAAATCCGATTCCAATTATAGCTTATTCAGGTATAGTTGCAAACTAAACGTTCTTCGAAGAAATGGAAATACGAAATTTATTTTTGTATTAGTGATAGCTAGGGCTGGGAATTCGATTCGGTGATTCGAAACACAATTTATTCGAGTAAGTCGCGAATCGATCATAAGAACAAAAACTTGCTGAATAAACTAAAATTTTTTCTCTTAGATATGGAATGTGAATTGAAAATACACTATAAACTACAAATTATTCGATTTTCACGATGGAGACAAGTTGTAATGGCAATATATTGGGATTTTTTTCTTAGAACAAGAAATAGAATTGAAAATACACCATAAACTATAAATTCTCCGATTTTCACGATGGAGATCAAAAAAAAATGATTCGATATTTCCATTTACATAGAATTATTGATACGCTTTATCTTGGCGTACTTCGTACGAAATTTTATTTTGTTAAGCAAAAATCACAAATGGAACACCATGTTGGAAGCGGATAACCGAAAATCAGAATAACATTAAAATACTATTTCCTTTAGTCTGATCTAATTTTACAAATGACAAAATAAAATACATGACTGTCAATCGTTAAAAGCGGTCCAGCCAACCATGTAAAATTATCTGACAGATAGCAGATACCAGGCAATAAAACTTGCTATTGAGCCCGGCTCAGCGCGATCGTATTCGTTCGGGATGGTCGGTTCATTAACCGCTTCATCAGCGAGCGTACGTGCCGTTCAGCAAGACCGTCCGCGAATATCTCAATCATACAAAAGACACACAGTCCCATTATGAAGGTTCTTGCTCAACGGATTGTAGATAAAAGAACCCATGTTATCTTCACCGAATATATGACAAAAAATTCCACCTGTTATACCACATTAACTCAAAATGTTATACCTAAACCCCTATCAACCCCGCCAAAACTGAATTCTTCATTGATCTTTGGGATAATTCTGGTAAGCGCTCTTCGAGATACAAAAATATATTATAGCATCACGCCATCGATTCAGGATAGATAAATTGCTTATCAAAGTTGCTCCGTCAGCTATTTATTGCAATTAATATGAGAGCAATCTCAAGTGACACTTCGTTCATCAGACATTTGACAGCATATTAATCACAGACTACGTTTCGTCGGCGGTCCAATATTTGATAATAATGTTAATTTCTTGAAAAAATTTTTTTTTGTTCAAGTGTTGCTAATTTGAAGCAATTTTGCATGAAAACTATTAATTATCAATATTATCCAATGTCATGAAAATTTCTTTTTTATTCTGATCATGGCCAAATGGTTTCAATATGCTTAGATTCCATACTGGAACGACCTTTCGTCAACATATTCTCCAATTTTCGAACAAAATTATAATTTTTAAAAATAAACGGAACTATATGAAGAAATAAATGTTTTGTCAAATATACCAACTATCAGCTTTAAGCTATTATACAATTCCATATCAAAACTTGCATCATCAAAGTGCTTCTCGATGACCTCATCCGGACAACATATTTGAAATTGTCAACAATGCGCCACAAATGGACGCTATTCATCAGCGATCCATGCTTTGTATAACATGCCACGGCAATTTTTCAGACAGAGTTCTTATGCGCATAAAATATATTTACTGTTATTCATTGTATTATGTCAATACTAAGTTATGGAGATAATTTATAATCAGTACAGTTTATATTGTTTTACAACTGTAGGATTTTTTTGATTTTGTGTTTTCTGATCATTTCGATTTTCGACTGTTTTCTGCAAGAAAAAGCTTATTGAAAAATGTGAAACCCCTGTTATTTATTTGCTCATCCCCAACACATTCACTGAGATCCTTTTTACCTTTAAGAAGACGTGAAAAGCTATTCCGCACTCGTACATGTGAGTGCTGAAGCAAATGTTTTTTTATGAATCGGACACTTCAAGAAAAGCTTATCATATGCGAACGTGAAAAAGTTTTTGTGCTTCCCAACGCGTATGAACAGTTGGTATTTGCTGAGTATCTTTCAACAATTGCATCAGATCGTACTTCCTACGACATTGAATAATATTAAATTTTCGCCTAGTAGTGATCGTTCTGCAACGTATCGGACGTAATTTGTCAAAACGTTATCCGGCAAATTTTCATCAACGCAACCTCTGTTGCCAGATATATTATTGTTCAAAACACTACATTCGTAAAAGATGATTCATTAGATACCTAGCCACATATTTGAGAGCAATCGACAAAATATGGTAAAAATAGATACATGGCTACCTATTTTACGTTTTTTAATACAAAAAAAACACTGTTTCTTTTTTCAAAAACTACAATATTAACGGTGACATATGTTAGAGTTGTGAGTATGGAGAATCAAAGGTTATTTTTATGCGAATATACAATCGATGATCGCAATTGCTTTCAATCAGGTAAAATAATACCTGAAATTGAAATTATTGTCGAAAAATGTTTATCAGAAATGGTCAAAATAATTTTTATCGAGATACATTTCGAGAAGGCGCGAACAATTATGGCTTTGACTTCTTTTTATTAATATTTTGAGTTGACTGAATCAACAAATGCGGTGTCAATTATAACAGCACCACATCAGTTCGTGTTGAAAAATGAAATTTTTGAGATTTTTTAAGAAAATAAATTGACTATATAAAAAACTTCAGAACACAACGTACGCTACTCCAAATTCGTCCATAACCACACGTGCTGAACGGATAAAGTCAAAACAAGATTGTAAAAATAGGGAAAACTGATATGTCACTCCTTACCAATCTATTGTCAAGTCGTTATTTCGGGGTCATGGCATTTTGAAAATGAATCCTACCGCGACACAGCGTCATTTTTATCAATCACGATTCCAACAAAATAATTAAAGATAAGATTTTTCAGTCAAGGAAATTTTTGCTTAGTCACGTTTGTGGTTATGGGCATTGAAATGTTTAACAATGAGTGCGTATCCTAAATCTCGCATTGAAGTTTTTTGGAATATTATGATTTCAGTTTTTGGACAAGCGATTACAAACTACTTCAATATGTATTTCGAGCAGATTCGAGACGGTTTAAATATCATATATATGTGATTGTTATGTAAACAACGATAATTATTTAAATAGAAACATCATATTTAAATTTTGATAATTTCACCTGAAATAAATATAATGGTCCATCTGTAATACGACATAGAATATCACTTTCTTCTGCGTGCAAGCCAACTGACGATAGTTTCTTGCACTGTAAATAAATTGTGTTTAGAAATATGAGGTCTCTTTTGGCTACAGTCAACCATGAGTCACTGACGGATCGCGCCATTAGGGCTGGACAATTCAATTTGAATCGGTTTGAGGAACAAACGCTTTTAATATTAGCCAATTTTACTTATTTTCTTAAAAATAAAGTAAAGAATTGAATGTATCATTACTAATGCCTTGTTTATTTCATTAGTAGTTACTTCATAACTATACGTATTTCTCGACTTTAATAATGAAGACAATACGAAGAGTAGTAACGGCAAATTTGATGTTCATATCGAATTAGTGATTCAATTTAATTCGGAAATATTATCCGAATCAGGTTTTCAATGACTTTGATTTGTCCAACCCTTGTCTGTCCAACGTTCCATATTAACCTCGATTATTCGAATTGAACTGTAAGTAGTTCATACTATATATACGATACATCAATAGTAAGGTGCAACAATCAAAATTATATCAAACAATTGAATATTCTATTTGAACATACGATTCGATGTATTCTATTCTGAATGTTGGTGGATTACCTTCTTTTTGTCGACTTTTCCCCCACGCATGACGTTTTGTAGAAGGACTTTTCGATCTCCTATTAGAAACAGGTGTTCCATTTTCGCTTGCTATTCCTGTTTTGGAATCTCGTTTTTTGAAACGCATAACGCCCAGCACAGCCTGAGTCCAAAATATAAATAACACATCAAATAAATATAACACTTTATATCTTTGTAACTAACATACTAATCCTTTAAATTATATCGTTCATTCAAATAAAATTGAACTTGATTTGGGTTTGCCCTTGGTGGATTTATGATATGAAGTCATTTTGGAGGAAGTTGTTTCAATCGTCATTCGCAAATCAAAATATTCATTGTTAAACGGCTCAAGACACTGACAAAAACACGTATCTCAAATATATGCAATCCCAAATAGATTTTTTTTGCCTGGACATATTTTGTTGTGCGTGAATCACTGATAGATCGCGCTACCGATGCACGATCCATTACTCATACTTGACAAAAGAAGAATCCAAATAGTGTAGCTGTTCGAACGTATTGTCGTATGTAGCATAAAATGTAAATATTATGTACTTGGCATATCAAAATACGATGTAATTAATTTGACAACATTCAAGGAAATTTGAAACATTTGTAAACCCTTAAAATTAGATTAGATTTTCTAAGCTCTAATCGGAAGTCCGTCATTTGATTTTTTAATGTGAAAGATTTATTTCGCCTCAGGATATAGCAAAATTATGTCGTAAATTGTCAATTAGCTCGAAATATAGTGACTGACATAAGCATATGAGTTCAAAAGTAAACATATTATGATATTTGAAATATATTTGTGAGTCATTTTGACATTCAGTATTATCAGGGTAATGTACAATATATCGTTTCTGCAATACTTTTCTTTAAAAGCATTATCAAACATCACCAACATTAAAATCCACAATTTTACTACGGCACTCATTGTTGCCATTGTGCCGTGCAAAAAGGCATTTTTCAAGCGTAAAATTAAATAAGTGTTAAGACCACTAGACCATACTCCCTCAATAATTTTATTAAGTCAAACAGACAAATCGTCCTCCTTTCGACGTTGCATTCAATCAGTTATCCATACTTATGATATGGTATTCGTACGCTACTTTTCCTAATTGCATCCCAGTAAACAATACTCAAAGCATATTTTGTCAAGTAAGGGTCACTGATGGATCGCGCCGACAAGACGAATTCCATCAGTGACTCGAGCTTGACAAAACAAGTAATATACAAGAAATGTATTTGTAGAGTACATAGTGTAGCAAACCTGCATAAGGCTAGCGTTTCGAAGGATTTCTTGTTTGCCTTGCAGTTCCTGAGCAGACGCTTTGTCGTTGTTGAATATTCGGTAGAAAACTCGAAGTTTGTTCGCTAATGCTTTCGTCCGAGTCACTTCCTATTTGCCAGCTGTTTGATGCCGAACTGGGCTTTTGGAGCTTAATTGAATTCCACATTGCGAGATATTCAATTCTCCGCCTAATACAACTGCCAACAAAGGGGATATCTTATTACGAGCCGTCAAAAAATTATTAGCCTTATTATTGTTGTAACGTACATTTCAAAACAATAATATGAATTAGCCTTGCTGACATTTTGGAAGTCTCTAAGATGTTACGTCACACGAACATCTGTCCTACAGTATCTCATAGATGACTTGACATACCTGTTTCTACTCTACTTTTTAATATTACACCCTTCTCCTGAAACCCCATTTCCTATGGGCAAGTGACGAAGCACTTTCGCGTGTAGATATAAATCCAATAGATCATTCTCGAAAAATTTCGGGTCATTTGACAAGAACCTACAATTATTGCTTATAGGCTAGCGGTTCACTCTTTCGTCTGAATGACGGCAAATTACCACCTGGTATCTTATCTAAAAATCGCATGGTGGGTCAGAAGAGGAATCACGCGTGGCATAATGTGTCGTGTTTTTGAAAGATTTACCGCCATTTTGCAGAAAGTCAAGTCAGCAAAAATTAATTAAAACGAGTTTTATTAAGCTTGAATCACTGATAAATCGCGCCGTCAAGGCTCGACAAAAATCATTTTGCAGCAAGCAGTTAGGCTAGCTTTCCAGTCAAAAAAATCTCGTTTGAACATGCTTTGTTGAGTATGGTTTGCTGATGATCGCGTTGACGAGGTGCGGTTGATCTGTGGCTATTGCTTAGCAAAATATTATTTAGGATTGGGATATAGAGTGTAACAATTGCAGCGGATCAAAGTTTAGTGAAATTCAAAGATGAAATAATGAGACTGTGGTTTCTTTTATTCGTGATTTGAAGGCCAAAATACAAATCTGCATTGCTTAGTGTTTGTTATAGTCACATGCCTACAAAGCGCATACGTTCCCTACAAAACGAGCACGCACCGATCTAGCGTAGTAAACTATCTGACTGCGTTAGAAAGAAATGCAAGCGCGGCGTTGAACTATATCAGTGCAAGGTTTAAATGCAACAAATCTAGAAAAAACGCAAACTACGCAAACGCATATTGTGGCCTTAAGATGCTTCAATCTTGCTAGGCCTCTTTAATTTGATACACAGTAATTCCACCGGCATAACGCCCTTATATTGTTTGACAAGCGTCGTAAGCAAACACTTGAAATATATTTATAATGTAACATATATACTAAACCAGGGTAGCAAAAATCTCGAACTGACAAAATACTGCTATTAAATTGTATATCAGTGCCTATAGATCATTTGGCTTCAGAAAAGCAGTGTGCCTAATTCAAATATCGAACTATCGAATCGAATATTCCCAAATATAATTATATTTGCGAATAACTATTAAAGCTACTATTATACCGTGATTAAAGCGGGGGGAATCTCATTTTGTTTTTATGTAAATGTCATTTTCAGAAAAATTTTCGGTGGACTATTCTAAGATGTCAGTTGAAAATGATAGTTTTTAGCATTTTGTATGCGCCTTTCCTTCTAAATTTAAAATTCTCAATAAGACACCAACTGAAATGTGCGCCCTTAGTGTCAATAGCAATTGAATGTACCTTTGGAGGCGTTATTTTTTTATAAAACCGATTCCTGGTATCAGAATGCCTCGCAATGTAACGGGGATGTATTCGAATTAAAGTTTATTTTTTACGGGGATCAGAATCGATTTGAATCCTGCGTGATTTAATTTAGATTGATTCGAAATTAAAACATTACATTGCTACAGCTATAGTTCAAACCTTACCAATGGGTTCCTCATAATGAAAAATACATACACGATTTTTTTCTGATGATCTACGTTCAAATGAAGCACCTCGAGAAAATTCTCAAATTTTATCCAAACTCTGATTTCCAAAATTCCCTTCTCTGATTTTCTACTCCCCTCAGGCGAGAGTATATCGGATTTCACTTCGTGTTTGCCAAATGAAAGCTAAACCAATAAAATTACCGAACAGAAGTAGATTTTGTTGAAACCTCATTGGTGAAGTCTTTCCGTTGAAGCAAGACGCGTACGATTGTTTAGTTTTTCAGCCCTTACTAAATGCTAAGATTTTTTTAAAATTGGTGCCATATGAGTTTTATAGAGCCACATTTGGGTTGTCGTAGAATTTTGTTTGATACAAAGTGAAAATATAACCATAAAATGTTATGTTAATTTACCCAATCCGATATTCTATTTTGTCAAGCATGAATCACAAATTGGCCTTGCCTTGGCGGCGCGCACCGTCACAAAGGTTGTTCAAACATAATTTCTGTGATTGGGTTTCTGATTATGTCCACGTACGGCTGGATCAAGAAGGTAATGATGAAACGTGATCCAGATTGAAACCCACGATGAGGAGACTATTGAGCACAACCAATCACATTTGCTTCAATGTTTTCATGATCGGATTTTTGTTCTATAAAGTCATTGATCCGATAGCTTGCGGCAAGGTTGGCCGTATGTGACGTGTGCTTGGCGTAATAAATTTTCTCTTTGTGTTATCCTAACAATACGGCAATTGTTGCTAAATACACTTCACCGATAGAGTGAGCCGCAAGACACGGATTCTCTGTCACTGTGCTTGACGTAATTCATGAATCTCTTCGATAGTCGTTTTACTGAGAATTCATTCAATCAAAAATCTTATTTAGGAGTGAAATAAGCCGCGATATTCTTTGTCAACGTCTAGTGGCGTGTTATTCATATAAGCCCTTTGGCAAAGCAGGAAAAGCATAACCTATGGTTATGTACACTAGGATCTTATATTAATGAGCAACAAATAAATGTCGTGAGGCACATAATTTGCACATTTTACTTGAAATAAAGTTCATTTCACAGTATGCAATTAACAAGGTTTACAATTTTATCTGGTTACGATATGTATCTTGCGTCGGTTGGTATTCCATCCAGTGCGGAACCAATGAAGCACGAGTAAGGGAATAGAACATCATCTTCAAGGTAACTTCAAGTGTAGTGTTACCCAATCGGACATTTCTATTTTATGAACCAAACGTGCATCGAGGAAATTCTACCGACTGGGTAAAAGTCCATGTTCCGTCCTTGTTTATCAAGTTGAAATGAAAAGGATTGCGCGCCGAAGCTTCCCTTTCAGGGTGAAGGGAATGAACGGAAAAATTTTACTCATAATGCTCATAATATTTTTCTGCGTGAAATGCAAAATCATATATTTAGCAAGAAGAAGGGAAAGGATGATTGATCATTTTTATTAGCAAATCTGATGAACGTTACAATTGTGAATATAAGCAACCCAAGTCGCGATCATTTTCAGTCGCGTGCATTTTCGTGATCTAAAACATCGGTGCTGTAGATTAGCTGGAAATATCGCGCCTACGCGTGCCCATCTTGGACATAAACAGGCACACACTGTCCAGCATCGATACTCATAGCAACGTCCTGTTTTGTCATTCTTTGTGATTTTAGTTTATGCGTCAGCGAATTCTGTATTTGTATCGACTTCTTTGTATATCTATATCTGTCTATCTATATCTCTCTATCTGCAAACTGTACATGGTTTGTTATATTCTGTTTTGTTATATCGATTCACTTGTCTTAATAAATGATACTAACAGCGTATTATCACATGGTGTCAGAAGTGAACAGATTATCATGAAATCGATTCAATACTTCGAGAAATCATGGGGTTCAAGACAAACTTCTCAGGGGAAGACGATTTGGTGTTATAACAAGCGTTGAACACTGGGCTGCCGAGGCGTCAAAACAGCAAATCAACAAACCGGATGATTGCATGAACGGGTCATCAATTGGCCAAATTACTCGATCACAACATTCAGCACAATCGACTGTAAACAAAGATGCGAGGCGATCCAGGATAAGCAACTGTAAATATTGTGGAGGATGTCATGTAGCTAGAGCTTGTCCGGAAAGAATATCGGTTTTGCAAGAAAATCGGACATTTCCAAAAGGTTTTCAAGGGCCAAGAGTGAAAGTAAAATTCAGAGTTGCTAAGTTAATTTAGTATCTGAAGACGATGAAGAAGATTTATTGGTATTTTCGGTAAATGTGAAATGATTAAAAAGAAGTGGTTCGGTGATTTTTCTCTTGGTAAATAGTTAGTCATTCTGGTGCTGACTGTAAAGTTATATCGAAGGATCGTTTTGGCGGATTAAGTTTGAGCAGTTCGAAGATCAAGCCAACACACACAAACCTTCGGATGGACGTAAGATCAACGCATACGGTGAGGGGGGTTTACCTTGATGCACTGATAAAACGCGTAAATGTTCTCCGTAGTGTTTTTATAGAAAATTAATACGAAGATTCTTTCACCGGTTTAGGGTTGATCAAAGGATGTGAATATAAAATCATAACTTACCCAAAAAATACCTCCCGTTGTTCATGCTCCGCGCAGAGTTACAGTAGGTTTAAGAGACGTGTTAAAAACTGATCTCGAACGCATGGAAAAACTCAATGTGATTGAAAAAAGTAATTATCCGACTGATTGGGTAAACAGTATGGTGATTGTGGAGAAGAAGAACAACACTCTGCGCATTTGCAATAATCCAAGTGATTTAAACAAAGCTATTAAGAGAGCATTTCCCCCATGCAATCGACTGAAGAAGTAGCGAGTCTAATGCCAAAGTTTTCAGCGTGCCTGATGCCAAACATGGTTTATGGCAAGTTAAATTAAATAAAGAAAGTTGTAAATTATGCACTTTAAATACACCGTTCGGGAGGTATTGCTTCCAACGTTTGCCATTCAGTGTAAATCGGTCCGGGAAGTGTTTCAGCAAATAATGACCCATATTTGTGAAAATTTAGGAGGCGTAAAAGGTATGGATGATTTACTGGTGTGGGTGAAGACGAGAAGCAGGATTATGGACGTCTAGCAATAGTTTTGAATATTGCCAGAAAAAAGTAATTTGAAACTTAACAAAAGTAAGTATCGATTCAGACTCAGGAAGGTGAGTTTTATTGGCCATTCGTTGACCGAAAAAAGGACTAAAATCAGACCCCAAAAAAGTTCAAAAAATGCCAATTCCGGAGAACGTGAAAGAACTGCGAAGCTTTTTAGAAAGGTTACATATTTGGCAATTTTTTTCCCTAATTTGTCACAATCTGTTGCTCCTTAACGTAGATTAGGGGAAAAAGTTGTAGAATTGCACTGGGATTTTATGCATGCAAGATTGCATAATAATTTGAATTCCATGATTTCGGCCTCGCCAGTGTTTAAGTTTTTCGATGTAAATAAAACTGTAAAGCTGTCTGTGGATTCGAGTTCCAAAATCATGAGCGTAGTTCTCATTCAAGAAGGAAGGCCAGCTTCAAGATCATTAACGAAATATCAACAGCGATATGCACAGATTGAAAAAGAAATGTTGGCGATTACGTTTGATTGTAAGTAAGCGTTTCCACGATTACTTGTATGGCCAGAAGGTCGTGCATGCCGAATCTGATCATAAAACCTTGGAATCAATTTTGAAAAAGCCAGTTCATTGTGCACCGACTTGTTTGCAAAAGATGATTTGAAGAAGACGGCAGTGGGCTATTGTTGGAGCGGATATATTTCATTTTGACGGTAATGGCTGTTGCTGGTCGTCGATTATTATTCTATATATCCCGAAATTGTGAGACTGAGTCATAAAACTAGTTCATCCGTGGTAAGCTACATGAAGGAAACTTTGCACGTCATGCCTATCAATAGCAAAAAGTTTAGCGATTTTTGTTGTAGTTTGGGAATAAATTCAATAACGTCAAGTCCCTGATATTCACGTTCTAATGGTTTGTCTGAGCGTAACGTGATGATGAAAAAATTGTTAAAGAAAGAAGAATTTTCCAACCAAAATGTTTTTCCTCTTATTTCGAAATACAACGACAACGGGAATGAGGGAATTTCCTGCGGAACTACTGATGAGCAGAAGACTTCGAACAAGAATTTCGACTAGATAGAAATGTTTGTGCGCCCGAAGTTCATGGCGACGTGAAGAAATCTTTCTTACTAAATAGACAAGACTATCAAAAGAAATTTCTTGATTGTTCAGCCACATCAAGATCTCTTATACAAGAGAAGGATGTTGTTCGTTTCCAAGAAGGAAAAGAGTGGTATCCAGCTGTTGTTCTGTCTCAACACAATACAGCTCCATCTTACAATATTTTTACGACTAATGATAACCATTGCGGCGAAATCGACATCATTTAGTACCAAAAAAAGTAGAAACCCCTGTATACGTTAAGCATCGATATACCGTATTTTCTGTTGTTCTTGTCTCAACACAATACAGCTCCATCTTACAATATTTTACGACTAATGATAACCATTGCGGCGAAAATCGACATCATTTAGTACCAAAAAAAGTAGAAACCCCTGTATACGTTAAGCATCGATATACCGTATTTCCTGTTGTTCTGTCTCAACACAATACAGCTCCATTTACAATATTTTTACGACTAATGATAACCATTGCGGCGAAATCGACATCATTTAGTACCAAAAAAAGTAGAAACCCCTGTATACGTTAAGCATCGATATACCGTATTTCCTGTTGTTCTGTCTCAACACAATACAGCTCCATCTTACAATATTTTTACGACTAATGATAACCATTGCGGCGGAGAAACCCCTGTATACGTTAAGCATCGATATACCGTGTTTCGCGAACTATAAGTCGCTACTTTTTTCCAAAGCTTTCCTTTCTGAGACTTATACTTTGCTTCGACCTATGTATTGTTTTTTTTTCCCGATCCACGGCGAATTGTGAGGAATTATTTTTTTTTATATATACGAGCCGTGCCACAAATTTGAGGTTGTAGGGGAACTAATGTCATTTTGTACTGAATATATGTTTCGCAGATTTTAAATGTCCATATTCTATTTCAATGAATTCGTGCTATATACATCACAAAATCACCCTGGTATTGTCCATCAATTATGTACCCATGTATGATCACATTTTAAAAATCAGTATAATGTTTAGTTCTACTGTCCGTCATACAAGAGCCTTGAGTGATGATGCTCCAATCATGCATGATTTGCAGACTTTGCGAAAACTCGCAATAAAGGAGTATGCTTTCTCCAGACATTACGTGTGCGTGATGTCGAATAAATTTGAAAAGACCCCAAATCCAAATTCCACAATTGTGATATCGAAGAATATGTTCCGGTATATTAGCCGAATTTTCAAATAGAAATAAATTATTCCATAACAATGATATATTGTTTTAAATACTTTCCAAAGAATCTAAACATGACAAATTGGGCGCAAATTACTTAGAAATTTTGAAAGACGCCAAATTCAAAATTCCGCAATTGTTATATCGAAGAATATGTGTCGGTATTTATTAGATGGACTTTAAACAGAAATAAATTATTTCCTTAGCAATGATATATTGCTTGAAATATTTTTTCAAAGAATCTAAACATGGCAAATTGGGCGCAAACTACCTCGGAATTTTGGAAAGACCCCAAATTCAAAACTCCGCAATTATGAAATCGAAGAACATGTTTCGGTTTTTATTAGCCAGATTTTCAAATAAAAATGAAATATTTTATTATATTATCACGGATATATTGTTTGAAATATCTTTCTAAGTAATCAAAACTTAAACAAGTTGGACACAAATTACTTTGAAATTTCCTAAATCCAATCCACATCTTACCTTTAATAATCGACCAAGGAAATTTTAAAATTTCACAATTGTACATTTTCACACTGTGATATTGTTTTGTACTAATGTGGTAACACGCCATTGAGGTTCTGTTTATGTTCACGACATGACGTCTTGTGTGGTAACCTTCGTTCAAGAATAAATGGCCGGTTTGCTAATCGCGCTAACTGGGCAACGAATAATTGTTGATTTAAAGTTTATTGGTAGGCAATGTTTTAAATGCATGATATATATCTCGATAAGTAGTAATAACAAAATGAAATGGTAAAATTAAATCAGAACCGTTCAAAGTCTTCGTCCTCGGTGTCTGTGGAAAATGGATCACACGAAGGCGATTGGCTACACACCTGGAGAAAAACGATTTTTTTTTTGTCAACGATCTCAACGAAATTGTAGACCATGTGTTTGGGTTAATAAGTTATGGTACCGTCAGCCTACAATACAGCGCGGCGTGCATTTCCGTTTTTGAGGAGTCATTCACTGCCTCCGGAACTTTGTGCTGATAAATTCAGTTATGTTTGCGACCATTACTCTGTTGCGTCCTATCTGTGTACTAAATAATAATATTTCGGAAAAAATGACCTTTTGCGACCATTAGTAGGTAGGTGCTTATAGCCCGCAAAATACGGTAAGTCCTCACGCTCTTCGGATAAAGCTGTCGTTTCAACCAAAGACTGTTTCCCCCGAAGTTCAAACTGAAAACCTGTAATTGCGCAAATCCACTCGAATCCGACGCAAACCAGGCAGATATTGTGAACAATATTAATTTTCTGTTAATCACATAACGTCCGATTGTTAAAATATATTTGTTGTTTTTTAAAATAGCAGATGTCAGGGTTTGTGATTTTAGTTCAGGCGTCAGCGAATTCTGTATTTCTATTGGCTTCTTTGTAGCTATGTATATCTCTACCTTACAACCAATCCCAGAGCGAAGTCTCAGACGTATATAAATGACTAACTAGAGAGGTTCAAAGTCTTGCTTCACAAACGTTTCATCTGACCAAACTCTTCTTCAGACAAGCGTTTTAAAAATATGTGACGATGCATATACTGCATACGGATCCGCAAACGCAAAGGCACAGAGGAAGAATAAGTAGTTAGTCCACGTACCCCAGGCCTGTAGTATATAAAAGAGTTGTATACATTTCATCTGGCGCCTTTTGTATGATCTGAAGTAGCATCATCTATATCCGCAAATCGTACATGCTTTGTTATATTCTGTTTTGTTGAATCGATTTATCTTGACCTATTAAATAACACTAACAACGCATTATTACATGTTTGAACAATTCTACACTTAAGTTAAGAACACTTAACTTAACAAGTTCTACACTTAATTAGGTGAACGTACATACATGCCGCGTGTCGCAGATACTCCACACAGCGTGTCTGCCATTATGTGCTTGGCCCAGTTGCTGCTCTATTTAGAATAGTTCTACCTACTTCCTGCGTGTCGTAAGAGGTGACTAAGGGGAAACATAGAAGTGGTAAAAGGTTTTACTATTGTCCTGGGAAGATGCCACTCACTCCACTTTATCATGGTAGTTCATTTACGTTTAGGATGTTTTCCGTTTAGAAGGCAGTTGCTGGTACTACATCTTTTAGTAGCTCTTTGCTATTAAGTGGCCGCTAGTTGGCTCGTTTTGGGCACTGCTTCCGGTCTTGCGCAGAGTGAATTTCAATAAAAAGTAAAAATAAAAAAATATGGACGTCCCACAAACAAATACCTTAGAAATAAACCTATTTATTCCCACCAGAATCTCTCATTAAAGTCGAGCAAAATTTTGCAATATTAACACTCGGAAATCATTTTTGGAACAGTTTATAACGAATAAACTATTTAAATTTTTTTTATTTTTTTTTATTGAAATTCGCTCAGAGCAAGGACACAGAAGAAGAATCAAACTTGAAAATTCTCCTGCAGCCACTAAAGTGCAAAGAGCTACATAAAATGCAGGAGCAGGAACTAAAGAACCCCCATCCCTGATAGATGTCTATTAACGCGAGTTTTAAAGCCTTGCAGATCAACACGATCAGGAAAACAGCAAGAAGGCAACGAATTCCAAAGTTTTGATATTCTTGGAAAAAGCTTCTTGCATAGAACTGTTTGTGACATTGTGGAACCTCCACAGTGAATAGGTGCGAATTGGTTGCCAATCGTGTTGATCGATTAAAAATTTTGTTCTGAGGAACGAGAGCAGAAAGCTCCTTTGAGCAAAGACCATTATAATATCTGTAAAATAAACATAGTGAGGCAACGTTGCGGCGGTGTGTCAAACTTTGCAGACTGCAGGAAAGTTTAGGACCAATCGTATTGACCACACGCCTTTGAATACGATCGAGCATGCTAAGAACAGTGACAGCGGCACTGCCCCAAATGTGACAGCAATACTCCATACAGGGTCGAATCAATGATTTGTACAAATGGAGAATCATTTCGGGAGTGAGATAATGGCGAGCTCGATATAGAGAACCGACTTTCATCGAGGCTTGTTTAGCAATACTGGTGACATATTCATTCCAACTCGTGTCCTTAGACAGTGTGAGTCCAACAAGACGAATATTTAATGATTCCTCCAGAACAGTACCAGGTAATGAAATTTGGGTTGCATTCGTATTAGTGTAACGATTACTTGATAAAACTTTAGTCTTCTCCGAGTTAAGAGTTACCTGCCAAGTGTCACCCCAATTAGATACTGTGGCCAAATCACACTCAAGTGATTTTGCCAGAGCTAGACGTTGTTCCGGGAGGGATTTTTCATTGAGACAAGAATATAGAGTTGTATCATCAGCGTAAATTACCAAATCACATATCAAATTATCAGGCAGGTCATTAATATATATCAAGAACAAAGTTGGACCAAGGATTGACCCCTGAGGGACACCGGATGAAATGGAATAATTACCTGAACGTTGTCCGTCCAAAACAACATTAATCTTACGATTGGATAAGAAAGATTTGACAACTGAAAAAACTTGTCCAGAAATCCCATACGATTGAATTTTCTGCAACAGACCTTGGTGCCAAACTCTGTCAAATGCTTTAGAAATGTCTAGAGCAACCGACTTTGCCTCCCCACAACGATCAAGGGCACGAAATATTTGTTCAGTTATTACTGTCAACAAGTCAGCAGTAGGGGAGAAACGAAAACCATACTGCTTGTCCGTGAGGAGACAAAGCGACTCCAGGTGTCCAGAAATTTTATTATTAATAATTGATTCAAAAATTTTACTTATAATTGGTAAGAGACTAATTGGACGATATTTATTAGGATCAGTTCGGTCGCCACAGTTTTTGAATGCCGGCACAATCGTTGCACATTTCCATGCATTTGGGAAGGTACATTCTTTTAAGCATTTATTAAAAAGTTTGGCCAAAATAGAGGACAACTCAGGTGAAAGAATCCTCAGAATCACAGATGGAATGCAGTCAGGACCAGGAGATATGTTCGAATCGAGTTTGGCAATCATTCTAGAGACAAGTAGCGGAGTTACTGACATGCTCTCCAATGTAACGTCGGTTCGATTTGGAAAATTAGGTGGTGAGGTACCAGAAACCGAACCAAGGCTGCAGTTATTAGAGAACATCCTGGCAAACAACTCCGCCTTGTCTCTGGAAGAACACAAAATTTCAGGGCCATTTAAAAGAGGAGGGATACTAGATTTACCCCTGTTCATTACATTATTTATTATTTTCCAAAAATCTTTGGAACCCAATTTTTGTTGTGAAATTTTGGATTTGGTGGATTCCATGTATCGGGTTCTAGCAATTCTGAAAATTCTTCCACAATTATTTCTAGCCTTTCTGTGAAGTCGTCTATTATTGACGTTGGGATGTCGACGATAGCGGTGGAAATGATGATTTCTCGTCGCTATTGCCGCCGAGCATTCGGGTGAAAACCATGGGGCAGAGTGGGGCTTCACCTGGAATCTTCGGTGAGGAATGAATTCATCAATTCCAAGGCGTATCCACTCTGCGATTTCCACCGCACACTCATTAGCAGGCAACAAGAAAACATCATTCCACGGCACATCGCGAAGGAAGTCCCGAAAAGAGTCCAAGTCACCGCCCTTGTAGTTATAAGAAGTGCGGTGAAAAGGAGACTAAGCATTTCACCGAACCATTTTTTATTTGCCCTTGTTCAATCATGTTTTGTCTTTCTACATCCAAAGTCTTCAAACTTCCACCAGTGGTTGTAGGGTATGATTTTTTTCGATTTTAATCCACTTTTGGGTAATTTCGAACATAAATATTTTCACTTCCCAGGTTCGTTGCTAAGCCACAGGTATCAGATGAAAATATATTTTTTTTACTCGACGTACTACCGCAATCTGATTTGCATTTAATAGACACATATACACATATTTGAAGAGGCGTTTTTTAAATGCTGATCATAATTAAGATAGAACTTTCATCCTATGTATTAATCATAATTTTAGTGCTTAATATTGAATAGGAGTAAATTTAAACTCAAAACAATCCGATTTGAACTATATAGTTTAGCTGATTTTGAAAACAATTTTTCACATTGGGATAACCGGAAGATGATGTTTTTTCATAATAAAATAGCTAAAAAATCCAGCTGAAAATATCCTGATCTGAGGATGATTTTGCTTTTCAAAATGTGATAAAAGACAAATTTGTGGCGGAAGCGGTTAAAAAATAGTAAGCATGGATCGTTCAAGGGGCACAGCTGAAGGTCGCGATCTATGAACGGTTTGCACTGGGCCATATTATATAGAACAGCATTTCAATCACAAAACGTGTCAAACGTGTCACGATCATAAATCCACATGCCGATTCTGCCAGAAAAGTTTTGTATGCTCGTACGTGTTTGGATGGGAATGACTCATTAAGGCTCGACTCATCAGTGAATCATGCATGACAAAACACGTTTCTGATTATTGTAGAAGAAGTTTCATTTGTGAATGAGTTCATTTCAATGTCAGCGTTGCTGTTGACATAATACATCACTAAGTCGTTTTATTAATTATTTTCAAGTAGATTTTGAGCCAAATCGTGTCATGAACGTTTATTTGTAGCAAGAACGCGACTAAAAAATGCGATTGCGTTTTACCAATGATCTAGCGTCTGTTTACCGATGGAATATAATTTCTCAGATATTTCATTTTGTCACGAATGAACCATAAATGGGCCGCGTATTGGCGACGCGTATTGGCGACGAGAGAGAGACTAGTTATCTACTGCCACATTTCATTGTATCCAATTATTTTCAAATGTTTGTAGCCAAAAACAATGCTCTTTTCTCGGAAAATATAAGAATTCATAAAATACCATGGGCATGATGAATTGTTTTTACGTTTGTTTGTTGTTTGTGAAAAATGACTGGCACAATTTGTATCACAACTTGTATCACAATCATGTCCGATTGATATGTGTTTGCTTCCTGTCCGTTAGTAAACATTTTTTTTTTTGCAAAACTGCTTAACACTTGCGAGTACTGTTTACCATAATTTTTTTCGAATAAATACCGGAACAGTACCAAAAAAAGAAGCAACTTATGGTCATTTTTATGACAATGAGATATTACAAAACGTAGCATCAAATGCACTCTATGTGGAAAGCATTCCCCAAGAGACTGAACCACTATAATAAAGTACAGTTAGTGATATCTGCCCTGCAAGTGACATCACAGTTCAAGACACAATTTAACGCCCTAACAAAGTTCATTTGTAGGAAAAAAGTTGGGGAAATGTGAAATAATGAAAAGTTATTTCGAAAAAACGGAGATTCATAATTGGTTTGATGTGTAATTCAATTTTGTAATGGCTAAATATATTGCGCAATCCTATTTTAGAAGGCGAAATCGTCCATGGTCGAAGGGCGAATGAACTTGCATAACACGGGTTTGGAATTAACTCCCATTGTAAACAAGTTATTGGTGAATAATTGAGTTCGTGCAACCTGTCCATTAACATAATCAAAAATGTCTGTACTTCTGAATATTGACCCGCCCGCTAAAAATTCAAAATGACATAATATTTCTGTGCATGACGCCGCCAGACTTCGGTAAATGTTGTTATGTTGTTATCACATAGAAAAAAAAAACCGAGCAAAATCTGGTTGCAGCCGGTTGTAACAGCCATCAACGAGAGTTGTTTCGCTCTATCACGCCTCTCTCAAATTCCGGTTAACACGTTGGGTGTCGCCTTCGGACAATTTGGGAATTATCCAAATATTACCACTCTGAATTAGGGTGACCCCTTGAACTTGATGAGGATCTGGACAATATCCGGTATTTTCGAAAAAACACGAAACAAAAGGGGAAACATAATGGGGAAATATGCAGGGCAGTTGTCCAGTCGCCCATCACGTTAATCCAACTGCGTCAGATCAGTTTGCTTACTTGTTTTAACGAGAATAATCGATCGCCTGAAAACTTTGTTACAAACAAAGCCTTTGTCACAGCTAAAATCATTTCTGTATTTCCATCTTCGTGAACGGACGTGCTATGTATTCCTCCGCACTTCCAAAAGTTTTGGGACGTTTCCCCATTATTGCACGAAAATTCTCTGCTTCCTCTGCTCGAACCGTCCTAGTACCGGATAGAAGGCATGTTGATAATGGGTTTACAAGACCCTTAATCCAAACTGATATTCCAGGGCCTCGAACACGAGCTCTGAAAGAGCGAAACAGCAAAATTCACAACGCAGAAGCGGTTGTGTTATATTGCAACTTCAGTGACAGCAAAGGCAACTACGTTGTAGATGCGGACGGTAATGTTTTGTTGGATTGTTTCCAACAAATATCGTCATTGCCATTGGGATATAATCATGAAGAAATAATTAAGGTATGCCAGAATCATGAGCTTATTACGAAACTTGTGAATCGTCCATCGCTATTCACATTTCCATCGGAGGATTACCCGGCTATGATCGAAAATACGCTACTTTCTGTAGCCCCGACTGGCCTGGAAAATGTTATAACAATGGGGTGTGGCTCGTGCTCGAACGAAAACGCTTTCAAAGCGGTGTTCATGTCACACCAGCGCAAGTTACGCGGGGATCAACCGCTTTTAACTGAAGAGAGCATTGCTTCTACAATGCAAAACAAAGCTCCGGGTTGTCCACACTTATCTATTCTATCATTTGGGGGAGGGTTTCACGGAAGAACCATCGGATGCTTGTCGGCCACGCATAGCAAACCCGTACATAAAATTGATATTCCGGCATTTGATTGGCCAGTTGCCGACTTCCCGGCGCTACGATATCCGCTCGAATATTTTGCGCGCGAAAATGCGCAGGAAGAACGTCGTTGCTTGGAACAGGTCGAAGAAAAAATACATGTGTGGAAAAGCAAAGCCCCAGTTGTGGGTATGATAATTGAACCGATTCAGGCCGAAGGGGGTGATAGACATGCCTCGGATAATTTTTTCCAAGAGCTTCGATCTATCGCTAAAAAGAATGACATTGCCTTCATATGCGATGAAGTTCAAACAGGTATGTGGGCAACGGGAAAATTTTGGGCGCATGATCACTGGAATCTTAGTGATGCCCCTGACATTGTCACATTTTCAAAACGTATGCTGACAGGCGGCTTCTATTTCAAGCAGTCTTTGGGCTGGTCTGAACCTTATCGTATTTGTAATACATGGATGGGCGATCCTACCAAATTTGTTCTTCTTGGAACCACATTGAGAGTTATGAAAGAAGATAATTTGCCTGACAATATGACCAGAGCTGGAAATTATCTAATAGAAGGTTTGTTAGAAATTGAAACAAAGCACAGGGGAATCATACGAAATTCCAGAGGACGGGGCATCATTTGCGCGGCAGATTTTCCTGATACTGCTACCAGAGATAAAGTACATCGTGGGATGCTTGCCAAAGGGGTAATTGTTGGTACATGCGGGGAAAAATCAATCCGCTTTCGACCATGTATGCTTTTCAGACCAAAACATGCCGATATCGTTCTCGACACTCTCGATACTGTTGTTCGAGAAATAAAAAATAAATACAATCAGGGGTGATCTGCTTTCAGAAGAAGTTATCAGATTCTGCAATGCTTGAACATTATGTTATTGACTTTTATCGATTGTAAATAGCATGTTCGTGAGGTTCCAGTTTTGATTTTCGTAGCCATCATGCAATGTTGCTTCATCGAGTGTGCGTCAAAGATGGTAGGCGCTTTTAGAATGACGCTTTCTCAACCATATTGGTATGTAAATAACCTTAAGCATAAATTGTAATTAGGACTCGAAGTTGGCTACGCATGAAAGACAAATAAACCGCGCCTTGTCGGCGCGATCCATCAGTTCATACTTAGCAAAACTTTCCTACAATTTTCTTCTGATCGGGAATTTACCAAGGTAAATTTTAGATACTATTTGTACAATATTTTGTAATTGCTCATTGTTTTAAAAGTCTGCTAATACCTATTCAAACAAAAATTGTACACCGTGGTATATTTTTCTAAAAAAAAACTTTCTCGAGTATGGGCCACTGATGGATCGTGCAGGTATTTCATGAAAATTTCTTAATAACTTTTCCCGAGTACCGAGTCACTGATGCGATAAAGCACGTCGTTGAAAAACGGTCTCTGGCTCATGTTTGAACAAATTAAAATTTCTGTTTAAAAAGTCCAATTTTCGAGAGCAAACACCCAATTTATCTCAATCTCGAACAAGACTCCAGGTTTTATCCTAAGGTTAACATGATGTATTTTCGATTGGAACGTCTATAACAAATAATAATTTCACTGAAATGTGATAAATTACAGTAAGTTTGAATGGATATAAATCAAATACACGTTAAGCAAATCTTGGCAACTTTCTTCACTTCTTTATTTTGCCAATGCTTTTGTTTAATCAGACTTGAATATATTTTGATGATGATTATCGATCATTTACATGTTTTCTATATATTTTGCCCTTCACGATCTGTTTGCATTACGTAAAATGTATCATTGATTTTTGTTTTTTAATTTTATTTGTTAATTTTGTTATTAATGCAATATTTTTATCGCAGACGTAGGACAAAGAAAGAATTAATTCTGTCTGCCATGCCAAGTCCCCCAAATTTCTTATAAACATGTTTTGTTTCGGATGAGTCACTGTTGGATCGCGTCGTAGAGGCTCGGTATATCTGTGGCTCATGTTTGGCTAAACGAATATATTCATTCAGGTACAAATGGACCGAGCTTTGGCTGTACCTTACATTCGAAATTCACAATAGGGTATATCTTTTTAAAGTGGAAATGAAAACCCGATATATATATGTTTTTGGGATTTTTCTCTTCGTGACCTCGCAACTGTACCAAAACGCTATGAATTCGCCGCTTTTTGACGATGGATTTAGTTGGTCATATTGAAATTATAGTATTGTCTTTATCGGCCAATTATGGGCAGTTGATGGAATGTACCGCTGAGGTTCGGTCCATCGACAATCCACACTTGGCATACATATCCTCAACAAGCCAAGGGAAATGTACAGTTACAGCAAATTTCCTTTCAGAAATATACATTTACTGCATATGAACGGCGGAATTTTTTTTGTCTAAGTGTATTGCACTCACCAGTTTTCAAATGGGTGGGTATGCTATTCCTGGCATACGTGAATATAAGAGCAGTGCTACCTATATTATTGTAGTATTTTTGCATATAGCAGTGTACTTCGTTTCTTACATATGACAATCAAAATTTTAATCTGTTTTATTTGTTAATATTCAATCAATGTTTTGGAAAAGTTTTCAATATTATACTCTTTCTACTTGAATACTAATAAAATCTGCAGACTAATAGACGATTGTTCTTGCTAATTTTTAATTTACGTATTTTACGCTTCTGGAATGCTTGTTAATTTTTATCCATTTCATTGTTTATCATAATAAAGCCTATTTGCCGAGAGTTAAACATGCGTTGTTCAAAAGTATGGGTTATAGAAAAACGAACTAATTCATTCAGGGATATATGATCCTAATTAAACGATGATTTCGTTCGAAAAATATATTTTGTTGCGTATGAACTATGAACCATAAGCAAGGCAGTGCGAACAATCAGTTTCATAAACTACATGAAACACGTTTCAACTCGTATTTTCTGATTGGAATGAGGTCTGAATGAAATGCAAGAACCTAGTGATGTCCACCACAGAACCACTTCACCGCAGAACTTACATAGTATTTATTAACACTCAATATGATGTCGAGGATTTTTAACTTAAGCATTGACGAGTACTCAAGTAATCCCTCTGCAAAATTTGGTTTTCAGTAACAATATTTCGAGCATGGACTTCGAGTAATATTTCAAATTCCAAGTAAAAATATAGCACTAATAGATGTACAGGCTGCTTGTAACGGACAATCGCATAGTAGCGTCGCAACCATAGCTACTATGGAATATTTTGTTGAATATGCTAACACGGGTCCCATAACTTTGTATCACTTCTACCATTCGAAATAACGGATGTCGAGGCGCTCTCATAGGTTAACTTTCACTCCTTGTTACATCGTAAATTTGTGAGGAACAGTCGCAATTACGATGTAGGCTCTAGAATATTAGGATGTAGCAACAACAAATGGTCATGAAAATCCTTCCAACTGGGGCATTCTGAGAGAATCACTCTACGTTTAAGTCGCAACATGACGCTATCAAAAATCCCGTGCGCACGTCTTTCAAAGGAAAAAACAAATCGAGTCAGAATATGTGAACTCAGCGGTTTTAGTTTACAGTTCAGGTCGCCTTCAATACTTGAAAGTCGCGGTTTTGGTCAAATAGATTTAGTTTTTCTGCGAACGCAATCCACATATTCACGTAATACTGACGTTTCTTCAAGCGTTGTTAGAGCGAAGAAAGTTTTGTTAAAAACGTCAGCGAAAGGTTCTTCAAACGTACTTTGTTTTCAGGACCTTTGCTGAAGTACGACTTTTATAATACGGAAGAATATCTACGTGGTTCAGCGGAAACACTTGCTTAAATAAATATTTCTGAAAGTATTGTTTAAGTAATGGTCTTGATACCGAAATTTAGTAATACATGGTCATTACTTTCAGCAATACTGAAAATATATTGTGGAGTTTTGGAGTTACAAGGGCCCAGTGCGTAAAATGTCGCTACCTGCCTTCCCCAAAGCCTACCCACAATATTTTTGAGAGAAATTGTTGAAAAAACATTGAAAAAGCATGTGCGAGGCTCATAAAAGTGGAAGGCGTTTCTTCATATAGTTCAAAGCTTAAGATGGAAATCAAAATTGTTAATCACCAAGTCAGAATTGCGGTATAGTTTCAATTTAATGGATGCAGGATAATCTCGCAATTCCCACAAAATTTTGTTCGAGCTGAGCAAAACCTGTTTGACACTGCTATTATTAATTACTAATAAAAGAGTTGGATTAGGAAAGAGAAAAACACTGCCATTTAGCTTAACAGGATTAAAAGTTACCTTGGCATAATCGTGCCGTATATAAACCCTGAAAGGGTGGGATGGGGTGACAAAAGGCCAAGTAGACTTAGTTTGGTTGAGGGTTATAAAGGTCAGGTAGTGATGGATAGAAAAACTTAGCAAAGTTGAAGAATTTTACCGAATGCATCTTTTTAGAAAATTTATGTTGTGAATACCCATCAGAGCGTGCTTTTATAATGAGCTTGGTATATTATATATGTCACGTTCAAATAGATTTCGTTTGTTCACATTCGTTTTCTTTCTTTAAATTTAACCAAATAGAACATTTTGTGAGACTAAGTCATACTGCCCTGCCAAGTATAGGTGGATTACCTACCGTAAAAATTTCCCAATTTAGATTCCGGCAAAGAAAGATAAGCGGGTTAAACAAGGATGAGTTTTTCTTTTCAGAATACAACATGACGATGATATTCATAAAAAGTATGATGGTTTGTTTCCTACAAAGGTTTTGGTATCAACACCTGCTTGTTTTTAAGTTTTATGTTGATTGTAAGCTTCAACAAAAAAAAATGCCCAAAAACTCCGTAGCGAACGATTTTTCCCTCTTTCGGAATGTTTTTACTTGATATTGTTTCAGTTATCTCCCCATCACATACAAACGTAGGCACTGGTTCTTGATCCAAACGAGAAAAGAGACTTTGTGTTGAACTTCTGGCGTTTATAATGTTTCTTGTATCATACCTAAAATCATCTGCTAATAAGGTATTTTTTATCCAAAATTTATTTCAATTTTATTTTTGTATGGTATAGCCAATTTGTTATGCAAACTACCATTACTCTTTAATACGGAACTAATTGTCTCAGGGAAGTTATAGAAAACGTGATAGTAATTTCGATACGTACTTTTACTGCAATACAAGAATAAGATCGGACTATTTAATGAAGTGGACTAAATTATTTATTTTACGAGACGGAATTGCTTAGGTTGAGTTTGCTTGGCACACTTCAATTTTCAATGATGATTTCCCGTTCTCGAATATTTTAGCAAAATAAGTTAGCAAATAACTGCTTTGTGGAGACGGAGCAAATTCATTCAACCCGCGATTGATATAACTTGGTGTCCGATCGGAATAATAATTGGTGACGGTAACACCTTTTCCGAAAATTGCAACTTAAATAATTGTGACGTGAACAGTGACGGGATAATTTGAAATGTTATAGTATCTTATTTGATGACCTTCGTCTTATTATTTTAATCCTAAAATATTTGGCAGTTGCAATACAACCATGATATTCACCGAAATCCAATTTAGCTGATAAGCTGCATGGGGTGTTTCTGCTTAGAGTATGGTAGCTCGTTTTAAATTTTATATAACTTTTGCCATTTTAGTCGTTGTTGGATAGTATTTTTCGTTGCTGGTTTCATCTTTGTATAGATTGTATCACTAATAAAATCGTATAATCTTAGCGATGACACAAATTTCGCTCTCTTACGCTTCTTACAATACAATAACTTCGTTGTCGATTTTTATTGAGGCAATTATTGAAATTGACAAAGTGAATCATGTCATAGGAAATTACTAAAGGGAAACGAAGAAGAGGTAGATTATTTTTTAATCACACAAGGCAGATATTCCTCTTTTGATGACTCCCACAGACCGCAACTACATCATGTTGAAGAAGCTCTTAGCAATTTATGAGACCGTTCGAAGATTCCTTTTGGTGCAGCTTACGGCTCCAATTAAAGCCAACTTTAATGAAAAAGAATCACTTTTAATTTATTGAATTCCTAGTTGCATCAGAACATAAACGCTTTGCATCTGATGCGAAAGTTCAGTCAAATTTTCATTTAAAATCATTATAAATTACGTATTAATTGCCCAGCACTAAAGGTGCAACCCTACAAATTAATGTAATCACGCCCCGTTGAACAATGGAGAGCTAGGGAGAAAATTATCCTCATATATATATGTATATATATATATATATATATATATATATATATATAATTGCAGTAGTATTGATTTAAAGTGTCTCAAATCCAGAGTAAAAATACATTTTACGTATTTCAAGGACGCTGTCTATGTGATATACTGATACAAAATTGCAGTAAATTTACCTTTTATTTGCAGTAATTGTATAGATTCAAAATTCGAAACCACCTTGTTGAATAGGTTTAGGCTCAGCAAGAACTGTTGATGGAACGCACTCCAGCGGTTTGTTCCATCAACATTACATAATTGACAGACGATTTCGTAGTTTCATTTCAATTTCACTTAGTGAAATTACTGTCACGAAGAAGCGATTTCAATGCATTTTCATTACAGTGACTGCTTTGCAGTAGTTACTTGGATATTCAATATTGCCTTTGACAACTTATTTTGACGAGACTTCCTTCCTTTATATACTATTAACTACTTATTATGATATGAAAAAAAAGGTTTTGAAATGGTTGCACTTCAGAGACACAACTAGGATTTTGTTTCAGAGAATGGCTACAAAAAAGTTCTTGTTGTTGATCGAATATACATAACGTCATAATGTAACGCATCGGTTTTGTACATGACTCACAGATTTCTCGAGACTATCAACAGAAATCAAATCTTAATTAGGTCCTCGTCGTTGCAGAAGCGTACGAAATTTTATTTGTTTGCGAAAATTTACCTTTTTAGGATTAAATATTCAAATTCAGGCAAGTTCCATATAATTTAGTTAGAAATGTAATTTCGTCCCGCAGGGTCGCAAAAAAGAAATATCATTGCCCGAAAAGTATCATTTACTGAAGTTCGGTGAGATGTTTAAAAATGCTGGTGCATGTTGAATAAAAGTTGTTTCCAGAATGATCCTTTCAGAATTGCAGAGCATTCTAATATGGAGATGATTCGTCGTAATTATCCGCGAATAACCAAGAGTGAACAGTTTCATCGAGTCCAGTTGCCGTTGATTTTTACTTTTCACACAGATATTCGAGTAGGTTTTGGCATGACTCATCATTGACATCCCAAGATAAACGTTTGAATAACATTCCGCATCTTTCGTCTTTGCTGTTTGGTTCACCGATAGCCCATGGTATGTTACCAACATGGCCAGCAACACCGTCCTCCCATTGCCAATTATCACGATCCAATAAATCATTCAAACCGACCCATACTCCGTAACTCTTGATTTTATAAGCCGCATTTGCTGGCAATATAAGTTGATTTAGGAGAATTCTGCAATAGAGGTGAACTCAGTTAAATTCTGTAAGAGTATAAAATTGATTGTCGGTGGAACGGGATTTTTTTTAAAAAAAAACATCTTTACCGCCTAATAAAGAAAATAATATAGAAAAATCTTTTAGTGAAACAATTTTCAATATTTTAGAGTTTGAAAAGATAAATAAACGCGTTAAAAAGTTGCCAAAATCAACAGCTTTAGGCTATAAAACTACACGCGCAGAATGTGCGCGAAAAATATATATATAAAAGACGTTATTGGTAGGTTCCTTCTGGACGCTGATTCTGGCCATACCTTATGTGCTGATAAACTCTGTTAATTTGTCCAATGCACTTGTAAGTGCTGCGCCACAAAATTTCTTCATTTGGTAGAAGGATGAGCGTTTTTGGGCATGGGTCGATGGACTAGTGGTTTCAACAACATAGAACACGAGCACGAGAACAAAAGCTTATGGCTATTCACATCACAGTTACTGGCATGTGAATGAGAGCCCAAAAATTCAAATTTACAAGCATATGTCAAAGACATCCCGCGCCCAATCGGCGCGATCCATCAGTGACACATACTGAACAAAACAAATGTTTGAGCAAATTTTTCTGACTGGGAGGAGAAAATCAAACCAAAATCACCAAAAAATATTGTAGAATGACCTTTTAAATATCTTTAAACGGGGAAATTTCAAAAAATAAATTCGGAGCGCAGCTGTAAGTCACACAATTTATCCATTTTAGGCATTTAAGTCTCATTTTCAAATATTTTTTGGTTCACATGTTCTTGCTCTTTTAAGAATTCTTTCCGATAAAAAACTATTTTTTAGGAAATTCTTTTGCCTACGTCGCGGAATATGACGTCATAATTTAATTTTAGGTTTGATAATTCAATTTCCCGAGTTCTAAATACGCCATGGCGTCTGGACAATCTCAAAAAACTTACATTCGAGAAGTGTCATCCCTTATTCCTTCTGATGCCAACTGAGCACCCTGTTGTTCACATGCAGATTTTGCGTCGCCATAGCTTATTCTATTCAGGAATAACTTGTACAGTTTAGACGAAACTTGAATCCATCCTAAGAATGATAAAAAAGAACTTGGTAACGTTCGATCCCTAATCTGAGTAAAGAATAACGCGATATATATTTAAACTTGGTTATGTATTGCTAACAGGCTATCCAAGGTTATTTCGTAGTAACTATATACTTATATTGCCTACCCCCTATTTTGTTAGGTATCATGTCGTAACTTTTAACAGTTTGTTTTTTTCAAATACTTGCTTTATTTCCGAGTCAATTTACCTCAACCAATATATTTACAATGTTAAATATCACTAATTAAGAAGTAGGCAATAATTCTGGTAAACACTTTGCTAATGTTTATTTATTGTACCTATTTCTTGAGAGTATTAGAAAATGCCCCCCAAAGGGCTAAAGGAAATTTATTCGTAGCAATTTGGAATTCTGACATCTTTTAAATCCTGTTCTTCCCGAGGGACAAATGGGTTGCGCGGTAATCTTACTTGACACGACACATTGCGATACTTCAACCGTTTTCCGTCGGAGGTATTCTATTCTTCGTAAGCGTTCCAAGCGTCTACGTGTTAATTTTTTCGTAAAAACCTAAAACGCGAATCGTTATTCTTCGTAGAAAATTTGAGAAAAATTAATTTCGTTAAAAACGAGCGTCTGGCCAAAAATCATAAATCTTCCCTTTCTTCTGTTGTTCTTAAAAAATCCGTATTCACGAACCTTTGGTGACTGATTAGGGCACACGTGGAATAATGTGGACAAAATTGAATTCGTCAGTCAGTCGAAAAACAACGCATTTTAGTAGTATCATCATACTGGACAGGTAAACTACTGATGCATGCCAAATGAGGAGCAACAGAATCGAACGGCATTTAATGTCACCGAAAAGAATTCTCTCTAAAGCTGACGACCATTATAATTACAAATACAACTAGCCAGTTTGATTACTGCATAAGACCCACAACTACACTCTCTCTGTGATTGTTTAGTTTTACGACAACTATATTCCAATCAGACATGTTTTGCATACTGCATCCCAATCATAAATTTTATTTTGACAAAAATAAGACACAGGCGAAGCGCGCCCTTCTGGTCGCCAATCTTACGTTATGTCGCGCTGGCGCGTGGACGCTAATTTGTGTAACATGTTTACCTGGTATTCACAAGTTCTGTCACTTTGTTCAATAGGTTATGTACAGATCCACAAGTCTCAAACGTTTATCCACGTTTATCGATATTTTGGCGGGAGGTACGTGACATGAAGCCGCGTGCAATCAATTTAGAACCCGCAGTTCTGCCACAGCCACAGACCGATCGAAACCTCCAATAGATCTCGATAGATTGGTAGAAAGGCCTGGGCATAAATATTGCGCTCGGCGCGCTTCGTTTCATTCCAATATTTTGTCATTTTCCGTTTCGTAGAAATTATTATATACTACTAAGTTGTTTTACTTTAATATACGATGATAATAAAAGGTTTATCCAATGAATTTTCGATTTCGACGCTCATTAAAAAAGATTTCGCGTTTAATGCTACATAGTTGAGTAGAGATGATTTGACAAAACATATTTTGGTAAGTGTGAGTCACTGATGTATAATACTGTTTAGATACGGCCCAACTGCGGCTAATGTATGGGAGAACTCCTAATTGTTACTCAAAATGCATGATCAAATATGTACGTAACCGGTTCGCTTGTTTGAAATATGGAAAATGGATGGCGCTGAACTTGACAAATGGCTACAAACAATTTTCAGGTAACTTGCTTAAATATTTGAAAAATATTTCGTACGCATTTTTAAATACTTCAGTTTTATCAACTTGAGCTGTCCTTCCGAGTATCAAATTTCATCAACTTTCCAAAATAAAAGGATCGATAAACGGGAAGTTGCACAACGTTGCGGTACGTAAAAACGCGAGGCTAAAATACGCAAACGTATATTCCGGCCACTGTGCAGATGGAGTTGTCTTATCGATGCATTGTTTGCGTTTGTTGGACTCACATGCCAGCAAAACGCAAACGTACGCACAAAAGGAGTAATCTCCATCATCTTGCATAACTAAACTCGTTCGGCTGTATCGTGAAACGTAAAGAAATGCTTGCGGTGGGGTGGACAAGCGGAAAACGTGAGGCTAAAACGGAACAAACTCAGCGAAAACGCGGCCGACGTGAACGTTTGCTCAGTGGCGGCAGAAGTTGAAAATTATTGGGGAGGGATTCTAAAAAAGTTAAATAATATTTTTGTGTGATGGAGGTATGTCTCCGGATTGTGCCGCCTGTGAGTGTATGCAGCCTTAATATGGCTGAAATTCAGTAGACTGTATATACCGTCCGAGGTCATTGTTGGTTGAATGTTTGTAGTTTGCTCATTTGTTGGAGTGGTGACACTTGGTGGCTGTGTGGTAGTTTGCTCATTTGGTTGCGTAACCATCAGTAGTGTTGACTGGTAGTTGCTTATGATAGATGTGACATTAGGTTTAGCTTCGTCCCTGCTTTCCATTACGACGAATATAATAATTACGATTGTAATCACTAGAAAGACTATTGCCGAAGAAATCAAAATTTTTTTTCTATCCATCATCGATTAAGTTGCTGAAAAAAGACTGATAGTAAAGTATAAATATATTCTTATATTTCATTTCTCCAATTTTCAAAAGTTGTATGTAAGCTCTAGTGGTTCTATTACTTTATTAATTAGGAGGAGTAGCAGAAGCATCATACCCGTCTCTAACTTAACGTTTCACATAATAACCTGGCATCCCATTTCGGTATCGGTTGGATGCCCCTAAATTCTAAATAATGAAAAGTTATGGAAAAATTGCGAAAAACATTCAAGTTTTCTCACGCCTTCGGTTTCATTTCCTTTCCCCGCTTTGGACCAAAAATTTCTTGCGTGCCATTGGCGAATATTTCCGTTAATATAATTACCCTTTTTGGAGATGATTCGGACTTCAACATGTCGGACCAATTTCCGCCTCGGCTAAGAGTGTTTCAAAGAACCTACGGTAGAAATATAGTGTTGGCTCAATCTTTAAGGAACGGGATTTTAGTTTCATAGAACGTACTAATAGCACCATCAATGGTCAAACTCGAGAGTAAAATTTCAAGATACAGGAATGGTTATTACCTACATTACAGAAATTTGCGAAGTAAAATATTCTAAATATATTCCAATACGAGGTTTTAATAGAGGTTTTAATATAGGCCTCATTAAATGTAGTATCTAATATCATAAATCTAT
Source organism: Styela plicata (assembly GCA_963675895.2). Classification (NCBI taxonomy): domain Eukaryota; kingdom Metazoa; phylum Chordata; class Ascidiacea; order Stolidobranchia; family Styelidae; genus Styela; species Styela plicata. Next base: position 2,951,646 of record OZ023143.1, read on the forward strand.
TAAAAAATTTCCGAAAATACTTATAGGTATACAATCAGCTGTACCAAATTAATTGTCAAATTTAAAAATACGGCCTGGTGTTTATTATCCGAGTTTTTATATACCAATATTTTTTGTTTTTGACGGAACGATTGCCCTCTTAAACATGGTAATACTATTTAAAGGGATAAGGAATCGAAATACTTGTTATATTCTTTTCGTGAACCACGTAGGGCCTTCTACTCATGCTACCGTAGCCGACAATAATACGCAGATTAGCCTCTGAGACACTATGAAACGCAGGGGATCCCCAGTTTATAGGATTTCAAGATTTTAATTAATTCGCTGTTTCTTGGCCCTTTAATAAAAAACGAGAAAAAGAATATTGTATTATATTTTTCTTGACGAAGTATTCCTATGAGTGGAAAAATTCTGCTTTTTTGGACAAAATTCACATGTTAGAAGATGACATGAAGTTACGAACAATTAGAGGCATTGAAACATACATTCTGCAGTAGGCCCTTTTACAGATAAGACTATTAGATGAATCGCTTTTTAGGATGTCGGAGATTTCAAATTAATTGGAAAATACTGTTTGTCGTACAATACATCTCTAACGAAATCATTCGCTTTAATGGAACTATTCGCATTGTTTCAAAATCTTAGTGAGAGACTATCCTAATCAGATTTTCCCCATCGAGCTTAAAATAAACACATACGAACCACACGTAGATTGTGCAACATCAAGGCGCGATGAGCTGGCAGATAGCACAATTGTGTCGCTGGTTAAAGATCTCGAATAAAACCTCGCTGAGTGAAGTTATTGTTTCCAATTGTTTCCAGAGAGTAAGGGTGTATCTTTCCAACAGCACTATCCCCAATCGCTTATAGATGACAGTATTCTCAGGATGATTCACTCACCAGGATTATCCACCCAAATGATTGATGTAAAAATTCAAAGAAGGCATAATGTAGTTTTGACACATTTAGACTGCCTGAACCTTGTAATCCGTCACGAAACCTTGTCACTTTGTCACGTCACGAAATTAGATGAGCAACACCATATAGGTTGGCATAAACTAAATCTATGTGTAGATGTGGCTTTCTAATAACGGCTTTTTACTTTTACTCATAACTAGAATTCGTACTAAAAGTGAAACTGATTTGATGCATATGATTCAATAACGAGGTTTAATGATGTAGAACTCTTTCAACAAAAACATTTTTGTTTAATTGAAAGTAGAACTGAATGGCAATTACGAGTGAATTATTCATCTAGTTTCGTTCCGATATACATATTTTCTGTTCCTATGTTGTCGTGTTTACTTGTCCTTTTAAGTAATTTTAAGACAAGTGTAAACGCGTAATAAGTACATACACACCAGAGAAACAAGTAACCCTATTAACTTTGAATACAACCTAGTATTTTTATATTTATAAGTTGCTCAAAGTAACATAAGGAAACATTATATTCGAAGGACAGATTTTCTCGCGCCAATGATACGACAACTATTGAAACAAGAGATTGAATATTCCAATTTTCGGCTTTGAATTTACTTTCCCCTATATCTCCTCATTAAGTTCTTCCGCACACTTGGAAACAAATCATAAAATTATTCTACTTTATTTGGTAGTCAGCGGCGACTGGTTGCCGATAGTGGCCATCAGGCCACCATAAAAAAACTCAAAGCTTCACGATCTTCAGCTGTCACTCGTACTTGGTACATAATCTTTATGCCAACATGTTACTCCGTGCCATGTTATTGCACGCCCAAAGTATGTATGCTTCACTTGCTCAGTTCCTGGGCTTTGTTGTTCAAAGTATCCATTCAAAATCTGCTGTAAAATAATGGGTTGGGGAATGAAACACCATACGTTATTACGTGATGGAATAACTAAACATGATCGCAATTTATGAATTGTTGTCATGGTTTCCAGTCATCGTCATCACGCCTAAAGAGTTTGGCCCAATGTTAGATTGATGAGGTACTTCGTGTTGAAGGAATACTTCAGAGTGCGAATATGTCGGATGTAGGTGTAAAAACCAAATGATTCTGTCGTACCGACATGGTAATTGATTACTAACGTGGAAAAGGGCGCCATTTTGTCTATTGCATGTTTCATCAGTTATTAGGGAAGGATTCTGGATAGAGAAAGGAAAACTCGGTTGTTGGTAATCGTATAAATAAATGATAAGTGTAAGATGATGCATTTCAAATGTAGTGTACAATATATGGTGCCTTTGCCGGAAGTTAGAGTCAAGCCTAGAAATCCTCCGTATACATTTGAGGGTGTCGATTTGATCGGCCCGGTTTTGCTTAAGTCTGGTCTGAAAGAGGTAATGTAATGTGCGGGAATCTTCGCATGCATGTCCACTAGGGCACTTCATTTCCTGATGCTTTTGCTCGCCAAGCAGGGACTTACCTGGGTAAGTGTTTTCAGATAATGCTACAAATTTCTAAGCTTCAAGCAATATTCCGAAGGAAGGCGTTGAAAGATATAACAAGGCTGTTCACGAGAATCTAGCCCTGGAGAAAATAATGTGGAAATTTAATCTATCAGTCGCCAGTCACTGGGGTGGTTATTGGGACAGGATGACATGTTCGGTCCACTAGTAAACTTTTCTAAATTTGTTTACTCCTTGGAATGGAATTCCTTCAGCGCAAACAAGAATTTTTGAATGTTATTGTGAATGGACTGTGATTTATACGACTATTGTCGATTGTATTGCGGAGTGTAATGATATTTTCGTTTGCTTCAATATACTTCAATCAAGTTCAAGTTATGTGGTTGTTTAATCGAGTATCCTGATAGGAAGTTTAACGACCTTTTTAAGGGCGCGAAGTGTCACTGACCAACATTTTAATAGGCGTTACTTAGAGCCTCATCATAAACGACGAAAGTTGTTTATATTCTACACAAATATGAAATTCAATTGAGAAACCAGAAACTCCAACCGTCGCTAGTTAAAGGCTTCAGTATCAGAATTTGATTAAAGATGTACCAGCGCCTGCGAAAGTTTTTGCTCTGTAAAAACATTTTGACAAAACATATTTTGTTAAGTATGAGTCACTGATGTAAAATACCGTTTAGATACGGCCCAGCTGTGGCTAATGTATGGGAGAACTTTTAATTGTTACTCAAAATACATGATCAAATAAGTACTTAGCCGGTTCGTCTGTTTGAAATATGGAAAGTGGGTGGTGCGAGACTTGACAAGGAACAGCGTGGCTATAAAGAGTTTTTAATTAAAATTCTTCGAAGTTTAAAAAAAAATTAATACACATTTTTAAATTCTGCAGTTTAATTAACTTAAGCTGTCTTTCCTAGTATCAAATTTTATCGGCTTTCCAAAATAAAAGACACAATAAACGGGAAGTTTCGTTACGGAACGTAAAACGCGAGACTAAAATACCTACACAAACGTATATTGCGGCCACTGTGCAGATAAATGTAGTTGTCTTACCGATACATTGATTGCGTTTATTGGACTCACATGCCAGCAAAACCCAAACGGACACGACGAAGAGAGTATTCTCATTAATCTTGCATCACTAGACGTTAAGTTGCATTGAAAAAGTAAAGAAATGCTTGCGGTGGGTTGCGCTAGCGTAAATCTTAAGGTTAAAACGAAAAAAACATAGAAAAATGTGAAAATATGTTTAGTGGCGGTGGAAGTTTTAAAATATGGGAGAGGTAGCCTCAAAAAGTTCAACAATATTTTTGTGTGATCGAGATGTGTCCCCGGTCGTGCCGCCAGTGGGTGTATGGCGGGACTTTATACGGCTAAAATTCAGTATTCCGTATATATCTTCCGAATTTACTGTTGGTTGAATGGTTGAAGTTGACACATCAGGTTTAGCTTCGTTGCTGGTTTCCCACACGACGACTATTGTAATTACAATCATAATCACCAGAAAAACTAGTGCCAAAGCGATCAAAATTAAACTTTTTCTATTCATACTCTATCAAATTGCTGGTGATTCTATTATTTTATAAAATAGTAAAAGTAGCAGAATCATCATACGCTCTATAATTTAACGTTTTACAGAGTAACCTGGCATCTTAATTCGGTATCGGCTGGACACCCCAAAATTCCAAATATTTAAAAGTCCCTTCCTGAAATTTGAAGCAACTTTATACATATAAAAAATATATATATACATATTTAAATGCGATGTTGTATCCATGGTTAATAGTTGGTTGCTTGTTCCCCTCGTGTGTACGTACCAACGACGTTCTAGTCTTAAATCAAGCCGCGAAAAGCTGGCAAATAGCCCAATAGTATCCCAGGTTGAAGATCTTGAGATAGAATCTCTTTGAGCAAAGCTGTTCGTTCCTTGCCCACAACCCAACCCCGGGGTGTAATAACGTGAGGAACCCCGTCCAAACCGGAAGCTTGTATATTTCTAACAACACTCGCGCTAATCGCTTATAAGTGACGGTAGTTTAAGGTCTTGCTCAGGATGATCTACTCAAACGATGATCCACTCAAATGAGAGACGGTAAAAAACAAAATTCATCGAAGACATAATGCAATTATGGGGCACTTTGACTGCCTGAACCTTTATCATTTGTCATGGAATCAGATGAAAAACACTATAGAGGTGGACATAAATAAAAAACCATACATAGATGTGACTTTACAATAACGGATTTTAATCCTAAATAGGAGTCGTATGCAAAGTGAAACCTGATGATGCAGAATATTCAATAATGAGGTTAAAGATGTAGAATTCTCTGAAGAAAGAACATTTTTGCTAATTTGAAAATAAAAATGAAAGATAAGTACCAGTGAAAAATTTTTCATCTAGTTTCGTGCAACTGTACCTATTCACTGTCGTTACGTGTTGTTATCGTGATTATTTGTCCATTTGAGTAATTTTAAGTCTAGAGGGAGAACGTCGTTAGTATCTACATACTAGGTGAACAAGCAACCAACTAACTATTAACCATAGATAAACCAGAGTATATATATGAATGCAGTAGTACTGATTTAAAGTGTGTCAAATCCAAAGTGAAAATACATTTTACGTATTTCAAGAACGCTGTCTATGTGATATACTGATGCAAAATTGCAGTAAATTTACCTTTTATTTGCAGTAATTGTATAGATTCAAAATTCGAAACCACCTTGTTGAATAGATTTATGCTCAGCAAGAACTGTTGATGGAACGCACTCCAGCGGTTTGTTCCATCAATATTTCATATTTTACAGACGATTTCGTAGTTTTATTTCAATATCACTTAGTAAAATTACTGTCACAAAGAAGCGATTTCAATGCATTTTCATTACAGTGACTGCTTCGCAGTAGTTACTTGGATATTCAATATTGCCTTTGACAACTTATTTTGACGAGACTTCCTTCCTTTGTATACTATTAACTACTTATTCTGATATGAAAAAAGGTTTTAAAATGCTTACAGTGCAAAGGTACAACTAGGATTTTGTTTCGGAGAATGGGCACAAAAAAAGTTCTTCTTGCTGATCGAATATATATATTTATTTTTTTTTTTTTTTATTGAAATTCGCTCAGAGCAAGGACACAGAAGAAGAATCAAACTTGAAAATTCTCCTGCATCCACTAAAGTGCAAAGAGCTACATAAAATGCAGGAGCAGGAACTAAAGAACCCCCATCCCTGATAGATGTCTATTAACGCGAGTTTTAAAGCCTTGTAGATCAACACGATCAGGAAAACAGCAAGAAGGCAAGGAATTCCAAAGTTTTGATATTCTTGGAAAAAAGCTTCTTGCATAAAACTGTTCGTGACATTGTGGAACCTCCACAGAGAATAGGTGCGAATTGGTAGCCAATCGTGTTGATCGATTAAAAATTTTGTTCTGAGGAACGAGAGCAGAAAGCTCCTTTGAACAAAGACCATTATAATATCTGTAAAATGAACATAGTGAGGCAACGTTGCGGCGGTGTGTCAAACTTTGCAGACTGCAGGAAAGTTTAGGACCAATCATATTGACCACACGCCTTTGAATACGATCGAGCATGCTAAGAACAGTGACAGCGGCACTGCCCCAAATGTGACAGCAATACTCCATACAGGGTCGAATCAATGATTTGTACAAATGGAGAATGATTTCGGGAGTGAGATAATGGCGAGCTCGATATAGAGAACCGACTTTCATCGAGGCTTGTTTAGCAATACTGGTGACATATTCATTCCAACTCATGTCCTTAGACAGTGTGAGTCCAACAAGACGAATATTTAATGATTCCTCCAGAACAGTACCAGATAATGAAATTTGGGTTGCATTCGTATTAGTGTAACGATTACTTGATAAAACTTTAGTCTTCTCCGAGTTAAGAGTTACCTGCCAAGTGTCACCCCAATTAGATACTGTGGCCAAATCACACTCAAGTGATTTTGCCAGAGCTAGACGTTGTTCCGGGAGGGATTTTTCATTGAGACAAGAATATAGAGTTGTATCATCAGCGTAAATTACCAAATCACATATCAAATTATCGGGCAGGTCATTAATATATATCAAGAACAAAGTTGGACCAAGGATTGACCTGAATTATAATTACCTAAACGTTGTCCGTCCAAAACAACATTAATCTTACGATTGGATAAGAAAGATTTGACAACTGAAAAAACTTGTCCAGAAATCCCATACGATTGAATTTTCTGCAACAGACCTTGGTGCCAAACTCTGTCAAATGCTTTAGAAATGTCTAGAGCAACCGACTTTGCCTCCCCACAACGATCAAGGGCACGAAATATTTGTTCAGTTATTACTGTCAACAAGTCAGCAGTAGAGTGAGAACGACGAAAACCATACTGCTTGTCCGTGAGGAGACAAAGCGACTCCAGGTGTCCAGAAATTTTATTATTAATAATTGATTCAAAAATTTTACTTATAATTGGTAAGAGACTAATTGGACGATATTTATTAGGATCAGTTCGGTCGCCACAGTTTTTGAATGCCGGCACAATCGTTGCACATTTCCATGTATTTGGGAAGGTACATTCTTTTAAGCATTTATTAAAAAGTTTGGCCAAAATAGAGGACAACTCAGGTGAAAGAATCTTCAGAATCATAGATGGAATGCAGTCAGGACCAGGAGATATGTTCGAATCGAGTTTGGCAATCATTCTAGAGACAAGTAGCGGAGTTACTGTCATGCTCTCCAATGTAACGTCGGTTCGATTTGGAAAATTAGGTGGTGATGTACCAGAAACCGAACCAAGGCTGCAGTTATTAGAGAACATCCTGGCAAACAACTCCGCCTTGTCTCTGGAAGAACACAAAATTTCAGGGCCATTTAAAAGAGGAGGGATACTAGATTTACCCCTGTTCATTACATTATTTATTATTTTCCAAAAATCTTTGGAACCCAATCTTTGTTGTGAAATTTTGGATTTGGTGGATTCCATGTATTGAGTTCTAGCAATTCTGAAAATTCTTCCACAATTATTTCTAGCCTTTCTGTGAAGTCGTCTATTATTGACGTTGGGATGTCGACGATAGCGGTGGAAATGATGATTTCTCGTCGCTATTGCCGCCGAGCATTCGGGTGAAAACCATGGGGCAGAGTAGGGCTTCACCTGGAATCTTTGGTGAGGAATGAATTCATCAATTCCAAGGCGTATCCACTCTGCGATTTCCACCGCACACTCATTAGCAGGCAACAAGAAAACATCATTCCACGGCACATCGCGAAGGAAGTCCCGAAAAGAGTCCAAGTCACCGCCCTTGTAGTTATAAGAAGTGCGGTGAAAAGGAGACTCTTTACTTATGAGAGTCGAATTTTTAATCTCAGCTGCAAAATGACGTGATCTGAAGTACAAAGTGGGGGCTGGGGAACCAGGGAGAATACATCACCTGGATCTGAGACAAAACAAAGATCCAGTCGGGAAGAAGCGTGAGCCGGGTTATCGGGGATCCTAGTCATAAAATCCACCACCTGTGTCAGAGACTCAGTGATGGCGAAATTATGAGTTTTAATTCCGGCCAGGTCAGTTGCAGCTGAATTCAACCAGGTATCGTGATGGGCATTAAAATCTCCCATTATGCAAAATTTGGCAGATGGACAAGACATCGAAATCTTGTCCATCTGGAAAGAGATGTCATCCAGGACAGAACAATCTTGGGTTGAGGGGGATCGGTATACGAAGAATAGAAATGATGTCGATGTCAGAAGCGACATGCGTAGGCACAGATACGAAAGTGATGTGGACTCAAAAGCAAATGCACGAGCTACAGGCAGATTGCTACGAACGTAGACAGCTAGTCCGTGCATATGCTTTGGAGAATCCTTGCGTATGAGCGGCAAATAACCCTCGACCCCGAAATCAGAAGATGAGATTCCAGGATTAAGGTTGGTCTCGCAGAGTGCAAAGACATCTGGACTATTCCTCGCAAGGAATGATTCCACAGAAACGAAGTTTCCTCTCAACCCACGAACGTTAGAAAAACAAATTGAAAAATTGTTGACCGTGAGATTCTTAGCACCCCCTCCCCTATTACGGGGTGCACGGGACTGGGGGCCATTGGCTTTATTCGGACGCGTCATATTATGTGAAAAAACCAGCAACTGCACGCTGAGCAGGAAACATTCCAAGGGAACTGAACTGCCATCGTTGAATGCAGTGAGTGGTATCTACCCTGGACGAGAGTATGACTCTCTACCACTTCATGAGATTGGGATTACGTTTGGTTTACCTTCTGTCTGTAGAACTTCCTGATAAGGGTGACCCTGCCAGGAGAGAATATCTCCAGTCAGTATAGCGCTACAGATTACAAAGGTAATAATCCCATCCCCCGCAACAAGGCAGTAATCCCATGGATGGGAAATATATAACGTCATCATGTAACGCGGAGGTTTTGTACAGGACTCACAGATTTGTCGAGACTATCAACAGAAATCCAATCCTAATTAGGTCATTATTGCTTGCAAAAGCGTACGAAATTTTTTATTTGTTTGCGAAAATTTACCTTATTTTGGAGTAAAAATTCAAATTCAGGTAAATTTCATATAATGTAGCTAGAAAAGTTGTAATTTCGCCTCGCAGGGTCACAAAAAGTTTGAAATATCATTGCCCGAAAAGTATCATTTACTGAAGTTCGGTGAGATTTTTCAAAAATGCGTGCATCCCTGGTGCATGTTGGATAAAAGTTGTTTCCAGGATCATCATTTCAGAATTGCTAAGCATACCACTACATTCGAATACTGGGATGATTCGTCGTAATTATCCGCGAATAACGAACAGTTTCATCGAGTTCAGTTGCCGTTGAATTTTACTTTTCACACAGATATTCGAGTAGGATTTCGCATCCCGCATCATTGACACCCCAAGATAAAAATTTGTGTAACATTCCACATCTTTCGTTCACGTTGTTTGGTTCACCGCTAGCCCATGGTATGTTACCATCATGGCCAGCAACACCGTCCTCCCATTGCCAATTATCACGATCCAATAAATCATTCAAACCGACCCATACTCCGTAACTCTTGATTTTAGAAGCCGCATTTGCTGGCAATATAAGGCCATTTAAGAGAATTCTGCAATAGAGGTAAACTCAGTTAAATTCTGTAAGAGTATAAAATTGGTTGTCGGTGAAACGAGATTTTTTTTAAATAACATAAATAATTTGAATAATATAGAAAATTTTTTTAGTGAAACAATTTTTTTTATATTTTAGGCTTCGAAAACATAAATAAACGTGTTTGGCAAATTTTGAAACGTTAAAAAGTTGCCAAGATCAACTGTTTTAGGCTATAAAACTACACGCGCAGAATGTGCACGAAAAAATATATATATATATATATATATATATAAGACGTTATTGGTAGGTTCCTTCTGAACGCTGATTCTGGCCTTAACTTATGTGCTGATAAACTCTGTTAATTTGTCCAATGCACTTGTAAGTGCTGCGCCACAAAATTTCTTCATTTGGTAGAAGGATGAGCGTTTTTGGGCATGGGTCGATGGACTAGTGGTTCCAACAACATAGAATACGAGCACGAGAAGAAAAGCTAATGGTTATTCACATTACAGTTACTGGCATGTGAATGAGAGCCCGAAAATTTATATTTACAAGCATATGTCAAAGACATCCCACGCCCAATTGGCGCGATCCATCAGTGACACATACTGAACAAAATAAATGTTTGAGCAAATATTTCTGACTGGGAGGAGAAAATCAAACCAATACCACCAAAAAATATTGTAGAATGACCTTTTAAATATCTTTAAACGGGGAAATCTCAAAAAATAAATTCGGAGCGCAGCTGTAAGTACACATAATTTATCCATAGTGAATCTTATTGCTCAACCGGTGATGTGCAAAAGATATTTTATATTTTGCCAACGTTTCGAATGTCTAATCCCTTACTATATTCGCCAACCCACCTCGCTACTGGAAAACGGTTCGTCGACGATACCTTTTGCATAATGAATTCGGCCATTTTACAAGAATTTTTCCAGCACATCAACAAAATAGAAAAGAGCACTAAATTCGCCATGGAAAAAGAGAAGAATAGTTTTATTGCATTTTTAGATATCAACGTTACTAGGAAACGAAGACGGATCATTTAAAACTTCAATTTATCGGAAACCTACCGACACTAATCGGTACTTGAATTTCCAATCTAACCACCCCAACAGCCACAAGAGATCAGTTGTCAACAGCCTCATCAATCGCGCCAAAATGTTAGTTTCAGATGAAAGGGATCAAAGAAAAGAGATAAATTTAGTTAAAAAGACCTTGAGAGCCAACGGTTACCCTAAGCACTTTCTACGCGATTACGTCAAGACAGAACAGATGAAAGAGGACAAACCAACCAGCAACGTTTTTGCTACCATTCCCTGTGTCAAAGGATTCAGTGAAGAGTAAGAAGGATACTTGAGGAAGCAGACATCAGAGTGTCATACAGGCCCACTAATAAGTTAAGATGTACACTATCTAAAGTGAAGGACAAAGTTGACGCAAATAAAAGGAAGGGAGTAGTTTATTGTATCCCATGCAAAGACTGTAAAGAGGTATACATAGGAGAAACAAAAGAGAAGTTTTGCCACAAGATGTCAAGAACACCGCGAGATGTAGGAAAATGTGATTATGAAAAGTCGGCATTATCCAAGCATGCATACTGCAATGACCACAGAATAGATTGGGAAGAAGCTATTATACTAGAGAGAGAAGATCATTACAAGAAAAGACTATTTTTAGAATCATATCACATCAACAGCATATCACAGACAATGAATGATAAGAAGACTTGTATGTTTCCGGCAGCTTATCAGACTTTCTTTCAACGCAGATAGGGTTAGACATTTATCTTTAGCCTTTTATGTCTCTTTTTTACTCAGAATTCAGAGTATTTTATCTTTTATTTACTAGCTTATTTTAGAACGCCCCCCTTTGCAGTATATAGTATTGTCGATGACTTAACCATTCCATTGCCCTGATGAAGAGCGTCTGTATAGACATTTGAAACATTGGCAAAATATATAAATATTATTTGCACATCACTGTTTGAAAAATTAGATTCACTATGAATTTCCCTGGTGGCAATCACTCAGTCTTTATAATTTATCCATATTGGGCATTTAAGCCTCATTTTCAAATATTTTTTGGTTTGCATGTTCTTGCTCTTTTGAGAATGATTTCCGATAAAAAACTATTTTTTAGGAAATTTGCCTACGTCGCCGATTATGACGCCATAATTTAATTATATACTTGATAATTCAATTTTCAGGGTTCTAAATACGCCACGGCGCCAGGACAATCGCAAAAAACTTACTTTCGAGAAGTGTCATTCCTTATTCCTTCTGATGCCAACTGAGCACCCTGTTGTTCACATGCAGATTTTGCGTCGCCATAGTTTATTTTATTCAGGAATAATTTGTACAGTTTAGACGAAACTTGAATCCATCCTAAGAATGATAAAAAAAAACTTGGTAACGTTCGTTTTATAAATCTGAGTAAGGAATAACGCAATATATCTAAACTTGGTTATGTATTGCTAACTGACTCTCCACGGTTAGTTTGTAGTAACTATATACTTATATTGCCTACCTTTTATTTTGTTAGGTATCATGTCGTAACTTTTAACAATTTGTTTTTTTCAAATACTTGCTTTATTTCCGAGTCAGTTCATCTCAACCACTATATTTACAATGTTAAATATCACTAATTAAGAAGTAGGCAAAATCTATTTGCCAATAATTCTGGTAAACACTTTGCTAATGTTTATTTATTGTACCTATTTCTTGACAGTATTAGAAAATGCCCCCCAAAGGGCAAAATGAAATTTATTTGTGGCAATTTGGAATTCTGACATCTTTAAAATCCTGTTCTTCCCGAGGGACAAATGGGTTGCGCGGTAATCTTACTTGACACGACACATTGCGATACTTCAACCGTTTTCCGTCGGAGGTATTCTATTCTTCGTAAGCGTTCCAAGCGCCCACGTGTTAATTTTTTCGTAAAAACCTAAAACGCGAATCATTATTCTTCGTAGAAAATTTGAGAAAAATTAATTTCGTTAAAAACGAGCGTCTGGCCAAAAATCATAAATCTCCCCTTTCTTCTGTTGTTCTTAAAAAATCCGTATTCACGAACCTTCGGTGACTGATTAGGGCACACGTGGAATAATGTGGACAAAATTGGATTCGTCAGTCAGTCGGAAAACAACGCATTTTAGTAGTATCATCATACTGGACAGGTAAACTGATGCATGCCAAATGAGGAGCAACAGAATCGAACAGCATTTTATGTCACCGAAAAGAATTCTCTCTAAAGCTGACGACCATTATAATTACAAATACAACTAGCCAGTTTGATTACTGCATAAGGCCTACAACTACACTCTCTCTGTGATTGTTTAGTTGTTTAGTTTTACGACAACTATATTCCAATCAGACATGTTTTGCATACTGCATCCCAATCATAAATTTTATTTTGACAAAAATAAGACACAGGCGAAGCGCGCCCTTCTGGTCGCCAATCTTACGTTATGTCTATCTTACGTCAAGTTCTGTCACTTTGTTCAATAGGTTATGTACAGATCCACAAGTCTCAAACGTTTATCCACGTTTATCGATATTTTGGCGGGAGGTACGTGACATGAAGCCGCGTGCAATCAATTTAAAAGCCGCATTTCTGCCTCAGCCACAGACCGATCGAAACCTCCAATAGATCTCGAAAGATTGGTAGAAAGGCTTGTGTGACGGTACTGGATTTTTGGTATATTCCTTGCTGTCTTGAGTTAATGTTACAGTGACGCTTCTCAATATTTCGGTCCATTCTTAACTAAATTGAGCCATATAGCGTTTGAAGGTTCAAAGGTCACGACTTGAGATATTACCACGTTGCTGGTAAGCGACGTTCTCTTTCCGTCCCGGAGCCTTGGCGGTGACAGGGTCGTCCGGTGTTTGTTTCAGTCAATGTGTTAATGTTTATCTGTTGCCGTTTCAGTACATTTGCATCATCCTCGACGAATCTTCTTGTGTGTTTTTTGCAGCACACAGGAGTCTTCTGAAAGCGTTTTATGGGTTGCGCAGTCTATCGGACTGTGCTGGCGAGCACTGGTATTTCTTAAAACCGCCCCGCTGCACTTGGGCATAAATATTGCGCTCGGCGCGCTTCGTTTCATTCCAATATTTTGTCATTTTCCGTTTCGTAGAAATTATTATATACTATTAAGTTGTTTTACTTTAATATACGATGATAATAAAAGGTTTATCCAATGAATTTTCGATTTCGTCGCTCATTAAAAAAGATTTCGCGATTTTTGGTAAGTGTGAGTCACTGATGTATAATACTGTTTAGATACGGCCCAACTGCGGCTAATGTATGGGAGAACTCCTAATTGTTACTCAAAATGCATGATTAAATAAGTACTTAACCGGTTCGCTTGCTTGAAATATGGAAAATGGATGGCGCTAGACTTGACAAATGGCTACAAACAATTTTCAGGTAAATTGCTTAAAAATTTGAAAAATATTTCCTACGCATTTTTAAATACTTCAGTTTTATGAACTTGAGCTGTCCTTCCGAGTATCAAATTTCATCAACTTTCCAAAATAAAAGGATCGATAAACGGGAAGTTGCACAACGTTGCGGTACGTAAAGACGCGAAGCTAAAATACGCAAACGTATATTCCGGCCACTGTGCAGATGGAGTTGTCTTATCGATGCATTGTTTGCGTTTGTTGGACTCACATGCAAGGGTGGCAGTACGGTACGGTACGAAATTTTTATCGTACGTCGAACCAGCAAAAAAATTTCGTACCGAACTTCGTACCGTACCTTTCGAAAATTTTCCGTACCGTACCGTACGATATTATTTTTTTTCGTACATCGTACCTAACTTCGTACCAGTACGAAATTAAGTTCGATTAATATTTTTCATTTATCGTACTAAATTTCGTACTAGTACGAAAACAGGTACGATTCGCTGGGCAGCACCGTACCAACTACCAAAGTCCAAATCAGCTTTATTTGTAAGATCTGGCCACCGCAAGAAACGTCACCAACATCTTACATCAAAGTGATGCAGGTTTATGCTATTAATGCTGGTTTAAAATCCAGCACAGTAAAACATGGGCGTAACTAAGCATGTGTCACCTCAATATCCTTGTTCACATTGACATAATATGAGAATGGTATACCGGTGGTGATAAATGGTGGTAGGATGAGCACAGTTTTCGAGAAAAATCTGACACGGAGCAATATTTAGCATATTGGCAGCATTGTGTCGTCACAAGAAATTCTCTCTCGACAAAAGAATGTCCGTTGTGCACCACGCATGGGTTTCGTGCGGTCTCATTCGAAGGCATGGTTATAAGAACAATATCATTGTGCATTTTTGCATCTGGTATTTCTGGTGCAATTTACGTTCTCTTCACATTACCGAACAATGCTATTCATTTTTTAATACCAGACAGACGTATTTCCGACATGCCTCGTTGTCTATATCGCGACTTGGCTGTTTTTACAAAATATATCTTCTAATTAAGATGAGCATCATCTAACACTCAACTCAAAACAGCCTAAATATATCTTTATATTCTGATGTTAATGCTCTGATAATATACTTGTGCGTGTCAAGGTACAAAAAAAACGTAATAGCGGTGATTACTGGTTAAGTTAGTTGCATAGTTAGTCAGGGGGAGAGAGTTTTTAATTTAATTTGCATGAAATTTTTGCGCGCCTGCGTTGCGCAATATTTTTCCCTGAGTAATTTTGTATATTTCGTACCATTTAGCCTTTGAGGTGAGAATTTTTATTCATTTTTTACAAAAATTTCAGCGGGCTGCCGGCGCTCAGGTACATTTTCCTGTCTGGTAATGTTTATTTCACTCTTAAAATATGTATTTTTGTTTCGTTCTCAATAAAATTTTGCGCGCCTCCGACACCCTAATCTTTTTTGTAAATTTGAAAGTCTATGTTTGCATGTTGGAAAAAATGTGCCCCCCTAATTTTTTTTTCTGGATCCGCCACTGTAGTTGGTATATTCGGGCAGTGCTTTCTACGCCATTGCGAATTTTACATAAAAACCGGTCAAAGTGCATCGGCGATGCTGACGATATATGCAGAAAACTACCCCGTGATTTTTAGTTTATGAATGCCGCTTATCTTGTCGATTTTAATTGGGCTATCACAACTTTCGTTATTACAGAAAAATGCATTTAGATTAGGACGTCATAAATTAGCGGCTTATATTTATTTCCACGCAATCACAAAGTTTTACGCCACTGCAGTAAAACCGATATACGACATAGCGCATCTAATCAGCTCAAATGAATCAGTTGCATTTTTATTACCATATATGCGCCACTTTAAATCATTTTAAAATTGCCCTTTAGTTAAAAATTCTTTCATAGACACAATTTATATTATCAGCTCCCCGTTATGAAACTGCATAGATGTTAAACGAATTTTTTTTTTTTTTTGAATTAATTTGAGAAGAATAAAGTGTAATGCGAAGGTACGAAAAATAGTACGGTACGGTACGAAATAAATACCGAACTTCGTACCGTACCGTACCAAGTACGAAAATTGAAAAATGAGTCGTACCGTACTATCGTACCGGAAAATTCAATCGTACCGTACCGAACTTCGTACCGTACCGTACTACCAGCCTTGCTCACATGCCAGCAAAACGCAAACGTAAGCGACAAAAAGAGTAATCTCCATCTTGAATAACTAACTACTCGTTCGGCTGTATTGTGAAACGTTAAGAAATACTTGCGGTGGGGTGGACAAGCGTAAAACGTGAGGCTAAAACGGAACAAACTCAGCGAAAACGCGGCAAACGTGAACGTTTGCTCAGTGGCGGCAGAAATTGAAAATTATTGGGGAGAGATCCTAAAAAAGTTAAATAATATTTTTGTGTGATGGAGGTATGTCTCCAGGTTGTGCCGCCTGTAGGTGTATGCAGCCTTAATATGGCTGAAATTCAGTAGACTGTTTATACCTTCCGAGGTCACTGTTGGTTGAATGTTTGTGGTTTGCTCTATTGTTGGAGTGGTTACACTTGGTGGCTGTGTGGTGGTTTGCTCATTTGGTTGCGTAACCATCAGTAGTGTTGACTGGTAGTTGCTTATGATAGATGTGACATTAGGTTTAGCTTCGTCCCTGGTTTCCATTACGACGACTATAATAATTACAATTGTAATCACTAGAAAGACTATTGCCGAAGAGATCAAAATTTTTTTTCTATCCATCATCGATTAAGTTGCTGAAAAACGACTGATAGTAAAGTATAAATATAATCTTATATTTCATTTCTCCAATTTTCAAAAGTTCTATCTAAGTTCTAATGGTTCTATTATTTTATTGATTAGAAGAAGAAGTAGCAGAAACATCATCCCTCTCCAACTTAACGTTTTACATAGTAACCTGGCATCCCATTTCGGTATCGGTTGGATGCCCCTAAATTCTAAAAAAGGAAAAAGTTATGGAAAAATTGCAAAAAAACATTCAAGTTTTCTTACGCCTTCTGTTTCATTTTCCTTTCCCCGCTTTGGACCAAAAATTTCCTGCGTGCCATTGGCGTATATTTTCGTTAATATAATTACCCTTTTGGGAGATGGATGATTCGGAATTCAACATGTCGGACCAATTTCCGCCTCGGCTAATAGTGATTTAAAGAATCTACGGTAGGAATATAGTGTTGGCTCAATCTTGAAAGAAAGAGATTTTAGTTTCCTAGAACGTACTAATAGCACCATCAATGGTCAAACTCAAAAGTAAAATTTCAAGATACAGAAATGGTTATTACCAACAGTGCAGAAATTTGCGAAGTAAAATATTCTAAATATATTCCAATACGAGGTTTGAATATAGGCCTCATTGAATGTAGTATCTAATATCCTAAATTCAATTAAAAAATCTCCGAAAATACTTTTAGATATACAATCAGCTGTACCAAATTAATTGTTAAATTTAAAAATACGGCCTGGTGTTTATTAGCCGAGTTTTTATATACCAATATTTTGTGTTTTTGACGGAACGAATGCCCTACTAAACATTGTAATACTCTTCTAAAGGAATAAAGGATAGAAATATTTTCTATCCTCTCTCTGCGAACCACGTAGGGTCTTCTACCCCTGTTACCGTAGCCGACAAAAATACGCAGATTAGCCATTGAGATACTCAAAAACGCAAGGGATCCCCAGTTTATAAGATTTCGAAATTTCAATTAGTTCGCTGTTTTTTGGGTCTTTAACAAAAAAACGAGAAAAAAGAATATTGTATTATATTTTTCTTGACGAAGTATTCATATAAGTGGGGAAAAATTTTGCTTTTTTGGTCAAAATTCACATGCCAGAAGATGACTTGAAGTTACGAAAAATAAAAGGCATGGAAACTTTCATTCTGCAGTAGGCACTTTTACAGATAAGACTATTAGATGAAACGCTTTTTAGGATGTCGGCGATTAAAAATTAACTTGAAAAACACTGTTTGTCGTACAATACATCTCTAACGGAAATCAATCGCTTTGATGGAGCTATTCGCATTGTTTCAAAATCTTAGACGATCCTTTCTTCTCCTGCGATCTCAAAATAAACACATACGAACCACACGTAGATTGTGCAATATCATGGCGCGATGGGCTGGCAGGTAGCTCAATTGTGTCGCTGGTTAAAGATCTCGAGTTAGAACCGGGCTGAGTGAAGCTATTTTTTTAATGTCTTTCCACAAGCACTAACCCGTGGGCGCAATTAAAAGAGAGTGAGGGCTGTGATTCTTTCCAAAAGGACTGACCCCAATCACTTATAAATGACGGTAAAAATTCAAAATTCTCAGGATGATTCACTGTAGTTCTTATCCACATTTTGATTGACTAAAAAATTCAAAATTCAAGGAAGGCATAATATTGCCACTTCGCCACGTCACAAAATTAGATGAGCAACACCATATAGGTTGGCATAAACTAAATCTATGTATGGATGTGGCTTTCTAATAACGACTTTTTACTTTTACTCATAACTAGAAATCGTACTAAAAGTGAAACTGATTTGATGCATGTGATTCAATAACGAGGTTTAATGATGTAGAACTCTTTCAACAAAAACATTTTTGTTTAATTGAAAGTAGAACTGAATGGTAAATACGAGTGAATTATTCATCTAGTTTCGTTTCAATATGCATATTTTCTGTTCCTATGTTGTCGTGTTTACTTGTCCTTTTAAGTAATTTTAAGACAAGTGGGAACGCGTAATTAGTACATACACATCAGAGAAACAAGCAACCCTATTTACTTTGAATACAACCTAGTATTTTTATATTTATAAGTTGCTCAAAGTAACATAAGAAAACATTATATTCGAAGGACAGATTTTCTCGCGCCAATGGTACGACAACTATTGAAACAAGAGACTGAATATTTCAATTTTTAGCTTTGAATTTACTTTCCCCTATATCTCTTCATCGAATTCTTCTTTCTTCATTTGGTAGTCAGCGGCGACTGGTTGCCGATAGTCGCCATCAGGCACCATAAAAAAACTCAAAGCTTCACGATCTCCAGCTGTCACTCGTACTTGGTACTTAATTTTTATGTCAACATGTTCCTGCGCACCATGTTATTGCACGCCCCACGAATGTATGCTTCGATTGCTTAGTTCCTGGGCTTTGTTGTTCAAAGTATTCATTCAAAATCTGCTGTAAAATAAAGGGGAGGGAAATGAAACACCACACGTTATTACGTGATGGAATAACTAAACTTGATCGCAATTTATGAATTGTTTTCTTGGTTTCCAGTCATCGTCATCACGCCTAAACACTTTGGCCCAATGTTAGATTGATGAGGTACTTCGTGTTGAGGGAATACTTCAGAGTGCAAAATTGTCGGATGTAGGTGTAAACACCAAATGATTCTGCCGTACCGACATGGTAATTGATCACTACCGTGAAAAAGGGTGGCATTTTTGTGTATTGCATGTTTCATCAGTTATTAGGGAAGGATTCTGGATAGAGAAAGGAAAACTCGGTTGTTGGTAATCGTATAAATAAATGATTATGAGTGAAAGATGATGCATTTCAAATGTAGTGTACAATATATGGTGCCTTTGCCGGAAGTTAGAGTCAAGCCTGGAAATCCCCCGTAAACATTTGAGGGTGTCGATTTGATCGGCCCGGTTTTGCTTAAGTCTGGTCTGAAAGAGGTAACGTATTGTGCGGGAATCTTCACATGCATGTCCATTAGGGCGCTTCATATTGAAGATGTAAATTCGTTGGATGCATCAGCATTACCTAAATATATTCCAATATAGGGGTTTAATATAGGCCTCATTTAATGTAGTATCTAATATCAATTGCCTAAATTCAATTGAAAAATTTACGAAAATAATCATAGATATACAATCAGCTGTACCAAATTAATTGTTAAATTTAAAAAATAGGGCCTGGTGTTTATTAGCCGAGTTTTTGTATAACAATATTTTTTGTTTTAGACGGAACGAATGCCCTACTAAACATTGTAATACTCTTCTAAAGGAATAAAGGATAGCCGATTTTCTATATATGGTGCCTTTGCCGGAAGTTAGAGTCAAGCCTGGTTCCCCCTTATACATTTGAGGGTTTCGATTTGATCGGCCCGGTTTTGCTTAAGTCTGGTCTGAAAGAGGTAACGTATTGAGCGGGAAACATGCATGTCCATTAGGGCGCTTCATATTGAAGATGTAAATTCGTTGGATGCATCAGCATTACTAAATATATTCCAATATAGGGGTTTAATATAGGCCTCATTTAATGTAGTATCTAATATCAATTGCCTAAATTCAATTGAAAAATTTACGAAAATATTTATAGATATACAATCAGCTGTACCAAATTAATTGTTAAATTTCAAAAATACGGCCTGGTGTTTATTAGCCGAGTTTTTTATATACCAATATTTTTTGTTTTAGACGGAACGAATGGCCCTACTAAACATTGTAATACTCTTCCAAAGGAATAAAGGATAGAAATATTTTCTATCCTCTCTCTGCGAACCACGTAGGGTCTTCTACCCCTGTTACCGTAGCCGACAAAAATACGCAGATTAGCCATTGAGATACTCAAAAACGCAAGGGATCCCCAGTTTATAAGATTTCGAAATTTCAATTAGTTTGCTGTTTTTTGGGTCTTTAATCAAAAACGAGAAAAAGAATATTGTATTATATTTTTCTTGACGAAGTATTCATATAAGTGGGGAAATTTTGCTTTTTTGGTCAAAATTCACATGCCAGAAGATGACTTGAAGTTACGAAAAATTAAAGGCATGGAAACTTACATTCTGCAGTAGGCACTTTTACAGATAAGACTATTAGATGAAACGCTTTTTAGGATGTCGGCGATTAAAAATTAACTCAAAAACACTGTTTGTCGTACAATACATCTCTAACGAAATCAATCGCTTTGATGGAACTATTCGCATTGTTTCAAATCTTAGATTTTCTTCCTCGAGCTCAAAATAAACACATACGAACCACACGTAGATTGTGCAATATCATGGCGCGATGGGCTGGCAGGTAGCTCAGTTGTGTCGCTGGTTAAAGATCTCGAGTTAGAACCGGGCTGAGTGAAGCTTTTTTTTCATGTCCACAACACAACCCGTGGGCGTAATTAAAAGAGAGTGAGGGTGTATCTTTCCAAAAGGACTGACCCCAATCACTTATAAATGACGGTATTCTGAGGTCTTTCTCAGGATGATTCACTCACAAGGATTATCCACTCAAATGATTGACGTAAAAATTCAAAATTCAAGGAAGGCATAATATTGTCACTTCGTCACGTCACGAAATTAGATGAGCAACACCATATAGGTTTGCATAAACTAAATCTATGTATACATGTGGTTTTCTAATAACAGCTTTTTACTTTTACTCATAACTAGAAATCGTACTAAAAATGAAACTGATTTGATGCATGTGATTCAATAACGAGGTTTAATGATGTAGAACTCTTTCAACAAAAACATTTTTAACAAAAACATTGTTTAATTGAAAGTAGAACTGAATGGTAATTACGAGTGAATTATTCATCTAGTTTCGTTCCAATATGCATATTTTCTGTTCTCATGTTGTCGTGGTTACTTGTTCTTTTAAGTAATTTTAAGACAAGTGGGAACGCGTAATTAGTACATACACATCAGAGAAACAAGCAACCCTATTTACTTTGAATACAATCTAGTATTTTTATATTTATAAGTTGCTCAAAGTAAAATAAGAAAACATTATATTCGAAGGACAGATTTTCTCGCACCAATGATACGACAACTATTGAAACAAGAGACTGAATATTTCAATTTTCAGCTTTGAATTTACTTTCCTCTGTATCTCCTCATTAAGTTCTTCCGCACACTCGGAAACAAATCATAAAATTATTCTACTTTATTTGGTAGTCAGCGGCGACTGGTTACCGATAGTCGCCATCAGGCCACCATAAAAAAAAAACTGAAAGCTTCACGATATCCAGCTGTCACTCGTACTTGGTACATAATCTTTATGTCACCATGTTCCTGCGCACCATGTTATTGCAAGCCCCAAGAATGTATGCTTCACTTGCTCAGTTCCTGGGCTTTGTTGTTCAAAGTATCCATTCGAAATCTGCTGTAAAATAATGGGTTGGGGAATGAAACACCACACGTTATTACGTGATGGAATAACTAAACATGATCGCAATTCATGAATTGTTGTCATGGTTTTCAGTCATCGTCATCACGCCTAAAGACTTTGGCACAATGTTAGATTGATGAGGTACTTCGTGTTGAAGAAATACTTCAGAGTGCGAATTTGTCGGATGTAGGTGTAAACACCAAATGATTCTGCCGCACCGACATGGTAATTGATTACTACCGTGAAAAAGGAATGCATTTTTGAGTGTTGCATGTTTTTTCAGTTATTAGGGAAGGATTCTGGATAGAGAAAGGAAAACTCGGTTGTTCGTAATTGTATAAATAAATTATTATGAGTGTAAGATGATGCATTTCAAATGTAGTGTACAATATATGGTGCCTTTGCCGGAAGTTAGAGTCAAGCCTGGAAATCCCCCGTATACATTTGAGGGTGTCGATTTGAAGTCTGGTCTGAAAGAGGTAAAGTAATGTGCGGGAATCTTCACATGCATGTCCACTAGGCGCTTCATATTGAAGATGTAAGTTTGTTGGATGCATCAGCATTTCCTGATGCTTTTGATCGCCAAGGAAAGACTTACCTGGGGAAGTGTTTTTAGATAATGCTACAAACTTCTAAGCTTCAAGTAAGATTCTGAAAGAAGGCATTGAAAGATATAACAAGGCTGTTCACAAGAATTTCGTCCTGGAGAAAATAAAGTGGAAATTTAATCCATCAGCCGACAGTCACTGGGGTGGTTATTGGGACAGGATGACATGTTCGGTACACTAGTGAACTTGCCCAAATTTGTTTACTCCTAGGAATGGAATTCCTTCAGCGCAAACAAGAATTTGTGAATCTTATTGCAAATGGACTGTGATATATACGACTATTGTCGATTGTATTGCGGAGTGTAATGATATTTTCTTTTGCTTCAATATACTTCAATACATGTTCGGTAAGGGCTGGCTGTCGTTTTACACTGTCCTCACCCAAGTGGAAAGGATACTCAATAATCGACTGAATACTGCGTCGGGAGACTACCCAAAATTTCGGCACTAGCGCCTGGAACGTTGTTAACGGACGTCTGGATCAAGCATATCCATCTGTTACCATATATTCATCAAGTTGGATTAACACAGAAAGTCATGGAAGTTAGTTAAATAGATAGCGGATCAATTTGGGAAATGCTGTTTAGGAATACTTGCAAATATTACAAAAAACATTGAAAGTGGTATTAGCAAAAGCAATTTTTTTGATGTGGGAGATTTAGTTCTTGTCATATATTAAAATTATCCAGGGGTCTTGGCGCTTTTTTAGGAGATTTATCCGCACCAATATGCGAATGTACGGCGTGTGCGTGATAGGACTGCGAGAGCCACTCGAGATATTATTATTTCATTCTCACTAATATATTTCTTTGTATTTGGTAATGAAATTTATCCGTGTCTGTTAAAGTTTCAAAATAACATTGCGTACGTCACGCTATTTTGGGGCTGGAAGTGTAACAGACAGAATTTTCATCTCAACATTTGTTGTGTTTGACCTGGAGTTATTTGATACTCGTCCAAGCATTGACAATTGCCCAAATCAGGTATGTCCACCAGTGAACTTGCCTAAATTTGTTTACGGAATGGAATTCCTTCAGCGCAGACAATAATTTGTGAATGTTATTGTGAATGAACTGTGATTTATACGACCATTGTCGATTGTATTGCGGTGTGGAATGATATTTTCGTTTCCTTCGATATACTTCAATCAAGTTCAAGTTATGGAGTAGTTTAATCGAGTAACCTGATAAGAAGTTCAATGACCTATTTAAGAGCGCTGTGTCACTGACCAACATTTTAATAGGCCTTACTTAGAGCCTCATCATAAACGACGAAAGTTGTTTATATTCTACACAAATATGAAATTCAATTGAGAAACCAGAAACTCCGACCGTCGCTAGTTAGAGTGCTTCAGTATCAGAATTTGATTAAAGATATACTAGCGCCTGCGGAATGTACGTTCGTGCTCTGTAGAAACATTTTGACAAAACATATTTTGTTAAGTATGAGTCACTGATGTAAAATACCGTTTAGATACGGCCCAGCTGTGGCTAATGTATGGGAGAACTTTTAATTGTTACTCAAAATGCATGATCAAATAAGTACTTAGCCAGTTCGTTTGTTTGAAATATGGAAAATGGGTGGCTCGAGACTAGACAAAAAACAGGGTGGCTATAAAGAGTTTTTAAGTGAAATGCTTGGAAATTTGAAAAAAATTAATACAATTAAAATTAATACATTATACGCTCTATAACTTAACGTGTCACAGAGTAACCTGGCATTTCAATTCGGTATCGGCTGGAGCCCCCTAAATTCTAAATATTTAAAATTCCCTCCCTGTTACTTGAGGCAACCTATATATATATATATATATATACATATTTAAATACGATGTTGTATCCATGGTTAATAGTTGATTGCTTGTTCCCCTAGTGTGTAGGTACCAACGACGTTCTCCCTACAGTCTTAAATCAAGTCGCGGAAAGCTGGCAGATATCCCAATGGTATCGCAGATTGAAGATCTTGCGACAGAATTTCGGGGAGCAAAGCTGTTCGTTCCATGCCCACAATCTAACTCCGGGGTGTAATAACGTGAGTAACCCTGTCCAAACCGGAAGCTTGTATATTTCTAACAACACTCGCTCCAATTGCTTACAAGTGACGGTAGTTTGGGGTCTTGCTCAGGATGATATACTCAAACGATGATCCACTCAAATGAGTGACGGTAGAAAACAAAATTCATCGAAGATGTAATGTAATTATGGCGCACTTTGACTGCCTGAACCTTTATCATTTGTAATTTGTCATGAAATCAGATGAGCAACACTATGGAGGTGGACACAAATAAAAAACCGTGCATAGATGTGACTTCACAATAACGGATTCTAATCCTAATTAGGAGTCGTATGCAAAGTGAAACCTGATGATGCATAATATTCAATAATGGGGTTTAATGATGTAGAATTCTCTGAAGAAAAAACAATTTTGCCTATTTGAAAATAAAAATGAAAGGTAATTACGAGTGAATTTATTCATCCAGTTTCGTGTCAATGTACATATTCACTGTCGTTACATGTTGTTATCGTGAATATTTTGTCCATTTGAGTAATTTTAAGACTAGAAGGAGCACATCGTTAGTGGGTACACACTAGGGGAACAAGCAATCAACTATTAACCATGAATATATATATATATATATATATATCTATTTGCTGTACTTGGCGTACATGATATTTTTTTCTTTATTTAGGAGATTTTTTTTCTACAGCATATATAGCTATTTGGTCCACTCCAGTGCTCTTTTTATTACCGTCAGACATCAGGCTGGAGTCATGGCCAGATATACGGCTTAACAAAAAATATAATCTGAATGTCTGCCAAATGGTCTCGCCCAAATATTTTAGATTTCTATATTTCAAAGTTATTTTCTAATTTCTGCATTTGGGCGATATCGTCCACATTTAGGGATGCTGTCAAGAGGCCGGTGAGAGTTCCCCTCCCACAAACTGGATAGTGAAATGGGATGACTCCCAAAGATGTTTTTAGTGATCAAGTAGTTGCGTTCAGCCATAAATGTATTCTCTGCTTCCTTCTACAAGATAAACATTAAAATCCTATTGTATACCAATTAAGCGCTTCCCGGAAAAACGATCAGAGAAAATAGGAATAAAAAATTCGATTTTATTGTCAACATCCATAAATAACCGGCGCGTGCTAAAGTTGTGCGCAAATTTTTGAGAATTTTCCAGGCCTAAAAGTAGGGCTCCAAAATATTTGCTTCGATTCTTGGTAAGCAAAATCATCAAAATCTAAAATTTCACCATATTAGGCGAAATTTTCATATACATCTGGCATGAAATTGCTTTTGTATAAGTTTCTTGTTTTTTTTTATTTGCAAAATGATGACTTTATGATTAAAAAGGGTTATGATTAAAATCTTTCCACCGGCGCTGCATAATATTACACTATACAGTGGAATAAAAAAAATGCTGATTACGCTTAGATTTCATAATATCGATTGATAAATATTTATGATAAATACTGATGATAATTTAAACATCTAGTCCAGTCAAAATACTGCGGGAAGCCGCAAAATCGCCAAAAAATGGTCTAAAGCTTTTCAGTCACAAATTTCGTGATGTAGAGCATTTACAAAGCTGGTCAAGGAATTGTATGTTGCCTAAATATGCTGTTGACTGCATTACGTAACAATAAGGGGTATTTGGTGTTCACAAGCAGTATCCTGATTGTTTTTCATATAGTTATATGTTAACCCCAGCTGATCATTTTAGGGATATTCCGTAAGTCTGATTTTAGTAAACTTTTGATATGTTGAAAAACAAGCAAGCCTTTGGCTACATAATATGTAAAAATCAGCTTTAGACCATGTCTAGACTAATCACTGAATTAGCATAATTCTCTATATGATAAATACCGATACTAATTTCAGCCTGGACGTGTTGGTCCAAAAAAGTAAATTATAAATCAAATTCAAATATTTAAAAAAAATTATATGCATTGAAAACACAAATGCGATTAAATATTTGTATCAATTCGGATATATGTCTAAATTTAATACTCATTTCCGTGATGCATTCAAGATTGGGTTTAAAGAAAAACTCATATTTCCTCAAACAGATAACACACCCACAAATAGTGAAGTCTGTTGAATATTTAAGAATCCATAACAGTGATTCGCATTTTTATTATTAGTATGATTCAAAAAAACTTATAACATGTTTGCTGGTTTGGGAGCCAGGTTTAGGATATCCCTGACATATTTCATGTCCATATAAAAGGTAATTAAAATTCTTGATTCAAAAAGTAGTAGATGGTTTCAATATCATCCAGGGCAGATACCATTCACTGTATATTTTATAACTGTTCAGTTCTGTTTTGCATGTTGATTTTGCAGTTTTTGCAGTAGCTCTTTGCCATATTAGTAGTCATTAATTGGTTTCTTTCAAGTGCAGCTTCCAACCTTGCTTAGATTGAATTAAATTTGCATAAAAAGTAGTCGACTAATTACTCAAAATGATTCAATATGGAAATAAACTGGCTAGTCGGGATTGCCAAAAGCAAATATTTACTATTTCGCATACATTCTAAAAAATAAATTTGGATAAGGAAATATTCGTCTAATATTCTTCTAAATTCTAACATTTTGAACTCAGCAATAATTTAACGAAAAGCAGCATTCCAACTTTGTTAAGAAAAATATAAATCCCAATGTCCTTGAAATTTTCGATTATAAAAAAATTTCCTTTATTTCGAGGGAACTTAATCAATTCACGAGCACAATTTTCAATTATCTTCAGGTTTAAGTGACAAAATCAACATATGTTTATACGCAACTATTGAACGATTAAGTTCTTATTTCTAATCGCGGACTTCGAATATAGTGGTTGGCAGGGTGGCAGAGTCTTGATTTTTTTTTCGGTTGAACGAAATAAAATGTTTATATCATTTTCTTCATATGGCTAGAAAAGCTTCAAAGCCAAAAACACTGCTATTTCATGGCAGTATTGACAATTTTAAAACTCCTAATTTAGTTTCGTTGCTACCTAAATTTGCGCATTTGCTAAGTTTACTTCTGATAGAAATCTTTCCCCTCGGGTGTATAAGTATTAGAGTAGCTGATATTCTGCCAGTCTGGTTGTTAGATCATGCGAAATTGCACAAAAGAGCAGTCAGTTCGACAAATGGTCGAGTCCAAGGCCCTGATGAATCAATGGCAGACCTCCATGCTTAGTGATCAGTGCTTGGCAGAAAACAACAGTACACTCTCATACAATTCTTTTATGAAAGAAAACATAGAATTTGGTTTTACTTTCTCTATGAGTCAACACTTGTCTATTTGACTTTTACTAAAACCAGTTATGTAAATTGTAAGTTGTAAACTTGTGCGTTTTTCAATAATAAATGGTTGTCACCAGGTAGACTCATACTTCTATTTTGATATGCTCAACTGATGAAATACAAGCGATGTAATTTGCTGAGCTTTCGAAAGAAGAATGAAGCTGATCTGAAGATTTTCAGACATTCGAAACGTAGTGAAATTAAACCGTTTGTGCTTTTCAAAGTTTCATGACCAAGTTGCATAGGCAGCCCTTATTGTATCCCCTTCGATCAACACATTTGCTTTTATGAGAAATAGCTGTTCTCCGTAATATATTTGAAAATTGTCTCTTTTCTTGACTGATTATTCTCAGATATATTGCGGCAATGTTGAAGATTTGACTTGTATGTAGATTGTGAAGATCATATATATCATTATTGCTTATCAGGAATACCTATACCATCATAATCATACAACCCCATTGCTGTTTAGACCTGTCAAAAATATTAATGAATGTTTAAAATGAATAAACTTAGATATAATAAATAGATTATATGAAAGTGAGATAAAATACTTAGAATGTATAAATTGATCTAATTATAATATTTTCATTCAATATTTCAAGCTAGGTAGCTGGAGGTAGCAAAATATATTGCAAAAAATGATGCGTCTATTACCAATAAAAAGGTATGTCTGAAACAATACCAGAATGAAGGGAAATGACCTGTTATATATGCAGAATCTGACAAAAACACTGAATAATTAATTGTTGAAGATCGGAGTAAAAAACGTACCATATAAGAATACCATATAATCCTTTCTCAATTTGATATATGTAGGTTTGTAGTTCTGTAATAATAGGCATAGAGCACTACACCAATGTGATGGGATCTGATAAACTGCCAGAATTTAGCGCATAATCCCTTTCATCTGACAAGTCCTGTGTCTGAATATTGGAATCTCAGAGCGTTTGTGCAAACTGATGTAATGTAACCAATAGACCCAATGTGATCGGTATTTTTCAATTAGCACAACAGGAAATCTGAGAAAATACATATTAATGATTCAGACTTTCTCCACATTCTTTTTATGCAACATAGAGCCAGGTAAAAGTTAACTGAATGTCAAACACCTATGATGATGATGGAATGCTGAACAATTAGAAAGTTTCTAGTTGCAGTGATTCAGTTTCTCGCTCAAATAAGTTGAACATGCTCAAATATCAGACAGAAATTAATTGAAATAAACATTGTTCCTTGGACTGCGCGGATCAAACAGTTTCTGGTCAGCACAGTCAGTAAAATCAACACAGAATATGTTTCAACCTGTGGTTTTTAATGATCCAGCAATCAGGTTCGGTTCCAAAGTGGTATGATTACGCAAGAGGATTGCTGGACATAATAGCTGCTTAATAAGAGCTTAAGGTAGATGTTCATTTCGGCCCTGGTTTTGACTTCTCCTACCAATGATGTATGCCAGTTTATCAGTGTTGGGAATGAGTCACTTCACTTAAAGTCCTGAGTCAAGTAAAAAAACACGAGTTACGAGTCCCAGGTTTTACCAAAATTTAAATTTCCGAGTCACAAGTCAAGTCGCGCCATACATTTACGAGTCGCAAGTCGAGCCATGTGTCGATTTCTAAATCTATTTAATAACAATGACATATCTATTCTCCACTTCTTACTCTCGCAAGTAGAATCACCATCTGAATCATTATTGGGTGGAACCAACACGGATTTCACAGCAGGTTACAGTGCATGCATTATACACTTCTGGGAGGCGCACGTTTTCTTCTCTGATCATTCACACAACAGCAGACAACCTGCTTTTTCAGAGGATAATTGCAGGCTAAATTTTCAAGTCCAGAGACAAGTCGCTCCTGCATTTTGTCAAGTCAAGTACGAGTAGTGTTATTTAGCCAAGACGACGACAGTCAAGTCATTTAAAAAGACGACGAGAGTCTCTCCAACACTGGTAAACTTCGGTATCATTAAAATCAATAAATTTTACAAAAACGATTTAATTCTAAAAACCTCTCATTCCTAAACCTACTCAAAACTCACCTGTCAAGATTTCGGCATACATTTCTCCACTTTGCGCTATTGGCTTGCTAATAGGCATTTTGGAACAGTGTAGATTTAATGATGTGAATAGCACTAGAAAATTTTTGCATGGTATTCAACCGCAAAATACTACTTAGCATTCTACATGATACTAGAAAAACTTCAAATCATTTACAAAATTTAGTATCATTCAGAACTAAGTTAGTAATGAATTGGCAGTTGATCTTTTCGACTTTTTATAATTATATTATTATGTCATGTACCGGTACTCTGCTGTTCATGCCTTAAGAAAACGAGTATAAATAGAGAAAAAGAACATTGACAAAAGCACAATAATTCATCATAAATCAATAAAGTTTAAATATCGAAATTTCTGTTTTCGATGTCTGGTTTTAATAAAAACTTGAATTAAATCAACTGCACTGCAATACTTTTTGTCTGCCTTGCTGCACTTTCTATCTGGATTCGGATGCCCAAAAAAAGCAAGGTTTTGTCAATCTGGCAGATAAACACTAGGAATACAGTTCAAAAAACCCTCATTTTGAATACACTCCTGACCATGCAAGACTGCTGTTATTCATGCGTTATGACAATAAGAAGGGTAACACTCTTACGAATTGAGCCAGACTTATCATTTACTCATCTATCCACTCTGACTATTAAGCGAATATAACCAGTGTTGAGAGCTTGAGTCCCAAGTCGAAGAACACACAAGTTGCGAGTACAAGATTTACCAAAATTTAAAGTCTCGCATTGTACTTTCCAGTCACAAGTCGAGCCATATACTTAAGAATCACAAGTCGATTACTAAATCCATTCAACAGCAATGACAAGTTGATTTGCTACTTTTCCCTTTATTAGTACCCACTTAGAAGCATTATTGGGTCGATGAACACAGAAGTCACAGCAAATTACATTGCATGACATGTGTTATAGGCTTATGGGGGCGCATTACCTTCCCTGATGAGATATGCAACGGCAGCTAGCAGACAACATGATTTTTGAAAGGTGATTGCACGTGATTGAACACGGTGACTAGAGTCCTTCCAACACAGAATAGAGCAGTGCTGTAAATCTCACACCTATTCCTGCATTCCCCTCTAGAGCAAGACTTAACTGTTGCATTTTGGTATGGGCTAACTGGACTAATTTTAATGCGTATAAGAGGTTTTGATTCGACTATAGTTGCTGCAACTTCTTGAAATAGTATTTTTCTTTGTTGTTTGCTCTTAAAGTTTCGTGGGCATCATATAGATATCCTAAAAACCATCATTTAAGCACAAGATAACATTGCCAAGTTCGCATATTTCAAGAGGAGGTAGGAAAAAATTCGCTTACCATAATTAACTATTTTCTTTTAAAAATACATTTCGAGATGATTTTGAATAAATTTTTGGTTAGCGTTGTAATCGGGAATTGTAGATAATTGCTTTATGTCTGGCCATTCTTGAAAGACCAATTCCCACTTTATGATTAGCGATTCATGCCATGTTCATAACCAAATCGTAGGGAAAAATGAGAGTACAAAAATGATAGAGGGTGAAGGGTTTTTTATGAATATATCCATTGCAAAAGACATTTAGAGGTAGCATTTTTTTAAATATAGGTAGTCTCAATCAAACGTTTGAAAATTCGTCACACCTATTCTTCCTAAAAAAATCACACCTGTTCTATGTCACGTAATCACGCGAAGCAAACTCCTTCTACTGCCCCACCAACTATGTCAATGTACAGTAACAACTAGCATTTTTTTAGCATTTTTAGGTAGCATTTTTTTAAATATAGGTAGTCTCAATCAAACGTTTGAAAATTCGTCACACTTATTCTTCTTAAAAAAATTACACCTGTTCTATGTCACTTAATCACGCGAAGCAAACTTCTTCTACTGCCCCACCAACTATGTCAATGTACAGTAACAACTAGTACTGTATGTTACTGGCAAACCGGTACCGGTAATCAAATATCTTGACCTGCTCCCAGAACCTTTAATTGAAACTGTTAAATTACATGAGCCGGTATCTGCACTGTAGATTCGCAAGAGAGAATGTAAAAACTGATTCACATTGAGTGATTGAATAGGGTTAAACAGTACCGGTGTTTTCAGCTTTTTTCTCCCTGTCCCCCACAAGATAAAATTGAAATCCTATCTTAGGCCTTCGGCAAACTGATACTGATAATATGCATTTCCCTGCCGGTACAGACACAGAGTAACAAGGAAAAATCTGTGACACTACAGCACCGTACTTGTGCCTGCATTCGGTATGTCCCACAGCCATCAGCATATCCTGGATCAAAACACCTCATAGCTTGGTGTCTATCAACGTCCCAACCAGCATCTTCAACTATGGTAGCTTACAGCTTCTTCCTATAATCAACTTTTACACCCCCCCTCTTCTTAAATATACGCTAGATCCGTCACCAAACACAACAACCAACACTCTACCAACGCCACCTCAAACGCCAACCAAACAAAGCGCAGGAAACAACTTGAATTGTTTACAATGGGAATTAGAGATCACGTGACCAGTCAAAAAAGTTATATCTTTCTGATTTTACGTTGTTACTGAAAAGGCCATGCCAGATTAATTTCCGCTGGATTTTTAGGGTGTCAATACATAAATAAAAATTTTATATTTTATCTGACCAAGTTTGGTCAAGATATAAACGGTGCACGGCACTAAAAATGTGGTGTAAACAAAAGTCTCCGAAGTCATCAAAAAACTAGCACAGCACTTACAGCCCACAAATTTTTGGTAGCCTAAATGAAAGACTTTTTCTGTCGTATGGTCGTTGACACTGTGTGGGGGCGTAGAATTGTCGACTCCATCTGTAATTCTATATATATAAATGCTGTAGTATTGACTTGAAGTGTCTCAAATTCAGAGTGAAAATATATTTTACGTATTTCAGAGCGCTGTCTATGTGATATACTGATACAAAATTGCAGTAAATTTACCTTTTATTTGCAGTAATTGTATACATTCAAAATTCGAAAACACCTTGTTGAATAGGTTTATGCTCAGCAAGAACTGTTGATGGAACGCACCTCAGCGGTTTGTTCCATCAACATTACATAATTGACAGACGATTTCGTAGTTTTATTTCAATATCACTTAGTAAAATTACTGTCACAAAAAAGCGATTTCAAAGCATTTTCATTACAGTGACTGCTTTGCAGTAGTTACTTGGATATTCAATATTGCCTTTAACAACTTATTTTGCCGAGACCTCCTTTATATACTATTACCTACTTGTTCTGATATAAAAAAGGTTTTAAATGGTTGCAGTGCAAAGGCACAACTAGGATTTTGTTTTAGAAAATGGGAATAATAAAATTTCTTGTTGCTGATCGAATATATATACCGTCATAATGTAAAGCGGGGGTTTTGTACTTGAATCACAGATTTCTCGAGACTATCGACAGAAATCAAATCTTAATCAAGTCATTGTTGCTTGCAGAAAGCGTACGGATTTTTTTATTTGTTTGCGGACATTTACCTATTTTAGGAGTAAAAATTCAAATTCAGGTAAATTTCATAGAATGTCGTTAGAAATATAATTTTGTCCCGCAGGGCTGCAAAAAGTTTGAAAAATCCTTGCGCGAAAAGAACCATTTACTGAAGTTCGGTGAGATGTTTAGAAATGCGCGCACCCCTGGTGCATGTTGAATAAAAGTTGTTTCCAGGATCATCGTTTCAGAATTGCAGAGCATTCGAATACTGAGATGATTCGTCGTAATCATCCGCGAATAACCGGGAGGAAACAGTTTCATCGAGTCGAGTTGCAGTTGATTATTATTTTTCACACAGATATTCGAGTAGGCTTTGGCATCCCTGATCATTGACACCCCAAGATATAAGTTTGTGTAACATTCCGCATCTTTCGTTCATGCTGTTTGGTTCACCTTCAGCCCATGGTATGTTACTAGCATGGCCAGCAACACCGTCGTCCCATTGCCAATTATCACGATCAAATAAATCATTCAAACCGACCCATACTCCGTAACTATTAATTTCATTAGCCGCATTTGCTGGCAATATAAGGTCATTTAGAAGAGTTCTGAAATAGAGATATACTCAGTTAAAGTCGGTAAAAGCATAAAATCGGTTGTCGGTGGAACGGGAAATTTTTAAAAAAAAAAATTTTTACTGCCAAATGAAAAAAAATGTAGAAAATTTTTTTAGTGCAACAATTTTCAATATTTTAGAGTTCGAAAAGATAAATAAACGAGTTTGGCATATTTTGAAACGTTAAAAAGTTGCCAACATCCACTGTTTTAGGCTATGAAACAATGCGCGCAAAATGCGCACGTGAAATAAATATATATAAGACTTTATTGGTAGGTTCTGGCCTTACTTTATGTGCTGATAAACTCTGTTAAGTTGCCCAATGCACTTGTAAGTGCTGCGCCAAAAAATCTCTTCATTTGGTAGAAGGATGAGTTTTTTGGGTATGGGTCGATGGACTAGTGGTTTCAACAACATAGAATACGAGCACGAGAAGAAAAGGTAATGGTTATTCACATTACAGTTACTGGCATGTGAATGAGAGCCCAAAAATTTAAATTTACAAGCATATGTCAAAGACACCCCGCGCCTAATCGACGTGATCCATCAGTGACACATACTGAACAAAACATGTTTGAGCAAATTTTTCTGACTGGGAGGAAAAAATCAAACCAAAACCACTAAAAAATATTGTAGAATTACTTTTTAGGTACCTTTAAACAGGGAAAATCTCAAAAATTCAGAGCGCGGCTGTAAGTACACACAATTCATTCATTTTAGGCATTTAAGTCTCATTTTCAAATATTTTTTGGTTCACATGTTCTTGCTCTTTTAAGAACGATTTCCAATAAAAAACTATTTTTGAGAAATTCTTTTTGTCTGCGCCGCCGATTATGACGTCAGAATTTAAATTTTGACTCTGATAATTCAATTGTCAGGGTTCTAAATACGCCACGGCATTAGGACAATCGCAAAAAAACTTACTTTCGAGAAGTGGGATTCCTTATTCCTTCTGATGCCAACTGAGCACCCTGTTGTTCACATGCATATTTCGCGTCGCCATAGTTTTTTTTTGATTCAGGAATAACTTGTACAGTTTAGACGAAACTTGAGTCCATCCTAAGAATGATAAAAAAGAACTTGGTAACGTTCGTTTTACTAATCTGAGTAAAGAATAACGCAATATATCAAAACTTGGTGATGTATTGCTAACTAGCTTGCAAAGGTTAGTTTGAAGTAAATATATACTTATATTGCCTACCCCCTATTTTGTTAGGTATTCCGTTGTAACTTTTATCAATTTGTTTTTTTCAAATACTATATCTGAGTCAATTTACCTTATCCACTATATTTATAAGGTTAAATAATAACTAATTAAGAATTAGGCAAAATTTATTTGCCAATAATTCAGGTGAACGCTTTGCTAATTTGTATTTATTGTACACATTTTCTAGCAGTATTATAAAATGCCCCCAAAGGGCTAAATGAAATTCATTCGTGGCAATTTCGAATTTTAACATCTTTTAAATCCTGTTCTTCCCGAGGAACAAATGGGTTGCGTGGTAATCTTACTTGACACGACGCATTACGATACGTAAATCAATCACTAATTTCCTAAATAATGAGCGTCTGGCCGGAAATCATAAATCGCCTATTTCTTCTGTCGTTCGCAAAAAGGTACGTGGACTAATTTTTCTTGTTGTTTATAGAATGTATGAAATGCACTATTGTAGATTGTTGCGGCAACCTCTACAGACCGATCGAAGCCTCCGATGAATCTCGATAGATTATTAGACAGGCCACGGCATAAATATTGCGCTCGGCGCGCCTCCTCATTTTCCGTTTCGTAGAAATTATTATATACTATTAAGTTGTTTTACTTTAATGTACGATGATAATAAAAGTTTTATCCAATGAATTTTTGATTTCGTCGCTCACAACAAAAGATTTCGGATTTGACGCTACGTAATTGGGTACAAATATTTTGACAAAACATATTTTGTTAAGTCTGAGTCACTGATGAATCGTATCGTTTACATACGGCCCAACTACGGCTAATGTATGGGAGAACTTCTAATTGTTACTCATAATACATGGTCAAATAAGTATCCGGTTCGTTTGTGTGAAATATGGAAAATGGGTGGCGCGAGACTTGACAAGTGGCTACTAACAATTTTCAGGTAAATTGCTCCGAAATTTGAAAAATATTTCGTACACATTTTTAAACTCTTCAGTTTAATCCACTTGAGCTTTCCTTCTGAGTATCAAATTTCATCAACTTTCCAAAATAAAAGGATCCATAAACGGGAAGTTGTACAACGTGTGGTACGTAAAACGCGAGGCTAAAATACGCAAATGTATATTCCGGCCAATGTGCAGATAGAGTTGTCTTATCGATGCTTGCGTTTGTTGGACTGACATGCCAGCAAAACTCGAACGTACGCGACAAAAAGAGTAATTAATCTTCATCATCTTGCATAACTAACTATTAGTTCGGTTGTATTGTAAAACGTAGAGAAATGCTTGCGGTTGGTTGGGCAAGCGTAAAACGTAAGGCTAAAACGGAATAAAACGAGGCCTATGTGAACGTTTGTTCAGTGGCGGCGGAAGTTGAAAATTATTGTGGGGAGGGATCCTAAAAAAGTTGAATAATATTTTTTGTGTGATGTCCCCAGGTTGTGCCGCCTGTGCGTGTATGCAGCCTTAATATGGCTGAAATTCAGTAGTCTGTATATATCTTCCGAGATCACTGTTGGTTGAATGTTTGTAGTTTGCTCATTTGTTGGAGTGGTGACACTTGGTGGCTGTGTGGTAGTTTGCTCATTTGGTTGGATAACCATCATTAGTGCTGACTGGTAGTTGCCAATGGTAGATGTGACATTAGGTTTAGCTTCGTCATTGGTTTTCATTACGACGACTATAATAAGTACAATTATAATCACTAGAAAGACTATTGCCGAAGCGATCAAAATTTTTTTTCTATCCATCATTGATTAAGTTGCTGAAAAACGGCTGATGAAGTATAAATTATATTTCATTTTTCCTTTTCAATTTTCAAAAGTGATTCTATTATTTTATTAATTAAAATGAAGTATGAAGAACACCATACCCTCTTTATCTTAACGTTTTACTTAGAAACCTGGTATCCCATTTCGGTATCGGTCGAATGCCCCTAAATTCTAAATAATGAAAAGTTATGATAAAAATGCGAAAAGCATGCTAGTTTTCTTACGCCTTCAGTTTGTTTTTCTATTCCCCGCTTTTTACGACCTACAAATATTAAATTCGAATATGTTCTTAGCAATAGTTTCACCTTGTTTGTAACATGGACCAAAAATTTCTTGCGTGCCTTTGGCGTATATTTTCGTTAATAAAAAACTTTCAGTTTACTCTTTTTGGCGACGATCCGGACTTCTCCATGTCGGACCAATTTCCGCCTCGGCTAATGGTGATTTAAAGAACATATGGTAAAAATATAGTATTGGATCAATCTTGAAGGAACGAGATTTTAGTTTCTCTGAACGTACAAATAGAACCATCAATGGTCAAACTCAATAGTAAAATTTCAGGATAATGGATGGTATTTATCAACAGTGCATAAATTTGCGAAGTAAAATATTCTGAATATATTCCAATATGGGGGTTTAATATCGGCCTCATTTAAGGTAGTATCTAATATCAATTGCCTAAATTCAATTGAAAAATTTTCGAAAATACTTATAGATATACAATCAGGTGGAAACAAATTAATTGTTAAATTTATAATACGCCCTGGTATATTATAACCGAGTTTTTATATGCTAATATTTTTTTGTTTTTGACGGAACAAATGCCCTCCTAAACATGATAATACTCTTCAAGAGGATAAAAATATTTGCTATCTTCTTTCCGTGAACCACGTAGGGTCTTCTACCCATGTTACCGTAGCCGACAAAAATACGCAGATTAGCCTTTGAGATACTCGAAAACGCGGGGGATCCCCAATTTATAAGATGTCAATTAATTCGCTGGTTCTTTGCTCTTTATTCACAAACGAAAAAAAGAATATTGTATTATATTTTTCTTGACGAAGTATTCATATAAGTGGGGAAATTCTGTTTTTCGGTCAAAATTCACATGTTAGAGGATGACATGAAGTTACGAACAATTAGAGGCACGGAAACTTACATTCTGCAGTAGGCCCTTTTACAGATAAGACTATTAGATGAATCGCTTTTTAGGATGTCGGCGATTTCAAATTAATTGAAAAACACTGTTTGTCGTACAATACATCTCTAACGAAATCATTCGCTTTAATGGAATTATTCGCAATGTTTCAAAATCTTAGTGAGAGACTATCCTAATCAGATTTTCTTCATCGAGCTTAAAATAAACACACACGAACCACACATAGATTGTGCAATATCAAGGCGCGATGAGCTGACAGAAAGCAAAATTGTGTCGCTGGTTAAAGATCTCGTGTTAGAACCTCGCTGAGTGAAGCTATTGTTTCCAATTGCTTCCAGAGAGTAAGGATGTATCTTTCCAACAGCACTATCCCCAATCGCTTATAGATGACGTATAGATCGCTTCTGAGTCACTCACAAGGCTTATCCACTCAAATGATTGACGGTAAAAAGTCAAAATTCAACGAACGCATAATGTAGTTCTGACACATTTCGACTGCCTGAACCTTGTAATCCGCCATGGAGCCTTGTCACTTGTAATCCGCCACGGAATCAGATGAGCAACATAAATTAAATCTATGTATAGATTTGGCTTTCTAATAACGGCTATTAACTTTTACTCATAACTAGAAATCGCATTCAAAGTGAAACTGATTTGATGCATTTGCTTCAATAACGAGGTTTAATGATGTAGAACTCTTTCGAAAAATAATATTTTTGTTTAACTGAAAGTAGAAATGAATGGTAATTACGAGTGAAATTATTCATCTAGTTTCGTTCCAATATACATATTTTCTGTTATTATGTTGTCTTGTTTATTTGTTCTTTTAAGTAATTTTAAGACAAGTGGGAACGCGTAATTAGTACATGCACACCTAGTATTTTTATATTGATAAGTTGGTCAAAGTAACATTAGAAAACTTTATATTCGAAGCAAGGTAGACCCAAAATATTGTAGACACTAACGCCGGGAATGTTGTTAACAGACGTCTATCCATCTGATACTTTGGTGAAGGCGGGTGGATACTGAAAATCATGGAAGTTAGTTCAATAGATAACGGATCAATTTGGGAAATGCTGGGTTTAGGAATACTTGCAAATATTACAAACACGTTGAAAGTGGTATTAGCAAAAGATACTTTTGCTGTGGGGGATTTAGGTCTTGTCATAGATTAAAATTCTCCAGGGGTCTCGGCGCTTTTTGGTGAGATTTATCCGTAAGAATGTGCAAAGGTACTGCGTGTGCGTGTTGGAACTGCGAGAGCCATTTCGAGATATTATTATTTCATTTTCGCTATCATATTCCTCTGCGTTTAATATTGAAATTTATCCGTGTCTGTTAAAGTTTTAAAATAACGTTAAGTGCGTCACGCTATTTTGGGGCCGGAAATGTTATGGACAGGATTTTCATTTCAACATTTGTTGTGTTAGACCTGGAGTTATTTGGTACTTGTCCAAGAGTTGACTATTGCACAAATCAGTAATGTCCACTATTGAACTTGCCTAAGTTTGTTTAAACCCAGGTATGGAATTGCC
Source organism: Styela plicata (assembly GCA_963675895.2). NCBI lineage: Eukaryota > Metazoa > Chordata > Ascidiacea > Stolidobranchia > Styelidae > Styela > Styela plicata. The sequence goes on from OZ023143.1 coordinate 2,991,355, forward strand.
CCAGTGCAGATAAGAATTTGTGAATGTTATTGTTCATGGACTGTGATTTATACACGACCATTGTCGATTGTATTGCGGAGTGGAATGATATTTTCGTTTGCTTCAATATATTTCAATCAAGTTCAAGTTATGAAGTCGTTCAATCGAATTACCTGATAGGAAGTTTAATGATCTATTTAAGTGTCACCGACCAACATTTCAATAGGCCTCACTTAGAGCCTCGTCATAAACGACGAAAGTTGTATATATTCAACACAAAAATTATGGACGAGAAACCAGAAACTCCGACCGTCGCTAGTTAAAGGCTTCAGTATCAGAATTTGATTAAAGATGTACCAGCGCCTGCGGAATGTACGTTCTTGCTATGTTTTTTTGAAATATGGAAAATGGGTGGCGCGAGACTTGACAAGAAACAGCGGTGGTTATAAAAAAATTTTAGGTAAATTGCTTCGAAATTTGAAAAAAATTAATACACTTTTTTGAATTCTGAGGTTTAATTAACTTAAGCTGTCCCTCCGAGTATCAAATTTCATCAGCTTCTCCAAAATAAAAGGCACAATAAACGGGAAGTTCCGTTGCGGTACGTTAAACGCGAGACTAAAATACGCAAACGTATACCACGACCACTGTGCAGATAAAGTTGTCTTAAATGCATTGCGTTGCTTTTCAAGAAACAAACCAAAAATGGCAATACGCAGCTGCATTGCTTACGTTTATTGGACTCACTGACCAGCAAAACCCAAACCTACACGACGAAGAGAGTACTCTCATTAATATCGTATCACTACCCCATTATGTTGCATTGAAAACGCGAAGGAATGCCTGCTGTGGGTTGCGGATTCGTCATACAGATAAGCAGTATTCTCGGCTTCCTCCCCTGCGGGATAAAAACGGAATCCTATCGCAATGTCCAACATACGTATAAGCCGCTGATTTATGACGTCATAATCTAAATGCAATTTTCTAAGATAACGAAAGTTATAATGGCTAAATCTATAATAATAAAAGTTAAAAAGTGGGAAGCACTGCCCGAAATATACTAACTACAGAGCCGGATCCAGAAAAAAAAATTGGGTGGAGGGCTTATTTTTTCAACATGCAAACAAAAGATTTCAAATTTAAAAAAAATACAGAGGCGCAAAACTTTTTCGAGAACGAAAAAAATACATGTTTTAAGAGCGAAATAAACATTATCAGACAGCAAAATGTATTTGAGCGACGAAGGCTCGCAGAAATTTTTTTAAAAATTGAATAATAACTAGTGGTGAAATGCCACAAAATTAATCAGGGTAAAGAAATTTTATGAAAATGAAATAAAAACCTCCCTCTTACCGGATCCGTTAGTACCAACTATGCGACTAAGTTAACCAGTAGCCGCCACTATTACACTTTGTATGCACAATCATACTCTAACATAACACATAGAAGTAAATTACCAGAGCAAAAATATCAGGATATTGTGAAATATTAGGAACTTTAGAGTTGAACCTCAGCTAATTCTCATCTTGATTAGAAATTATATTTTGTAAAAAATATTCAAATCACTATATAGGCTCTAGCAATAACTTCTTATATCCATCTTGATTGACGAAAATGGATGGTGTACGTGTAAAGGATGTATTTTCGTCGTGGGAGAATTACTTGTGACGACACAATGCTGCTTATATGCTGGATATTGCTTCATGCCAATTTTTTTCGCGAAGACAGTGCTCATCCCGCTACTATTTATCACCACCGGTCTGCCATTCCCATATTATACCCCATTCTATATATATAAATATGAACACTAATATTGAGGGATGGAATAAGCATAACCCTCCCCTGTTACATTATTGTCCCCCTGACCCTCCCCCGCGCCCACCTCCAGCAATACCAGGACAGACCACTACAATAGACTTCAATGGTATATAATACTTGGTAATTTAAATTTCTCTCCATCATTAAAGCAAAGGATCGAATTTTCAAGAATTGTGTGATTCCCCGTTATCTTTTTCCATTATCGTTCGATTAATTTAGCAATAATGCGAAATATTAGGAGGCGGTTGAAGCCGTTGTTTTTTTATTTGGAGTTCTGGATTGTAGGGAAGCCCGGAGTACAAGGAACACTGGTTTTCCGTAAACCTCGGACGTTTTTACATATTCAAAAAATACATGTATACTACTAAAGCCCTTGTAAATTTAATGAAATTTTGTTGCATTTCAATACTTTATTTCTGAATTAAAATGCGCTTCACAAATGTATTCGCTCCATTTAAGGCTTAGTATTCCACAGGTTTTGTTTTTTATGACATTTTTGATAAAAACAATTTCTGCGAATATTTCCTCGGTGTGGGTATTTTTTGGTGTATTTATTTTAGTCACATGCCATACACGCTATATACAAACATTTGTCGGCAAGCTCTGCTGATGAGTTGAAAAAATTCGTTGATTGATATCGATGACATATTTTTCTGATATGACCTCATTATGTTTTAATTTGATCATCTATAAGATTCTTACACAAATGAGAATATTATCAATTTGATCAAAGAATGTGGTTCCATCAAAACTACCCTACAGCTTTTCTCATATTGGAATTGAACACAGCAAAAGTGTACACGAGTCGTAACGATCCCTCGAGTAACTGCCTCGACAAGGCATTGTACTCACACGAGATCGCCCCAGACGGAATTGCTACCCACACGGCATTGACCCTAATCCAGAGGAAGATCCATGAAAAAAGTTCTTAAAGAAGACACTATTTTTTTTACTTTACAACTATCCCCATGACAATTTGCGTGCAGCGTCGCGCAAAAACTTTTGAAAGTTGAAGCAAGATTTCTTATTTTTAAGGACGAAATGTCATGAAATTGGCTACACAGAATCAGTTACCTATCCGCGCAAAAACTTTTGAGAATGGAACCAAATTTCTCATTTCACGGGCGGAATGTCCTGAAATGCACATCAGTCATCCAATGAAAAAAATGACGCCTGGGGCGCGCAATAAAGATTTTTGATGAAAATGTGGCAAAGTTTTTTTTCATTTTAAAGGAGAAATAACGTGAAATACACAAAATCAGTTGTTCATTGCGTGATTGACCAATACACAGACAGTGATTGACTCCACGCGATATTGCTATTATCCTTTGAAAGGATTAGTTCCAGTGCTTCTTGCCCCAAAAGGCACCACCCCATGTAGGCTTGCCGACACATTTTATTGATTTTTTGCAGAATCGTTACTACATCGGATTGACCTAACGTAGGATCGCCTCACGGGGAATTGGCCGCACATGCAATTAACCCCACGGAGGATAGCTCCTAATCTTGATTGACATTAGTCCCATGCAGGATTTTCTTCCACGTGGAGATTTCTAACGCGGAATTACTCCCGACTGGATTGCAATCATAGACGACATATTAGAATACCATTTAGATTCTGTTTGCATACTTTGCTTTGCTAGAGGCTCTGTCCACCCACCAGGGTGGGGCTCATACGCAAAAATCGATAGACAAGGAATTTGTTTTATGTTTTAGATAAGCACGGACTGCTAGGATGAGCAACACAGCAGTTGTGCGATTTTGAGGGGATAATGCGGCCATCTGAATAGATCTGAAAAATTAAACCGAAATAAATTTAACCTATATTGTCAAAAACATTTAAAGATTTACTATGGCTACCTCAGCTTTCCACCTTCATTCTAGCAGTTATTTTTCATTTCCATGTTATCATAACGATTTAAACAGCAACATATTGGCGATTGCTTAATCAGGAATGAGGATTTTTGTGGGAAAACATTTGAACGTGTATTTCTATGTAGAATATCCCATTTTAACTTTCTTCTCAAATTCCTATACTTCTCACACAAAATAACACTTCAACACCGTTTTTATTGTGTGGCGTATCTGAAATGGGCGCTGAGGTTAGCCACACTCAAATATATCCGGTTCGATATCTGACAGTCTTTTAGACCACTTGAATATAATTTACGAACAAATTGACAGATGAAGTCACCCGAAGAATACGAAACGATGAATGTAGAAACAATCACAGGTTGGAAAGATGGATCACACAGCCTTTGTGGTTCACCACAGATTTTCTAATTTATGGTACACTTTAATATTAGAGCAGAAACTTAATACCAAATACTCAACTTTAAATAACAAAATACACATGAAAAACAAAAGATTACCGCATCTTACATTAGACTACCGACAGGGCTAGTCGTAATTTATACGCAAGTAGAAATTGGCACACTGTAGACTAAAGATTACTAACTGGCAGTAGAAGTGGATTTACGTATATATTGGCATTAACTAAACACTGAAATATCAACTGACAGTCCCACCATGAGAGAAAAAACTAGAATAAATCCGGAAAACACAGGAAATTTCCTAAAAGCGTGGGAACAAGCCTGAAAGTATCAGTCGATAGCCTATAAATGGAGCGCAGAGCCGAGTCTGAGCATATTATTGTTCAACCATGATAATTGAACTACAGCGGGTAAATTAACAGACATATTTGGATGTCTCAATTGATAAAAACTTTGTAATGCAATAGTCCGTAATCACAAGTTGAGCGGGCCAGAATTCTAGGCCGGAAGTCTGCGGACACTGCAACGATATGACGTTGCAACGAAATGAGCTGATGATTTTCAGGGTTACTGACATCCTTTCCGTGGTAGATGTTTGACAAAAATTGATGTACAGCGTAGTCGTGCAAATCGCATATGTTACGGAATAATTATATTAAAACCGCATTCGGATGCTCCTAGTAAGTCTGTGTACTTATCGCGTCAAAGGTACTTTTGACAACCACGGAAACACACAAAATACGTTTGGAGGTAGGGTAACATACGCTCCGCGTAACAACGTTTTGACCAGTTTGATCTAGTGTAATATAAAAAAGATTCGTGTAGAGACAGACAGCTGCTGGGATGAGCTATTCCCAAAATTTTATAAATGAAATACACTGTTCCAATAATCAGCTGGCGCATATGACTGTTTTAAGATCAGCGGCCTAATGCCTTATTGACGAACTCGCTCTTGTTTCAGAATCTCTATCCGGCGAGGTTTCAAGAAATCATATTTCATATAATCATATTCGAGCCTGGCGCAAGTCGATTAGACTAAGCGTGGCTTCAAGCATCGTTTTTAACGGCTGAGCTGACCCAGTGACGACCCGTCAAGATTTATTGTTTGACAAGAGGAAAAACGGTTGTGTTTTATTTATATTACGTTTATTATAAAAGTTAAACAAAAGCAAACCTTCAGACATATTCAATTAGTCGCAAGCCTGATGAGTAAAAAAAGCACAATCACCGTAAATACGATGAGCAAAATAAGACATAAAGACGGTAACTGTAGTAAATTATCAAAGCAGAGATCTGAGCACCTTTTAATGCATTCCCTGGACATTCATTCATTTCATTCAACATGTTCTGTAAAGCTTGAGCCACTGATGGATCTTGCCGCTTAGGGACAGCCCATCTGTCGCTCACGCTCGACATTATTAAATTTCTGATTGGGTATAAAAAGCAAAAATGTATTAGGATTGTCGTTTTATTTTTACTGCTTCATAGGTCCATTATTAGGAAAATAGGTATGGCATTAATCAATTACTCATAAACTATTTAAAATTTGCTTTATGTTTTGTGAAGTATGGGACATAAGTAGTCCATGTGTGGTACAACCATGCATCTTAATTAGTTTAGGGCAAAATAACAAAATCTATGTTATAAGCAGATTTTACAGATTGGAAGGTTTACAATTGATTCAAAAAATCGTTTTTTCTTCATTAAATAATTCATGATGATGCAGATAAAATAACAGAGTGAGTGTATTCCATGTTTTGTACAAAAAAATAGGCTCAATAAAAAGATAAAGGTGCAACGTGCAAGAAAGATAATGAATACTGTCGAAAATTACTGGCAGAATAGCAATGATAATAATAATAAAAGGATTGAAAATATCAACAAAATTTCATCATAAGTAGGCTTAAATAGGCATGTGCACCTTAATGTAATGGATTATAATAACAAGTATGGTTTTATCATGGAGGATTGCTTGAGCATAAGTGATAAAAATCGTCTAAGATTTACAAACAGTTTACTGCATTTAACATCAACCTCAATGAAACCACCGGCATTTCAACTTCCATTTACAATTTAGCAGAACATTTTAGCAGAACATTTTTTTGGGAAATACTTTTGTTTTTCAAGTTGTACAGAAATCATGCTTTTGTGCTTATAATAAGCCATAGTGTGTCAAAGTTATAGTCAACAAAAGAAAACCATCTTTTTTCCACTGTAACACCTGCAATCTTACCGTTAGATGAAATTAAATTAATTTTGTAAAACATATACAACGATTGGAATGCGTCATATAGAAGCATTCTATTTATTGTGTATGTTACACCAATTATAATATAACAAGTACAAGTTGAAAATATTGAAGATAAAAATGCTCCTAATGCCATATCTGTTGTGCCACGGTTATTCAAGGATCCATGAAGGAGACAAAAATATATCTAGTGCCTTTGGTTGTGGGTAGACCTTCGTGGTAGTGTGTTAATCTTCCTGGATGTACAATTGCCCAACCTTTTGGTAGATTTGTTGCTGAACAGTTTTGTCTAATGAAGTTGGAACCTCCGCCCTGATGGTTAAATTATAAGGTTTATTTTTTATAATATTATGATAGTACTCAGAGAAAAATCATCAAAAGTAATCAAGTCAATTCAAGTATATGTTTGTTAAAGTTCTTGTGACCCATCCAAAAAGTCTTAAAGTGAAATACCACTAACCACTAAATCACAGTTGAGACCACACATTGCAAAAAAAAACCTATGCAGGGAGTTTCCCCCGCGAACTCCCTATCACTGGAATGTATTGCGAATTATATTGATTCAAGCAAATGCTTTTAAGAGTGAGTATCTTCTTGAATGTTCGAAGACACAGTCTTCACTTAACTAGCACTTGGTGCCTCAAGTCATATCTGATATACCCACATCATACTCATGAATTTCCGATTTTGAGCGAACCTATTTTAAAAAATACTAATTCTTAATATTTACGGTTATTTATAAACAAAATTCACATTCTGCTTGTCCTGTCCTGTCCAAAATGTCCTGTCAGCTATTTCGGTCACGTATTGGGATTTGCTTGTGTAGCTATTTTTTCGGATTGATGCGAGATGAACAAATTTATTGTTAATGTATATATTAACACATAATATCAAACGATACCTCATAGTCAATTCCTTGTGAATTGAGAGCAACATTCATTGTCCATGTTGAAGAATCATGATGAGGACGTAAAAACGATTGTTCCTCCGGTTTATAACGAACTATGAACATCATTGACGATTGTGCCTGCGGTAAAGTACGATTATATTATGCCGATTCATGAAAGTTTTTTATTTTTCTGTACTTGAATAATAAAATCACATATGTACTTGAATAATAGAATCGTTAATTCCATCTAAATAGCAAAAGTCTCGTTTTCCCCGCTATAAACTACGGTACATTACCAAAACCGCAAAATATGTGGCTACTAAATCACCAACAATGATAAGATAAAATCCGATTCCGGGCAAATTTGAATAGTTTGCGCTTCTTTCAATACAAAATGTCTCTATTTAACAATAAAGTAGTTTTCAAAAACATAACCACATGCCTTTGAGTAATAGCCAGGATAAACTTTTTCGATAATTTTTGTGATATAATGTCTCATCAAATGCAGCCATTCCTTTTCATATCCGAGCTGATTCATGTGAACATCGACAGTAGGTACATTCTCATATCCACCAGCAATTCTTGGATCCTAAAATTTCAAGATTTCAGATTGAGGGATTACCTTGTAAACAAATTGTTCAACAAAAAGTAGAAACATATCCAAGAACGCATGATAGCAATAAAACAATACAAAAAGTTTTAAAAACCATCAACACTTTTTCATCATTACTTTTTATTTGCCTTAATGAAAATGACAAAGGTGACTAGGACATCTAAAGGAAAGCAAGTTCTGTCACCCTACTTTCACTGATCACTTTCATCGATTGACCGATCAAACATATCTTCTAAAAATGTAACAAATTTTTCTTACAGAAATCTTGAAAAATTTTATCACAACGCCAACGAGCAGAGAAAAACCAAAAACATTCTTCATTCTTGCGAACTTACGTCATTCTTTCCGTTTGACCACTTGTTAGCACTTTCCGCAACTTCCACCAGTTGATCAGCAAAATCATTTGTCATTAAAGGAAAACTGAATACATCAGGGCATTGTTCATTAACTTCAGTATCAGGATCAATAGCTTGCCAGAAATCAGGATGGATATATTTCATTTCCCAATCCTGTAGAATCAAGAAAATGCCCAATTGAATGTGACTTATTGTAACAATAAATTTAAAGATTTGACAGAAATTCAAATAATCCCACACCAGGTCAGAAAAAATTTGTGCATTTTGTTTCGTCAAGTATGAAACATTTTCATATACATTTTAGTACCAAATCTAAAATCATATTGTTTTAAAATTTATGTACTGAAATTGGATTCCTTTTACCGTACGAAAAAATTAATTGGTGAAAATCTTGGAAATATATGCTAATTCCAACATATTCAAAAAATTCTGTTCAAAATCTATGTCACGCCACATCAATATACTCAAAAAGGTATTCAAATCACTTAATTTTCCTGATTAAATTTTTGATTGAAGTGTTAAATAAAGGCCAACTCTACTGACATATAAAATCAAGAGTTGGTAGATTAAATTATTGCTATGGTCATTTCAAATACGTTAACATGTGATTGAATTGGTAACGGCATCTATTTACACTGAAAAACATCGTAGTAATGCAGCTTCCAGTCCAGAATTAATAGGATCAAACATGTTTTAGTAGTAAAGTATGAGTCAATGATGAATCGCGCCGCCTAGGCATGGTCCATCTGTGGATCATGCTTTGCAAATTAAAATTTCTGATCTATATGATTGATCGAACAATTTGTGAAAGTGTGACAAGATAATTGGTAAATATTCATGCTTATTTTGAACTATGGTAGTTTTCAATTGAGCAATGTGGCGAACAAAACAGATTCCTACCAGCTTGTTTCTCTCGATCTCCCATAAATCTGAATTAATTCTGCTTGAAGTAGATTTTTCATCGATATCTAGTAATCTTCCGAAAAAAACTTCATTCGACAAATACATAAAGACGTACTATAAAAGAAAAATGTGAATTGCTGTTATTACCTACTAGACATGGTAAACAATTGAATTAACTACCGTAGTACGAAAAAGCCAATGTAATACTTGACAAACAGAATTGATCAAATATCAAAAATCAACAAACAGAAGTTGATAGGGAATCTACATCCAACATTTAAACACAGAGAAAGACAGAGTAACAGAATATTTTTTTCTACGGGTCTCGCTATTTTCTTATAATTTTTTGTTAGCATAAACCACTATTTCATAGCAGTATTAATAATTTTGAATCCTTTTCTACGGACATATCCTAAAATATTGCACATTTGCTAAATTTTCTTCTGATGAAAGCAATTTTTTTGGGATGCGCCTGAGCAGCAGAGCAGTTGATATTCTGCCAGTATGTAGTAAAAGTAAATAGACTACTTGAATCACAAATACTGCTTTGTTGGCTGCAGCTGGCTGTTATGATAAGTATTGATTATTTTAAACTCTGTGGCCCATCATATTTACGATGATTAGCACCACAGAATCATTAAGCTGCCAACAAGAGTGACATTTCTGTAATGCTTGTCGCATCGTGGGATAGCTGAACAACAGATAGTTGTTGACCACGAACCTTTTTCAACCTACCTTCATTCTCGCATTTCTACAGAATGCCATATCAGAATCAAGATTTCCACTGATGTAAAGTTGAGGGATTTTGTTAGCCAGACTTTTCAGGGTACTTCCCTTGACAAGGTACACAGAACTCATGAAAGGAATGTTCCAAACACCACTAAAATGAAGAAAAAAACAGTTTTTCTTTGTCAACACTTGAAATCTGGCATGATGACCAAGTAATCATATTGACATCACAGTTAAAAAAATCGCTTATACAACCCCCAGTAAATACAGCTCATGAATTTTCAACCACTACTGAATCCACAATACAGGAAATCCGGTGGACGAGGTCAACTCAGAAAACAGTTTTTCTTTGTCAACACTTGAAATCTGGCATGATGACCAAGTAATCATATTGACATGACAGTTAAAAAAATCGCTTATACAAGACCCAGTAAATACAGCTCATGAATTTTCAACCACTACTGAATCCACAATACAGGAAATCCGGTGGACGAGGTCAACTCAGAAAACCATGTCGTCCTTACGAGAATAAACCTGTTTATTCATAAGCGGATGCACATTTTTATATGAGCCTCATTCCAAGTGATCAAACGAGAGGATAAAGGTTTTCTCCAACATGTAAGATTTTAGCCACTATGCCTAAATCACTATAACCACTTAATTTTGTACTCACATTCTTTCATCATTTACAATTGCCATATAATCATCAGATCTTGCATAAAATCCATCGACATTCAAGGCACCCCAGAAATTTGACCATAATTTTCCATGTCTTCTTACCAATGGAGCAATAATCTGAAAGATAAATCAGCTCAGTTAGAAAAATGAAGTCCAAACGTATTTTGCTCAGTATGGATGGATCTCATCGCTGAGTAGCGAGCGATCCATCTGTGACCCATGCTGAATAATATTAAATATCTTACTGGTGGACTAACTTCATTTCATTTGAACTCAATGAAACACGAGTGCGATACAACAGATTTTTTGACAGAGAGATAGACACTTCGAAATGTTACACCAATAACTGCAAAGCGAAAAAACTGAACCATTATAATAAAGTGCAGTGAGCAATCAGTGATATCTGCCCTAGATTAAAGTTAAACCATCTATCACTTCTTTGTTTTCTTTCTGCGACCAAAAAGAAAATCTGGTTAAACAAAAATGATGGGGCAATCGGGCGACGCTATCGAGATAATGACCATTGTGTCTATGTGTTCCTGACACAAAAAAGACACCACACCATAATTACCTGCTTATTCTTTCGTATTAAATATTTTAATGTGTTTGGATTAGTTAATTGCACGATCGAATCAACATTGAAGAAATAGTCGCACTTAATCAAGAGACAGTGATCACTAAAAATAAAACAAAAGAATAATATCATTATAGAAAATCAGCACACAAGTAGTCCCGATTTGAAAACACAGATAACGTTTTTGATATGAAATTGCTTTCTTTCATCAGTCAGATGATAGTATATCTATTTGGTGTTTATTCATTTTGAGCGATAATCGATCTCAATCAGGAAAATAAAACACTGTTTTGCCAAGATTTCTAATTTCTGTCCAGACAAGATTTATTACAATTTTATTCTAGGATCAGGATATGAGATGTATATATATACAATTTTTATCGTAGCCTTTATAATAATAAAGTAGAGAAAAATATTCACGGACTTACACAGCTGAATTTCTGGCAGTCCAATCATCAGTATTTTCATGATATGGAATAGTATGAATATTATAATAAAAACTTCTGTATTTTACTAAAAATTGTGAAACAATCCTCTCTTCAGCTTGATTCTGAAAAATGTCAAAAAATTTAGCCATTTGTAAAACCCAATTTCTACACATTTTGATCAGCACATATATACCAGCTGTGGCCCATGCTTGACAAATTTTAATTTTCAACAGAGAAAACCAAATCAGAAAGCTTCTGGAGAGACAGGTTCTGTTATGCATGAGTCACTACTAATGAATTAACCACTGAGGTGCAGCGACAGAATGCAAGATATTATTCTACTCAGACACCTGATGAAAATGGGTTTCATCAGAAGAAAATTTAGCAAACGGGCAATATTTCATGATGTACATGTAACTAGAGGATTTACATTAAATTCTTTTTGGGTGCCTGGTATTAACAAAACTTTTCATCCATCCGAAGATAATGGCATGAAAATTTTCGAACACCCGAAGAAAATCAAGATCTTCCAGTTTGGCGCAGACCAATAGTGGCCAATATGCTTGCTAAATAAAATTTGTAATTAGAAATGGTAATAATAATGTAAGCACAAAATATATTCAAGATAAGTAAAGTTGAAATGCGACCAGATTCAAACAACTGTTAGCACAAATAATATTACACTGTAAAATATACAATCGAAAATGACTGATGTGACCAAACCAGGAAGTAAAGCTAGTTATTAAATGTCACCTCAAAATATAATCAAATAATACGGACTATTACATAAAAAGCAAATAAAAAACAAGAAATTGAAGCCACACACAATCAAATATGATGAAATAGAAAGTATTAGATGTAGACAAAAACATTTTGTCAAAAATCCTTTAAGTATCAGTCACCGATGGATCTCGTCGATGAGACATGGTCCATCTTTGGCTCATGCTTTACAAAATAATAACGAAATAATATACCGGTACTACTTTTTGTTTTGTCAACTATTACAACAAACAGGAAATACTTCATGGCAATTCCAAACCCATACACACAATCTTTCATTCAAACTTCAATTCACCCAGGCAAATATGTAAAAAAAAAAAAACAGGATAGAGAGCCGAATGTCTATTTCACATTTGTAAGGTATTTTATGAAGATTAATATATTAACATTTAAACATTACTATATTAACATTTAATTTATCAAGTTCTAAATTATCTTACGGTGGTGTGAATAAAAAGACTCAGTCTTGACTTTGCATAACTTATATTTGCAATTCTTTCAAAAAATTCTGCCAGAAAAGGTGTTCCTTCCAACACAAAGATTCCAATCATAACATGTGGAGTGGACTCCTGAAATCAAAAATAATATTTTATACCACTAAAGCGAATTTTCACGACATTATTGGAGCAGTATGCAGTATAATCATAAGAAAAGATGTTCCTTCCAGTACAAAGATTCCAATCATAACATGTGGAGTGCAATCCTGAAATCACAAATAATATTTTACACCATTGAAGCGAGTTTACATGACATCATTACAGCAGTATGCAGTATAATCATAAGAATAGCAAGTAGCGGATTGATATAATTTGTTTAACATAACAAAAAGTTATGTCAATGTGAACATAACAGTGACACAGAGGAAAAAACTTAGAGGCAAAGTTAAAAGTGAGTCAATTCGATTAACATAGTATTCAAACAGCGGTGCTAAATCTAGTTTTCCACCATGGTCGTCCATAGTTTCCATCTAATCTATTCAACCGGTTAAGGCTGGGCAACGAATCATTAGGAATTCGAAGCTGATTTGGATAATTGAACTGTTGCTAATATTGTCGCCAATAAGATAATTACAAAATTTACAGTTACGAATTACAAATATTAGCATAAACAGACTAAAAGGATGTATTTTCAAGTACACTCCAGTCCATGAGCAAGAATTTTAATTTCAATGGCAAAATGCAATCGATTATGGTCAAATTTGAAAAAAATTGCTTGTATTTTGTCGTTAAAAATGAAAAATTCAACATCATCCAGCAAGTTTTTGTTCCTATGTTAAATTCACGATTTATTCGAATATGTACTTCGAACAGATTCGAATCATTGAATTGAATTACGCAGCCCTACAATCGGTGAAAACTTTTGGACTTCGCCAGTTTGGGACATGAAAAAATAAAATTTATTCGCAAAGACTATTGTAATAATGGGTTCGTGAAATAAAGGGTATCAGAACGAGGCAAAGGTTAGGGAATATCGTACCTCATCTTCAAATTCATAAATAACTTGATTATCGTCACAATTCTGACATCCATGTTCAGGATGCCAACCATCTGGGAGCATAATTGGCAAAATAATTGAGATGCATCTAAAAATAAAATAGGAATTAGTAAAAATTCTACCAAGTATGGTGCATTAAATTTCATAATCATTCAATGTCAAACTACATTCAATTTTTTTAATATCCATAGACTAAAATCCCAACAGTATAATAGGTTTGAATAACAACTAGGGGTGGCTAAAATTAATCCCCCTTCAATTTCAAAATCAAATCATTTTTTCCTGAATCGAATACTGGTATCAAAACTCTTATACCCCATCAGAAATTGTATTTTGTCAAGCGTGACACAGATGGCCCACGCCTCACCGACGTGATCCATCAGTGACTCAAGCTTAATGGAATATGCGATTACAAAATACTTCTGACGGGGTTAATGCCATTTATCTAGGAGATTGTCAATGACTCCATCAAAAGTTAAGCTCACTTTTTAAAAATATGCAAGTTTTTGACTGATTTTGAATCGCCAAAGGGATTGAATTGGGGAATATATGATCATCAAATCAAGAATGGAACCATATAGTTTGGACAGTAATATTGAAAAGAAAATCCAAACCAACCTTAGAAGGACCATTTCCATGAAGAACAGGTGGATAAGTATCAAATTTTGTATTTTTGACAATCATCATTTTATCTTCGACTTCCAGGTCTATTTCCTCTAAAAAACCAAACAAGTTTTATGATTTAAGAGATAAGTATAAAATATATTCATCGAATAAATATCGAAAATAGGCAAATCTCGCCTTCACGAGTCGCCAGTGTATCCCACCACTAGGATGTCTTCGTTTAAATATATTCAGGTATTCAAGATATAAGTTAAAGGTTATCGCCTTCCGTTTATTCTTAAATTGATTCAATTTCAATGTGCAATGAAATCATGACGTATGTCAGATTATATGTAGATATTCAAGAATTAAGTTAAATGGTTATTCCGTATTTGATTTGGATTATTCTTATATTGATTTTGCTTTGCAATGAAATTATGACATGTGCCAAATTATAGGCTGTAAAATTTGACATAAACCATGACTCTAATGCAAAATAGTCAAATATCAATGATCTCATTTATCTGAAAAGTTGGAACAAGATTCTATCTATAAAATTAATTTTAAAGCCAAATTAAACAACGGGGACGACCCTAACAACTGCCATCTGAAATCGCACCCTCATTCCATTCTATTTTTTGTATTTTGCCATATCATTAAAACAAAAATTTAATAAACTTCAATTTTAATTTCTGTGGAATGAGAATGTGATATTTTCCAATATCAGAGGTGAAAAATTAACTATAACTTATGAAAAGTATTTACCTCTGGCAAAATTTAAGTTGTGAAATATTTGACTGGTATGATCCAATGTCGCATTTAGTTGAGTCTAGGTTGAAAAAAATGAAATCAAAAAAAGAGTAAAATGAAGATATAATAATATCTATCATACGGATAGAATGTCCCTACTTTACTGCTCAAGACACCCGATGAGAATAGCTGGAGAAAATTTTGCAAAGGACACTATTCCAGATTACCTACATTCGAACACATAAACAAGTGCCTTCAGTGTCTGAAAATATTGAAATTGGACCCAACAGAATGACATTAACAATGTTTACAACCTTATCCAGTTACAGGGTTTATTTTGCATCTTGACATTCCATCTATTGTGGAACCAGTTAGGGTACTGAGCACTGTATCAAGGCTGTTGGTTACAGAGTTTTGCCAAGACACCCAACATGTATTGATCTGATGTTATGTTTAGCAGTCATTCTCGTTTTATCAGTGTCAATGTCGGCCATAAAAGCTCAACTAACCAAAATTAACTCAACTGCTCGCATCAGTATAGTATTATCAGAACTCGAAACTAAAAAAAAATTCATACCCTCAGTGTGGAATTGAGATAAACATGCGTATAATATAGTTGATCATCATCTTGACTTGCTACTTTCCATTGATTTATTGTCGTCCAGAAATCTTTAGCATAACCAATGATTCCACCAGAACATAGGAATCGTTTACCACGTTCTACGAGAGGATATTTACTCTGTGTATATGACATAAAAAGTATTATTTGAAATTCATAATTATTTTATTTCGAAAGAATTCAGTATTTTTAGGCCGAGCAAAATTTTTTCGCTATCATATATTTGCCATGTGTCACTTTAACAAGGATCAGAAGATATGAAAGTAAGGTCTGTGATATATGGAGGGGGCCCTCCATATAGGCCTCAACGTTACTAAACTGCTATGAAATAGCAGATCAATAGCAGTTTAGGAACTGTTTTCCATCCAAAAAATATACTCAGATAGGAAAAAGACAGGGTGACGCTGTTTGAGTTCACACATATGGTCAGAATTTTTAAAAATACACAGAACGAAATGAAGTACAAGGACACCCCTAACAATACCTTTAACCTATGACACTAACACCAGCTGTCTATCCATCACCAAATAGTTGAACTTTTGCCACCAGGTGTGGTCCTATTTTGAGAATGAGCTCAACCAATACTTTCGTTTTATATCTATTTTTGTATAATTAACAGAAAGATATAGCATACCGCTAAACTTTTATCAGGCCAAATAGCATTTTCTGCAGAAAACACCATCCTTGCGTTCATATCAAGAAAAGTACCCAAAATCTTTTCTTTATCTCCGAGCAAAATGACATCATAGCTGAAATTTAAGTTGGTTATGTATAAAGATAACAATTTCTTTTATCTATTTAATTAGGTTTGGATCTTCGCGAAAATTTAAACATGTTTTGGAAGGGTCTAGTGGTCAGTCAGAGTCAGAGTTGAAGGAGACTTGAAAAGGTTTTTATTAATAATTATGGGTCACATTATTGTAAAGTGAATCGAAAATTTGTGACAAAATTTTTGGTTAATCGAGAGTACTCCTTCTGGGTACATTTTTTTCTGTTGAAAAATTTGGCATAAATATGGTCATTGGATCCCTAAAACATATATTAAATAAAATGAAATGTTAAATAAAATATAATAAATAGCAATGTAATACAAATTATTCCAAAAGATCGAAAAAAGGAAAATGTATAAGATGCAACAATGAAAAAAATACCTAGATCATATATATATTAAATGTAAAAAATAGTACTGTTGGGGAGGGGCATGCATCATAATTTAATATCTTACTTCACATTTTAATAATATTAAGCAAAACATTAAAGCAAAAGAAGCAAGAAGAACAATAATGAAAAGCAATATTACAGTGGCAAATGTTTAGCTGTGGAATTATTTTAATATCCGTAATTTTGAAATATAATGGAAAGCAGTTTTAGTGAGAAGTAGGTTATGCTCTGTCGCAATTACCAAGTTTTTATAAACTTATGATACATAGGTCCCCTGTAAAAATTATAAGTCCTGTGTCAATTTTATAAGTCCTATGAAAAAATTGATCTACCTGTCTGTAAACATGAGTACAACATCTTCCGAATCTTTATACTTCTTGATGCCTTCTCTGAGGAAATGTATCTTTTGCCCACCTCCTACAGATACCATTAAATCACCACCTTCCCATTTTTCATCCATTCCAAGAACCTTGAGACAGAAGTAGAAAGGAAATCAGTACGGTACTTTCTAATCTCAAGCAATTAAATACTCCCAGGATTCCAAACCATCAACACTGTTATTTCATACTGCATAACAGTATTGATGATTTTGAACCTTTTTGAACAGTTTAGTTACCAGACACTCAAAAAATGAGATGTTGGAATGTTCCCGCAATAAATTCACCATGAAATACCTAAGACATATTTGCCTCTAATCAAACTCCTTTTTTTCGAATGTCTTAATTAGTAGATCAGATTGCATTTTGCCGATCTACATTACACCACATAGTTCATCAGAATTTATTTTTCAATTTTATTTCCATCTTTCCAGTCTTTATTAATAATGAATACAACTATATCTGGTTATTAGATTTATCTTGAATCTTGGCATTTCATCCAGTGTGAAACCTAGGAGCCAGGGGTACCCCGCAAAGCCATTTTCGCACATCGACCTCGACTATACTTTGCCGGGGTTTGAACCCGCATCAATAATTAGATGTGACATTCGGCAGGTATTGTCGGTTTCATTGCACCACCTCGACCCAGAAAACGTAGAGAAACATAATAAACGTACCAAAACATCATGATTAAAATATTCTGCTGTATGCATAAATCTGTTGTATCCATCTGTTCTTTCTGTTGCCACGGTAACAATCAATAATTTCAATTTTCCTGCATATTCAAAAAGATTATTAAAAATGGAAAATACATCTACTAACAATCCTAGACTTTAAAAATTCAGGTTAATTAAGTACTGAGTAACATATGTTGTTTTATGAAGTTTTTTTTCAATCACAAATTTTGTCAAGAAAGAGACATAGACATGGTGTAATTTAGGAAAGACCAAGCCTTCCAAAAAACATGTATAGACACAATAAGTCTGACTGCCCCCTGTCAGAATTTTATTCAGTACATTCGTTGTATTGTTTCATTAATATATATTTAGAAATGAACACTATGCTATTACTATCGAAACTTTCTATGATTTTTGAACATAAACAAACTTTAAGGCTAAACTCAAATAGCAAATGACTGAACGATATGATATTCCATTAAAAAATAGGGAATCGGCATATTCGTAAAGCAATGGTCATTGAGCATTGATCTGTCGATAACTTTTGCTGACAGACTGACTAATAGAATGAAGTTAAAAAGTAAATAGAGGCATAAAAAAACGTTTTTAAGTTGATGCATTATAATTTATACATGCAACATCCCATATTGAAAATCTTTATAAATAGAAAAAGTTACCTGGATCTTGTACTTGTGCAGATGAATGGAGTATGCATATGAGAAAAACCAGAGCCCCAGCAGAATACATTGTCTGTATTTCAAGACCCACCCTACGATCTAATTCTAAAGCAAATAAAAATTGAATTTATGTAAAAAAATTTATGTCAGTAGGCCTATTGACCAACTGTATTGATGAACTTGTTAAAACTGAACAGGTAGCAAGTACAAAAATCTGTCGACAAAACTGGAAAATGTCATGTTTCTTTTTTATTTCTGCATTGCCCCTATACAGTACAGCTGACATGATTAGCCCCCTACCCCGCGATTACTGATAAGTATACCATCAATGCAGTTTCAGTAAATACGGTACTTCCGAATAGCCGTAACTGGCTTTTATATCTTTAGACAGACCGAAAGAGACTCTTAATCAAAAACAAATTTGCTCTGCGCGGGTGTGAAATTTCACAAAAACTCGCGGTATTGTTTGACGAGACAGATTTCCTGCAAAGTCTGGATTTAAATCAGCACGCTACGATGCGTTCGCATGCTTTATCACGTAGGCGGACGTAGCCACGCGTGAAAGCTCAAACCACAATTTTGTTCTCCAAACTTGCTTTGATAAAACGCCTTAACATATTTTGTTAGATATGGGTCACTGATGGAACGCGCCGAGTAGGCGCGGTCTATCGTTGGCACATGCCTAACAAAACAATTATTTCAAGGTATCGCCGAGGAAAGTGTTGTTTGCGAGGTACAGACTTGGTAGAGGTGATCGCACAAATATGAGGTAATAACAGACAGTCGCTCATGTTTGGAAAAATATATCTTTTTGAATGAATTCGTTTAGCGTTTTTCGCTGGGAGAAGTCTACCATTGTGCAATATTAACTTCAAGTTTTTCACCGAGAGTAATACAAAGAGAAATACGAATTTTGTTGTAGTATATGCATAATTCTTTTTCACGTAAACTGCTGATACGTGAATCTCGTTCTCGCGATATTATTTTACATATGATTATAAAAATAACCTGGGTTACCCCATAAAGTGCTCTTGTGACGTCACAACCTTTCATTCTATCTAGGTAACGGAATCCAGAAAATCCTATCTCATTTACAAATACAGCTCAAAAATATCAATAGCTACGTGCCTTTTGACCAAAAATGGTGCAAAAACAGTTACGGATATTATCTCCGAGCGAAAATTCATGGTATTCAAGTTATTTACAAGATCCAGTCGTAAAGAAACTGAAAAACCATTCATCGTGTTGTAAAAATCAAACGTGTTGAAAAAGTTGTGTCCAAAAATGGACATGATGGGCAGGAATCGGTGATCAATCTACAGTGTCCACAGTACTAGTTTTCACTCGGTTACTTCTGCAGTGAAGTCGTCAGTAAAACAATATTATTCGGATTTTTAAAGCCTTGTCAGTAGCCACCATCGCCCGATGTGTTATGCACTGTCGATCTAACGAACTGCTTTCCATAAGCTTTTCGTAGGTCCATAATAATATCAGAAAAACAATACCAAATTTTACCACCAATATTTGAAGGTTAAACTGTTTAACCGCGTTTCTCTATTCAGTGCTCAATATTTGATTAGTCATAGTCATATTCGCGTTGAACGTGGTTCTTCAATGGTACCATATTACAGTAGGTAAGCAAGCAGATTCGCAGATAAGTTTTTGTGAGAAGGAAAGAAATAAGCTTGTCTCAAGACTTTTTCATAACAATTACCAATTCCAACGGAGAGTATCAAACATATTGTGCTTTGGAGGTCAAATTAAAACTTATAAATTAAACCTGGGATCGCAATACCGGACCGTCTGAACGGGAAGAAAGGACAGGTTCCGTGAAAAGGACATTAGAACACTATTGAAAAAGGATGATGCGCGATTGTGGTGTATGTCGATATTTTTAAATTGACCTAACCATGCATAAATGGAACCACAATTGATCCTGACAACGTTTTCAAATGCCTGATGTTCATCAAAAACATATTTTCTCGCTTAAATCGACGTGAATTCCATGAAATGCACTCTATAGGTTTTAATGCGCACCGAAGATCAAGAATACTTTGAAGTAGTCAACTTCGTAAAGTTAGTGGTATGCTTTCAGTGCCAAACACAGTAAAAAAGTAAATAAAAAGCACGCGGAGAACAAAAAATAACAGATATATTCGAAGGATTTTACAGAATTTTTAAATTTTCTTGAATGTTATAAAAAGTTGTTGGTTAATCTCTTGAAAGTGAGATTAGACCGTGCAACAATAATAACGAACTGCGCCGTATTAATGAGATTCGTCCATTGCCCATGCATGGCAAGGCATATTTAGACAAAGGTGGATTGAATATCGATTCTGCACCAGATTGACTACACTAATTCGCTCAGCAAACTTACAATTATGTCAACAACAAATCGGATTGTCCTAGATTAACGATTTAGCTATCTTCGTGTTGTGGTATAGTATAGATGGGTTGCATCTCATCGGCGTGTGCTATTTACTACCCACGCCAGACAGCGTGTTGGCAAGTTTTTGATTAGCGTGCATATAACGTTTTGCCTAAATTGCTTAGGTTGCGTTAATGACTAACTAGCACAGTGTTGTATCTTGTGCAGCGCAGCCTACTGTGAGCGAGAGTCAGCCTTCACAATACCGTTTGTAAAGTGGTAGTATTGTCAGTGACAGGAAAACTTCGCATTGAAAATGCAATTCGCTCCGCTGACAACACCTTGGGCACGGCGATTCCAAACTCTTGGAGCGCTTCACTACGTAATATCTTTTGTATTTTTCGGTAAGTATTTCATGACGTTGCTATTATTATTATGTATGCATCTTGATAAAAGCGAGGTTATAGTAGTCCAAAATATTTTGCATGAACGTGTTCTGTTAAGTGTGGGTCACTGATGGACCGCACGGCGCACACGCAACGAAATAACTGGGATCTGTTGTAAACCTTCATATTTTACCTGTTATAAAACTTTGCTTCCTTTCCACTGTCCTGATATCAATGCTCTTTCACTATTGTCGAGCTGAAACAATTTTTAACTACCTACTTTGAAAAAACTGGAAATAGAATATAACTCTGCACGAATAATGCAAAATTCGATTTGGAGTGTTAGATTCTTTTTGTAGTAACACAGAGCTTGGGGTGTTGTCTCTTGCTCCGTATTTATTTTCAAAACGACTTACAATACTGAGGTTTTTCTATGGTTGTAAGATTTGTCAACTTTTGACACCGCTGATCCCCAGTGACAGTGAAAGCAGTAAATTCTTGTTGGTGATATTCAGAAAATAAAATTCAACTACAACTTGGCTTTGACTTTTTTGCTTTGAAATTCAACATTTTTGGAGGAAAATCTACGATATAGTTGGGGCGCGCTGAAGCGAGAAAATTTTGCCTAATTTAAAATTATTTTGATGTAAAAACCTTGATCCTTCAATCCCCTTTCCTACGTGCGGAGAGAACACCTCCATTTTCATTACTATGGCGCTCTTAAGACAGGTTTTGGCAGTGTTAGACGCTAGAAATATTACTGGAATTTTATATTTATTCGAGTTTTCATTTTCAACTTTCAGCTCAAATCTGTTTGGCGTTTTTTGTGTACACATTCTTCACCAGGCTATGGCCTCTATCAGTAATATATCTCATTTATATGTGGTTCGACCGTAAAACGCCTGAGCGTGGTGGAAAACCAGTTTATTCAATTAGAAATTGGGCCATTTGGTATGGACTTCGCGACTACTTCCCCATAAAGGCGAGTACTGTATTTTCTTCTGTTTTATAGTGCAAGCTAGCTGTAACAGATGCACTCTTTTATTGTGATTTTCTTGTAGAAGTAGTAAAAAAATTTTGATTTGCTGATTTCGTTGGTTGTATTGTCACGATTGAACAGACATTAGCAGATCTTAAGCATTAGATCCAATATGCCCTATGCTCAAAATATATGTTAACAAAGAGTCGATTTTTAATGTGGGAGTGAAGGCCTAGTGCGAAACCCGGCAAATCCGGCTCTCTTATCCATGCCCACCACTGAACACAGGGTGTAATAACTTGGGTGAGCCAAGCCGAAAAGGAAAAAGCAAATCTTTCCAGCAATTGTGACCCTGTCTGTCTACAAGTGGCCGATGTTACAGGGCCTTGGACAGAGTTATCCACTCTAAAAAGTGGCAATAAAAAATGACTACTTTTTCTAGGTAAAATGTGTATTTTTCACGGTGGCATATCTGTTACGCCCTAAATGACATTCCGGATACGTCATGTTTGTTTCAAAGTCCAGCCATGTGCCCGCGTTAAACACCATGTAAAAATTTTCTATTATGTCGCAAATAGTGAATTATCACTCTAATCCCTCCTTTAGATACACAAAACTGCTGACCTCGATCCACGACGCAATTATTTGCTGATCTGTCATCCGCATGGTGTTCTTTGCCCCGGAACCTTTGTCAATTTGTGCAGCACAACAACCGACACACAAAAGCTATTTCCAGGATTGAATTCATATCTGACGATGTTACCATTTTGGTTCAGAATTCCAATATTTCGAGATTATATTATGACTGGTTGTGAGTATTTTAGCATGTAAATATTGTTCTGTGTTACTGTAATCAAAATGCAGCTATACATAATATTGTCAACGTCAAAGCATGGTTCGTCTATTTTTTTATTGAAATTCGCTCAGAGCAAGGCCAAAGGAGAAGAATCAAACTTGAAAATTCTCCTGGAGCCACTAAAGTGCAAAGCCACTAAAATGCAGGAACTAAGGAACCCCCATCCCTAATAGATGTGTATTAACGCGAGTTCTAAAGCCTTTTGGGTCATTTTAGAGTTTGCGTCGCCTTCCTACAAACAACAACTTGTTATTATGGCTGTGGAAATAAAATTTTGTTGGAATTTGCGTTCAATTTTTTTTCTTGGATTTCAATCACTCTAAACTGATATTTTAAACCATTTTTTACGTTACAGCATGTAGGTTCTAAACTATGAATAGTTAGCCAACGTTGAACAAGGCAAAGGGCTGGGCAATTTAATTTGGTGATTCAGGTCGATCCGAAGCACAAATTATTCAACCTAATCATAAATCGTTCACTGCAACAAAAATTTCTAAAGAAAGTGAATTTTTATTTTCAACGAAAAAATGCAGTTGATTTTGGTCGTTAACTCCCGTTCTTTCCCAAGATTTCCAGTGGTGAATTATCTTGCATGAAAATTCGCGAAATTTTGAACCATAGACCGCATGACTCATCGCTGCGAGTTGCGAAACTAGTGTTGGCAATTATAAGTAAAAGTACCTAGTTTATCTAGTACACTTAGTTTGCCGAGTTTATTTTCGAAGTACTTTTAACCTAGATTCAAAAAATGTTTTATTTACCTAGTTTAACTTTCTTTTTGAAATTTTAACTAGTAAATTTATCTAATTTTCAACTAGGTACCTGGTTCAAAAAACTAGGTAAATCATTTTTTCATTATAAAATGACCTTTCCTTTCTATTTTTAGCTCTTGTATCGTCCACAAAAGCATCTATACAACACCTCATTACTAAACCAGAAGGTGGAAACATGGTCGGGATTTTGCCAGGTACTAAGAAGTTGCTCATAGTGGTATTTGCCTGTTTAAACCTATGTTTTCAATTAAAATCGATTCGAGTTGCTAAATGACATTAACTGGGAGCTTAGTACGACGAACAATAAATGAAATATGCTTTCATCCTTTTTTACTATGTTCCGTGAAATCAACCTCGTTTATTTGTTCAAGTAAGTTATTAATGCAGTAAAAATGTAACGAGGGTTTTGATGAAAATCTTTAAAACGCAAAGGAAAATATTGTCTTTTCATACGAACTTTAATAGTGGTTTATGTTCGTATGCCGACCTGAGTTTGTCTTGGTCTACCTCGAAATATTTTTTTTCCATTTTTCATGCAAACAAATGTTTTCTAAATACAGGCGGTGCACCTGAATCGCTCGATGCAAGACCGGGAGATATTAAGATTATTGTTCGAAAACGAATGGGATTTGTTAAAATGGCAAAAGTTAACGGGTAAGTCGATAACCTTATAATAATATATTAGTTTACACGAGGAAAGCATGAGATGTCAGTTTTTCCCTATACTTACTATTTTTTCTGCATCAGTCCCTTTTTCTTTTTCAGCGTCCCTCTCGTTCCTTGCTTTTCATTTGGCGATCATGAATTATGGGATCAAACTGATAATCCACCAGGCTCAAAACTTAGAAGATTCCAAGAATTTTCAATGAAATATTTGGATGTCGCCTTCCCAGCGTTTCATGCTCGGGGGATATTTCAGTATAATTACGGGTTGCTCCCACGAAGACGGCCATTGAATTTTGTGGGTGAGTGATAGTATATAATTTTGCGATTGTATCCTGTCACCGTATTCTATCAACTGAATTGCTGTAATTCGTGGTGTCTGTCCCCAATCTTAAATTTCATTTCGTCAAGAATGAGTCACGGTTGGACCGCGTCTGGTCGACGCGATCCATCAGTGACTCATACTTAACAAAAGATGCTTCGGCAGAAATTGGATCTATTGCTTTGTCGAAAAATTTTTTTGACAAACATCCTTGATAAAATTAAATTTCTGTTTGTGTTACGGACTCTCTCTTGATGTTGCTAGAAATTGACAACATTACCATCAAACTCTGGTCCTTCACTGTTCCGCATAATATTGTCCGAAGACTTCGGATAAATCATTTATGGGCTGTAGATATATTGGACTCTAAAGAGTTATTTACATTCTTTTATATGCAGTCATAAAAAAATTAGGTTGGTATTCAGCGATAGATCGCGCTGAGCATTTTCGAATATTTTTATATGTGAGTCGAATACTTTAGTGGTATGGAATCGAATCTTTGCCAACTACATTTGAGCATGAACTAAAACCATCCCTGACCGATAATAAAGAAACCATTTCAAGATATTTACCTGTTACTGCTAACCTAAACCGAGGTGGCGTTGTTTCGAAAACCTCATCTGCACCATTCGGTTAGATTACAGTTTTCAATTCGATGTACCAAACCCTAGACTGTATCACACTGGTTGCATAAACAAATCTTTTATTCCCTTGGGCAGTGGGAGCACCGATCGAAGTTGAAAAGGGATCCAAATCCATCTAGTGAAGTCTTGGAAGCTCTCCGTGAAACATACATTGAGAAATTAGAAGAACTTTTCAACAAATATAAATCAAAATATCTGAGTGAAGATGTCAAATTGATTATAAACTAACGAAATTAAGTTTTTGACAAACTTATGCGAAAATTTTAAAACGTCAAATTCTCTGCCCAAACTGCAAAGTTGGGATAGAATTATTTTGAAATTTCTTAGATAGTAATTTGTCTATTATGGATTTAATTAATTAATTTCAGTATTCTCTTTCTAATAAGAGTAGGGAAATAGATTCGATGATTCGAAGCGTGAATTATTCAAATCCGTCGGGAATCGACCGCAAAACTTTAATCCGTAGTTGCAAATTGAGTTTAATATTTTGGCAAAAGCAATGCTTGCTATTCATTCGAGATCATTTCTGTCAAAACTTTGATAATTTCCTTGGGATAAGTTTCCTCAAAGTCGGATTCCAAAAATCCTGCACAAGAGAGTTTGAGATATTCGAGCTACTAGAGTTGAGTAGGTTTTTCGAAATCCCGAAAAGATAACAGATGCTTTTTGCCCGACTTCTACGTGGATCGTCCAATACCGTGCTGCGATAAAAACGTGAACCCCCGTAACAATCGTTGCTCCCGTTTTACCAAAGCTACCTATCCACTCGGCGCGATTCATCAAGAGGTCCAAGGCACTAGACCTAAATTGGATGTTCGAGCTACAGAGATGGTTAGATATTTGTGGTTTTGCTGGCATGTTGTGATATTGATGAAATTGACCTACGATTTATCCTATGTATTCCGATTATTGTATTAAGTAATATTATACTTTTTGCATTGTGCAATAACTGATTCTTTTATAGCTTTAAATTATAAAAAATAAGGTTACAAATGGAGTTGACCTCTCGTTCAAATATTGCAAGTTTAATCGTGTCCATGCTAAAAGAAAAAACGGATAGCGACGGGCCGAACCGCTCCGCACTGTAACGGAAAATGCAATAATATCACTGGTCTATTGACAGAAATTCAAAGTCGACTTCTTTGGTCAATTATGCCCGTAATTAACATAAATCTCATCAGCATGGCGTTTTTTTAAATTTGAAAATATGCAATTACTGCAATAGACTAGTAAATTTACTGTACTTTTGTTTTGTTTGTACAGTGTTTTGTTTATACGTCGTGCAGTTGAGTTCCACCTTCGACACAATGATATAAATCGTAGGGAATTTTTCATGTGCCCACAAGTCTAGTATTAACAACTACTACAAAATTCTTCGAAAAATCGATTAAAAACCGAGTACACTAGGTTTATTTGAGTGTTAAAAATAAATGAATTTCTTGTTACCTAGTTATATATTAGGTAAATTCACTTTTTTATGGTTCGCTCTAAACACAACCATAGGCCGAAAACGTGCCAAAAATGAGCTAAAAACGGTAGCTGAAATGAGCTACTACAAGAGAAAGCATTTGCCTGGAAAAGCCGAAAACATTCCACACAGAACCAAACCACCATTTTAATGCGCAGAGAGTGGTGTTTTGCCCTAGGCAATAATAAACCATCGACCACTGCTTCCTTTTAGTCGCCTCTTAAGATACGCAGGAAATATGTTTAATCAGATGTCAGTAAAAGTATTCTAAAAATAAACTCTGTATAAAATGCAAATTCGGTACTTTTACCTAAAATAGCCAGTAATCGTTAGATACACATGTAATATTCTGATTTATGTGTTAGACTTCATCAGAATGTATAGCTACGGCAAATAAAGTAACCTTTTAGCAGACCGAAATGTAAGGGGGGGGCGGATATAAACGGTTCTAGACTCATTTCATCGTATATAGCTGTATAGAGGACCATGAACTTGATTTTTATGAACCTCTGACTACATCTCTGTTAAGATTATTAAATTTTTATCACCATAAATATTGCAAACCAGTTAGGTGTATATAATTTTAGCTTGACAGACAGTGGCAGCGCAAGACTTGTGCGCCGAAAAGGGACAGTTTTCTTGGCTTGTTGTAGGAAAATTACACACCGTTATTGGGACACACGGGCGCAAGAAAATTTTGCTATTCTTCCAAGCCACCCCCCCATCTGATGCTGACATGCGTGACACCCTAACCGAGCGGTAGGCGTGATAACGTTGCCGGTTGGCCTCAAGAATAGATAAAAAACAAGAGCCCTGGCTCACGAAGAGGGCTGTATTCTTGATCAAACTTAATACAAACTAAAAACGTAGACGCAACATATAGTGAACTCAAAACAGACGGATTCAAGATTAGAAAAATATTGAAATAAAATTCGAAACATGAGAAAAAGGCGAGTTAAAACTCGGTACGCTACACATGAGAAGAAACAGTAATGTAAAATAGGGGGAATCAGTAGTGAGAAATTTATAAAATAGAGAAATAAACTCATTCGTGCAATCAGCGAGTGGTCACTGCATGGTCATTGATTATGATCTTCTCACAGCGACACACCAGTGTACATTAATGTTGATTCAAGGTACAACATGTTGAACTATAGCGCTTATAGCAGATTACTCTCGATGGCAGAGGTAAATAGTTCGGATCAAGATATCCAGAACTCAATGAAGCAAATAAAAAAGAGGTATAAAATTTATTTACTACAATAACACGAATATTACATTATTTATTGCTTGGTTAGGAGAACAGTGATTGCTATCATTTTTATTTTTAATATTAACTGTAAGACAAAAAGCCCACTGACGTTTCTATTTAATGGTGTCCTGAAGTCTTAGCTGAAATAAGCGATCCGTGCCTATTTCCTGGTGCTCGCGAATTTCACCCTTGGATTTTTCACACCCACTGCGTGCTTGCGTGCGATTTTGAAATAATCGCGAGACACGCTGTAGGTTTGATTGTCTGAGAAGAAACAATCGTACGAAGTGCTCACACGGCCATACCGGCCGGAGCGTCAGCCGAGGGCCGAGCATGATCGCCACAAAGCCGTGGCGAATGATAAAGTGCCAAACAACCACAGACCATGCCCGACTCTGTGGTAATAATGGGTACTAATGGTTCGAAAATTAAACGTACGAATTCTCTCGTCCAGCGGGACTTTTAACCAATACGGTCACCACTCCTAAACAAACCAATTAAGAAATGCGCAACTCCAATAATGAACATATTATTTCGAATAATTGAGTTGGAAGATTTTCGTCGGAGGACGATTAACATGATTTCAGACGGGCCGAATATAACATTAACTTACACCGTTTAATCTGAAATACATACACCACTGCTTACACTAGCTTAAACTATGAGTATGTGCTCAAGACTATTCTCTCACAGCGTGTGCAAGTCGCAAAAATGTACAGCGTAACTTTGAATTTCGCCTTAAATCAAGCCAAGGTTCAAATTAGATCGATATGAGGGAAACTTTCTTTGCAGGATGTAACATTTTAAGACATAAATTGGGTCATCTTACTGAGGTATTATAAATTGTAACATACAAACATAATAACAATCAAAGAACCATACAAACCTAATCACTCCGACAATCAGTGCAGCTCTCCGAAATCGAAATATATTTTTTTAACTCATTCCTTACTGATATAATCGAATAACGTTTTATTTTCTAGGTTCGTGTATTGCGGCTCAAAGCCAAAAGTAGCGGAGGCACCACCTATAAAAAACATACCTCGGCACATTCATACGTTTTCTATCCCTACAATAGGAATACTAATTATGACAGAGTAGAGCCTTAGAAATTTAGAAAATTCATATTGCCACGAAGATGCCTACAGTTTTTGCAAAATAACAGCTATTTGGCTATTGTATTTCGGCGAGATTCCTGCGTGAAACTGACACAACTAATTGTCATAACTAAATGGAAAACTACGCAGAAATTGGAGGCACTACACACACACTACACAGTCACGATCATAGGGTCAAATATTAAGTCGTACTTTTCGGATTCCTTATGGAAAATGAACACTTCAACAAAAGATACAATAAATACAGTACTGGAACGTGGCTATTGACTAAAGTAAGGAATACCGCAACGACCTGATCATAGATCAGACGGGCATTGCGGATGAGAACGCTGTTTTGATCACGCCAATTAAAATGTAAACTAAAAGACTGAAACATTATCGCCCCAATGATTATTTATTTTATTGCTTTCTTAATCATTCAACATTTATGGTATACGAATTCCCTTTGGCTCGTCTTTTGTGATATTCTCTATTCCACCTTTTTTCAGTTCATCCTTCCCCTCCCATTTTAAAACCCCCAATAAAAAAACTTTATTACACAGTGTTTTATGTTACCTCCCGGCTGGATAATTGTGGGTCATCGGTGAATCGAGCCACCAATCACTCCATAACCAAAATCCAAATTAATATACTATTAAAACCCTAAGAGGGCCTGAGTCCTCACACCTTATAATTTATTCAGTTTTTAACTGTAACCTAAACCTAACCTAACCTAACCTATACTAAATTTCCCACGCTCGACGGCATCAAACTATTCCCACCATTTGCACATTCACTGGTGCTATCTATACAGCCCATCCCAGTAGTCTCACAAACACTGGAAAGGTCGGCATAGATATCACCAGTGACGCCCCAACATATATTTCTGTAACCCCTATATATATATATTCGTTGCCCTTCCTTGTAATATTATTTATACTTCTGTAACCTTTATATATATATATATATATATATATATACATGTTTTCCATCCATGTTATATTTTCATCTCTTTTGTCATGTGTCGTGTCAGTTTCCTCTTTTCTTTTTCATTCATTTGTTTTATTTTTTATTCGATTACAGGGTCTATGCCGCACACTGTGTTTTAGGCCCATAAGGTCTTGTGCATACTCCCTGACATTTTTAATAAGGATGTATTTTTCTACTTTTATCGTGCATGCTAAACGGCAAAATAAATACATACATACACACAAAATAAACGCGATAGACACGCACATTGTCATCGGACGTTTTTTGCAGAAACTAAAACATTTTAATTGCATAACAAACGCTGGGTTCAAATCTTCAATCGCACCGGAATCAAGTATCGTTTCCGCAATACTAACAAGAATGTTGCTTTCACGTTCCTCTGATATCGTTTCGAGCAATAAACAATTCAATTGCATATTTTGTCTCCCGATTGTTCGAGATCCATAAGAATGATGTGTACAAAATCTCCAGGTGGAATAATAGCTTGAAAATCCTTTTTAAAGCCAGTTGCTCTGTTCCTTTGAACGATCAATGATAGCCAATTCAATCACAAATAGACAAGTGTTCGGTGGTGAGTTGGCAAGGATGAAATCAAATATGTTTTAAACCAGGTAATTGTGCCCGCCAGCTTTAACGTAATATTTTGATCTGTCAATAGTTTATAATTATTACAGATCATTTCTGGAACGCAGGCTGGTGTTTGAATAAGTTTACTTCAATATTATAGTCAGTTGGCAGTGAACACTAAATGAAGAATTCCGTTGCACATCGACGAAAACCAATATTTCTTTTCATACAGAAATATATTCAGGAATTGCCGATCTATCCCCCACTAAGATTTCTCTTTTGTTTTCGGGAGATATACGAATATTCCAAGCTATATTTGGCGTGATTCGTTGATATCTTGCAATGAACTACCTATCCCTCCTCCTTGTTTCCTTACAATCCTGGATCCGTGTGTGAGAGAATTCACAAGGATACACGAATGAGATAATATCAAGCTAATATACAAAAATATCATGTTCTCATTCCACAGAAATATAAGTTTATTGTAAGCTTTCGTTAGAACATAGTCTAACTTCTTCAGACAAGATTAAAGTGTCTATATTTGGCGGATGAATATGTTCCGGCGTAGGCGTATTTATCAGCTGTTGTTTCTTTATTATTAGATTGAACTGGACGTACATCATAATGGGCGTATCACGGTTCGTGCTCAAAAATGTCGATATCGAGCGACACGCGATAATCTGTACTACTAAAGTCAATGATAATTCGACCTTTTTTGGTAGAATCAGACACTAATGGGTCGCGCCGTCAAGACGGCTTGAAGAGATAGGGGCGGTGATTTCGAAGGTGTGATATTGAATGATCCTCTGTAAATACGCATACAGGATAGTATTTTGTTCTGATTCGCCGCGAATAATGCCTATGGTATCATAGCTGGCTGCGTTAATAATTGCGTGTTATCATTCTTATCCTTTCTCCGATCACTACATAAAAAACTATCTACCTTTTTATCGGACAAATGGGAGAGGTCATATGGTGAATAAAATAATTTGAAAATACTCCTTCCAAAGCAAGGCTCTCTCTCTATCGAACACAAGTTTATGTTTCCAAATATCGTATAACTTGAGGTAACTAATCATATAACTTACTACACCTAACTAAACTTTTATTTCAGCTCCATAGTTGGCATTAATTTTAAAAACTGAACACAAACAGATGGAAGCAAACAAAACTTCCATTTTACGCTTGTTACTATACTAATAACGATTAATCCTTCCCTATTCACTTTTCCTGCCCACCACAAAGCTTCTAGCACGTTCCTGTCTTTTCAAACGTAAAAAGTACAGAATAGATAGAAGGACACCATAGACGCCTGCATACCTTCTTATCTCAGTCAGAAATTATATTTTGCAAAGAATCAACCACAAATGTGTATCAGTGTCCCATTCTGAGCAAAAATCCAATCAAAATATTTCTGACTCGGATAATAGTACTGCAAATTGCCGGATATCGATATTTTTGTTTACGACCGTGAGCACAGACCCTGCTATTCTCATTGTGACGCGCGATATTTTCTGCCTTATAGTCTATATCAAAATCAGCTTCTAAATTAACTCTCCGCCGGCATATATTCTTCCGCGAACTATAAAGGGGAATATTCTTAAATTTCTCGAAAACAAAAGATAGATCTAAGTGGGGAACATTCTATTCTTTATGTAGATGGAAATAAAATCCTTTTCCCAGAGATTTGCAACAGAATGAGCTTTTTTCGCACACTGCCCGGAGACTATTATATTAGTAATTTAAATATACTGCTCAACGATCCTATTCATTTTACTTTGAACAAACTACAAAGTATTAAATGTTTTTACGCTGAGATAAGAAAAGTGCGAAACAGGGCGTTCAAAGTGCATCACTTTTTATAGATTATAGACTAGAGTTATAGATAGGGTGCCCGGTTAGGTTAATCGTTGGGAATAAGCTTCGAGCTACGCATCTATGATTGTCATGACGCAAATGGATTATGTGCGAAAGGTCTGCTGGACGTCCCACCGGTGCACAGTAGCTGCTTACGGCCTCCTCCACCAACCTGGTCAACGTACAGGAAAAATTAGAAATATAACAATCTAAAAATCCTCACCCCGATTAGGAACTGGCACGAGAGGTCGTGGTTCGTCATAAGATTAAGCTGAATTCTCGGGTTTCCTCTCCCCCAGGATGAAAATAAAGTCCTATATTTAATAATGTTGGCTCTTCGTTTTGGAAAAACGGTTCGCATGCCGCTTATACAAAATTGGAGAAATAATAGGATCCTAAAAAACATTAGGACCCAATTCGAATTCTGGATGATTTGATTCTGCGTTTTTTTTATGTGCGTGTTGCGAAGGATGGTTTCTGGGTCTAGTGAAGTTTAGTACCATATTCCCGAATGTCATTAAAATAAAAACTGGCAGAATATTCTCATCCTAACTAGGTGGCGCCAATGCTGCAAGCATCTGGCATTGTCTCCCGGGTTAGGATGAGTCGCTTGTAACATGGGAAATTTTTATGATAATCGGATATATGGTACTAAACTTCATGAGACCCTGGTTTCTTTCATTATCATTCCTAAATCTATTTGTATCAATTAAACTACTGCGAAACCCGAAAATAGCGACTTCTTGGGGTAACTTCGTTCTTCTATTATCGTGCAGATTGAGTTTTTATTGGGTTTTATGTAACTTTATTCTTTTACTAGCAAGAAAAACGGTGCGGTCGCGGAAAAGCTGGCAATTATGTGCAATATAAAAATTTTTACAACATTTCATTGAAGAGAGTATATAAAAATATACACATATATAATTCCAACAAAACAACTAAAATTGTTTGCACGTCAAAATGTAAGCTTCTGTGTACGCCAGGTGAATCGTATATGCTTATATTTAAACTGTATTCGTAGCATAACAATTAATTATGAGGACATATAAAATTAGGATTTGTAAAGACCACCCTTGTTGTACAATAAATAGATACCTGTGTCGGCGCTGTGGAACAGTTCAGAGTTAGTGGCCTTATACCCTGTAATGCAGAATGTGTAGATTTATAAGTTGCAATGAAGTCTTGACTGCGTGGGCACTTTTTAGAAGTTATAGGGTGCCTGGTGTAAAGGTGGATTCTTAATGGAAGTCTTTTTCCATTATTAAAATCATGCTTGCAGGGGCTAAACATTAAAAGATACTTTGGGCTAACCAGCTAACATATTTCATTGTGAATTCTAAGATATAAGTTATAGCTTCACACTAATATTTTTCAGCAACATGTATCAATATGGAGCTTGGACACAACTTCAGCCACAGCGACCACAGCTTCCGCAGGGCTGGGAAGCAAAGTGGGATCCTGGAAGCAAAAAATGGTTTTATATTAACCATGCTACTAAAACTACACAATGGGAACCTCCTGTACCCACTGCAGTAAGAATTATCTTGTTTCCTAATCTGTAATGATGTAGATTTTATACCGCTTATGAACCATTTTTGAATTTTCAAATATTTCGGCAAGAAATGTGTCTTTATATTTATTTCAAATTTCAGTTAATTGCAACAAAAATACAGAAAATTTGCAATTATTCACAGTTATTGACTATAAAGTTAGGTCATTTTTGAGTTACATAAGGTTATTCAAAAAAAAAAGATTTTTTCAACCGATTTCTGACTTCTTATGAAACGTTTCAAAACACCTGCGGATTACATTTGTGAGGCGGTCAACTCATACTTTAGTCAATCAAACCATATAGTCCAACGTTAAAATTTCATTAAGAGTGCTTGGTCTTTTACAAATGGTCTTTTACAAATGGTCTTTTACAAAATCTTAGTTGTATACCGATTGCAACAGAATATCATCTATCTTAATTAAATGTTTTGCGTCATTTTTTTGGAAACTTAAGATATGCTCATATGCTTCTTGGTAGGTGTTGGGGGGCGGGGGAGGTCAAAGTAAATTCCATACAATTGCCAGAGATGTGTGAAATCTTGGCGAGGCATATAAAAAAAAAAGTAAATTTTTGCAACCAATTGGGATCCCATCCATAATGTGCATTTAGAATTTGGTTTCTGACGTACTTTGCAAAAATATGTGCTCTGGGATCTGTTTCAATTATGGAGATTTTGAAGCTACTGAAATTTCTTTGAATACACTCTTAACAAA
This sequence comes from Styela plicata, assembly GCA_963675895.2. Lineage (NCBI taxonomy): Eukaryota > Metazoa > Chordata > Ascidiacea > Stolidobranchia > Styelidae > Styela > Styela plicata. The sequence continues at coordinate 3,026,468 of OZ023143.1, forward strand.
ATTTGATCTAAAATTTCATTATCACTGTGCACTGCATCTTATATCCCTATCCATACAGTACATTCAAGATGTAATAAATTGTAAATATTCTCTTGTACATATCATTTATTGAACATCCTTATTGAATAAGCCACTATACTGTATAGTTATACTGAGCTACCTTTCATAAATAAACTGCGGTACTCATCTTGATTTTTTTTTGATGTGATATATTTATTTTATCAAGGACTATATGAATGAACTTTCCATTCATGTTATAAGAAGTTTACTTCTGTGTTTTAGGTTTGACCAAATGATATTTTATTATTCTTCTACCTCGAGTAAGTATCCCAATCAGAAATTTGATAATATAAAGCATGAGCCACCCATCCATGAATAACCCATTCTTACCAAAATATTTTTTGACGATTTATTTTTGACTGGGATAAATATCAACATGCCTGGTTGAGGTGTGTTGATACTAAATATGTCAGCTTGGTAAATATGTTTTGTTAATCATTCACTAACCCGCAGGATACCAAATTTAAGCAGTTTGTCAATTATTATTATTTCCGCAAAGTATTCTGCTTAGTACCAGTACTTGTCAACTTTCTGCAGACTCATTTAATACTGGATAGTTCAAATAAATAGTAGATAGTTCATCAGACATTAGTTAATTATATATACTGGTAATTATTTATATATATACAATGACGAAAGATAGTGGGATAGTTTTGAAGCAGTATACAAAGCAGGTCGAATTTTTTTACCACTGTCATATAAGTATTATATCGTATAATGTATAAGGTTGCTTCGGTATGCTCGAATGTTGATCAAAATGTACAAGTAATATTACTAGTAAATATCGATGTGTTAACTGCTAAAACTACAAATTTATTGTCTTGTGTGTGATGTATTGCTGCATTATATTTCTGGTTAATTTTCCTCTGATGACGGAAATATCCCGCGAGTGTTTCAAGTAGTAGAGTCACCACCATTCTGCCGGTCTGCAGTGCTAAGGCCTAAATGTAAACAATGAAGTGATTTGATTTTAAACAGGAGGACATGAAAATATTATTTTCTTCAAAATGTCACACATTATTAAACTATATTTGTTTTATAGGCACAATATCGAGCTCCGACACCTACCAACATAACACAGACCAATACGACAAGCTTTATCGATAACCATTCTAAAAATGCCGAGATTATAATATCTGAGTATGATGGTGTGAACAAAGAATATGCCGAGTAATGTTTTTGCTTACTTTTACTGTATTCTGAAAAAGACGTCGTTATACTCGTTGAATGAACATTTTTTTTTCATTGCAGGTTCACAAAATATCACATACATTCAAAGGTCTTTTATAATGGTTGGCCCTCTCCCTTATGATATATTTTGAGTAAATTGTTGAACTGTTATTTTGATTTTAAGTGGCGAACTATATACAGTAGGTTTGAAACATTCTGATTCAAACGTTTGATACACAAAATCGTAAATTATTCTGTTTGAGTTTTTAATCGATTCGGATATGTCAAAATAAAACAGCATAGATTTTCTGATGGTAGATGTAAGTTTTGACAGGTTTCTGGGAAATATTAAATTTGTTGTCAATTATTTTTCAGGAGTCTACTTCGAGTTTATCAGAACAATATTACTAGTGTAAGGAAAACTTTAGATGACAAAGGATACAGGAAAAAGAGGGTAAGAAGAAATTAGCTTGTTAATAGTCGATAAGAACTTGTCCGATCATACTGGTGGTTATTCATCTTCGCTACACTTTGTCCGTTATTCAACAACCAAACAACACCTTTTTGTTTCTACCAGCATGAAATTCCACTTACTAATCCACAGAAGCGTACGCTAGGGTACCCGTATTGCAGCGTCAGTGATAGAATCCTTTTTCGAAAATTTAGCATTTCATTAAAAGATGTGATAATGTACGATTAACTTTCTGTCATCACCTAGGGTTAAATTTCACCATTACACACTGAGAACATTTTATCGCTAGATGTCTCTTGTCAGTTGGTAAATACAATTTGTCCTACTCAAATATATTCGGGATAGAAGATAAAGGGGTTCAGGACAAGTCCCCTCTGTATTATTTGATACCATAATAATATAAAGCTGGGAGATATTAGGTATATTTTATACCACCATACCGCCGCCAAATTGCTGTTATTGTCGGTATGCCAAGCCATTTTCTGCTATCAAAAACATGCTATAGTGCTGTATTGAAGAGCCACGTGAGGGGCGCTCTAGTAAAAAAAAATTAAGTACATTCCACTTTTTTGTCATTACGTAATGCGATAATGCATCATCTTGTAACCATTTGAGACGTTGTGTCACGAAACACTGGTATCAGGGAAAAAGGCATTGCGAAAATTGACATGATACGATACGATTTGGAAAAATCGATACCGGTATTTGCTGGCTTATCGATATGCTACCCAGCTCTATCATGATAGGGCAATTTCAGAATGTGAGCTACTCTGCTACTTCCACTTGGCACCCGAAAAATGGCGTTTCATGAGAAGAAAATTTAGCAAATGGACAGCATTTTATGATCTACCTCTTGTTATAAGAATGAAACATATCTTTTTGACTGTCTGGTAGCAATAAAACTACCTATAAAAGAAAAAGTTTGAAATTCATCAATACTGCTATGAAATAGAAGCATTGATGGTTTTAAAGCTTTTTTGTTAATCTGAAGCAAATGACTTTCAAACACACAAAAAACACCTGATTTTGCAACTCTTCTAGGCAATCTTTTATATTTTTTAGTTGCCCATAATGATACTACGTTGTAACTTATGACTGTACTAATGCGGATTAGTGTATATAATATACCTGAGTTATTAGGGGAAGCATCTAGGGAAGGTATTTACATCTCTAATCAAATATTTCTAATTATGAGTTAGTTTTAAAAATGACTTGGAAATTGAGTGAATAGCCAATTCATTTTGTGGAAATTTTCAGTGCGGTATTTATATATTCGGTGTTATGTTTTTATTGTGCTCAAATCACCGATAGGGTTTGGCAAAACCGAATTATTTGGAATTCAAATTGGATTCGTATAATTTTTTCTAATCTGATTGAATTGCTGATTCTGTGTAAACAGCAAACCAGGGTGAACCTAAAATAAAGAAATTTATATCTTCTAATTCACCAGGAATGGCAATATGAACAATGGCAATATGAACAAACTGTAATGGATAGATGGCAGCAAAAATATTTGCTGAAATCAAAAATATTTTAGTTGTATTTTGCCAGCAATATACAAAATTTCCACTTTGTCCTCCCATTTTTGTTCCTATAGCTGATTCAAAACTGATCCAAATAATTGTCACAGCGAATTGAATGGCCACGTCACTGATGGACCTGACCTCACTGCTGAGATGCTATCAAACTGTGCCTCATGGTTAACAAAATGAAATTATCAGAAAGGAGCTTTAATCATGAAAATGGGTATAGGAGTGAAACATGTATTCGAATCTATTTAACAAATCTATCTAACTCTTTGATTGATAAAGTAAAGCATTCTAATTTTGTCAAAGGCTACGACAACCACTCAGCAATACAATGCAATTGTTCCAAAGCAACATTTTGTCACATCGCTGAAAAATCAATTTCCAACAGCCTCTGAAGATATTATTAAGTAAGAAATTATTTTCAGTATTCAGAGATATCCTTTTTTCATCTTCCAAGATTAAAATTTAATTTTTCGTTAATAATGCACACAACGTTAATGCGAAATTAGTTGTTTTAATATAGTGAAGTAAATTTAATTTTAAATTCTACGCATCACACAGCAACATCGCATGTGTGAACCACTGATGGATCAGTTTATTGGAGCATTGACTATGCTTGAATACTCCTCAATAGGACATAGAGCTACCTGTACACAATAATGTACGACCGACAAGTGCAATCTAGGTGGAAAATGTTCCAAACAGAACTCAATCATAGACAATAAAGTGCAGTTAGTGCCCTGGGTTATGTTAAAACTCACCACTTTTTGGATCAGTATTGACCTTTTCTAACATTGAATTTTATAGAGAAGTTCTTGTCAGCAGTAACAATAGTTTTCAAGGAGCTCGTCTTAGTCTGGAATCGATGGGTTATGAAAAAAGATCTGCCAGTCCTGCAAAGAAAGCTACTTTTACTACGAAGGCATCCAAACCAGGTGACAACTATTTGCCATGTCATGTTCGCTTGGGCTCTGAATTCTGACTACTGGGAATTAGGGGTGGGAAAATCAACTTTCTGTTGAATTCAGATTAACATCGAAAAATCTTTCAAATTAGATATCTGGATGAAAAAACTATACACCGATGGGCAATTGTTTCAGAATAGTTAGATCCGAATCCAGAATACCAAATCCTATTCCTGAATGACGTCATTCAGCATTTAAAAACATCTGAAAAATGTTGGATGATGTCTCGATAATCGGTCGGCAGTGTATGACGTCACACATTGCCATTGTACACCATTGATGTTATATCTTCATATTTATTTAGTATCCTGAATCTTTTGAAAATAGGTTGCAAATTTCCATCCAATTATGTCTACGGTAATATGCAAGGTGTATTACAGCAGTGTAGATAATGGGATTGAAACATTTTGTGCAACGTCATCACTGTCAGTTACCTAACGCACCTGCTATTTTGAGAAGCTTTTCCCGAAAAGTTTAATTTTCTTTGAGACTTCCTTCATACAAGAACAAGAAGGCATTTGTTTTGTCACTCTATAGTCTAGAATGCATTCCAATGTTTTGGAAATTTGTTTTATCTGAAACCGGTACAATTTTTTCAGCTTCTCGTTCTACTACACCAAAGTCTGCTACTCCAACTAGTTCTGGACCTGCTAAGTTGACTGACCAGGCAAAGAAACGAAGTAAGAGAAACAGTAGTTGATTTTTGACAATCGCCCATGGCAGATACCACTCACTGCACTTTATTTTGTTTTCAGTCCTCATTGGGATGTTTTCCCCTTAAAGTGCACTTGTGGATTACTGCATTTTTAAGTATTTCTTCACTATTCAATTTTATTCAAAAAAGATTTTATGCTTGTGGAGAAACAAATAACAGAAATAAAATCTAGTGAGATGTTGGGGAAATTAGTAGACGGCGAAGCTTTTAATTTAATTTATTTGAAGTGTGAAATATCAACATTGTATTTTGAAATTTTTGCGGAGTAACAGAAATGAGTGTTTGTTTCATTCGAATCGTTTGAAATATTGAGACTAAAGGGGACATTTTTTATAGAACTTCTTTCGAGCAAGGCCCAAAGCAGTGCCTAAGGGAGCCAACTAATGGCCACTGAAAATGACAAAGAGCTACTACAAGAAACTGCACCTATACCATTCTTTTCAGGATATGAAGAATTACAAAGGAAATTTCCAAATCTTTCGAAATCTCTTATTGAAATGGCATTAAACGGGACGAACTATGATATTGAATTATCATCAGGTTTATAACATTTTTTATTTAAGACGTTACCATCAGGGTTTTTACTCTAATATTTTGTGAGAGAATTGAATTGGTTTTACACTGGCCATGTACAAATTTATTTCTTCACTCTAGCAATACTAATATAAATAGTTCATGTATGTGGGAAAACTTGTGAACCTCTTGTCTAGTAACTTGTATCATATTCATACCATTTCTGTGTTCGGTTCAACATCGTTGTATTTGATGATAAGCTTTTTGACAGTTTTTTTTTTACTTCTAATGAACGTCCACCTCATTATGTGTGGCTAAAAAATCAGTTTGATGTGATGACCCATTGGTTAACTCGTTGGCATCGTAGGTTAGATATTCCCAACACCTTTATCTAACGGAAAACTGAAAATGTCTTCATTTTAATATTTTATACCATTGTTTCAATTCAGCTGTTCTGAAGTCATCGATTGACTCTGTGAAATCCAAGCAAACCACTACTGCGGTACCTAGTTCATCAACTACCACAACAACATACACTCCATCGACTAGTGATACTAGTTATACACCTTCAACTAGTTTAACGTGAGTAGCTAAAATATCTAATGTTTTGTCAATCAAAATTGCGACACTGAATTTTCTGAAGAGTCGCTCGCTGATTCTTCGGCGTACCAGTGGTACACCATACAATGTAGCGATGTGCTAATCTGAATAATCGGGTATCCTAGAATTCAAAATATTGAATGTTCTTTAATTGCTTCATTTTGCAATAAAATCATGATATATTCCTGAAATGCTGAAACTTTATCGTAGTGAATTTCGATGACAACCCTAGTACCATTCATGCAATGAACTCATCACTTGCCGGTTCCGAACCCAGCGCTAGCGGCACCTAGTTTTGAGTTCTGTACTCTGCGCTAGTGAAGCAGCGATTTTATTACAGTGAAGTATTCCTTTAGAAATACGACTTGTTAGATTCACTCCAGAAAAAAATTAATTCAGAAGTAAAATGATTCATGGTCATCAGCATTAGTGACTGATTCAAAAAATAACCTGTTTGGATTGGACAGTCATTTAAGATAATCCAAAACAGAGCAGGGCCCCCATAATTGATCCCTCGGGCACTGACACTGCATGTTTTTGTGATCATAGTCTTGTCAGATCTTCTTTTTGGCTTTAATTGAAAAAAATTATACGATTAGTGAAATAAAAAATTTATTGAGTTTGCAAAAAAAATGGTAAACGGTCATGTCTACAGCAGATACCGGTACACACCACTGCTCTTCGTTGATCAATCCTCTATTGCACTTTGGCTGTTATTGTTGATACTACATCATGAATTAATTCTTTGTCATTGGCATAGCTGTTGGTTATTCCATTTAGACGCAACTATCCACCTTGCTTGGAGCTTCATCTTGCGGCTTCATTTTTTCAGACCTGTTGTATTTGGAGAGGAAGAAAATGACAAAGGGAAAAAGAAAAAAAGACATCACCAGTTAAAACAACGACTACAACTTCATCAACATTCTTGAAAACCACATCGTCATCTTCAAATTATTCAGAAACAGCGAAATATGAGCATAAGAGAGACTACCTACCTGCTAAGCGAGTTCCCATAATTAAGTAAGCAAAGACATAGTACATATTCAAGTACATAGTTCAACGTTGTGTATCAGACTGGCAGAATGTCAGCTGCTTTGTTACTCGGACACTCGAAGTAAATGGTTTTCATCAGAAGAAAATTTAGGGAAAGCATTTCATGGAAAATCTGCTGTTAGAACACAAAGTCGCTTTTTGGTTATCCGTTAGCAACTGACTGTAGAAAAAAAGTTCAAAATTATCATTGCTGCTATGAAATAGCAGTATTGCTGATTTTGAAGCTTTTTTTCTATCTGAAGAAATGGTAATAACATTTTGACCTAGCAAAAAAACACAATTTTGCCACTCTTTAAGTGTCAGTTATCAACCCAACTGTAGAAAAAAGTTCATAAATATCAATGCCGCTATGAAATACCAGTATTGATGATTTTAAAGCTTTTTTTTCAATCCGGAGAAATGGCAATAACGTTTTGGCCACCTGAAAAAAAACATGATTTTGCGACTCTTTGAGTGTTCATTAGCAACCCAACTGTTGTAAAAAGTTTAAAATTATCATTGCTGCTATGAAATAAGAGTATTGATGATTTCGAAGCTTTTTTTCTATCCGAAGAAATGGTCATAAAATGCAGCCACCGAAAAAACCCAAGATTTCGCCACTCTTTAAGTGTTCGTTAGCTATCCAACTGTATAAAAAGTTCAAAATTATCATTGCTGCTATAAAATTTTTTTATCTGAAGATTTGAACATTTGAAGATTTGAACTGAACATTTTTGTACACCCGAAAACAAAAAGGTTATGCCCCCCCCCTGTAGTGGTGCATGATCAATATCAACGACTGTTTTTTTCGATGCCATTACTGAATGGCATGACACTTGGAAGAAAATAGCTTCATTCAAAAAATATTTACTTGTGAGGAATTGAAGCGTCTTTATTGAAATTGGTATCTGTAAAATTTCCAGTGTCATTGGCACATTTTGCTTATACCATATTGGAAAAAGTAGAGAGGTAACTGACAGCCTCTAAATTTTCTTTTTTTTTTAGAAAAACTCAATATGTAGAAGACTATGTATCACCCAACAGAATCACTCCAGCTGGACCAAACCCAGCACTTGTAAATGGACCTAACTATTCTCTGTTGCAGTCTACTCGTATAAAACCTTCGGGTCCTATTGCTTCAAACAGATGTGGACCACAGGTAGATAGGATAGATTTATTTTATTAGCTTGATATTCCAGAATAATGACTGCAATAAAATTTGTTTATTTTCCATTAAATATTACCATATTGTACGGCCTCGATATAATGCTATGCCAATGAGACAGGCACCCGATTACCTCAATTGTTGAATCATTGAGAATATGCTCAGAGCTTCACATCTCTGGTCACCCTGGTATTTGTGAGAGGTTTGCTGGACACCTCATCAATGCACAGTGGTTCACCTAAGCATTGCTCATATTTTCCTGAGATCCTATCCTAGGTAATTTTTTTTGTCATCATAATTCATAACACAATATAAATTTATGTATATGTGGCGTTTTCAAATCATGCCATCTTAATAGGGGGAATATAGGGGTGAGTATGGTGTATGATTTTTTTCTATTTTGGGAGGGGACAATCAGAAATTGTAGTTTGGCAAGCACAGGCCGCAGATGGACCACACTTCATCACCGCGTTCCATCAGTGATACAGACGTCTAAGCGGAATATTTCTGAGTGGGGTAATATGTGAAACTTCAGATATTTACAAATTACGGAAGAAATGTTACTTTCTAAGTTCTATTGAGTTTATAATCGTAGTTATTCAGGGTTAATATACATTAAAAAAATTATCAGTTACTTCCGAATAGTATTTTTCACCATAGTTTTTGATATCTTGTTTACAATATATCTTTTGCTGATCTCAAATAAAGCGAAAATAATTGGTATATAGGGCTGAGATTTTTTTTCGTTTTTTAGTCTGAAGTGTATATTATTTAGATTTCCTATTTTGTCCAATGTTTATAGATGGCAAATAAATGTGGACCTCAAGCTTCAAATGCCAAGGGAAGAGCATTTATTAATGTTGGACCAGTTCACTGTGGAGTCTTACACACTGCTATTTGAGAAAGATTCAATCCAGTTAATTTCATTAATTAAGTATGAACCACGAAATTTAATTATGAACCAGTAAAATCATAATATATGACAAATTCTTCATTGTAAAATTTGACATAGATCATCCAAAGGGGCAAAATATGATCAAATGTCAGCGTTTTATCTGAAATGTTATTAGATTAATGTAGTGGATTTGGATGTAGTTTAGAAAAAATCTATGAATCGTGTTTTATGGAATAAAATTCTTATTGCATGTTTTAAACACATTAGGCAAAGTTGATGTTATTTATTTCGAACATGTCATATTTAATTTCCCTATTTTCAATAGTCATGGAGGGATAGGATGAGTCTTAATTTTTTTTGTCAAGTGAACAGCCGAGTTCCAAGACTGAACATTACGTCATCTCTGATGACTTAATGCTCAGTTCGGGACCTTGGCGGTTCATTTGATGAGAAAAGTTGCGTTTTCAGTAAATACATATATCAGTTGGGTATCTTTTATTTTTTTCTAAAACGTTGTTGGTTACTGTATGAATGACTAATCATAATTTTGCCGTGTATTTTTGTATCACTCACAATATAGATTTTTATTATTGCTATTCAAATGTATTGCTGTTGGTATATATTCAGGTTTTATTATATTTGTTACTTGGAATAGAAATCTACCTTTGAACGTCTTGTAATAATAAATTTTATTTTCTTGTATGCTTTCAATGTCTAAGATTTTTATATGCTTTTGGCTCTTAATAATTCTGAATTTGCTAATCTTGCAGTAAAGTTATATGTTCACACAAAAGACGATTTTTTCTGCACAGTGTGTAGCGTATGACCAAAGGTATATTAATACTGCAATCCCGATGATGTGGTAAATGTAATTTGATTTCCAGTATTGTTTTGGCCAATTGAATACATAGTTCTATGCTCTATTTTATCGTTTAATGTATTGCGTTACTATCAGACCATTTTTTGTTATATTTTCGTACAGTTTTAACTAGGATTTATTGTTACGTTTCATCATTTCATTGTTTTTATTTGTAAAGATGTATTTTGTCACATTGACATTAACAGGGATGACAATCATCGATCTGATTGGCAAATGGTACTGGTTGAATATTGTCCTCGATGTTTTTGATTGCAATATAATATAAGATATATAGGAATAGAAGTATTGCTGATAAATTGCTCGTTAATGTACTGATTGTACTCGTTAATGTTGGAAGATTTATGTTGATCAATATCTGAAATTGAGAACGTTTCACCCATTTTGCCAGAAATTTAGATCTTTGCTCCTATTTTTTCTGCTCAATCATGATAAAACCGCATCTGAAAATCGAATGTTTTTGCCAGGAAGGCAGCAATTAAGAAAGCAATCTTGAAATACTGGTTCATAAATATTTATAGTGTTATACCAACAGATTTAATAATAAAGATGGAATTCTGTGAAGATGAAACAAAATGTTTGAATATTTGTTACTGAAAAGACCGTTCTGAACCCTGCGCTCTGAATAAAATAAATTATACTCAATCAGGTATTTTATTTGCCAAGCATGAGTCAATGATGTAAGGCTTCTCATCGGCGCATTTCTACTGTAACCCATACTTAAGTATATTTGGAACTTCTTCTGATAGGGTATGTCGTTTTATTCAAATTTGGATACTGTTCACATATATCCTATCTTCTGTTATTTTTATTTTAATATCTGGAATGTTCATTGCTTTTATGATTTTATCCGTAAAAAAATCAGTATTTGCTCGGTGATGTATATAATTTGCATGATTTTTATAACTCGTTACTTTATTGTCTATAACAGATATACAATATATATGTAAGTTACGATATTTCTAATAATCGTTTATTAAAATCTGTGCATAATGAGTGCAGCGTTTCGTTCTGTGTGGTGGAATTTAAAAAACTGTGGAAAACAAGCTCCAAAGAATGTTCATAAAAGAATGATTAATTCGCACAATTCAAAAATATCAAGTCAAAGTCACGAAGCATATTGCATGGAACTTGTTAGGTAAGGGTGGATTTTGTGTTGGGAATGAGTATAGGAATGCCTTTAACTGATTAGTTGATTATTCTAGAATTTTAAATGGAATGGAATTTCGTTGTTTTTTGGAAGTTGATAAGTACCATGATTTTACAGCAAAATGAAGCAATGTAAGAATAATTGACAAACTAAATTTCCTCTAATCACAACTCTAAAATACCGTAGTGACCAAGTCGCCCCAAGTCTTTGCCTAATCTTTTGGCCAGCCTCAAGCTGCAGACTCCGTGGCAAGGTCTATGATTTTCAACAGGTATACTGTGAAACTCACTTTTGTGACGCAGTGGCAACCATGTTCAGCTAGAAATTTATTTCGATTAAAATATGTAGGGTTATGTTAGTATGACTGTTATAGAAGTCGAGAAATAAAGCAATATCTATTGAGAAATAAGGAAGGACTTCACATATTTCTCTATATCTACTATATGCTCATCTAAACAGTCTGTGGTATCACACAGAATTGTTATTATGAAATTTTGTTTGCTGTTGTGCAAAATTCGTTAATGCACATGGTTTAAAGAAAGTTGAAAAGAGCTGGCCTTCATGATCCAATTTATTGGTGGCCCACATTCAACCGAACGAAAATATTTATTCAAATCTTTGTTTTGATATTTTTTTTTTTCACCATTTATATCTGACGATGTTTCTGAAAATAATTTCCATGAGTTCCTGCTACCTGGAGTGTAGTTTTACATCTCTAAGCACTTCCCATACATTCCTAAAAATCAGTGGGTATTGCTAATGTCAAATGATATCAGCTTCTGTGCTGGCACCACCAACATGGATATCTGCACATCTCTAGTCAATTACAATGCACCGAAAACAAACAATATCAATGTGGTTCACCAAAAGTGGTTCATACAAGTCATATTCTATAATTTTGATGAAGAAGAAAATTCGTTTTTGATTTTTCTAGAAATATTCTTTTTGCATTGAAATCTTGATATATGCCAAATTCTAAATTGGAAAATTTGGTAGAAATCAGGACTTCGTTGCAAAGTATCATCAATTTTGTTTATCTGAAATGTTAAAACATCATTCTATTTATAGTGAATATCAGACGCTGTTTAAAGTTCAGACACCTCATACGTTATCTGAAATTCACTATATAAATAGGTTAAGCCTTAAACTGAACTATAATAACAACCCTATACACTAGTAAATAGTATGGGGAAAACCATATTTAGACAAATCTTTTTTGAATTGACCTTGTTCATATCCCACAGGCAGAAGGATTGGGAAGGATATATTGCAACCCTTTTACTTCCAAAAACTTCGAGAAGATCTGTGTTTGCTGTTCGAGCGTTCAACACAGAATTATCGCAGGTCAACAATTTTCACTGGTAATTTATCACGAATATTGTTTGTTTGATAAAGCGTCTTCTGACTAGCTCAGAATTGTGATTGCGCTATTACGGTCTACAATCTGTCCTTTGCAGGATAAGCAGATTCTATTCCCATCGAAATAATGATGGTTTGAGAGATTTCTGGGCATCCCACTGATTCACGCTGGTTTGAATAGCCCTCAAATATAGCAAGAAAAGTGAATAAATGTAACAAGAAGACTGTTTTTTACATTAAGCTCTTCCAGAATTTTTTATTTTTTTCGTTCATTTAGTGAGACTTATTTATCGAGACTTTTAAGGGAACCAAGAATCTGAAAAAAATACAAAGTTCGATCTTTTAAAAGATCTTCGATGCACTTGCTTTAATCCTTAGTTACACAATATTTATCGTTGAATTAAATGATTCTGTCAAAATTACAAAAACTTATAATATATATCAGAGTTTCAATGCAGAACAAAATTTTTTGGGCTACCGGTAGGCATAGTAAAGCCCCTTTATAAAAAAAGAAAAAAAACGCTAGGTTTGTGTGGAGTCCCAAGTTTTAATTCCTGTTCATTTCTGCATTATTCCTCGAATTGTTTTAATTCCGAATATAATTGTCAAGTTTGGAAAGAAATAAGGAACCAAAAGTAGTTTCTTACTTGGACATGCCCAATGTGCTTCAACATTCAAAAATCTATTTCAATTTTTAGATTGGAGGTTCAGTGTCGGAAGTTGCAATAGGACATATGAGACTTCATTTTTGGAAACAATGTTTAGATTCAGTTTATGAGGGAAAACCGCCAGAGTCACCTGTTGCTATTGAACTTCATAATGCTGTCACTGCTCATAATCTATCAAAATTATGGATGAAGCGAATGGTTGATGCAAGGGTAAAGTTTGCTGTCAGTCGTTGAATTAAAAAAGGCCCTTGTTAGGGTTGTTTTTAACTTAATGTTTCTCGGACATTTATCGTCTTTGTGTTCTACAATTGTACTCACTTTTTTCTTGTGTGACATAAGGGGGGACTAAATGGAACCAAAAACGTGTTTTATGATTATTTAGATAGTTTTGAGCTTTTACCTTATTGATGTCTGTATTGTGTCAACTAAATTTTTTTTGTTGCACGAAAGAGTTATTGTAGCACACATTATCTTAAGAATATTTACAACATTTTTCTCAACATTTCAACATTTTTTTTCAAATATTTTTGTGCAACATTTCTCTACTTAAATCCATGCTTTCCGCTCAGCTCAGTGTACACATACCTATCTTTGTTTGCTAAAGCTTTGCTCAGGTAATCACTCATATGAGTGAATATCGAAAATTAAATTCTATATATCTATATGTCAGGAAGATTATATTGAAGGTCAGGGATTCAAAGGTATACGAGACTTGGAAGATTATGCCGATAATACATCAACTGCACAATTATGTCTTACTTTACAATGTTTAGGTGAGTAAACTTTATATTTTCAGTATTATATTAATTAGTCTCCATTATGCTGTTTGACCCTGGTTAAAATTCTCATCATATTCAATCTTCGCTAGTTTGGTGTAAATTTGGTTTGGATTGAACTCCCAATCCAATGCCTGTTTCAAAGAGGTTTGGTAAATATAAGAAAATATGTAATTTCACTTTATATATTTTGCAAGCACCCCAGGACCCCGAAGAACGTTTTTTTTTATCTTTTACATAATGGATAAAAGGACTTGACTTAAGCTAAATGTTATCAAGTAAAAAGCTGATTGACTATTCTGATTGATAGAATCTTGATTACATAAAAGCATACATCACTGTTCCCTTTGCATTATTGGTAAAAAATGCTTCATAACCGTGCACGATTATTATACTCTGTCATTTGCCTAATCATGTATTTACATATATTTTAGGTGTTGAAGATGTTAATAGTGACCATGTAGCAAGTCATGTTGGCAAAGCACAAGGTATTATAACAGTTATACGATCAACTCCATATTATGCAGCAAGAAGAAAAATTCAATTACCTCAAGAATTTTTAGTAAAGGTAACCAATAATATTTCCTACTTAATACCAATTTCTGAGCAATGATATAATTATATCCAGAGTTGTGACCTTGAGACACGTTTATTTTTAACAGAGTTTCCCCAAATCTTATTCTGTTTGAAAAAAATCAATAAAAAGTCATTTTATTATTAGTGGGAAGTTTTTTTTATAATTATTGAATAGCTGTGTCTCATGCTTGACCAAACAAAATTTCTGAAAGAAAAATATTTTCGAAACATATCAAATCACAGAAATGTGTATTCTAATCGAATATGAATCAATTCAAGACTTTGTTTTCAAAGTGGCATCCCTAATTATGGGAAAATTTAAAATTTTGCTTGAACAGGAACTCTGTTTTGAGAGATTCCAATTTATGGAAGGGATAAAGATTGAGTGATTGCCACCAGGGATATTCATAGTGAATTTAATTGTTCAACCGGTGATGTGCAATAAAACATCGTTTCCACATCACCGGTTGAGCAGTTAGATTAATTATGGAATGGATGTCATATTAAGATACAATTGTAGTTTTCCAAATGCTTTTGTTTCTATCAGTTACATTACTGAAAGCTATCTTTATTGTTTTAATTGTTTTTGTTTTTCTCAGCATCTAGTTTCTCAAGAAGAAATTTGCAGAGGAAGTGAAGAACAAAATGTTCGAGAACTAATTTTTGATATTGCGAGTCAGGTGAACAATTCTGAAATATGGCATCAACAATCAAGTCTTTCTGACCCATAGTCTAAAGTCTGTGTCTATAGAGGCAACAGACTTATGAACCTGTTAACATCAACCCAAGCAAGTACATATATCTCATCCCAATATCTCATCTATGGTTGTGAACTCTCTGAGATATTCTGCATTCCAAGGACTCTTAATCATCTCCATGGTTTTCTGTTGTTTAGAAATTTTTCAAATTGACATTAGTTGTTTGTAAAACTTCGGAGGGATGAATACAACTTGTTATCTTAAACTCGGACTTGAACTGGGTAAAAAACGATTGAGATCGAATTCCTGAACTGAGCACATGAAATTAGTAACTTTGGCAATTTATCCACCATTAGGTGTCATTATTCAGTAATGTTTAATATCCAACCAAGTTCAATATCCCTGCCTTAATGCCTCTGAACCTCAGGTGATCATTTATAGGGTGTTGTAATTGTTTGCACGTTGATGGAAATATATTAATATGTGACCTATTGTATTGTTGTTAATATTCAATATCCAATCATGCTGAATATAATGTGCTAATGCCTCTGGACCTATCTTAGTTTTGCCCATTTCTGCAGGCGCATATTCATCTACAACATGCACGGAATATTGCACAAAAAGTTCCAGGAGAAGCAAAAAGTGCGTTTCTAAACACGGTGAGTAACATATAAAATATTTGTTATCTTTTTGGTTTCCAAAATTGAAAAACTATAGAAACTGACATCAACCATGTAAATTGAGTTGTACAAATCCTCAATGATAGCCTGCAGAATATAAGGCATCCTTAGAATGAAGCGCTGATAAAACATAAGCCGTTTTCAGTAGTGTGAATTGACAGAAGTAACTGCTAAAAAATGATACAGCAGTGCATCTGATAGTTCAATAATCTGATTCTTTTTAAGTTTCATAGTTTTCAATTCAGAGATTATGGCAATGAAATCAATTATCTCCAGCATCTTATTACATATTGATGAAAATTTTAGTTTCAAGTTGTGCTTCATAACAACATTGGATGGCAATCATTGCTTTTCATGTTCTGTTTTGACACATTGGAAAGTTGCTATGATGCATTACATTCAGATGCAATATTAACGTATTTTCCTGTAAATTATTACCTAAATTTTATGGCATATTCTAATACGATGGCAAGCTTACTAATACATGGTGGTTCAAACACCACTGGTCAGGCTTGCCCGACCAAATATAGCCAGCCATCATCTGGCTGGATGGAAGAACAGCACACAAAGGATTTCAACCCATTGGGAAAGGATTTTAGCGGTACAGGTAGCTTGAAATATTCAGTCGCATTTGCATTGCCCTTGTATATATATTACATCTTATCTCTGCTGCATGACGAAATCGCTTTCCTAACTGCAATCAATTCATCTTTCTTTACAGGCGTCTATGGACTGGTACTTGGAACAGTTGAGATTAGCTGAATTTAATATTTTTCATCCAGGTTTGCAACAACGTAATAACAAACTACCCTTTTCAGTATTTTATAATTACATAAGAAAAAAAGTTTGAAAAACATGTGTTGTTGAAGCTAGCTCAGAATCTTGCTGGACAGTTTCAGTGGCATATAGTTTACACTTTCCCATGGCAGATACCGCTCACTATTCACTATACCAGTTCTGTTTTATTTGATGTGTTCCACTTTAGAGTGTAGTTGCTATGTTAGTGCAACATTTGGTTGGGCTAGTATATTTTCGAACGCAGTAGTATAGGTAGTTATTGATGACCAACTATCTTTGAGCATCATCCACGGTGTATCTACTTCGAGCTCTATGATCTATCATTAACGGATATTTAGTCAATTTTGGATTTGTTAAATATAGGAACGCAACCCAGTGGGTTATCAATCATTTCTTTGAAATTCGCAGCCTTTTTGCAGTTATGAAATAAGCTAATTGATGCAACTGGAAATCAGAAATTCCACATTGGCAGGTACGAATCGGAGATCAACCGCGCCTCTATTTTCTCATTTTATGGAGATTTGTACGCGTTTACTGGAAAGGTTTTTATTACAAATATGTGACCTCTATTCAAGATTATGCGCTATACCGTGAAATGTGTGCCCACGGCTAACGTTCCAGTAGGATTTCCGGTTTTAATTAGCTAGCTTATTGGAGAGCACACTGACCTTGTGGCCCATTTTTTCACATGTATGGGGTTTATACAATGCCTCGTAGGTTTCTAGCGTGTTTTAGGGAATTTCGACAACTGCACTATTCTTTAGTGTTACGGCGTTTACGACATGCTGATTTTGGTATTGCAGAATAAAACTGTCCGATAAATCGCACTAAAATGAAAATTCTCGAAAACCGATGTTGTTCAGATCGAATTACATTACATCTTGATATTTGAAGATCAATGATATAAGGAGTGTTTGGTCGATAGCATTAATTTTTCGCCGATCGCAATGCGTAGCGGTTCGCCCTTGTCTCCGAACACACCTGGTTGTGTTTAGGCTCACTAACGTTATGAACACTCTTAACAATTCAATCACGCGTTCACGTCATCTAAAGCAAATCTTATTGTATATCTAATTTGTCCTTTCTCAGCGCTGAAAACTTGTTATTTACTTGCCAGTCTCCGACACTACACGAGATATAATGTGCGGTTTGCGAAGGTTAGAAACAAAGAACTCTTTTATTTGTATGATTTCCACCGGGAAGTCTGATAATATAAAAGATAAACGCAACAGTGGAGAATTTCATATGAGCCAGATATGCCGAGTCACTAAAATTAGCCCTTTTCAACAATGCAATTTGGAATGTTCGGCTAAGTTAAGTTGAAGCTTATAAATTTTAAGCATTCTGTCCGGTCACTAGCATATTTTGAGTGGTACCACTTTCAGGTCCTAAAATCCCATTTTATAAAAAATTTACGCACCTACGCCGCTTATCCCCATTTAAGCAATCAGTATACTAAAATGTAGGTCAATTTAGTCATTTTTTATAGTAGTTTAGCTGCGATTTTCAAATCGAAATAGCTAGAATCGCTCGCGGTTCATGAACGGGTTTTGGATTGTGAAACTATAGAAGATTAGGATCGTCAAATATTGCCGAGAAAATAACTAATACAAAATTGCAAGGTTGATAAAATTGACTAATTTTTATCGGCAGCGTGCGGGAAAGTTGCTTTAACCACCACGCATCATTTAGACGAAATATAATGATCGTTGAAGAGTTTTAGACCGACCCCGAAGGACTTCGATTTTTGAAAAATTATCAATTTCAACGGTTTTTGTTTATCTTGCCGTCCATATACGCCGATGCGATCTATAATAGCGTCAGCTTAGATTATCGGTGAATCGTTATTTTGGGATTGCCCAGAATAGGCGTCATAAACGATCTGCATTTCCTCAGGTCGTATCATCTCAATTGTACGAAGAGGTCTAGTACGATGAAAAGAGAGAAATTGCTTGTCTCCCGCGAGCTTTTCGCATGCATTCCCTGGTCGCGTGGCATTCGTTTTTGTCGTATTCTCGTGTTTGTATCTCGTGTCGTGAGCTATTTGTATGACACGCTTACTATTGCAAAATCAACTTTATTTATTCTTTTTTTTTTTCTTCAAAGATTTCTATAAAAGCCTTTTCTGCCTCCGAAATGAAAAGCAAACACCTTGTTTCCGATGTTTTACCAATGCAATCGCTTTGGTCGCCTTAGAGGTCGAAATAATGTGGTGTAATACATATTTGCCATAAAAACATATGACATATAGAGCGGGGGGGCTGGGGGGCGCCTGTACAGTACACAGGAGAACAGGGGTAAATGCCTCCTATTAGTCTATGTACAGTACAACTATCCCACTTTTCCTAATAAGTTGTACATGTACCGGGGAAACCCCGAAATTTGAAATTTAAAAAATGCGTGGTAAACAGGAAGTAGAGGAAGTGACGGTTAAAGCATTGCGCCACATGGTGCAATAACTCGGTATAAAATTAGAAGTATAAAGTTACATGTAATGTAATGAAACTGTTCATAAATAGTGCTACCTTTTAAGGTCGCTGGAAAGTTTAAGCAGAATTGATGCTCACTGCCTGTAAATACATATAGTAATATATGGCAGTAATAATGACAGCGGAGAGGATCTTAACATAAACAATGTTTCTGAACCTAAATTGGGCTATGGTCAGATTCCAAGGCATGTTAGGAGGCAATTTGAAAGTGAATTCAGTCGAATATCAAATTCTCCGACTGGTTTCACACCAGAAAGTAGACACGTAATATTGAAAGCTTGCTCAAGAATTAAAGATACCTTTAAGAGACGTTAGCTCACGAAACACCTTTCGGACACAACGATATTATTCAACAATTCGATATTTTTCAAATCCACCACCATAAGGATAGGATGAGATTTAATTTTTTTATCCGGTTGCGATCGGGTGTGCAGCATTGGCTTAAACTTCACTTACTTTTTGCCTAGTTCGGAGCGTATCCTTGATAGCTGATCGATCTAACTAACCGCACACCCACCCTCGTCACATACAGGCAATGGAAAGATGCCTAACACTTGTTACTGACAGCATCAGCCTTTGTTTGTGCCAATAAAGAAGACATAACTATACTTGTGCTATGTGAAATTCGACTTAGGAAATTAACACAGTAACCGTGAACCGTAGATGAAATTGGATAATGTTATTGGATCGGCCTGAAAAAATATAATTGATAATTAAGCTTTTTTAAATAGTCCAGTGTTGCTGCGTTCAAGTTCTCAATATATATTAGCTTGGTGTATTCACAATTTTTGAAGAGAAAAGGCAACGAATAAAACTAATTTTACTATGACAAATATAATATTTATTGGTAGCGTTGTCTCAATCATGATTACTTGCATAAAAAATGCAGTGTGCACCAGTGTTTGGAAAGATTCACTTCATGTCGAGTCCAAGTGCTACCAGAGTCGTAACATGATTTGTATATCCTTCTGGTAAGTGCGTTTTCTTCTCTGATGAGTCACGCAATGCTGACAACGTATTTTTCCCGATTCAAGTCGCATTTGCATTTTGTCAAGTCGAGTACGACTTGAGTCCAGTAATTGACATCCCCAACACTGGACCAGTCATTGTCATCCCAACACTGGTATGCACCTATTCACTGCGGAGGTTGAACAATGTCACAAACAGTGTTATGCACGAGGTTTTTTTTCAAATGTCTTTAAACTTCGAAATTCTTTGTTTTTCGACTGTCTTCCTGATCGCGTTGATCTGCATGACTTCGAAACACACGTCCATAAACATACTTCTGAGATGCTCTGAGCGGATGAGTCAAGGACTCCAGTCTCTAGTTTGCCTCCGAAAAACTACGACTTCCCATCTATCTGGAATGCTTCTCTGTCGCTATTGATTGACACTTGTCAATTTCCGTCACTGATCCACCACCTCGAATACTACTGCTGTGCATTCCACTCATTGGATGGTTGTTCGGCTATTATCGAGGAACCGAGTCACCCTTCAGCGAGTGAATTTGCGTCTAGTAAAAATTGCTCAAGCACTTATGGAATTGATTAACACAATCAACAAAATGATCTTATCCAATCTCTTTTTCTCTATGCTCAATACTGTGAGCTTTATCTGTTAATTTTACAACGCTTGCAGTTTCAGCAGACATATACCCGGTCTCCACAACTGTTCATTGTTGTTTTCGTGATTACAAAGTCTCATTTAATGCTGTATTGAGTTACCTTGTTAAATTCGCATACTGTATAATTGCAGTATAGTTTTTTGGACAAGGTGCACCATAGCAAAGTATTGAGTTATGATATCTGGGCCATATATCGCAAAGTATGCATTTTCGACACATACTGAAAATGACGTTTTTGTCTTTATTCCATGTTCTCTTTCCAGTGATACAAAAAAATTCAAAATTTAGGAGATCATCATATGGCAGCTGGTCACGTGACCGAATAAAACAGTTCAAATATCCATCCCATCTGGGGCCAGGGAAGACTCGACTAAAATTCATAAGAATTGTCAAGCTGGTTGGTATAAAAGAAAAAGGAAACTTTTGCGACCCCTGCCGATATGAAATTCTTTTTTTACTCTTTTCGCTCCACTCCCAGGCATCCCTGGCGATCGGACTCGACCCAGGTGAGCGGTGGCCATGGTGACCATTCGAAGCATCTTTATGTTTGAAGTGAATTTTAGTTCTGCGCTTATTGCAAAAAGGTGAATTTTTGCAACCGAAATGTCAAAAAAGAATTGGTGCAACTTCGATTGTGGAGATTGAATTCAATGTTCTAAATTTGACTCTTTTATTCACCCTCGCCTTTGTTTAAATACGGTACAGGGTAGGTGGACAATGTATCTTCGCTGCGAATGATCTTCGTCAGCTGTTTGAAACGTCAGAACCGGTTTATTTGCGTTAGCTTTATCGGGGGATAACCTTCAACAGCTGATCGATCGTCGGCCATGCTGCGTCGGCAAAGAGCAGAGTTAATAAACGCGGGCACACATGATGAAATTCGTCTACAGTGTGTTGAGAAGTGAGTATTTAATTCCCTAGCCTAGGAATTTGAAGTTTCAGAGTAATAACTTACCTTCACGGCACACTACGGTATTTCTCGCACCAAGTTGGTCTTTTATTGACCCGCTGCTGACTCAGCGTGATTGTTCATAAATACTGAATGCGCGTTAACTTGCATTCAGGCGTAAACTAACTGTAGTCTTCACAGATATAAACCGGTTGACGATTTAAACAGTGGACAGAAACTGCCATTCCGGTGTACTCCTATGCACTATGCGGTGGCGGATTGTATTTGTGGATAAGGGGGTGTGAGCCGCTGAACTGTGAACCCGAACGGGCTAGGCCATTACCCTACCGTAGACCTAGTTCGGATTAGATAATTAAAGTGAAGTAGTTAAGGACATTCAAATAAATACTAGTGTAAGATGCGGTACAGCAATTAGGACGAAAATCGATCATTCGCTATACAGTATATACAACATAGAATATTTGGGAAATAGATACTGGTAGCTTACGGATAAAAAGAACTACCGGTATCGGGTACTAAAGACAGGTATAAACATTGCAAAGGATGAAGTACGGTACCGGTACTGATTAACTATGTTAGGTAACCGGTACCCCTCTTTTATCCTGTGGAAAAGGAAGGACTGAAAATAATGCAGCCAAGTAGGGAAGAGGGGGGTATTATGTACCGGTACTTATTTTTCAAGAACATCTTGCTTTTTACTGTTATAGGCCTTATCTGCGTTTGCCTGTCTTGAACGTTACGTTTACTGGTTTAGGTATGTTTTTTTCAGCACATGTCTTTACTTTGACTGTGTTTTATTTTTGTCAATTTGTGTGATGTTACATAATGTTGTAAAATAAACTTCCGAGTCTAGAAATAAGCATTTGTGAAAACTTACCTACATATGAATTCTGAAGTAAAAGTGTAGTAGCAGAAAAGAAATTGAATACAAATTTGTAAAAATAGTTACATTACTTAAAATCTAGGAAAATCTTTTCTTTTGAATCTGTAGCTCTAAGTTAAATTCTTGGAAATGGTCATAAATGTGATAGTCAATCTAACAAACTATTGAACGTCCGATCCTCGTCGTATTTGAACAAAAATGTCGGCTTCTCTGGGTTAAGATGGGATTTATTTCATCTTGTGAGATAAGAAAGCTGAGAATAAGGCTCAGCCGGAAGGCTTGCCATAACGTCCCTTTAATATTGTCCTAGAGAAGAAAGCTGAGAATAACCCCCCTTCTCAAATTCAACGACTTTTAGATAATATTATATAATATTTAAGTTTTGAAACAAGTCATACAACTACACATCAGCTATCCCGACTTTACACATTTTGATATATTATATTGATCTATGCTATATTGTTATGTTATATATAGAGAGATATGTTGGGTGTTATCTATCATTTGTAACACTTTTTTGTGCCGATGGATCCATGCACGACGAAGGCCAAATTGACATTGCTATTACTTTTCATGCAGTTTGGTTATCACCAGACTCTTGTAAAGAGACATTTAAATCTCTCTAATAACATAACAAAATTTAGAATTTGTTTATTGTAATTCTGATATTTAAAATTCCATTTAGACTTATCTACACCGAAATGCCTGTTGGTAGTTATTTCTTTTCTATCATTTGCTCCAGAAAGATTAAACGTATGTGTTCGGTAAACAAAACACTTTTAAACCGACCCATAAGATATGCAAAATATTGTTGCTCGATTGGGAACAATATAAAATAAGCTTGCTTTTTTATTACTTAGTTGCACAATGAGGTGTGCGATTTTAATATAAAGCAATTTGCTCTGACAGCTGACAAATATGTAGATGTTACTTATTAAAGAAAGTTCATTGTTTTTTTTTTTGATAATTACATATTTATTGTTATGTTTGAATATTATTCTTTCCTTATCAGATTCTTATAATGTAAGGTATTGTACCTTATTTAAATATCAACAAAAATATGGAAGATAATCAACTTTTTGGATCTGAAAATGGAGATGACAACTATCAACTTCCCAACTTACTTGAGGATGATGGTGTAACAATGAGTCAGTCAAGTGAAGCCAGCCTTCATTTTGCTAGCGATGGTAATGAGGATCAGAATGATCTTGATGTTTATAAGGTTTTTAATGATCCTATCCATGGTCATATTATGCTTCACCCACTGTTGGTAAAAATAATTGATACCCCACAATTTCAGCGTCTTCGTAATGTGAAACAACTTGGTGCTACGTATTTTGTATATCCAGGTGCTTCTCATCATCGCTTCGAGCATTGCATAGGCACTTCGCATCTCGCTGGTAAATTGGCAAGATTGCTGCAGAAAAATCAAAAGAATCTTAAAATTACTGATAAAGATGTTCTTTGTGTTGAGATGGCAGGATTGTGTCACGATCTTGGCCATGGTCCATATTCTCACCTGTTTGATGGTCGATTTTTTACTCGAGTGAAACCAAACTCCACATGGACACATGAAAAGGGGTCATGCATGATGATCGATCACTTGATAAAAGCAAATGGTTTGAGATCTCATTTTGACAAATATGATGTGACTGAAAAGGATATAACTTTTGTGAAAGAAATGATTGCAGGTTCAGATTGTGGCATAACGAATGGAGTCTGGCCGTATGAGGGTCGAGGTGAAGACAAAAGTTTTCTTTATGAAATTGTATCGAATGAAAGGAACAAAGTGGATGTTGACAAATGGGATTACTTTGCAAGAGATTGTTACCACCTGGGAATTAGAAACAGTTTCGATCACAATCGATTCATGCAATTTATCAAAGTATTGAGGGTAGAAGGGGAACGATTACAAATTTGTGCTAGAGATAAAGAGAGTTTTAATTTGTATGAAATGTTCCATACTCGCTGTGTGCTGCATCGTAGAGCATATCAACATAGAGTTTCAAATGCTATTGACCACATGATATGTGATGCAATGATTCTTGCTGAACCGTACATAAAATATATTGGCACTGGAGGTGTCAAGCGTACAATCTCAGAATGCGTTGATGACCCTGTTGCATTTACAAAGTTGAATGATAGTATTTTCGATAAAATTGTTTATTCATCTGAAGAAGAATTGGAGCCTGCTCGTAGCATCTTAGAAAGAATATTAAGAAGACAACTTTACCAGAGTGTTGGTGCAGTAAGACCTGGCAACTCCGCTGTGAAATTGATTGATGTTTGTACACAGATAGCCGAGTGTGATAATTCTGGCAATTTAAACAAATGGGATTTGGTTGCAAACACTACAAAGTTCAATTATGGTATGAAAGACAAGAATCCAATAGATTTGTTCAAATTCTTTTCTAAAACTAATCCTAAGAAGCCATATCATATTCGGAAAAAAGATATATCATCAATGTTGCCCGATGTTTTTGAGGAATCTGAAGTTCAAGTCTTTTGTAAGTGTGATGATAAAGCTGAAATTGCTCGTGATTGTTTCAAGGTGTGGTGTAATAATATGAAGCTTTGCCCGAAATCATCTGTCAATGATCTTGGCTCTTTAACACCAATGAAACGTCCCAAAATTTCAAAAATTAACAATGGCAAATTGTCACAAGACAAGCGTAGGAAGCTGATGTAAGATTACATCCTTTCATGTAGTATGCAAACTAAAGACCCTAGGTAGCAAGTTTTGTGGGGAAATATTTTTTCTATCCTATTTATTCAGTTCTTTTTGTTGTTACCATCTTATGGACAGTGATTTTTCTTAAATTTTAAAAAAGAACTTCCTGATATGTACTTCCGAGTATTATCATACCTCTGTGTATTTTGATAAATGATTCAAATAGGTATGCCAATCTATGAATGCCATACTAAATATTGGTATTCGTACTTGAATAAACTCGTTTAATCCAACTCGAAACAAAATTTTAAAAGTTGAAAACCCATCGAATCTTCAGTTATAATTTTCTGATTGAATTTTGTGTCGTAAGGCTTTACCTCACATATGACCAATTACCTTTCATTATATATTTTAATTTCAAAAGTAAAATTAATTATTGAAGTAATAATTGAACAGTCTTTAAAATATTATTAAACTGTCATTCAGCGTTATAAATATATCTCAAGGATTGTAGCTATCGCCCTATTTTATTAACCAGCCTTAACTTTACAAAATAAAGGAGTTGAATTTGGATAATTGTAAATGCTGAGTTAGATTAAAACTGGCAATATTCGATTGAGTTCATTTCTGTTAAATTAGAATAGATAAGAAATTTTTATCAGAAGTCCAATCAAAATCAGTTTGTGTGTTATCAGCGAGAGAATCTATTCAAATTTTTTTGTTGTTTTTATTTATTGTATGCATTTCGTATTATTTATTCAACCAGTCGTACAAAATATTAAAATAAAATCTTTTATCACTGGTTTTCTTACTAATTTCAATTTTTTATACACATGATTCCAATGCATCTGAGATTGCTTCAAATTTTAAATTCAATTTATTTTCTACTACCCCATCAAAATATTTGTTCGAAACTAGTGGTATCCTTATCTGAATAGTCAAGCATTCTAGAGCTTTGATTAGTAATTTTGTTTTTTTGATTACAGTGTTTATAAATTGAATTATTTGCCATGTGTTAATGACGAGGACCAATTTTACAATGTAAAATTTGACAAAAATCAGAATTTCGCTGCAAACATGGTCAAATATCATCAAAAGTTGAAGAACTCATTTTGTCGAGTATCAATCACTTTTGTCCAAACGAAAGGTTTCTGATGTGAGTAGAAGTAAACTGTATATATATATTTATATATATATTTTAATGAAATATTTTCGAGCTGATTTTATCACTGAAGTTGTACAATATTGTTGTTATTTTTTATTGAAATCTTCAAATGACTGAATTATATTACTAACATTATAATGGATAACAGTGAATTTTTTTTATTGAAAATCACTCTTAGCAAAGCCAGAAGCAGTGCCCAAAAGGAACCATCTAACAGACAACGCTCAATCATTCAACCCAACCATATTTTCTAATTCTTTTTCCCTGCCAAGGGGTGCATTAAAGCAATCAATTTTTAGGATTCTATTCTGTTTATTAGTAATAGTTTTAAAATTGAAAATTATTGGAATTATTGCTTTTTGAAACTTATTTGACCCATTGGGCAGCAAAGTTATGATTTACATCTAAAATTTGCAATAAAATAAATCAATTTAGAATAATCAGGAAATGGAAATATATCATTCACAATCTAGAATACCTACCTTGTTTTTTCTGATATGGACATTATACTATTAATACTTCAATTTCAATTCGAATTTAACAATCATTTCTTTATGTTTTACTAGTACTATTGTGGGACAGTGAGACTGATGATTGACACCAGATAGTCGAAAATTGAATTTTGTCAAACATGAGTCACTATTGGCCCTCATAGTGGGATTCATTAGTGACCCATGCTCGTCTAATAATAAATTGCTGATCACCATGACCAAGGACTGAGATTTACAAAGCAATAGTTTTGATTTGAATTTTCACCCTCAATTACTTCGGATAATCTTTGATTTTGCTGTACTTTCGTTCTCATTATCTTGATTATTTTCATCAATTTTATTGTTTTTTGTGCAAGTTTTCTAAAATATTTCATCAGACATTCGCAATGTGTATTGAAATTAGGGACATCCTGTCGAGTAATGAGTTGTCTGGACTCAAATTATCGAAATTAAAGTTAATTTTAATGCCGCAATATCATAATATTCCATGATTTATATATTCAAAATATCTAATATACAGTGAGACAGAATCGACATAATGCATATATCTACTTATTAATCATCATATTTTGTGTCAAATTAAATATGCACGAAGCTAGTTTAATTTACTCTCTTGCATTTCTTTATAAAACATAAACAACTTGATGCATATAGTTTTTAAATTATAAGATAGCACATTCAGCATGGTTTAAAGAATTATGTTTAAACACACTTTGTTAAGTAGGTGTCATTGTGAATCGTGCTCGTTTCAAACATGTGATGATATTTCAGGCCTCACTCCTATGAATGCTTGTCAAGGTATAGTTTCTAACTCGGCTATGCCGCTTCTGTCTTGAAAATATTATGAAATCTATATAACTTTTTAAATTGGATCTTCAAATTAGATTCAAATAATTGACTGAATATGTCAATATATACAAAGGTGTGTTACATTAAATTTGTTTAGTCCAACGAATGACTTGTTTCATCGGCGCAGTCCTTTAGTAATCTATGCTTGCTTGTAAAAACCAACCCAACAAATATTCAAAAATAACACTTGATAAAATTAGGTTAGTCAAGTCACTATATCACAGTTATTTTGTCTGCTAAAGATTATGCTCATTTAAGACTCCATATTTGACGTGTAAATTGCTGTTATTGTGGATCATAATTTTCTGTTTAAGAATATCTCTTCCCTGCAGGCATGAATTGATAATAAATTATCAGTAATTGAATTGTTCTGAGCGGTTACCAATAAGGAAGTCACTGATTGAGGTAATTTTGGTGAATCGCGAGTCACAGACAGGTCGAACCGCCAAGGACCCCCTTTGCTATGATATTGAATTTCCGCATTCTCCAGCAGGTGTATTTTTTCATCTGTTTATAGTTTTTGTTTGAAAAGCAAGTATGAAGCCTTTTTATATTGGGACCAAAATTCGTTACTTTCCAGTCGAAAAAACATTGACCACACTTGGTCTGCTAAGCGCGAGTCCCTAACGGGTTGCGCCTTTCAATGCACGGACCATCTGTGGCTCATGCTTGGTAAAATAGAATTTTCTAGTGATTTAGTTACTGTCGCTGTATTCTTTTTTCCTTTCATTCTTTTCTTTCAGTGTATTTGTAATTAGTTCTTATATTTCTTTAATATATCTGTTCATTTCCCCCAGATATCTGATACAAAATTTATTTAAATAAAATTATTTTGTATTAATATCACAACTACTTATTCCGTTTAATAAAATAGTAAACTTTCATCGCCTTTGTCGGCATTACATTCAGGATAGGACATCCTTTTTCTGCGGGTGATACGCCGTGGGGGTGATAAAAAACGTTAAACCAACGACTAATCCGCGCAGCTGAGGCGTGTTGTAAACGTGCCTGTCATCAGAGATAAACTGTATGACTAGTTACGCGGAAACAAATATTACAATGATGAAACTAATTAGGTTCAAACTCGAGCAGCTTATGCACAGCCGCATTCTAGTTCCTTTCAAAAGTAACAATAGCTCTAGAGGATATACGCTTTGTAACAAAATGCATAGTTTCAAAAATATATCAGCTGAATGTTTACATAGATTGACAACGGCGCCTTATGGGTTGAGCTACATTGTGTTTATTTGGAATTTGGCGACGAGTCTCCCGAATTTTGGGGAGAGGTTTTTCACACACAATTTTATTTAATTTTTTTGAAGATCTTATTTAAATACTATTATGTTCCATCGCCAATTTTTGTCGCCTCTGCGTTAAATATTGGAGACAACTGAAAAAGTTGGTCTGGTTTAGGGAAAATTAACGCTGCCACCACAAGTTCACAACTTAGTGGCCCAATCAAAGTTAAATCGCATGCAATTATTGGTGTCCTAAACCTCTTACAGTAGCTAAAATAGAGTGTCCTCGCTGGTGCTAGCCCTGACAATTCTAGAGTTTTGAGCCTAAAACTCTTTTCCAAAACACCGGCGCTTTGGAATTGATTTAATTTGTGGGGTTGTGTTGCCAGTGCGGCACATATGGTATTCCTGCTAAGTAAATTCAGTAAAAAGAATGATTGGGATGTTGTAGATAGATACAGCGTGGAAATGGTTTGAATTAGGTGGATTCACAGTGGTAGTGTTGCTAACCTTTTGATACTGTTGGACCGGTATAGCGACAGAAATCACTTCGCTGTGACGGGTAACTACGGCAGATTCCATTTTGGGAGCAAAACAAGGGGAATTTACGATAAATATTATCGAAAATCTTTGCTATAATCGGAGAATCTAGAAAAATGAATGAATGCACCATTTTTGATATTTTATTCATACTCAGGAAGTCACCGTTCAGGCCTGCAATGGTTTCAAGAAGTATAAAAATATTGGAAATCTTTTGGATACGTACTCGCCCCTTCGTCACTGTTTGGCTGCCTCTTATAATTAAAACCTAAGGTATTCTCTCATCGCTCCCTGGTAAGATCGACAATGGTGATAACTAAACTAATAAAAGGCAGCAATGTAGTATCGCAGAGTAACTTCGGAAATGGTATTAAGATTTTCATTTTATCCTGCGGGAGAGGAACGCCGAGAATAAAGCCTAATCATACGGCGAACCACGACCTCTCGTGTAGATACCAGCTTTTTGGTATTTGGCATGGACCTGGTTAGTGGAGGAAACCGCAAGCAGTGCTTACGTGAACCACCGTGTACAGGCGAGGCGTCCAGCAGACCTCTCGCATATAATCATGGGATCGAACCTGCGTCATGACGATCAGAGATGCGTTGCTCTAAGCGTATACCCAACACTGTACCGACTGAGCTAACCGGGCACCCATATTCACCAAATATTAATAATAAGTAAAATGAAAATGTGATTAGAATGAAATAAGACAGCGAAATACTTGTTTGTAAAGCATCTAAATAAACGGAGTTAACTCTGGCGGACCACTGGCTGTTAAAAATCATTGAGTAGGTCAAGAAGATGTCAAATTACCTACTCTACCCGGTTCAAAAAATGATGCGAATACGATTCGAATTCCAAATGATTCAGTTTTGTCCAACCCTAAAACGTTGTACTCGGATTAAAAACACGAATCGCGGAATACAAGTGAACTTTGAGTAAATTATAGACTTGCTGTCAAGTAATTGTCCAATATTAGGATGTCCTATGTGAAATTTTACTATCCCGATTACCCTCAATTATCGATGAAGAAATCTATAATTACGAATATACTATTGTGGATATAAGCAAACTGAAAGATGTACTTTCAATACACACCCAATCTTTAAGGGTGGAAGTGAATTTGACCTAAATCGAGAATAGTTTTCCTTTGCCTTGCCGTTAACATAAGAAAAATTTACTTCATTTTGCCAGTTTTCGTGCTTTTGACCGGTCCACGGCTGATTCGAATCAGTTCTGCTTCGAAACAGTTTAGATACGCTCAATTGAATTGTCTAGCCCTGTATAAATTATCAGGATCCGTTTATGTTAATGATTCGTTTTTCCTTATTGATGTAAGCTAATTGGCAATTCAGCAAAATTTGACCTCGCAGCGATCATCTTCAAACCAAGCGAAACAATCGATATTGGTGTGTTAAAAATAGCTTATAGAATCGATTGATTCATGCCTTACCCTAATATTTAAGAAATCCCGTGACCACATTACACTCAATTTCTAAGCAATTGCAAAAACACAGAATTGAATTGTTTCGTTGTCGCGAATCAGTCGGTAGTGAGAATGGGAACCGATAACATATTTTAAATTCTTAATTGTCACGAAATGCCTCTATCAAATGTAAATATGAATATTGCTCTTGGTTCCACAATTGCTTTATTATTTTAAAAATGCGCATGGGATGGTGAGATAGATATGGGATACGTCTGCACAGCAGCACACGTGTTGACACTGATCAATTGCTTTTGCGCAATTTCTCCCTAATGTCATCTAATATCAATCTAATATTGATTACATCTGTCAAATATTGCTCAATTATTAATTATTATAACCATCATCGTTTAAACATGGAGTAATGTTAACCCAATTTTGATGTTTGATTCATATTTGACTCGGCTTGAAACAGGTAATAGCAGGAAATATATTTGATTCGTCGAAAGAATTTAATATACAATTTTCCTCATGACGCGTATCCCAATAATAGTATAATTAGTATGTCAGTGGCAGAGACTTTCGGGGTTGAGAGAGTTTGGGATGCTGAGGTAGAAAACGTGACGCGGTGCTCAGTGGCGGAAAAAGAAAGTTTGGGAGCGAGGTGGGGAGGATAATGACAAAAATCAAACCGCAATTCCGTAAACAAAATTTGTACAGCGAAGGGCACGAAAATACCCAATTTTGGGACCAAAAATACTAAAAATCTAAAGTAACTGCGCGTTGGAGTTCCGAGAAAATTTGCTTTTTTCTTAAAAATTTTTGATTTAAAGATCAAAACTGTTCGGGGACTGCCAACTTCTATGCTAAAAGACAAATGGGAAATGTACATAAGTCCCTATGTGAAGTGTTAGAATTGTTGAAAATGTCGAGTTTGAAAATGGGGAAAAGAGGTCAAAGTAGACCTAAAATGACCCCGTGCTGCTTTGTGTATTATTCTGACGTTTTTTTTTTCAAATTTTGTGCATTTGAAAATTTCAATTGATCATCGAATTAAATAAATTGAGCGAATTAATCATTGAATTCGTAATATGTGACGAATAAGGTCTAATAAATCACAAAAATAAAGAAACAAAAAGCAGAAAAAGACAATTTGGGTCAGCTCAAATCACTCTTCATGTTTTATTTTGCCAGGACCACATCTCGACGGCGCGATTCATCAGTGACCCTACTTGACAAAACATATTTCGACACTATTTGTGTATTGCTTATACAAATGTTCTTATAATTTAGTTTTGAAATCTACTATTTGATCTTATTTTGTCCGTTTTGAAGCAAAGTCAAGCTCTATGTCAAATGTTACGAAGCAAAATTTAGGATGAATCATGAATGGCACCGCAGAATGAATCAATTTACGGAATATCGAAAATGTAAATATTTTCAATCAAAAAATCTGACTATTCGAATAAGGATTTCCATATACACAACTATTGTGCAAATATGTAAAAAGGTCTCGGCGTGTCGAAACAGTTTAAAAATAAACATAACTAAAATATCGGCAATCTCCTT
Organism: Styela plicata; assembly: GCA_963675895.2. NCBI lineage: Eukaryota > Metazoa > Chordata > Ascidiacea > Stolidobranchia > Styelidae > Styela > Styela plicata. The sequence goes on from OZ023143.1 coordinate 3,059,022, forward strand.
GTCAATGTTTCAATCAGTTTGATGACACTGAAAATATTTTGACTTGACTTTTCCGGTGATCGAATTGGTAAAATGACCACGACGTGAATAATGAATGGACTGTCCTATAGAAAATAAGCCGTAAACGATTGAAAAACTTATATATAGAACGAGCGTTTGAAGATTACGGGTAGATTCATGGGTCTGTTTCGAAGCTTGGCAATACTGGTGTTCTGGATCAATTTGATGTCAGGAATGTCGTCTGCTAATCAAGGTATGTGGTATTTTGCTGTTTCAAGCAACCATATGAATAGAATACGCTATTAAAAAAACTATGGCGAGGCAAAGACATTATCAAACACCCGTGAAGTACCATTCCTCCACTGCTTTGAAAAAAATAAAAAAAAAATGCAAATGGGTGTATCGTGATTCGTCTGGCAGAAGTTTTCTGAGTTAGTAACCGTTTTGCCGTACGTACAAGAAGTCAATATATTATATTCAGACATAATTGGCAAGTGTCACGACATAAGCATTCGTGTTTAAATAAATAAATATCAATTTGCTGTGCGATGGGGGAACGCGGACTAACTACTTATCCGCAACATCTGTGCCTTTGTGTTTGTGGATCCGTATGCAGTAAATTAAAGGATACCGTAGTGTGAGTATGACTAACTAGAGAAGTTCAAAGTCTTGCTTCACACTCAACCAATTTATTTCTGTAACGTTAGGTACAAAAATAAATTTGTGTATGTGCAAAGCATGACTTTGAAACTTTCAATTTGCTATCCTTCCGTTACTTTTTTGTCACCGGTCCATTTCGATTCTGATATTGTTTTTAAAAATTTACGGCTTATTTACGATCTTGATGAAAATAACGCTGGGCGACAAAGTGACCCGTCCCTTTTTTATCCTTTTCTGCACAACGATTGAATATTTAGAGTGTATAACCTAACAGCTAAAATGTATACCTAATTAGAAGATCGGTTTAGTCAAGAGGCATGATTCACGCACAGTAATGCCTCGTTGGCGTACGTGGATCGATCAGTAGAACGTTTCATCAAACGCAATCCCAAGAAAACAATAAAGTACTGTTTGATAGTCCTAACTTAATTTATTTTCCACTTAAACAGATTATGCAATAATATGGCTAACACGAGAAGTCCATTGCCGTCAGACATAATTCACCGATGATGGCCCACGTCTCGATGACATGGAGCTTTCGTGATTCATGCTTGACAAAACTTAATTACTTATTCTAAAATATCAATAAAGTGTCATCTCGTAGTTCTTAGCCCATTTTATCTTGAATTTAAACAGATTATGTGGAAGTATGGTTAACGCGAGGAATCTATGAATATTTCATTTATAATGGATCGCAGTTGGTAAATCATGCGAGTGCTCTCGAGATATGCAAACGATTGAATTCGAATTTAGCAATGACTGCAACGGACCAACTCCATCATGATGTCAGGGAGTTGATAAAAGAAACTACTCTCGAAGAAATAGGTTCGTGTTTTTAAGAAAAAATAGGGATGAATTGTCTCGTTTGATAAATGCTGCACAAGAAGAGGAAATGATTAGCTATATTTTAGTTTAGCTATAAAAATAAATAATGTGAAAAATTGAAATATAATGATAACAAGGCGAAACCAAAAAAAATATCGCTTGGCTTCTGTTGACGTCATAATATTCATTTTTGACATCTCTCTTGACTTCATGTGTAGTTTTTTCTTTCACATGTAATTTATATACAACAAAAAATATGAATTTGATGCCTGCTGTGACGGTAATGAAATCTTTTTCAATTCATATTGCAGCTCACTAGCGCGACCAATCATTGACTGATACTTGAAAAATAATTTGTTGTAATAAACATTCAATTACATAGACACGCGCTCCGTGACATTTGAAAGGAGGTGGACAATCCGAATGGATCCAAAGCACAAATTATTCGAATGAATCGTGAATCGTTTATAAGAACAAAAACTTGTTAATTGAAGTGTCATTTTCACTTTTAAGAACAAAATGCAAATATGTCAAATTTTACGGAAATCGATTGAATCTTGTTGATTAAATGTGAAAAATTACGTACTTCAAGATAGTGTGGATTGAAAATAATTATATCATCTCTCACTAACATTATTTGATTTTTAAGGAGACAATTTGTAATAGTAAAGACTGGATATTTGTTATTTATATGTAACTGAATGATTCGATTTTGACCAGCCATACTCGTGGTATACAGATTGCTATGTGTTTTTCTCTTTTTGCCTTGAATAACTTTAAAGGGTATGGAGCAAATGAACTTTGAGAGGAATTGGCCCATACGCGTTCTTAACATCATTCGCACTCCTCGTGCTTCTTATTTTTTGTCAGGTCCCCCTTATCAGTCGTTTTACATCGGACTATTCGATTATAATGGAGGAAACTCCAATTTCCAATGGGCAAATGGCGACTTACTGCATTTCATATCTGGTACACCGATGCAATGGTCAAAGGGCGAACCAAACAATTTTAATAATATTGCTGAAGATTGCGTTACTATGGGATCTTCTGCTCTTCGAGATGGTTACAATTGGTTTGATATTCCATGCGACGCCAAAAGATCGTTTATATGCCAGAGAATATTAAGCGATGTTGGTAAGTTGACAATATTATCTTTTTGTATCTACTACTTCTAACGGTTTCCTTGGCCAACACAATTCGCAGATATATGATCAACGCTTACGGACCAGTTGCTCTATGTTGGGTTCATAAATTTAAAAAAATGTTGGAAACAGTGGCGTCGTAAAATGTACCACAGGTGAAAAACTTAGCCTCTTTAAACTAAAAGATACATTCATCATGCAAATGGGGAGGGTAGGGTAGGTGGGTGAAATTTCATTTTTATTCTGCGGGCGAGGAAGGCCAAAAACACTGCTTCGCTTAGGTCGCTATATTGTGGACCACGACTTCTCGTGAAGTCGCCAGTTCTAAGTCGGGAGTAGAAGTTTATACTCAACCTTTTACTGCCTTTTCTTGCACGGACATTGTACGTGGACAGGTTTGCGGAGAAAGCCGTAACCAGCGATTAGGTGGACCCCCGCGCGTCGACGTGCTGTCCGGGAATTATTGCATCATAATGTGATTACGATTCATCAATGTTTTCAATTTCAGCAGCACCGACAGTACACTTCAGCACATTCCTGGTAACAACGGCAATTATATTATTCGTACTTTGTATGATAGTGGCTACTGCTGTCTACCATAGAACAAAGTTAGTACATTAAGTATTCAATATTTATACAAGTACACTTTCCCTAAAATTCAGATTTCAAATCAAACATTTTCAGGGGTGAAAAATTGTATTGAGGCCAAATCTGGGAAAGATCGAATCCCAGCCGGAAAATTGAGTCACACTAATCGATCGCGCCGTCGAGGTACAGTCCATCGTCGACGCCTGAAGTTAACAACATAAAATTTATGATTGGTTTAATTTAAAATACTTCAAAGGAATGTAAAAATATAACAGTTACAAAAAAAATATTTCGAAACATTTTTTATCAACTATGAGTAACTAATCGACCACGCTTACAAGAGGCTCCATCTGTGGCGCGTACTTTACAAACTAGGCGTTGTAATTTAGTTATTTGTGGTTTCTTAGAATCACTCACGTAAAACTTGTCGCTGAACCACCGATGGCGCCATATACAGATACAAAAATTGAAAAAGATGAAGTCAAAAAAGGTATTGGTCAAGGTATAATTTACAATTTTTTATTGTTAACTTTTATTACATTTTTCCTAGATCTGTGTTGAAGAGAATTACGAAATACCTTCCGATTAAGAATAGGGCAGTGTTAAATACATTTTCATTTTGAAAAACAAGATGCTGGTTAATATGCTGACTGGGATATAGGCCTATACCCAGTGACGTATTGTGAACCTTGAGAGTGAAATTTCCCGAAGTGGAATGTACACGTCATAATGAATGCCGAAGCCAAAACTTTTTTCTAAAAAGTTTTTTTTGTAAAATAGTCACGAAACAAGCCGAAATCTGAGCCGAAAGCTCGAGAAGCTTTTGGAAACTGGGGCTGCGGGGCCTGAAATGGTTTAAAAGCGTGTACTAGAAATATTTTGAGGTTTCTTAGGTTTCAAACCTCCCGAAGCGATTTTGGCATTCGGTCGGAGCCATACTCTCTCCTAAATACGCAAGTGGGCCACATACCTAATTATAAATTTCGACCGAAAATGTTTTGGTATGTATGGTTCACTGATATGACATGCCAACAACGAGACTCAATTTTTTGTGGCGCATTCATGAGAATATGAGAAACATGAGAAATCGCTTTTCTACTAAATATACATATTTAAATTTTAAATACTCGTATCTGTGAAGTCGTATATTATTCCACAATTATACTTTCTAACTAAAAAATATTATTTTCCATTCTCTAGTCCTCAGTACAAGTGTGAGAAACAAGAATGCCATTACCATCGGAAATATCGGAGCACTGTTGGACGTGTGATCTATCAAGATATATTTTTTAAGCTCATCTGCACATATGGATTTAGTTTTGTAAAAAAGAAAAGAAAAGAGAATAATCTATTCGCAAAACACATCTCATTTAACCAAAGCCATTCTGGCATAATATTGTTTAATAAATCATGCCATATGCTCCACTTCCCGATTTCGGTGTTCATCGTATTCAGAGTGAAAGGTCAACTCTTTTGTATTTTTTTTTATTGTTACTCGATCAGAAATTGGATAAGTATGAGCCTTTACAAGCATATATGTGGACAAAATGCGATGTGGACTGGAATACAGTTTTGTCAAACGTCATCGCCGAGCGATAGTCTTTTGACGACTGCCGCATAGGATATTACTGCCTTGTTCTTCGATTAAGAAATCTTGATTTCGCTAATTATTGAATCCATATACCGGCAATTTATTTTAAATGAGGACCAAATGTATTTTATTTTATATTCTGAGTGGTGGCTGGTACGGGGCAAACCACTTAAAGCGTTATCACTGGAGGATTTGTACCACCCTAGATATAAAACCAACACACGCGACCAATATACCTCCACAATATTGCAATGGTGTTTTGTTCTTTATTGTACACTTTTTCTTACATTGAATGAACCATTATGAACTAGATATAACGTAAGTTTTGGATTGAAAGGGCATACTACTCAAGTAGTTTTATAAGCTTAGTGGTTTGGGCTACGCTTTAGAGTGACGTCTGTTTCTTTTCTGTGCAGCTCCTTGTCGTCTTTATGATCGACAATAAGATGTTTATCGAGCAATTGTCATTTGAACATTAGCTCTTTTCACAATCAGAACGAGTCTTTTGTTAGTTTGTCCTTGTAAACGTGATGTTATTGTACGCCCATTTTCGTTTTTGTTTTGCAAGATATCGAGGAAGTGTGAGTGATACAAGATATACAAGTTTTGGAAACAAACTCTAAAAATAATAAGTGATGCTCATATGTTTGAAACTACCACTTTGAATGATTTATTAAGGATATTGTGGATCATTATGCAACATTGAAATTTTAAGATGGCAGTACAGTTTCGAAATTTTTAGATGTATTATCACACTAAAGGATGAGACAGAGAAGTAAATGAAAGTACAGTATTTCATATACAGAGATAGTTAATACGTTTTAAGGTATGAGACAATGAGACATCACTTTGCAGAAGCACGGTTCACCTGGGGCTCATGCCTAACAAAATATAATTTGCGGTTGAGGCGACTACCCTATAGTTTTTAGAATAGCCTAATTTAAATTAGTCGAATGTAGGTCCATTCGAATGTGACCCTTGCATTTAATTTCACAGCGATACTTTAATATGTAATTAAATATTATATTTCAGTAAATCATGAATAATTGAGACTTGGTTACAAAACTCCGATAATAATAACACCAGCGCAATGAAGAATACTATAGCAGTGATCCTTGCTTTAGCAGATAGTATCGAAGAATCTGCATTAACCAGATGGTGGCGACAAACTTACCTACACCAAGCCAAGTCTGTTCTCGATGCTCTGAAAATAAATGATTCCTTCCGCACGAAAGTAGTAATTTCTCTAAAAGCAGGTGAACAATATTGGTGATTATGGTATAAGGAAGGAATTATATATAAGGAAATTATACTATATAAAGAAATTGTCGAATCGGGTGACGTAAGACAGGTGGCGTAGCAGTAGGTTTTCGCACAAACGACGAATTGCAAACAAGCAGAGAAAAACTAGAGCGCAATGCAAGAGATATCAGTATCACGGAAAGTTTTTACCCACCACGACCATGAAATGACATGTTATCTTAAGAATCACACGAAGAAATAGTGTCTGTTTAAAATAAAATTAATATTTAAAGATGAATTAAACAAAGAGATGCTATACTTGAAACGTGCTATATGTTTACATTTCAATTTTGCTTCAGTTAATAAGAACGGATTCGTGAATTTGAGATATTGTATTCTGATTCCAAGTCCGAACGAGGTTTCGGAAAATATACCATAGTTTGTAATAACTTGATACTCAAAAACCGCGATATTATATTGGATAGGATATCATTTTTTATCCTACGGTAGAGGAAAGACGAGAATACAGCTTAACCATATGGCGAACCACGACCGTGATCGTGCAGATACCAGTTCCGAATCGGGGTGAAGGTTTTTGGATAATTTTTTATTTTTCCTGTGCATGGACCTGGTTGGTTGAGGAAGCCGTAAGCGGCGCCTAAGTGAACTACCGTGCACCAGCGAGGCGTCCAGCAGACCTCTCGCATATAATTATCATCCCTCGCAGGGTTCGAAGCTGCGTCATGATATCAGAGATGGAGTAACTTGAAGCGTATTCCAAACGCTTTACCGATTCAGCTAACCGGGCACCCCGAATAAGTTGACAATAAGAGAAAAAGCAGATCCGAAATATATTGGTTTATTTTCTTACATAAAATAAATTAAAATTTATGGTTTGTAAAAGCAGTTTCTACTTGATTTCCAGACCAAATCCAATCCTCGAAATTCGATGAAATTGTTTCAAACGTGAACTTCGATGACTCTAGCTCTGTTTACAACGCCATAAAAGGAGCTTATGGTGTGTTCCTCATCACCGAACTAAATTACAGGGTGCAGAAACCATTGGATGTAAGTATCCTTTTGCATAACAAGTAGAGTTGAACAAATTGGATCTGATTCGACCGTTTGCTAACGAGGTGTGGTGGAAGGCGATGCGAATAGCAATTTGAACACGATGGAAGTTTAGTAAAGTTTATCGGGTGTTCTGCTGACTGTTTTCACCAATACGGGCATTTCTAAATTGCTTTAAAATTAAAATAAAACGCAATTTGGTTTTTAACTCGGACAATTTTCGTCAAGTACCGGCTGACATCCCAAACGTAGTAAATGAAATATAGATGCTAGTGAATAGCTAGCTGAGAAGGCTTGTTGGTGTGGGGCAAACAGAATGAGAAGTGGTCACCGAGGAAAAGATGTAAGAGAGCTTTCAAAATAGCCAATTTTGGAATTGAAAAACGAAATATTTTAACTGTTTCAACTAAACAGATGTCTAACTAGTTTTGCACAGATATATACTTATACTCGATTTAGAACGAAATCTTTTTTGTTATCATTATCCATGAACAGTCTATGTGTTTGACTTCAAATATATGATTATAATATGTGATTTTAATTCGTTACAACTGTCAATATTTTCAGACTGAAGTTAAAGTTGGTCGTTTGATTGCTGAGGTATGTCGCAAACTGGAAATTTCACACGTGATCTATAGTTCATTAGTTCATGTTAATGCATCAATTGGTCTACGATCAGATGTGTGCGATGCGAAGGCACATATCTCAGACTATATGGATAAAATCGGACTAAAAAAGACAATTTTATATATTCCGTTTTTGTATGAAGACTTCACAAATGGATTCATGAAACCAATGAAGACAGACAATTCTTGCATACATAAAATTGGTAAGCAAAATACCTAGAGTTTATGTTCAAAATCTCATGGTTAGTCCGAATACTCCTAAACAATAATGGAATCTACTTTGATTTCATGAAAAACATGAAAATAACGAGAATTGAGTATATTTTTATGAACTTCACAAATATGGCAATACATGGCTACTCAGTTCAAAATATATCCAGTTGGGGCGGAAACAGTGCGGGAGAGGTTGGACTTTTTACAGAGAGACTAACTGTCATTATTAGCCTACGAGTCTGGCCTCCCTTCCCCAACAGAAAAAATACCATAAATGATTTATTAAACTACATATGGTCTGTTATCATCTATAAGCTAACAGTTACGTTGGGAGAATGATCATCATTAGAAAAAACATTTAGGCATGCACTCGCGCACATTTTTCACATTTGTAGGTAAATATTCGTAATGAATTTTTAAAAAGTAAGAAAGGCATTCACTTCAATACTAATTTTATGAGTAAACACTTACAAATCTTTTATGATTTGCAGCTGCACCAATTGGGCACATTTCCATGGATATGATGTCTATGAAAGATGTTGGAAAATGTGTTGAAAGTTTGTTCGAAAACTCATCTACATGGGTTGGTAAAACCGTAGCGTTGTCGGGTGACAGAATGACATTAGAAGAATACTCCACACAAATAACAGACGTGACATACCCGGTCATTATTCGCGACGGAAAGGTAAAGTATCAGAGATGCATATTAAGATTTCACACTTTTCTATATTTTGACACAATTAATAAATAGTTAATAACAGTTTGGTTAGATATTGACATCATGATAAAGACCTAAAGAGTTACTAATGATATTGTTTCAAATATACTTTAGGTGTCACCCGAAGAATTCCTCTCAATATTCGACGTTGCGGGATCAGAAGACATGGCGAATTATTTCGATTATTTAACAAGATCCGTACAACGCAATAATTTATCTACTACAATGATTCTCCACCCTGAAATACAATCGTTTTATGACTGGATCAGACAAAACAAAGATTTGATAATTTCACTTTTTCCTCGCGTTGCCAAAGAGTACCATCATGGACCTTTTGGCTAATAAGATTCCTATATTAACGTTATTATACATCTAAAAATATTGGAAGTCATAATCATTACCTATTTCTGCTATGAATCAGCTCACCCCGCCCCTATTTAATATTTTCAGTTGCAAACACTTTTTGCCAAATATGAGGTATGAAATACAAAATGACAATATGGGCGCTTTCAAAACCGATAGTTGTTTCAAAGCCTGTTTTTCTTTCATAAAGGACCGCATATAAGCTGCCACTCATAGCCAAGATCAGATTGCTTTAACTAATTCTGTATTTTACTGAGTTGAAGGTAAAAAATCAAATTTAATTTTGATAACTTCGGGATTTGAACATCATAGAAATGTATTAACGTTATTTTCGATGGTATTATGTGCCTAAAATTTTATTTAAGATTTATCAATTCACTTCTGTGCTCTTGAGTGTCTTCAATTCGTTGCATGTCACTCGGAACAGAAGTACCAGGTTAAATTCTTGTTGTCCATATGCCGGTGCTCCGTGTACAGACACTAATATAAAGTTGCGTTTATACAAAGGGAGCGAATCGTAGTTAAATTCTCATTTAGCAAAGCAGCGCTAACAATTAAAAACGTGATTTAAATAAGAACTTATGTTTTGTAACAGGTATATATTTATCAAACCGATAAAACATAAAACTCTATTACTAGGAACGGAAGCTAAAATAATTATGCTTTGTGGAGTATATATATATATATATGAAATACTGCTTCCGTTTTCCGAAACTCAATAACAACGCGTGACGTTACGAGCGCTGAGCAAAGCGATAGAATCAAATGAGGTGAATGACGAAGTGTTGAAGATTATTTTGGAACATTCGTGTCGGAAACGCTTCATTTACCGTAGTTTCGAATGTATTGGAAAAATATTGTGTTCCTTTCGTTCCGTTGATATTTTTCTTATTTTCCTTATCCGCCCTCTATTTTAATATACAAGTGTAACGCACACCCTGCCACTGAATACGCATTTGGCTATTGATCGTTCTCTACTTGCAATATATACTTTTCCCTGCGTTCCACCCACTTTCCCGGGTCACGTCTCTTAGTTTTTCCTTTAGTTTTTTAGATGTCTAGTTTGGCAGCAGCTGTCAGTTTCATCACGCCACCGCAGCCCAAAAACTATTGTAATTAATTGGCGTTGACGACGTGAGAGGTGTGAGAGCTCAGACGAAGCGTGTGGAGCTAAGACGAAGCGTGTGGAGCTAAGACGAAACGTAGGAAGCTCAGACTAATCGTGTAGGACCACGACGGAGCTGAGGGAACTAAGACAAATCATGAAGGGGCTAAGACCGATGTAAATGTAAAACGTATTGGAGAGTTACGACGAAGAATGGACGATTAAGACAAAACGCGAGGGCAAAGATAGATAAAGCGAGAAGTCATTTGAGTAAAAGTGAAGAGCTAACACAAAGTGTGTGAATGGCTACGACGAAATGCGTAGAGCTGAGACGGAGCGTAGAGAGCTATTATAAACAGTGGAGAGCTAAAAGATGGAGCGTGTAAAGCTAAAACGTACGCGGATTACTGTGATCAAGCGTGGGGTCCGACGGGGCGTGAAGGTTCAGACGAAACGCAGAAGGCCACGAAGTAGCATAAAAAGATGAAAGGAATTGTTGAGATTTAATAAACGCAGAGTGAGGCGCTAAGGGCATGTGTGGATGGCAGCATTCACTTTGCAGATGGCAAAATTTTTGGCGACATTAACTTTGTTTCACTGCATGTGTCGTTGAAACTTCACACTTGTACATACTGTTGGATTGTATAGGCTATCTATACTGCAAAGCACAAAAAGGTATCAAATGCACACGGATATTTTTGACGATTGGCGGTGTTCAGATTGTTCGAAGGTCGCCTGATAAGCTTTTCTAGCATGCGGTGGAAGTGTCAGCGATTTGAGTGTTCGAAATGTATGTTATCACTTTGCTTCACCGTGTCGAGATTTCACACAGAGGAATTATACATATACTTACATAGGTTGATTAATGCTTCGTAGCACAGGAACATTTTATTCCGACACAAAGAGAACAACACTGGAGTATGGACACCAGGAAAAGAAAATGTATTTCACTGAATCGTTCTGGATACATTTTCTCATGAGAATCAAATAAAAAAGCCCAAAGCCTAGTCGTAATAAAGGAAATGGTGTACGAATTTGGTACTTCTTGACAATAAGTTATTTCGAAGCCTCGCGCGTGTAATATTTGACAGTTGAGGCCAGAAACAACAAGAAAGAAGGTCGGGTCTGAGGGGAGCCTCGTAAAAAACTCACTATAGAAAACTATTCATATCGTTTTTAGGGTCAAAAGACCCAAAATTAAGGTCAAGAGTCGCAATTTTCGAAATCATGGTAGAGTTGCTTTCTTTCATTCATTTTAACTAGTTTGCAGGAATAAATATTCATCTTATCTCCTTAAAAATAAAAATTCTTGAAATAATTTGTAAATATGCGCTTGAATGTCTTACATGTCCTTCAAGCGTTACCCGCACCTTTACAAGTAAAAAATATAGATTCCAATAAATGGAAGCAGAAATTTTAATTTTAAAGACGAGTGACTTAAATGTAATTTTGCAGATCTCCGGCACAAATATAAAATCTACATTCAGAATTTAATTGCTAAAAAACATACCATTGATAGAGGAACGAGTCAGTAGTTATGTTTATAGGTATTCGTTTTCGAACTTCTTTTAGTTTCAGGCTTCGTTTTTTAGATTCGAAAGTTTTATGAATATAAAAAATAAATTGTCAAAAAGAAATTCTATTCAGCCAAAAACTGCAGCCAAAAACAAAATAAGAAAGCGACTTTAATGTGATTCGAAAATCGACCACTTCCATCAGATATTTTGCACCATATTTTACGCAAATTTAAGCGCTAATTCGGCCTTAATGGCACGTTTTTATGCAATAAAATTTACATTTTCGCGAAGAAGAGGATAAAAATGTATCTGTAGAAACTGAATCCACTAAGCGCTCCGAAAAAGCTGTGATTTAGTAGGGCGCAACTGCTATAGCAAACGAGAGAAATGGTCGTGTCGTTAATGGAATTTGTGCTACAGTCGGCGTAAATCTCATAAAATCTGTCCAATAAGAATCATACCTTAACAGTTTACTAGGCTATAATTATGTGTCGAAAGCTTCAATAAAAACTCATTGTTAGGTGTACTAATCATGCCTGGAAAGGCCCTAGCTTGCCCCATGTTTCCCCCACCCCTTCCTTTTTCAATTTTATTCTTCAAAACTGAACTTTATCAGAAAAGTAATAGCAGGTAGGATGGAAATGTTGGCTGCGGATGGAAATGATGAAATATAAGTAAAAATTTTGAAATGAATTTACGTTCCCAAGAAGCTAATATTAACTCGGGTCCTCGAAGCTTCATCTTAGCCCTCCACAATTCGTCTTAGGGACGACTAACAATCCGTAGCTATCTACGACTTGTTTTACTCTCCAGACTCACTCTTGATTAGCCTCCACACTTCGTTTTAGCTCTCCAAGCTTCGTCGTCGGACCGAAATACACTTTTGTGTATATTGGGATTTTCATAGGTACATTTTATTTTAATCTAGCGTTCCACGCATTAGTTTAGGTTTTCCAGCGCATTCGTTTACTATGCAAGATGACAGAGCGTGCTCATGTCTTCACGTACGTTTGCAGGCATGCGTATATTATCAATGCAAAGCGATGTGAAGATGTCTTACCGATGCGTTACGTTTCGGGTAACAAAATAAAAACGGCAATACACGCCTGCATTATTTTGCGTTAGCGTAAAACGCAAGGGTAAAATAAAATAAACCAAGAAGAAAGGCAACACCCAAACGTGTAGGCGACAATGCATATAAACTTGTCTTATCCAACACTTGACGAAACCCATCAACCGGATGCGGAAAATTAAAATATTTATAATGCTTTCGGTCTAAAATTTCCAGTAAATTAGGTAGGCTATTTTATATCGCTATCAAATGGGAGCTTTTCATTCATCTCTCCTGAATTTATGTAGGCTCTGAATTCATCTGTTAGTTGGTTACCGGTATCTAATTCCAAAATTGGAATCATCTGATCCTAAATGGAGAAGTAGTGCCGGCAGCTCGCATTGTTCATGCCCTCTCCCATAACCTGTACCAATAAACTTTGATACCGGACGTGTGTATTAGCAGGACTGAGGATTGTCATATTTTGCAACATTCAAGTTTTTTAATTACCCCCAATCTTCAGATTTGTAGATAATTTACGTGCCTGGTGATGCAGGATGTGGTGTGCCACAAAAGTCGGTGGTTAAAGCATAGTAATCTGAAACCTTCGAGTTAGTCTTTGGTCAAATCCGTAACAGTATAAAAATCTATTCAAGAGAATTGGTCAATTCGGTGCCAGTCAATTCGTATTTTTGTCTATTGGGACCAGTATGTTTTTGATGGCTCAATTCGTACCCGAAATTAGCCCATAGGTCAATTCGTACCCTGCTGACATCGCGATGGACTGTCAAAAGTCGGGGATGATCAATTCGCCATTGGAAATTGTGTTAATATTTAAATTAATATTTCTTGTGTAAATTTAAAAATTCCTATGCAGGTAAGTTTTTGCGATATTCGGCAAGGGTGCGAATTGACCAATAGCCCTTTCTGCTTTAGTGGAATTTTATACTGGCAGCTGGTACGAATGTACCGCCACCCGTGAATAGCCAATTCAGCGTAGACAATGAAGATCTTTGGAGTGTTTTTTTTAAAAAAAAAAAGACAATGAAGATCAAATATTGTATGTGCATTTATTTTGCCTTTTAGCATGAATGATACTAGTAGACAATATGCGTTCTTATATAAAAGGCCAGGGAGTATGTACAAGACACAGTGCAGAGTGTGCGGCATAGGGGAGACCAGTGGTTCTCACCCTTTTTTCGTGGCCAATTTCCGTTAGACCAACATTCTGTGGCCCATTTTCGTTAGACAAACATTCTGTGGCCCAATAAATTTTCATGAAAGCAAGAACCTATAATATAGGTTTAGAACAAAAACACATTTCAAAACAGATTATTAATTTAACCAGTCGAATTCGCAAGCCCGGAGCCTACCGTACGTAGTATGTTCCCACTAACTCTAAACGGCTAAACTGCAAATAAGAAAATTTCGATCCTTCCCCAAATTAAATCTAATTGCACAAATGAAACTAAATTCTTGAATAAACCCAGCTTTTTTAAATTGGCCTGTGGCGCTCTTCAAAATGTTTCCATGGCCCACCAGTGCTGAGTGGGCCATGGCTCCCTGGTTGAGAACCGCTGGCCTGGACCCTTTAATCAAAAACATGAAACAAAACAAATAAAGGAAAAAGGAGGAAACTGAAATGAGACGTAACAAAAAAGATAAAAAATATAACATTGACTGACGACATTTACAGTACGGTACCGGTATGTATATATGAACTGTACTGTGTAAAGGCTACAGAAATATATATAATATATCAAGGAAGGACAACGAATAATAGACAACAATAAATCATCTCTCATGGGTTTGAATATGCGCTTTCTATGTAGCCCGGTTTATAAAAAAAGGCACGTTTCAACGAGATCTCACACAAGCAAGACACAGGACATGGTGAATTGGCGTGAGGTGGTCGGTCAAAGCCCTATTAATAAAACATAGTAAACACTTTTGAAAAAGTGTAAATCATCAAATATAGACTGCGCAAAACTTGGGAATAAATGGTTGAATAGGTTGAGGACGAGCGTATATTTGCCAGCTGTTGGAAAATTTCCTATTATTGTTTCACAATGAAATTCAAGAAAAAAAACGATGCAGTCTAATAAAATAGTGCTTTGAAAAATTGTCCTTTTTTAAATATTTTGAATGTACAAATATTTTGAACCACAAATCCAAATAGTTTCACTTAAAAGAAAACCTGAACTTCACTGTATTAAATCTGACAGTGGTCAGGCTGATGTATAAAGAACTACGTCGGGTGCCTGTCTGATTGTGTGTGTGTGCTTTGAAATTATTGAATTGAAAAATGTATAGAACTAAGAAGGATGGGAGGCTCTTTTATTTTCTGCTAGGTTGAGTGCTGCATGCACCGGGAAATAGCGCGATGAATTCCTACTCGAACATATAAATTTGTCATATATTTTATTTTCATCATACAAGACATCGGATTATTTCTTTAAATTATATTAGATAATGTATATCTTTTCAATACATAATAAATAGCATTAAGGCAATGAATAGCTTGTTTTGCGCTTATTAAACTTTACTTTGGGTTTTATAAGCTCTTCTGATAATTGTTAAATATGATATATTCATTTATATCGCCTTTTATGTCAACACGACGCTGACATGGTCGTCAAAATGAACTGTTTATATATTTATCTATGTCAATAACTGAATATTTACTATCATATATGCGTCTAAAATAAAATGATTTGCAGTTTGGTGTAGATTAGTGAAATGCAGTCCTTCACTCTCAATCCGTTATTTCCTGAACATAGTGTCAACATCTCATTATTTCAAAATGTCACAAATGCAAAAGAACTGAAGAATATCACAACCAATGGACTTTTACAAGGATGCTTGATTGATGCTTGCTTTGATTCTGGATTCATTCCAGATATTGATTTCTGTAAACAAAGCATTGCATTGTCAGAAACATGGAAAATTGAAGACAAAGTCAATATATTCTGAAATATTGTTCAATTTATCACCTACAAATAAAATAAATGACAGTCTTAAGACATTTGGCATTGATGAATCGACAACAAATATAATTGCAGTCGTTCTAAGTGCAGATGCAAATTCTAAAGTTATTACAGACTCTGTAAATGGTGAAGCAGTTGACCTATCACATTTGGAAAAATCTAATGATAAATTGAAGATAAAAAAAGTTTATCATCTTGAAGAAAATGAAGAAGTGACTGTACAAGCAGTTGTCACTAGAATGGCTACAAAAGATATAAAGTGATAGTGAAAAATTGTCATTTTGTCCCCATAGGATAAACCTTGATCTTTCGTGCAATGACCAGCTCTATTTGAATAGATGTTTTACCAAAATACAGTAAAGATTGAATTGAAAAGTTGAGGAGAAAGCCCTAGCCGGTGGTTATAAGGAGCTAACTGTGCCTACCAGGTGCCGAGCAGTCCTCTTCGCAACCTTCAGATTCAAACCTATACAGTATATCTCTCGAGCAGAATAAATTTAGCAGTACAAAGCTCTAATCATTTTGCTGATGCTTTGAGATAATCAGCTAATGGGGTAGGTTGATTTAACTGGAGCTTGGTATTATCCAGTCTTGGCAAAAAATTCTAGTCAAAGACTTGTGATTCATTGTTTTTTTTAATGTCAAATCATATAATGATATAGTATACCAATACAAACTTGTAGCACAGTCTTGTTTTCCATCAGGCATCATATACATTCATCATTATTTGATGTTTTATAAGTTTAATCTACATTAACTCTTAACTGGCAACATGTCTGCTCAGTTGCCTTTGAAACTAAAAGCGATTCAACCATTTCTAAAAGTTGGAAATGACATGCGAAAGAAGGATCCAGTTACTGCGTACTATTGCGATATGCACGCAATGCAAACAGGGATGAAGATCGACTCAAAATCACCAGAATGCAAGAGTTATTTGATTCAACTTATGACCTCACTTGAGACACAAAAAGCTTCTCTGTCTACGGATCCGGAGAAAAAGGAACAAGTTACATCAGAGGTTGTTGGTGAAGCTGTGGTGGAAGATCAAGCAATGAAGTTATTTGGATGGGCAGATACGAAAGATAGGAATTCAGAGTTTGGAAAAAACGTTGTTAGAGCGTTCTATACTTCGTCAGTTTTGTTTGATATCGCTGAAGGACTTTGCGAGGAACTGGGAGAGGAAGCATAGAAAATACACTCGTTGGAAGGCGACGTATATTCACAATTGTTTAAAGAATGGGGAAACCCCTCAACCGGGACCAGTTGGGGGATTGGATGACAGTTGGGAGGATGAACTTGAGGAGGGGCCTAGTACAAGTCAGCAACCTTCCGTACCGCCACCTGCAGGCCCAGCCCAACCTCCCGCAAATGAGCCTCCAAAATCAGTAGCACGCAGCAAGCCTGCTGACCCCGCCCCTTCATCATACGAGGACCCCACCCCTTCCTATTCTGTTACTCCAACAGTAGGTTTAGAATTATCTCCCATGCAATTCAATCAAGCTCAGAAACTTTGCAAATATGCAACAAGTGCCATCATGTACCAGGACATACCAACTGCAGTTGAAAACCTTGAAAAATGTTTAAGACTTCTTAAAACTGGGAAAGAAGATCTTTGATTGAATCGTTCATACTGACATTTCTAGCTTTGCACTTTAATATCATTGATTACAATTACTGGCTTTTAAATATTCATTGCAGTGGAAATATTATTAGAAACAATAATTGTATTAATTATTTTATAGGCCAGACTAACATATGCCATCTACTCTGCTACTAAGACACCTGAAGAAAATGGATTCCATCAGAAGAAAATTTAGCAAATAGGCAATATTCCCTAATTTATCTGTAGCTAGATGATTTGAATGTTTTTTCTTCAGTGTCCGATCTGTATAAAAAGGTTTAAAACCATCAATACAGCTATGAAATAGCAGGGCTGATGGTTTTGAATAGTTTTGTCCCTCAGAAAAAAATACCATGAATATATTACCACTGACACCGAGGAAAACCAATATTCTGCCATTGTGAAAAGGACTAGCAAAAAGTCTGCTACTTTTCTTGTCAAACATTCGAATGCAATATAACTGAATAATTTAGAATCGTCAACACTTCTTCGTATTAACAGTGTCACTGATGATTGAGTGTTGTGATTCAGAGATATCAAACAAAGGGGGTCGAATACGGCGAATGCTGACATCTTAAACAGCTGCAATGCATTTTTAAATTAATTAGCAGAACCCTTTTAAAATTTTATATTTTATACATTTGAAAAAGCAAAATTTTGTTCAAAGATTACTCACTTCACACCACGTTTGAAGCCTACTGCACCTTTTTTACATCACGTATTCTCTTTTTGTTGCATTACTTTTTAATATGGTGACGAGCTACTCATCTCTGACCGTCATGACGCAAGTTCGAATCCCGTGAGGAATGATGATTATACGCAAGAGGTTGGCTGGACACCTTGATGGTGCACGTAAGCACTGCTTCCGGCTTTCTCCACCAACCAGGTCCTTGCACAAGAAAAATGAGAAATATGTTAAGCCAAAAAACCTTCACCCCGATTCGGAACTGGTATCTGCACGAGGGGTCGTGGTTTGCCATATGATTAAGCTGTATTCTCGGCTTTCCCCTCCCGCAGGATAAAAATGAAATCCTATCCTATTTACCTCTGCTAAATCAAAAAGCTACTGCTATTAAACAGCAGTGTTGATAAATTTGAAGCTTTTTGACGTTGAGGTGGCATTTCATACATTTTGTGTGACAATTTGAATTATAGTTTCCCGCTCAAAATAATGAAAATTTTCATCTTGCTTCTGTAAGTGTGGGTCATTGTGTTTAAGCGTGTCATCTGTGGCTCATAGTGAATAACAAAACGAAATTTCAAAAAATGATTCAGAAGTAATTCAGATGATTCATTTGTGTTTCAAATTCAATGAAATATATTTTTAATCTACAGACTATGAACCGAATATTTAGATAACCATGACTCCACATGGATGTTGTTTTTTGCATTGTAATTCACAATTTAGTTCAAAATTGATGGATGAAATTCATATAAAAGAGCTACAATTGAGTTTTATTACTAATTTGTGAGAAATCAGTCATGGTAATTAAAGATACCCAATACATAAACATGGCTTTACATTTTTTTCATAGAAAAATTGGTGTGAACTACATTAGTCAAAATGTCAAACAGTGATAATGAAGAAGCTGCTTCGGTGCCTGACACAACAGAAAGTTTGGTTATGGTTAGCGGACATGCCAATCATATTCTTGATTCTATGAATGAGTTGCGATCTGAGAATGTTCTTTGTGATGTTACAATAAAATGCGAAGAAGCTGAATTACCAGCACACAGAGTTGTTTTAGCAGCGTCCTCTTCCTATTTTCGAGCTATGTTCACGACTGGGATGAGAGAAAGAGATCAAACTGTAGTTGAAATTAAAGGAATGTCAAGTAACACTGTAGGTATTTTGCTAAATTTTGTGTACACAGAATCTGTGAAAGTCACAACAAACAACGTTCAAGATCTTCTTCCTGCAGCTTGTCTTTTACAACTGAAAGGTGTTGAGAAAGCATGCTGTGAATTTTTGGAATCACAGCTTGATCCTGTTAATTGCCTAAGTATCAAGTCATTCGCAAGTACACATCAATGTTTGGATCTCGCAAAGTGTGCGGAAGAGTTCACTCTGAAACATTTCAAGGAAGTCATTGAAAATGAAGAGTTTCTGGAGTTGAATGAAACTGATGTTGTCGAATTGTTAAAGTCATCAGAACTCGAAATTGATTCTGAAGAAGATGTTTACAAAGCGTTGATGGATTGGGTGTTGTACGAACAGGAAGATAGAGGATCGAAATTACCCGACATGCTGCAATATGTCAGATTGCCTCTCTTGTCCGCACAATTTATCACAGATGTTGTTGATGAACAGGATTTGATCAGATCAAATTTACGATGTCGAGATCTTCTTGATGCAGCTAAAAAATTTCATTTGAGACCAGAGCTTCGAGCTGAAATGCAAAGTGTCACACATCAACCAAGATATGGAACTTCTGAAGTGTTGATTGTTCTTGGAGGTTTTGGTAGTCAGCAGGCACCAATACCAACAGTAGAAAAATACAATCCAAAAACTGGTGAATGGGGAACGATTGCATCATTCACCAAGCGCAGAAGATATGTTTCAGCAGTTACTATAGACAGTAGAATTTATGTTATTGGTGGATATGATTCACATGCTCGCCTCAACACTGTGGAATGTCTGGATTATTCAACTGATGATGATGGAATTTGGTATTCTGTGGCTCCAATGCATATGAAGAGGGGTTTGGCTGGCGCGACTGTTCTGGGAAGCCTGATCTATGTAGCTGGAGGATTCGATGGATCTTCTCGCCACTCTTGTGCCGAAAGATATGATCCGCATATTGATGAATGGACAATGTTACCAGACATGGCATGTGCCAGAGAAGGCGCAGGGTTGGTGACTGCTCGGGATTGTGTTTACAGTGTCGGAGGGTACGATGGAGTAGATATCCTGAGTTCTGTTGAGTTATACGACCCCAAAGTTGGCAAATGGATAATGGTTTCACGCATGAACACAAAACGATCTGGAGCGGGTGTGGCATACCTGAATCATGTTATATATGTACTAGGAGGTTTTAATGGGAACTTTCATTTAGACACTGTGGAAGCTTATAACGTACATACAGATTGCTGGACTGAGGTTCAGAGAATGACTGTGCCTCGATGCTATGTAAATGCATGCGTACTTAGGGGAAAGTTACATGCAGTTGCTGGTTATGATGGACATTATTTATTAAATTCATTAGAACAATATGATCCGGAGAAAGATGAGTGGCAGATAGTTTCACACATGAGTACACACAGATGTGATGCCGGCATCACTGTTATAAAAGAGAAAACTTGATAAATATTCATAACTCGAAGGATGTAAATATATTTAGTGGGGATTTAAACTTAACTGACCAATGTTGGGAAAAAATGCCATTGGCCGCCGCCGTTATTTAGTGAGTGAACATAATCTTGGCTTTCGTTAGATAGGGACTGAGACTGTCACAAGTTTTTTTAGTCATCAATAGTAGTAGTCATCAATACAACTATGAAATGTATACATTCAAACTACATTAAGATTTTATTTGGATGCAATGTGTAAAGTATTAAGATTTGTAACATCCCTCCTTATTTATGTATCTTGAACACGATCAGAGAAATTATAGTTATATTATCGGGTTATGGATACCCTTTCATACAAAATTTAGTAATGTTACCGGATACAGATTATCAGCAATTGTTCTCGGTCAGAAAAATTATTACATGACTAAAAATTTATGCTATTGCCAAATAAGAGTCCATGATAGATAGTTCTTGCAAAGCTGAGAACAGGGATGCCAAAAACGAATTGAATATTCAAATACATTCAAGAATAAACATATTTGATATAGTAAGTTTCTTGACATTAGATATATTTTAGAATAGTGGCATGTTGTTTTATTGCATAGATTCGACTGAAAATTCTGTTTTTGCTCACCAAATTGACACAGTTTCACAAAATAAAGGTAATTTTCTAAATCCACTGGAACTTTTATAGATTTTGCAATCAATATTTTACTTGAAAAGAGTTAGATATTCGCTTTTGGCTTTCTCTAGATATGATTTGTGAAATGGAATTCATGATTGATTTTGCCCTTCCCATTGTTATCATGTACAACATACTGAACTTAGAACTTATTTGATAGCAATGTTGATGATGTTGAAGCATTTTTATATCACTGTTAGAAAATGACTAGACTGAGTTAGTCACATGAAGGATAAAGTCGATATCATTCTCATCACTATGGCTCTGCCTCCATAACTGGTACTTTATTATATGAACAACATGGCATTGATTACATAAAGGTGATGATTGATATGGTATCATATGGTGATTGTAAGAACAATCTAAGTGGACTTGTGTAATTATAAAAAATTGAAATACTAACGCTTTGCTTGGTTTTTATTTTAAAACATTTTTTTTTTTTTTTATTCTTATCACCTTGTTGGTTTTTATTTTATTCAGATGTTCAGATTTACTACTTGGTAGAAAGACTTATATTTATGTTGAGAAATTTTCCTATTTGCAACTAGCTTGCCGTGTGTCATGCAGATTTGTGGTTATTTAATGATAAATTGCTCTATTAAAATCAATTCCTGTAATCCAAACTGTTGACATTTCAAGGAACACAAAATTTATCTGTGAACGGTCATGCACAGGTAACGTTAAGCCAAACTGATGTCTGCATGAGATGTCAACGGTTCGTCATGACTTCTCAGCTTTCCTCTCCCACAGGATAAAAATTATATCATCCTAGTTCGTGTATATGCCTACTGTATTCAACATTCATAGGTTTTTTAGAAATCTTACAAGGAACGCAGGTTGCATCACAAACCTTTTGATCACTTCCTAAATATTGCACTCAACTTTTTTTTCATCAAAATTCACTAATCAAGGTTCCACGAGAAGTGTCATACATGCAAGTTTTCTAAAACCACTAGTGTGCAGAGGGCCACATAAATGATGGTTAAAGAATCTTCATCCCTGAAAGATTTCTTTACAGAAGTTTTGAAGCCGTTTAAGTCTACCCGATATGAAGGACATGAATTTCTATGTTTAGAGGTAGGATAGGATATCGTTTTTTATCCTGCTGGAGAGAAAAGCCGAGAATACAGCTCCCCCATGTGGCGAACCACGACCTCTCGTGCGAATACCAGTTCCAAGTCGGGGTAAAGGTTTTTGATTTACGTATTTCTCATTTTTTCTGTTCATAAGCCTGGTTGGTGGAGTAAGTCGTAAACTCCCCATATTGCTCCTACAACCAGTACCGGTACTCCTTAAGGGTGAATATTTCACAAAATCAGCTGGCAAGTTTTTCGAAGACTACATCAGCAGGGCTATATCGTAACATATTTCTGATGCTTTCAGTCTTAAAAGCGCGAACCGCGATCGTATCGTGTATCAAACTGGCTCACAACAAAAAAAAACACCGATGGTGATGTGCGGCCAGTGGTATCTCTTCTGGGCGATTACAAATCCTTCCACCACTTCTTAGTTTCGTTACAGTCGCCTGTCACGGCACGCAGGAAATACGTTAGGACTATTCTAGAGCCCGTACCTAGGGGGCTTGTCGAACATAACTTGGGTTCCTCTAGAGCGCTTCTCTTTTGATAAAGCGTCTCTTTTTTTCAACATTCAAACAATAATGCATCTGAAATTTAAAAAAGAGCGCGCCAGAGGCGCATGAAAATTTTATGTAAAAAATCTCATACCAAAAACGAAATGATACGAAATACCGGCGCCTCCTGCCCTGGTCCATTAATGATTTCTGTGGTGTATCTAAGTAGTTCTTCGGCTTCCCACGAAAATTTGCTAGCACGCACCTGGGTATTAATGGGTATCTGTCTTATGGAGCAACGTTTGTTAAAAAATGAGTCACTGATGGATTGCGTCATATGCTTGACTTGTATTTCCGACTGAGATTCTTCTACGTGTGGGAGTATCGTTGAGCGGATAAAACGGAATCTGTGCGTTGGATGCATCTTGCATACTAGGACCAGCATGAGGCATATCTGGCCACTAACGATTGTCAAATGAAATGAAGCGTGTCGTAGAAAGCTTCCTTGAACAAAGACGAGTAAAACTAGTTATGGACGCTCCGTTTACAGCGGCGCAGCATAAGTTCTTGATTGGGCTTTGTCCATGGTTTGGGAGTGAAACGGTTTATCCGACTTATTTTGCAATTCGAATTACTACTAGGAAACTACTACTACTTCAAATACTAGGAAACTGATATCAGAAATATTAAACAAAAAGTTCACCGATGTTTTGACTATTAGTTTTGAAAAACCAGGGTCCAGCTTCTGGGATCACGAACCTTTTTTGTTTCTAGATTTACGAGCCAATTGTCGAAACACGCTTAAACAACAAAAGTCAAGGCAAAAATTGCTAAGTATGTCAGTGAAAAAATGTCACAATTTATAGTGTACGATATCAAAATGGAATTGGGCCTACCCGACTACTTCGCACTGTATTCTTGCATGTGGTTGCTTCGATTCGAATTTCATCTGGCCCAGGAGTCGGTTTGATTTTTCGTGATTGTGCTACATTTTCCTGGGTTTTCATGAATAAGCGGAAAATAACCAGAACTACTACTTTTGTGTATTCGACAAGACCGCCCACTAACCGGAGTAGCCCCCCCTCCCCCTGGGTCCTTCTAGACACGTGAGGTTTCGTACATTTTCGTACGGTGCGACATGTCAATTTTCTGCAGTGTCTCCGTCTTTGTTGCCTCCTAGTTAAAGTTCCCGATATTAATTTGAACCGACGTTTACTTATTTAGTTTCCACTTTAACCTTACTCCATGAGTGAAAAAGCGTGCATTCATTACAAAATATATTTTTAAATATAGGCCTTATATATAATTCAGATTCGTCTAACACTTTCCAAATGCATACAATTCTTGACACAGTAATTGTAATATTTTACCTAGTTTCAGAGAAATATCTTTTCTCGTTACCTAGTTTAAAAAACTGGGTTGCCATCAGTACTTCGGCGTCGGCGTGATAAGTAAAACAAAGAAATTTGAATTTAAAATATATTTGGAACAAGATGAAAAAGTTACAGGGATATATGTACAATATATACAAAAATGCACCAAAAAGGGAGAAAGAAGTAAAAAAAATATCTTACTCAATCGGCAAATTTCTATAGAAGCACGTTTTGTCAGGCATGAGTCGCTGATGAATCGCGTTGTTCAGGCGCGGTCCATCAGTGTCTCATGCTCGAGAAAATTAAATTTCCGATTGGGTAAGGGTGAGATATTCACAATTTCAAAATACTGACCCAGAGAACAAGTTTGGCACAAAAAAGCAATGAGACGTGCCTTGAAGGCGGAATGCCGATAAAAATCCTGAGAGCCATGTATGCAATACAACATTGAGTAAGAGGATCGTGAATAAATCAAAACCGCGAGCATAGATTTAATACGGCCCGCACGTTATACAAATTACTTTTCTTATACAATTAATTATATAAAATGGTAAACATGCAAAATAATAAATAGGATAATAAATATGTACAATCAGTATAAAACACAGAAAATATTTTAAATATTGATAATAAATCCCTCATTTTTTCCACGTGAAAAACCCGAGATAGCGGGCTTCCTTAGGCGGCGATGCGTATATTTTTATCATCAAAGTTAAGAATTATTGGGATTAGGTTTCTGATCTATTGGGTTATTTAAGAAATCAGTATTTTTTAGACATGGAATAACAGTATTTTTCAGCCAATCAAAAATACCAAGTAAAATCATAGTTGTAGCAACCAAGCAAACACGATAGATTGGTTGTAAAATGACAGCCACTTGCCAGAAAAATCCCAAAATTACCTTTTTGGTCTGTATCTGTCATATTGACAATTAAGTAAATCCCTAAACTATACGGCAAACGCGAAACATGTTATAATTGGTATGAAAATCAGCAGACTTTGCTACAGATTTCGGCATTTCACTAGACAAACTTAAAAAATTCGAAAATTAATACATAAAAAACAATATCGACATATTGCTGAAGCCATATTCACATGTTGATATAGCAGTGTCCAAAAAATGAAAACATATTACACGCAAATAGAAAAAAAATTCTTGTAAATATATACCATTTTACAGACAGTTTTTATACGTTTACGTTAGCTAGAGCCCTGAGACACAATTCCTAAAAAAATATATATAGAAATACGATGGAAAGAGAATAAATAATTTTTTTTAGGATGGAAGTGCAAAACCTTGTATGTGCAATCGTTTTCCGTATTTTATAATTCCACGGCTATACCTGTCAGATATTATATTTTGTCAAGCATGAGTCATCGACGCGATCCATCAGTGTGACCCATGCTATATATTTGCCATATATAAGCCGCTTATGCGTAAATGGCAGTGTTTTGCGTAAAATTGATACGATGCATTTACGAGGTTTCGAACTTTCATCCCGTCGTATACCTATGTCAAATATGGTTCAATACATTTATTAAAAACTGTTGGATCTTTGTGCCATAGAAGATGTCCCACGCCAGGAAAAGTGCAAGTTAAAAGCGATTTTGCTTTGTCCAGAGTACGAAGTCCGAAAACGTCGTCTTTGTAAATCTGCAATAAATGATTAATTATAATTCAAGTATTAATAACTAAAATTGCATAGTTACTGCTACATCCAGCGTCAAAAATTCAAGAAAAACTAGGATTGTTAAATCATGATGAAAAAATTCGCATAGAAATAAATTCTATTTTTTTTTTTTAAATTTTGAAATCGCGCAGTGAGCTCAAAAATTTTGCAGGCATCGGTGAAGTATGAGCACACAAGTATACAAAACTCGACTATGTTGGAATTTGTTCTAATGAATTACGGGATTTTTTTTAGTGGGCTCGTCGTTATTCTTATTTTCCATTTTAGAAAGAAAGGACATCATGCAGACCGTGCCTCCGGGGCGTGATTTATCATTGACGAAACACAGATCAACTTGGAAACTTGAAAAAGGAAGAACAAAACTTACTTTTAAATTTCTCATTGAAACCACGTTTTCGTCTTCGTCATAAAAACCAAACTGCGCACTTTGCCATGGTGATATTACTCCGTCATCAGGTCCCCCTATTAACACTACGTTCTTAAGTCGAGCAAAATTCGTTCGCCATGATTCTTGGAATTTGCTTTTTGTAAGGCTTAGTTTCGTTGTTGAGTTGTGCAAGAAAGTCGCTGTATGTTTGGTACATATCAAATTCGTGTGGATCTGTTAAAAAATAATACAGTTTTAGCGTCTTTCGTAGCAGAAAGATGTTGACAATTATGTTTATCTCGTCCCTGAGACTGTTCGTCTGCGGCTACCCAGTCAATAAAAAAAATTCACCAAATTTTTTTTATTGGCACGAGTCACTGATTGTTCGCACCGCCGAGGCTCGGCCATCTCTGGCTCATACCAGACGGAATAATTTTTCAAATTAGGTAACCTTATCACTTTTAAAGATTTTTTTCAATCCAATCTGGAATCCAATTCTATTCGATTTGAATAAAAAAAATATGGAGAAAAAAGGGCAATAAATGCAACTTCGATTTTCATTATATTGGTAAAATATTTATAAGAATCCATTAATGCTTAACTCATTCGCCAAATTACGCTCACATAAGTAATCGGATTCCCTATTTTTCGGCGTTTTCTTCGCCCGCTATTTGCCTTAATATGTTTAACACTATCGTTTTCCTGTGTCCAGACACATGGAGCAAAATCCCAATAGTCACCTTTCCAATAGTTCCCAATCGACCATTTCTGTCCGTATGCAGTGTAGAATAATTTATATAATTCCTCTTTCAAATAATTAGGAAACAACCAGCTAAAAACGTATGTATCTGTAAAAGAATTGGAAGATTGTTTTTAGGAAAATAAAGCTACGCAAATATTTGAGAATGGGATGGGCAGACACTAAAAGTCGGGAAAAAGATATGACAAGATTTTTGGAGTATGCATCTATAAAAAATTTCGCGGGGTTGCATTGTATTAAATGATTGGCATTGACGTATTTTTCCTCGCAAGATTTCCTTGTTAAACCTCAACTCGAATGGTGAATAAGACGCCAAATATATTTTGCCAAATATATTTAATATATATATATATTTTAAGTGTTTACTGATCATTGATGAATCGCCCCACGTAAAAAAATTATTTGATATTAATAACAAACTTACCACCATATTGTCCATTCATTGGTGACGACAAAGCTATAAAAGATCGTACATTATGATTGTCAGTTGTTTGAATGATGCCACGAGCTACCAGGCCACCTGAAAAAAGTTGATAAGTCAGCTCATTAAGCGCAACTCCGCCAATTTTCCGTTAAAAGGTGTAGCTTAATATTCAGTAAAAGATATAAATCGCGGGTAGATGGGTTCCGGAAGCGGATTCAAATATTGGTGAAATTTCCAAGAATTCGGGAATTTATCATACATATAATTACGAATCTAATTTTGTGGTATTGTAAAAATTGAAAAATATGTTTTGTCAAGCGTGACTCACGGATGGATCATACGTCGGTGGTGCGATCAATCCGTGACCAAAGCTTAACAATATTTTTGCCAACATTGTTCTGACTGGTCGACCAATCAAATTAAGCACACAACTTTTTTAAATTACTTATGTATCAGAATAGATTTTGACAACTTATATTGGAAATACATTTCAAGGTCAAAAAAAAATTCATAATGATACTGGCAAAATAGAAACCATGGATAGAAATGCAATCCAGTGGAATGATTAGTGAAGCTTAGCCGCTCCAAATTATGCGACTCAATTGATGTTGGATTGTACATGATCAAAGCAAGGCATATAAATCCCCTAAAACATTAATCGATTGCGCCATGTGAGCGAACAAAGAAGCATATTGAGAAATGAGTATAACATAAAGCTGCGGCTGTATAATTGCGTTTAGGAAAAAAAGCAAATTTCGAACAAAGCGGCATTTACTTGACATGTTGGTCAAATATTACGATGATCACACGATGCGCGTCGCTGCAGGTTCGTCGCGCTTCGTTGGCGTTCGGTTCACTTTTGGTCAACGTAACCAATGCGTCAAATCCGATTGGAGAGCTGCTACTTCGTCGTGTCAACGAACTTTTAAACAATCATGGTGTGAGGTTTTCATACGAGGTTATTATCGGTTAGAGAGAACGCTCCAGCTGACCGATTTTAAAAACAATTTATGTAAGTACCACGAAAAATTTGTTAATTGTCAACTCCCTAACAGTAACCAGCTGTCAGTCTAGACGAGGGTGATTGTGTGCTTTATTGTTTTTTCCCCCTTCCAAACATGGGCTAGTGATGAATCGCGACTCTAAATACACACATATCCTATCAGAAATTATATTTTGTCAAGCATAAGCCACTAGCACGATCCATCGGTGGCTCAGGCTTTGCTTATGAGTCACCGATGGATAGCGACTTCGAGTTTTGATATATAATGTTTGCAACCGAGATGAACAATATTAGCGCGATTTTGTAGAAAATACTTCATGGGCAACAGCTCCAATGCAATTATCGTAGAATAATCCGGTATAAACACGTGCTATCATGCCTTGAAGCAAAGCTTGTTACGCGTACAACTTCTTAGAAAATTGAATGTTCGCTACGTCATCTATGATATTTGAATGGAAATTTCAAACTTATACATAAATGATATCATACCAAGCTTGTATTAAAGATTGACCAAGGAAACGATTCAATACCCACACCCAAGTTCAACAATATAGCAGTTTAATTCCATATCGATTGGTTCCCACTACGATTGGATCTCTATTAATAAGTACAAATTTCGATTGCATATATATATATATATATACCTTGGGAATAGCCGATTACGTGAACGCCATCTTTCGCGGCTTTCATGATCGGTGACGTCACATTTCGAATAGCTTCTACTTGATGCCACAGTGGTTTGAAACTGTTGTAATAATCGAAAAGGTCGATTGCGTGGACTGGAGTCCCAGGATGGGCCTGTGAAAACGAGCGTACAAAATTAACTTCATTCAGTTCCTATATCTTTCAAGATTCAAAAAATGTCCTACGTCGCTCGAGGTATATAATATAAAGCAACGACTTTTAATTAAATATTCAAACAATATTATCGACTTATAAAAAGTATGGTGCCATTAGTATTCTGGACGGATTTGCACCTAGATTCAAATCAGAACTTGATTTCCCAGTGCCATTGGTATTGCAGTCCCCGGGAAATTAAGAAATGTTCACTAGATCCTCAAAGCAATTTGAGTCCTAGACCCTTTATTTGGAAATATGTCTATTTTATTATTTTGTTAAGCATATAACACAGATGGCGCCTGGGTGGTGCTATCCATCAGTGATTTATGCCTAACAAAAAATAACCAGGCGGGTTGCATCTGTAACTTATTCTTCGTCACTATCATACATTTTGAAGGGCTCCAGTAGCTTGTTTCGACGATGATGTGGCACGACGTATCGGGCCGAGTATCATGTTACCCTTCGCGAATTCTAGTTTGAATTGAAACTATTTATATACCTTTTCAATATAATCCCGAAGGTCTTTCAGATCCGAAGCACTGTCCAATATTCCGTGAATTATAATAACAGGACGATATCCAAAAGACGAACCAATTGCTTGTAAGATTACGAATAACGCCCAAACGATATTGTATGACATTTTTTCAGTTTTTTTATCAACTGGTCAACGGAACCTGGCCAATATGTATAGGCCGTAGTAAATAACCAATCAGATCTGTTGGAATGGACGTACAGAAAAAGATTAATCAATAGTATATGTCAGTAATATATAGGCTAGTCGATCATAACTGCCATCACAGTAGGCACCTATTTTATACAATAGGCCATACCAAGTAAGACTAAGTTAATTGCTGTCATGTAATCATCCGAATACTTCGATACTCTAACTGCATTGAAGATAACCAACTATTGAATATATATATATATATATATATATCGATAGTTCATAATTGAGATTAATTTTGTAATATGCACGGTATACTCGTATACACTTGCATATCCAGAACTCGTGGCAGTCTATATGTGGACAGCTAGACTTGGCGATTTTGATGACACTCTAGGAATATTGTACCGTACAATACCGACGTTAAACTTTGTCAATTCCGAAAGTTGTTGAAGACAAACAAATATTGATTTATTTCAGATTAGTAGATTATTAATCAAAACCTCCGAACGATTCTTGTTGCCACATTACCTATATAAAAGTTTCAATTGTCTTCAACCCTGACCCTTTCTTCCCGATTTATTGTGAAAAGATTGTTACGGTACCGATAATAGGCTTTTGTGCTTTTTAGTAAACTTCAAACTTTTCCGCCAAAATTCCTATTTGCGAACTAACACCATCAGACGATGTTAAACTAATTTAAATCAGTTTCATTGACATTCGGCTACCTTATTCTTATACACAGTACTAGCAAACTAAATCCTAATAATAAATCTAACCTAACGAAAGCCGGCTGACTACAACCTATCCATCGCGTAATCCGCCGAAGAAGCTGCAATTATTCAGCACTGTCAACTAACCATTGTTACGTAAGATTGCGTGACCGATAGTAACCTCTACTCGTGCGCAGAACGTCACGCGTTCGTATCTAGAACGTTTAACCAGCTGTTACAAATCCTGCACTGTTTCTTTGGGCGGAATACGTCCCCTTTATAGGTCAATTCTTTTTTCCTGCGATCTTCAGCATTTTTATCACGCATTTAGAACTATAATTTCATGGTAGCTCTGTTTAATCAAAAATTAAATTTCTTTATCATAATGACTCTAAAAGGACAAAAAGTTCTTATCAACGCGAATTCCCGGGTTGTACACAGGCGTCTGCAATTATGCGCACTGATAGCACATTGGGAGTTATCGAAATCCCCGAGATAAACCTCACTTAAAAAGCGTTAAAGAGTATTTGGTTATTCCTAACCCCAGACCTTATATTTACTGAGACAAAAAATATCGATGCAACATAACTAATAAATGTTTTCTAATTTTCTTGAGAAAAGCACCCGAATTAAATGAATATACCACAAAATGTAACTGAGTCAAGGTATATATTGCTATATACTGCCTCTGTCGGTCATTCATAGGTTGGGCCCCCTTAAAACTTTTTTGCAGTAGGCCTACAATGTTACACTGGTCTGATACCTTTGCTCTTTAAGAAATAAAAACTGTACTCAGTCGTTCAGCGCCTAGATGGTTTTACCATCGCCCAGGCCCGACAACACTCATTGCACTTTACAATAGCGATTCAGCTCCGTTTGGGATGTTTTCCGTTTAGGTGTAGTTTCTGGTACTACATCCTTTAGTCCCTCTTTGCTATTAAGTGGACATTAGTTATTTTCTCTTAGGCACTGCTTTGGCTTTGCTCAGAGTGAATTTTAATAAAAAATAAATAAAAATAGGGGCGGGGAACCAAAATTTGCAAATATTTCGCTGTCGCGGTATGACGTCATATTGGTGCCACCGACAAACAACTTTCCTAAAATAGCGCTATTATTGAACATCACGATATAACAGTCCAAAAATTGGCCATATTTGACATTTTTTGGTAGGCGACATGCCAAATTATGCGCTGTAAAATGTGGGCATAAGCTTAATTTGAGGAAGTCATGAAGGTGCTGTGAAATAGGCCTAAAAAATTGAATTGTAGGGAGTGGGGAGTAAAAGCGCAATAAATCTTCCCAACCAAGATAAACTGCCGAAGCACAAGATTAGAAGGAAATGCCCGTGGATATTATGTAATCACATAGAATTTGATGAAATCTTTTTAACCGTATCACCTATATGTCAGCATTTGGACAATGTAAGAACCTGAAACTTATTATTTCTATCCCCTTAATTCCACCATCTTCTATGAGTAGGGATAGGATTTTGCACAGTTAGTTCATTCTATAAAGTTTCAATTAAGAATTATTTTCGAACAAGTAGGTCTGCGCTATTACATAAAATTTGGCAAACATCATTATTATTTTTTGCAATGAGCTAAGTTAACAAAAAAATTGAAAAGCAGGCTTTTGGAATAAACCAGCAAACTGAAGTTCAAAAAACGAGAAATTGCGATTATCGCCAAAACATGTGGGTGGCAAGTGGTTAGTTAAGTATCCTAACAAAAATCAAGTGTCAGATACTTTGAAACAATTTTCTTAAAAGCTTTTCATATAGTGTGATCGTTAACACAAAAATATTTTCTTCTGCTATAACAGAATGCATTTACAAGCATCTTCTAAAAAAATATCAGGGATGGAGGAACAAAAAAATTGCAAAGATAAATGCTTTAAAGACCATTATAAACTACAATGCGCCTTTACATGTTGAATTGTTTGCTGATCTGTGATCTGAAATTATGTCGCTTTGCGTAAATTTTTGGATGGTTTCTAATTCTTGAAGCAAACATTGAATATTCTCTTCGTCGATGGCGAATAATAGCACTATGCATTGTTATTGCGGAAATGAGACTTCCTCATAACATCACCCACGTGATTCAGAATAGCCTGTGCCACAGTGAATGGAAATATAATGGTGTGAAATAGCTCTTTATCCTTCATTATATTTAGATCATTTATGACTCACGATTGAATAGTTCCGTACCTATACCAGCGCTAAAATGGCAATGTACTTCTGAGCAATATGTCCGGCCAATCATGATATATTACTTCCTAAAATATGAGCCGCATATCGAGCTGGCTTCGAACAGATGACAAAGCTTGATATATACTGTATCGAAATTCACACTAAGAGGAAGTAGATATTCAATGAAGCTGCAGAAATCCAGCGCGTAAACGAGTCTTTACAGTGCTGAATCGCCACGAGTTAAATCAGGTATAATCAAAGACCCTCTCCCAGTACAAATACATTGGGGTGTTCGATCCCCGTGATTCGTGACAAAATCAACTTAATAGTAATAAAAAGTTTCAGCGGCTATTTCTCGGCCTGTGGAAATGATGCAAACTTTCCTTTTTCGTGTCATGCATTATTCGTCCCTGCGGTCAAGCTACAATATGAATATAAAACATGAATTGGCTTTGTTAAAGAATAAACGAATTAAGGGAGTGTGAATGAAATTAAAATAAAAGATAACCAAGCCATTTTGGTTGTAAATTTAAGCCAATTTACGCATCCAAAAGTGGCTCTGACACAGGTTTTTTTGACCATTGTCGTCCATTCTAAATACAGAAAGCATGGACAAAAGCTTGGTACTGCTGTAATCTGGTTAACGTGGAAGAGGAAGCATGTTGCTCATGAAGAAGGAAGAACGTTTTAAATTATTTGTGTGTGTCACGCCCAAACATGATACCTTGACACGAGTTATAAATCCCGGTATGAAAATTGCGGTCCGTCACCTATGGGCCATAAACAAAACGCGCCTCGTCATTGATGTTCGTCAGTGATCCATAGATGGCATCTTATTATTGATAAAATTATCTAATGGATTCATCCAGCTGCGATCTGTCCTCTTATAGTACTTTGTCGAATATGGGTCTGCTCTGAACCATGTTTTTTTCGCGATCGACCAGTTACTGTACTTGATAGAATGTGATTGGACAACATTTTGCGATGCATCAATTGTAATTTCTTATGACGGGCTCCCACGTGTCTTCCGTGTTTGTGTCACAAAAGTTTATTGCGTGTGGGAGAGAAATAATGCTGGAGGCTTCGATCTAGATTGCTGTTAAAGGTAATGCTGAAAATGGCTTTATGATTTATATAAATGATATTTCGAAGTAACAGCACAGAAATGAAATAATGGGTTTTGTAAAGACTGGACTGTTCATTGTTGTTATCTTGTCACCAATATGTGTATCAGTTGAACAACCGTTCGTATCATGGACAATGGACAACCACACGAATGTGAAGCTGTTTCCAAAATACAATACCGATCCGAGATGGATCGGCAACTTGACGACTTTATCAGAAAATGCTACCTCGTCAAATTTATTTTTTCCCGGAGTTCACGGAAATGCGATACGAATCCAGTACCGACAGTTGCGAATTGCTACAAACCTGTCGCTAACAGACTGTATTGCTAATCCTGGTTACTGTGAAACAGGAATGTCCTTGACGTTTTGGATAAATTTATATTCGTGGGAAAATGGTTCAGATCAAAGTATTTTATGTGCTGCATCTGATACTGCAGGCAACCCTTTTAGATTTGTCCGATTCAGTATCATAAACGATACATTAGTTTTTTGTGTGGCACTTGGCCTAAGTAAGGAAATACATTGTATATCATCAATGTTTAACGTTGAGCGTATTCAGAATAGGTGGACGCATGTAGGCTTGACTTGGAACACTACGTCGAATTCATCGAATATTGCAGTGGACGGTATTTTTATTCCAACTAAATTGTGGTCATACTTCCGCTTAGGCAAACAACAAAAAGAAGATGCAGTGTCATGCCGAGGGAAGTTTGAGATTGGAAATACGGGAGATCTTTCGTTTTATCTCGACGATTTAAAAGTGTTTTACAACGTTTTAGACGGTGAGGATATGAAAACATTAGCTTCCTGGTCATCACATTCAGGTACAAGCGTAGTTACCGATGACCAAACTGAAAAACGTGTGCAAGTCATACTCATAGCCACCATGATTCCACTAGCTGTGGTCGGGATATTACTCGGAATATGTTGCTATTTCTTTCGTAAACGACGAACGAACAATTCTTTTCAAAGTTATGTTCGACAAACCAGCAGAAAGAGTGAAAGTCGACGCAGTCAGGATGTTTATAGCGATATGGGAGATGATCACACTGATTTAGACTCGGAAGCTGAGTTGGAAAAACTGCACAATCGATTAATAAATAGAGTATAATAATGCGAAGCTAACAGCGGTGATAAACTACTGTACAGCAACCGGTGCATATTAGGATTGGGGAATTTAATATTATGTTTCTAATCAATACGAAGCACAAAATATTCGAATCAATTATGAATCTCTCATATGAAAACAGACTTGTTAGATGTAGTGAAATTTCCATTTTTAGCGACGAAATGCTATCGATTTTGGTTACACTCTCAGCAAAAGAATTTGTGGAGAAATAGCTCGATTTTCCATACATATTCCTACACTTAGCCAAACTAGATTGAGTAGGCTAAGATAGACTATCGTTTATATTGGTATTCCGAATAATCAAAAATTTGGTTAGTTTAGAGCCGATTTCGACATTTCCAAATATTCGAAAAATGCTGCTAATTTGATTGATTATCCAGAATTTGAGCTTATTATTTACATAACACATGTCTTTAAAATATACCAGATTTGCACCATAATAGTAACATTTTTGTTTTCAATATTACTTTCGCTTTGGTTAAGAAGTCGTATGATTATGAAAAGGTCTGGGAAATTCAATTCGACAATTCCAATCGATTCGAGGCACAAATTATTCTATTATTCTAATCGATTTTGGTCGGAGTTTCGCTTAAAAATACGTCGTCCCAAAGTCTGTTCATGCTAATATTAGTAATTCGAATCTCTAAATTTCTTGATGTTATAATAGAAAAATGGGTTATTTGTTTTGTATATGAAATTATTAATTCGATCCCATTCGAAAAATCTATCAAAATCAGATTCGAATTCCAAACGATTCAGTTTTACCCAGGCCTTAAAAAAAGAATTGTGTTATAATGCCATAAGATTTTCTTCATATATGATTCGAACTCGAAGTATCCTTGTTACAAATAAGCAAGGGAAGAGAGAAAAATGTATAATACCACCATTTCTATGTTGAAATAGGTCTGCGAATACGGCCGGTAACAAACATTTTATGAATTGAATGTTCAATATTATAATAGTTGAACTAAACGACCATTTTCTATAGACTGTATATTATAAAATAATCCTATACACTGTAGCAAAAATGCATTAAATTTGCCGCTCATTTGCAGTAATTGTATATTTCAAATAATCAAAACTGCCTTGTTGATGAGATTAGGGCAAGTATGGTCTTTAAAATCGTTTTTTTTTTGGCAAACAATGGGCTGTTGATGGAACGCACCGCTAAGGTGCGGTTCATCAACAGCCCATAGTTTGTCAAAAAAGAAGATTTTAAAGCTTCATTTTAATACCAGCTATTGCAATTACTCTCATTGAACAGCGGTTTTAACAGTGCACAGTGCATGTGACACTCTATACTCTCAAATATAGAGAATAGCGAGTAAAATTATTTTAACAGTTCAGTATTGTGAGTTAACTGATCGTATTACCCGCCCCCCAAAAAATAATAAAAAATAACAAACGCGTCGAAAAGATACAAAAAAATAAACTTCAGTTGTCCAGCACGCAGATTTATTTATTATTTTAACAAATAAAGAGTTTTGCACACCCTGTAACAAAAATGCAGCAAAATCCCTCGTCTAAAATTAACTTTTTTAGCCAAATATGGGTTGTTGATGGAACGCACCGCGAAGGTGCGATCCATCAACAGCCCACAATTGGCACAAATCTCATCAACATGGCGTTTTTTCACTTTTGAAATATGCAATTACTGCAATTAAAATTACCAGTAAAATTACTGTACTTTTGTTACAGTGCACTAGTGAGTGCAAAATCGTTTGACTGATGTTTTAATATTAATAATAATTCGTTATAATAATAATAATAATATTGTTAGATTTTACTAATATTGCACTGAAAATTAGTGTTTAAGAACAATCAAATATACACTTATTTGATTATTTTGGTGTTATATATTAAAATTTCAATAGAAATTCATTCACGTAAAAGGGGTATTTTTGCGATTAAAGTTGGGAAAGATGAAGCGGGGCATTTTTAAAAAATTTACTTGAATTTTGAGATGAAATCGAAAAATTCCGTCAAATCGAATCTTTGAATGCTATATTTT
Organism: Styela plicata; assembly: GCA_963675895.2. Taxonomy (NCBI): domain Eukaryota; kingdom Metazoa; phylum Chordata; class Ascidiacea; order Stolidobranchia; family Styelidae; genus Styela; species Styela plicata. Next base: position 3,096,178 of record OZ023143.1, read on the forward strand.
ATATAATATAACGAATAATATACTTTGAGTAGATTATTGTGGGATCATAGGTTAAAATTTCAATCGAAATCCAGCCGCGTAGAAAGCCTGTTTTTTGACGATAACGGTCCCCTTTATATAGCGTGTCAAATCAGTGGCACATAATTAACAAAATATAATGTTCAAAGTCTTGTTTTCAATTTTTCAACGAAGGAATTCAAATCTAATACTTCGACAGTATGAAAATTCCCTCCGAACTGAATAACAAGTACCTACTCAATTTAATTGAGGTATTCCGTCTAACTTATAAGTAAAGTCTTGCAGAAATTATGTGAATGCAGTAGCCTTCAGTAAATTAACAAATTCCAGTACACAATATCGATAGTCCACACTCTGGGGTATGGGAGTCAGCATGCAGAGGGTATATTGTCAGTATGTTTATTTGCCCATTTATGATAAGTTCTTTGCTATTCGTATATTAGAAGAGAGTTTTCATAATTCAGTACTTAGATCTACTTCATAAAATTTATTCTCAAATTGTGTTGATTTTTCACTATCGGTCGATGATAATCTGCCAACACAAAAAAGGTTAAAATTTTTTTCAGATTTTCTCATTTTTTTTCAAGTTTGCTTGTGTTATACAAATTACAACATATTCTATCAATAAAGATAACCCCGTTTTTTAAAATCTCCGAGATTATAAACAAAATCTCATCTTGTCATAATTTTATTATGTCAAGCACACGCAAAAGCTATTCTATGCCATGATCCGAAACCTTGATAAGGGGGGAGGGGGGAGTTATAAAATAGGCTAAATAAGTGTAATAGAGGAGGAATGATACCATGAGCGCCTTATATTAGCTAGTGGGAACACACCTTCGTTTCTTCATGTCATTTTGTGCTTCAGATATATGTTGTCCGGCATAAAAGACTTCTGCTTCTTCTAACGTTTCCAACATTCTGACTCCATTTGTTTCAGGAAATGTGAGAGACATTACACCGGCTATGATACCGAACGCTCCGAATATACTGTTTGGCAGCCACGATACCCAAATCTAAACGAAATAAAAAAGGAACAATAAGGGAAGTAACTCAAACCCCTTCAATTTCTCAAAACTGTGAATAGGATACAATCACCGATCTTCAACACAAAAATAAAAAAATTAGGTTTGGTCAAGTAGGAACACAAACTAACCGCGCCTCGTAGGTGCGATGCAGTAGTGACTCATATACTTATATAAGTATTTATATATAATTCCACTTGTACCTGTGTTGCGATAATAAATGGAGTTAAAATTCCACCGATTCTTGCTGCGGACGATCCAACGCCGATTCCATTTGACCTGCAAGAAAAATCATTGTGCCAGTTTTATATTTCTTTCATGATAATCTATCAACGCCGTGTGTTCAACGGACCATCATACATACATACTACTACACTAGTCTTTAACTCAATAAAATACTTACCTCGGAATTGATATATGATATGAGAAATGCTTTATCTTTTCTGATTCAATTGAATGCAAATAAGAATGAAAAATAAGTGGAGAGATAAAAATAAATTTGTTTTGGGTGGCAGCATCTTAATTTTCCTCGAGTGTTCCAATTGTTCATGTTATTTTCTACGGATGGATGAAAAGGCTTAAATTAAAAACCATCAACACTGTTATTTCATAGCAGTTGTGATGATTTTGAACCTTTCGCTGCAGTTTGATTACCACCAAACACTCTAAAAGACGCTAAGATCTAAATCTTCTAACCGCAGATATATCATAGAATGTTGTCCATTTGCCAAATTTTCTTATGATGGGATCCATTTTCTTCGGATGTCTGAGTAGCAGAGAGTGCAATTTACTGGCTCCGTATAATATATCTTTCTCTGAACTCAACAAAGTGCCTACAAAATTGGGGAGTACTTTCATTCGTGCTTTTTACTCACTTTCGTAAGTATGTAAGTCTTTTTCGATAAACTACTCTCATGGGTGAATTGCGTTTTTGCCTAACACAAACAATTCTCTGTCATAGGCCAAGAAGAAGTTGAAAGCAAAAACATTCATGTATTCTGTAATTTTGATATTGGTATCAACGAGTGCTATTTTCTTGTATCGATATCGGTTTGGGAATAGTCGAAAACCACCGATATCTTGCTAGAGTACTAGAGGCAACTTACAGACGAACAGGGCTTAGAGTTGCTGGAAAGATACGATCTTTCCCGTTCGGTTTCGCCTACCAAAGTTATTAAAACCTGAGTTGGGGAGTGGGCATAGACACAGCCGGACGTAATGATAATCAACAATTTTTTGTCAATTGGTGAAAAATGGGACCAAATACAGTTACCCAATTAAGTTGACTTTTAGAGGGGCACGTGCTAGATTGAATTACATAAACTAGCAAGCAGAAAAAAAATAACTTCGATCTGAATTACACACGCCTATTAAATTGCGCCAATTAAAGAACACGCAATAACATACGCGCTATAACAAAACGCTTTGCTCTCACTCTCTTCGCAAAACTGCATGTTGTTCTATGTCTCTTGTAATTATGTCTTCTTTCAATTTGAGCGAAAAATAAATAATATTAGCAAAAATTATATTGTAAGTTTTTTTGGCCAATACTTTTTTTTTTAAATTCACTCTGAGCGAGGCCGGAAGCAGTATCTAGAAGGAACCAACTAACGGTCACTTAATAGCCAAGGGCTACTAAAAGATGTAATACCAGCAACTGCGCTCCAAACGGAAAACATCCAAAAGAGACCATGGTAAATGGTTTCGAATTTCTTACCTTACAACGGTTGGATATAATTCTGTAGTGAAATTGTATATAATCGCATAGGAACCTGAAATTCCCATTTTCCCAAGAAATGCAAATGCAACTCCAAGATCTATAAGAGCTGAAATTGAAATCAAAACGAATATGAAAATAAAATAGATTGACTGGGCGATGCGATACATTAGTACTTCTTTCTTTACATAAAATAGTGATAGCGACAATTTTGTTACTGAGTGCTATATATGTTTTTTTCTTAATAATTAATAAATAAATACTTTGGCAAATAATATCCGAGGCTGGCCAGAAATATGGTAAAAAAATCTATCCACGAATTTTTTTCAAAATTTAAAGATGATTAGCAACATGATTTATAATACGATACTTTCATTATAATGTTGAATGTCGATTTGTAAAAAAAAAAGAATTCCAAAATGTGTCTAGCAAGACACTATTGACAATGTCAATTATTCACCAGTTTCGTCAGAAAAGCCACTACGATAAAATATCCGTTCCAGTTCCAGCCCAGTCAGTTTTATCAATCATGAGCCACAGATAAATCGAGCCACGGCGGCGCAATCCCCCACTGAACCACCCTGAGATACATTTTAACTAAGCATTTTTTTTAGATATTTTCATCATTTCACCGCATTACCCCTGTGGCTCAAGGGTGACGGAACAAAAAATCTGATACTGGGGATACCTGTATACACTGTAACAAAAGTATAGTAAATTTACTGGTCATTGGCAGTTGTTACATATTTCCAAAGTTAAAAAACGCCAAGTTGATAGGATTTAAGCCGATTACGGGATGTTGATGGACCGCACCTTCGCGGTGCGTTCCATCAACGCCATATTCGGCCAAAAAAGTCATTTTTTATTTTTTTCAATACCGCCAAGTAAAATTACTGTCAAAGACCAGTAATTTTGTTGCATTTTTTGTTACATTGTACTAATCGCAAAAAAAAACTGAGACAGTCTACTCTTACTCTGATCATCTCCAGCGTATTCGTTGACAATTGTACTTGCGATCAATGTTATTCCCGACACCAATAACATGATAGCAAGAAGTATTCTTCTCCCCAAATAATCCATGAAAATGATACAGAGAACGTAGCTAAAGATTTCCATACATCCTCCTGCAATATATTTATTCTTAGTTGTACTCGTGTATTTCTATTATAACGCTAGTGATTAGTGAGTTTAAGCACAATCAGTAAAAGCAAACGATGCATATTGCGACGTTTTGAATGTTGATATTAACAAATTCCTTCCAGGTAATGTTAAAAATATGTCAACAAACAAGCTAAACTAGTACTACTCAAATTGAATTGAGTATTGTTTATCTTTTTGTTAATATATATCGTTGTTCGACTTATTTTCAACATTGCCATGAAAAGTTTGTTTGTATGAACTTTCGTAATGTCAGTTTGAAAAAAAGATTGGCTCCAGTTGATATCGTGCTCGTCGACAAACATTTTGCCAGTTCTTGCTTTATTGGTTGAGATTAAAAACATATTTTGCACCTTTAGTACGAAACGCAAGTAGCCCCCACTGCAGAAAACAATAATAAAACTTCCACGCCCCGTTTCATGTATTTTTTCTTACCTATAACATTGTTGATGAATATACTGCCACTCAACGACGCGACGTTCAATGATAATCCATAATACACAAGACTGTTAACAAACCTGAAAAAATAACATAATACATAGTGAGAAAAAATTCTAAAAATATGTAAAAAGGATAAGTCACTAATGGACCGCGCTTGTTCCATTCTTTAAAAAACTTTTTTCAATGAAAGCAAGTAGAAGTCACATGTATAGTGTGGATCATTATGCTATCTCGAATGTTATATGGTTTTACTAATACACATAAGAAATGCCCCTTACTGTACTTTGATGTAGCATTTCAGTCTTTTTAGAATGTTTTCCACTCAAGTATGTAGTTACTGGTTTTACATTCTGAAGTAGCTTTTAGCCATATGATTGGTTTCTTTTATGCGCTGCTTCCGGCTTTGCTAAGAGTGAATTTCAATAAAAAATTTCAGGATGGCTTGGATGTAAAAGCATCTGATACAGGACGTGTCCGCTATATTGGGGTGCCGCGAGTCCTATATGTCCTGACCAAAACTATCTTCCATTTATTTATTTTGTTTTAGTCTTAGCTTATGAAGTACTTACCAGTTGAACATAACTTTAAAGGTTGTTCGTCGAATTCCGGGTGCTCGAAATAAGTCTGATGATGAATATTTTCTAGTTTCATTTTCTTCTTTTTCTCGCAGCTTTGTCTTAAGTGCAAATGCAAATGTATATTCGCATTTGGAAATATTATTTTTGTCAAGTACGAGCCACTGACGCGCCAATAAATTTTTGAATTATATGAAACACGGTCCTCCGAATAATTTCTGGTTGGGATAACTAAATGCTAAGATAAAAATTTAGGAGGGGGGGTTCAAGTTTAATGAATGAGGGGCCCATCCCACACCACACCTCCGGTTGATGAAATCGTTCATACACTATTTTTCATAGTCAAGCTACGAGTCAGCTGCACCAGATTTGATAACGTTTAAGAAAGTTCACTACATTTAAGAAAATGCACAGCAAGATAAATTAACGCCAAGGTAACAAATTGTGTTTTATTTTTCACCATGTTTTCATTTCCTATCTTTTCTGCTTCTTCCCAAATATCGTCAGTTATTTCAACTTTGTTGAACTTTTCCATTGTTGCTATTATCTAAAACAGCAAAATTTTATTTCGTCAAGCTCGGGGAACAAAGGACCGATTGAATGTTCAGTAATTTTATAGCTACTTTAACTAGTAAATTAATCAGACCAAAATATAAACATTAAATTTGATTAAAGTTCAATTAGGTAAATATGATAATAAGAAATCAGTTCAAATATTTTGAAAAAGAACTTTGTAAACTCGGTACTTTTCCTTGTGCCAACTCTATACTTTAAACCGCAGCAGGCCTGGAAGATGAACAGCCTTTGTTCGACGGAACCATGTGGGCAAGGGAATTCGGCTAATCGTGGTAGCAACGAGATGAGAAATGACAATTTGTTCGATTTAAAGTTTAAACTGCAGTAGATGACATGATCAAACGAGTTTAATTTCGCTGAGTTTGTGCTCGGCAAAATAAAAGTTCAGTTGTCTAAAAGTGCAATTCATTTGAAAAATACTTACTTTTTTGGCTTTATCGTCCTTCTCCAGACTGAATAACCATCTTGGCGATTCAGGAATTAGGAATAAGAAGATTCCAAATGGCACTGAGAGTATAATGCAAGCCCACTGAATAATTGAAGAAAGATATTGAAAGAAAATTAACAGACAAAAACTGCTAATAGCAATTAAGCAAGGTCACATACTTTTTGTAATATTTCTTTTATTGATTCACTCTAAGCAGCGCCGAAAGAAGAGCTTAAAAGCAACCAAACAGCGGGCAATTTTCAGTAGAAAAGCTTACAAGCAGCAAAAAATCCTATATTTTTCAAATAATTAAATCAAGCATTGGTGTTATAAAATCGATGGGGTTGGCCTAAGGACTTAAGAAGGATCTTAAGATATTTCGTTTTTGTCATAAAGGCGAAAACAGAGAAACAAAAAGGTGGTAGTTGACTTTACTCTCACCCATGACACATACTACGCACGGCAAATTATTATAGCGGTTCAGTTGATACCCGAACAGATAAAATCAGAAGTCAGTTGATATACCCTGAAAGAATGCCCTCGAAATGAAAGCTACTTTTCGGCTCAAACACCCAAAGAAAATGGGTCTCACCAAAAGTATAATTAAGAAAATGACAGCTTTTCTGATATATATCTTGTTATTAGAATACAATCTTTTTGAGTGTCTGGTACTTAAAACTGTTGAAAAAGGTTCGCAATCATCAATACTGCTATAAAATAGCAGTATTGCCATTTTTTTAGTACCTTTTTCGTACATTCGAAGAAAGTGACATGAAAAGGTCGGACACCCAAAGAACAACAAACTTATACCACATTGGTTAATAATTGTCCAAGGAACAGCTTAGCGTTCATAAAAATAAAAAAGAGCTTAATTTTGTGTATAATGTATGATACTGCTTTTTTATTTTTATGTTTTTGTTCTCAACATAACTTCATTCTAATCAGACGATACCCAAGATGTTCTCATTCAGTGGAAAACTACATTTGTAAGACTCGCCTGCATGTCACGCCAGTCTCTCCATCCATATGCAATGCCAGATAAAAGCATGTAACCGACAGCAAAACTAACTTGAAAACTTATTCCAATCAACGTTCTCCATTTTGGTCCAATTATCTCCATTACTGCAATAAGAAAACTTTTATTGTTTCACGCAAATGAAAACTTACGTATATCAAAATTTATACCCATTTTTCAGAGATTCAAAACAGGAGAAATCTTGTTTTTACGTTGTAAACAACGTTGAATTATTTATTACGTCATATTAAGTGGTGTACGCCAAACTTCCTTGACAGAAACTTTTATTCTTACAGTAAATCACGTTAAAACAAATATCGAATTTCCTTAAAATATATTTTTACGTAAATGGGGTAAAACTGTTTGCGCCAGAGTACAAAATTGCGCCAGAGCCGCAAAAAAATCCAAAAAGAAAAAATCAGGGCCATTAGCTATTGCAAGAGAGCACTCCACTCCAAAGGAGTGCGAAAAAAATTTAAAAGAGATTTTTCACGTTGTGAACCAACTTTAGGGCATGTAACATGCTACCACTAATTGTGTCATTAGACCAAATATGTTTTGTTAAGCTTGAGTCACTGATGGATCGCGCCGCCTAGGATCCATATGCGTCTCATGCTTGACAAAATAAAATTTCAGACTGGGATAGTACTCACCAATAACAAAACAAGATATTGTCATCCCGTATCCAAAGAAGGCTATAATAAGACGAAACAATGCATAACACCAATAAACAGGGGACAGCACAGCACCCAACATTCCCAATGCACATCCGATTGAGCAGAGAATCATCGTAGGCTTCCTTCCTATGCTGTAAGTATCAATGTTTTGACTTTCTTTTATGAAAAAGAAACGAGGCAGATTCATTCAATTAGAAGAAGAAAATTGACATCAGTGATGAGGTCTTAGATTCTTGTAATCATGTAAAAAATACCTGTTTGAGAGATTAATCAACTTGCTTTTCTACTTATTTGCAATTATTTTCATTGACGGAACGGTCCGTGCGGTTTATCCTTTAACGGTGTCTCATGCCTTTACAACAATATGGTTAATAACTGGACAAGTTATAACCCAAAAATTGCATACACGCAATAAAATGTATAACTGAGCGAGGCACCACAGTCTTGGGACGAATGCGCGATAAACTTATCAGTTTATCCTCGTTAATTTCACACTCGATTGAATGACATATGAAAAATAAATCGCTCAACCAGAATTTACAAAGAAAAATGCTGGCGAAGGATGAGATGAAGAATACCAAATTCAAAATGTTTTGATCAGCAGTTGTAAGAAATGTTTGTCGTACATTGGTCATGTTTGATAGGATTCGGATTCTAGAATATTCTTAGCCTATGTTGCAATCATTGATTTTCGAATGTTGCCATTTCGTATTGCTCTACATCTACGTTATTGGAGACATTTGGTTCAGAGTATCTTATTTTGTATTATGCTAGATGGGGTTTATTTTATTCAATATTATGGTATTTCAATCGAGCATCTAATTGGATTGCAATCTGAACTATTTATTGTTTAATTATCAAAATCGTATCCATATTTCTGGCAACTGTAATTTCTGACATGCTGCTTTCCATTTGCTGGAAATTTCTCAGTGGCGCGCTGCAGCATCTTCGCTTCTGTCTTTAATTTGGTTTATTGTGAGTAGTTACTGTTATTTATGTTCAATTTGTTTTATATTTAGGACTTCTATATGGAGTGAGTCATACAAATAGGTTTAATTGTGTTATCATTAGAATAAACTGTGCTACTGATTTTCATTACTGGATTGAACTTCAGTTTTACAACAAAGGGTGGATGATAACTGTGGTATCGGGCTTGTTTAAGTATTTCTGGTGATAGACACACATTGAATCACTAGATATCGCTCCATTACTCTAATCCCGGTTACTACTACCTGTAGTCGCTGGTAGTGGGAATCTAGCCCTGCTCCTTTCCTACAGCAGTATTCCTATAGTATATAAGCATAGTTTTGAGTTGACGTACCTGTCAGACAAATTTCCGAAGATGATCGAACCAAAGAGCAATCCAAGCATGTACAGGGAAGTTGCTGCATAACTGTATATAACTTTGTCGCAGACTAAATCCATCTGGAAATAATCTTTATTGTTTTTTATTTCAGATGTAAATAAATGTGAATGATCGCTACAATCATACAATTTGCTTTTGGGATTGGATTGATTTCACAGAACCGATGTAAAAGAATGCAAGATCAGATATTTGTGCAAGCTTCGAAATCCAACATTTTCCTCTAAGCCTGAGACGCCTAAAGTTACTTCGAGGATCGAATTAGACGCGGTCAGTTTCAAAAAGGTTTTCAATCCCAACCGCTAAATTTCAAACACCAGCTAGTCGCGAGAAAATTATTTTGTATTCAAATCTAACATTCCAAGATCGATTTAGTCGAATTATATGGAAAGGCAAAAACTATTCCTACAATCCCGAGTGTTTATATTTTCATTAATATAGCCCATATTTAGAATATTGGGCGTGCCCCTGCTCATATTTTGTCCATAACGGTTATTTCGATCAGAAATTACCACAGAAGTTACCACATTCCGCGTTAGGCGTTGGACATGGATTCACTGGGTTCAACGTTACCGGCACTCTGAACGGAGAATGGTAACATACGGTCTTTGTAAAACTGCTATAGACTCGGAAATATCTTATCAAATATGAAAAACATGATCTTATCTGATCAATGATGCATCATTATTTCCTGCAAGAATCTAGTTTATGAAATTTTGAAAAAAAATTTTTATGCGAGAAATATACACTTTGGAATTATGAAAAATATGCATGGTAGAAAATTGAAAATTTAAAATAATTATACAAACCTCTGTGACAACTGTTTCCGTAAACAAAGATCTGTCATAATAATATCCATCAGCATCCACACACGTTATTGTATCGTTAACATTTTCTAAACATTCATAACTGCTGTTTCCATGTTCATTGCACTCTTCAATATTGTAATTGTACCTGAACCCCATGGTCATAACCAAATTAAAATTATTATAACAAAACTCAATAATTATGTTTTCAAAATAAAAAAATGCGCTTTTTTACAGGCAGACATACATATATATATACATAATAGAGTGTTTCTGCACAATTTTATACAATAAGTGAGGAAGTGAAGACAACATTAGGAGAGATACTTAATTCTGAAAAAAGTTTTGAAGCCGAAATTGGAAATTTATTCCCAATTTTCGCGTGCGAACCCGGAGCTCAATTATACATTATATAATTATACTTATTTCTATTTTTGAGATCAATTTTCACTATACTCAGTTAAAAATCTAATTTCGATTAGATCTCTAACGATTCTTTCATTTCTGTATTGAGCATTCGGAAGAACAAATTTCCAAACAAAAATCTCTGCTTCAATACATGAAACAAACCCAGCTGACAAATTACGAAACTTTGCAAAGCGATTGTTGGTTTTGTTTCATATTCGAATCCTTAAAAGAAATTTTGTGAATGATGTTGTTACAGGAATTACAAAAAATACGTCACAGGCGGAACAAAATCTTACCTTTTGCAAGTGTCATATTCGCCATCTTCATCTTTTGGAGTTGTCAGTTCAAGTATTTCCGATTCATTTAGACTGTTATAAATACTTTTATTATCAAACGGTGGAACATTGCACCTGGTGAATAAAAAATAATAATGGTATCCAATATTGAACCTCGATAAATGTACAAAATCGGGATGAAAAAATGTGGTATCTTTTTTATTGAGCGCAAGTTATAAGTAACATAAGCTCATGTTCAAATGACCACAATTTCGTTTTAGTTCAAAACATATTTGTAAATGAACGTATACAATAGTCTTCAATTTAGGAAAAAGAACGCATCTCCCACTCTCGTGGAAGGGGTCAAAAAGGGTTGGTGTCAATGGATTGTTCTTGAAAATATCTGCGAGCAACAAAATAATTTTGAATTTTTAAGTTCGCAGTACAATACGATTCCATCAACTTTGCACCGATGTTAAGCAATGTATATGTATTTAGTTAATATTGCTGCCACGCCTGAACCTGGCTGATTTCCATGAGGTTTTGTAGGCGCGATGGCTATTGGTCATCAATAACATATTTGCGTAGTCGTTTGAACATTTCGTGATAGAGTTCCGATAAGTGCGAATCATTAATCCATGTCCATCACTCAACCCAGGTTATTGGTTAGGATCAGCTGGAAAGTTCGTCTTTCCAACAACACTAACCTTGTTCACCTATAACGGCTGTTTTTATTTTTATGAATGTCTATAAAAAAACCTATTTTGTGCAAAAATGCAAATGTGCAAGGTTTAAAATGAAATTGCTGCGTGAATGGGAACAAATATTTATACGAGGTGCAAATATTGGCGAATATACAATACAAGAAAATATACACCAATACAAAAGCATGGGTGGAATTATACGTGGATTATATAGACTATAGATGTGCTGAGTACAAATGTACGATGGGGAGGCCTGTCTTATCATGTCATCACGGCACAATTTTCGTTCGTTATAAACCCCTTTGCTCAAAGTCATGCTCCTGCTGGCAGTTTAAAATAAAGACGTTATCCTTAAAACAAGAATCCCAATCAGGAATTTTATTTTTTCAATCATGAGCCATAATTTGACCGCGCCTCCGCTGCGAGATCCATCACTAACCCATGCTAGGCAGAAGATGTTTGAACATTTTTTTCCAACTGGGAAAGCGATACGATATGAGTGATATAATATATCGCTCTAGCGTGATCCGCAGTTGCACCAACATTCGGGCATATGACAATTCCCGCCGCCTTTTCATCGTTTAAGTAAGATAAGAAGACGATATACTATTGAACAGAGTACTGCAATCTAGCTTGAACCACAGATCAACCGACTTTCCACAATGAAACATTATCTACCATTATAATGTGCAAATAAAGCATGATAATTAGTAATAGCTTACCTATAATCAGGTTCGTATGACATGAATACAGGTCCAATAGAATTAAGACCGGACGGAATGCCAGAGTAATATACCATAAGTATGACCAGAATTTGGTAAGTTCCCATGTATCCAAGTTTGGATAAAATATAATCAAAATCAATCATGGTGAAGACTATATTTAAACAAATTTAAAATAAATTTCAGGCTTCTAAAATCTTAAAACAAATATTTATAATAGCATTTTATAAAAGATATATAAGAATAACGACACGTAAATTCATATAATTCCTCGAGTTTAGTGCTTTTACTAAAAATATGCAGTCCTCGAAAAGAGATATTCCTTTTTACTCCTTTTTTGTCGTTAAAAATGAGGATTTTTGCTCACCGACTGGAGTATAAAATTGAAAATACATCGCTTTTAAGTCTGTTTAAGCTAATATTTCTAATTCGTAAATTTGTAAAATTCGTAAATGTAAATTTCTCAATTATCATAATGGATACAATAATAGTAATAGTAAAAATGGGATATTTGTTATTTTTATGGAATCTGCAATTCGATCCGATTCGAAACAAATTGCATGAATCATATTCGAATTCCGAACGATTCGGTATTACCCAGCCCTATCACACAGGTGGATTAGCTTACGTAACATTCTGAACCCACCAATGCATATCTCAAACAATTCAGACAGCTCTTTGAAAGTGATTTCTATGTAATTAATATTTTGTATTAAAATCGGCACCCAGTCACCAACCAAGACTGGAAGCAGCATCCAAAAGGTATCAACTGAGAAGGCTCTTTCATTGCGAAGAGCTGCTGCAAATTGCATTACCAGCAACAGTTATCTAAGCGGAGAGCATTACTGAACGGCTAAAGTTAGCGAGTGGTATCTGCTCCCAATCGGAAAAAAAATGTCAAATCAAATTTCCATTTTGCCAAAAATAACTCTTTTTAATTCGGTAAAATGAAAATTGTTTTCACATTCTTCCGCAATTTTAATACATTTTTGGGGTCTTAGAGGCTAGTGGATGGGATGCATCCCCACAACTACTCTTTTATCTGTGCCTTGGCGTACTCGAAATTACTAGGTGCACCTCGTTGCGGCGCTGCTTAGTAGTTTTTAGAAAAAAGGAAGACTCATCGTCACAAATTTTGGTATTCCATTGGTAGCTATAGAACAAAATTGTATTAGTTGTGCTGGGGCTTTAAATAATTGAGACTGGTTACCTAACAAAAAATTGAAACACAAATCATGTCATACATTTATTTGATGTGCATAAAAGATATTCTTTTGTCTAAAGATAATTACAACAACTTTTCTTCCATATCAAAAAGTTTTCATTGATATTATATGGTGTCAGAATACATTTATACCCATGTATTTATAATGACATGATATAAGCTCGAAAAAGGGTATCTGCGACTGATATCTTCCTTTATCTCAATATAACTGTTCTAAGTTTTTCCGGTAAATACATAAGTTCGTTTATTTCCACTGCTAATTTATCGTTTTATTTTCAACATGTCAATTGCGAAAGACCGATCATAGAGTATTCCGTAAACTGGACGAAACATTTATTGCACGATAACGACTGTGTTTAATGATGTGACATGAAACATTGAGAGTTAGCTAATTATTACACACAAGGTTGTAAAATTACGAAAAGTAGCCAGTTTTCTTATCCCTGATTATAATTATATAATAATATATATATAATAATTACAAACTTTCTTATTAACAATTTATTGCAAGTTTCGTCTGCTGATGGACTTCTCGACGGCGCATTTACCAGTTGGGCTGGATAAAACTACCTTTATGAGCCCTTGTTGATTAATGATCACTTTGAAATTTCGTTTTATTTTAACTACACTTTTTATCTATGATTACATTGTGTAATCAACGACGACAAGAAAACATTGTGTGTTTAAGACGTACATTGTGATTAATTACTGAGAGTTGGGCTTGTCGTGGTTGTGACGAAAATCCTTAAACACACGAATTGTTATCCTCGGAGAAAACTAGAATGCTGTCATGTTCATGTATGTTTTCAGTTTCGAGAGTCCTAAAGTTCACAGTCCAAACACAAATGCAGGCACATACAGATATTCACAAATACATAGTGAACAAATGTTAAATATCATCCCCTGGCAGATAGCGCTGCGAAACGATTTGATATATTTCGTGTCTGACACCTTCCAGAGACGCCTATTTATATTAGTGTACTCAATTTGTAAAAGGACTCTTGCTGCCCCTCAGACGCGCACTGTATTCGGTGCCGCTGTCTTATCTGCTCAAACAATGTGTGATGGGTTCGAAAGATCACACGATTAAATGGTAAGTTTACTATAGGTCGATCTGTGTTTACTTTAAAATTTGCTTCTAAACTTTCTACGTACTTATCTTCGATTCTGTGCTGTGAGGGCTAGGAGCAAATGCCAATTTAGAAAAAATTATATCGGTTACCCCCCTTGATCCCGTATTATCAAGAGCCTTGGGGATCTCCCATCATGTTTTCGGGGTGAAACTAATTCTGAACATACTAAGGGTGAATGTTTGACATTTTTACAGTACTTCCCTGATGAGAATTGTCATTCAATTTGTTGAAACTGCCCCACAACCTCCAGTGTCAATGGCATTTACAAATATCACAACATAAGGCCGCGCATCGGTAGTATTACGATGCAAATATAATAATCTCATTATACTTGTAGGTTATCTTTTTATTGAGTTTCAGATAACATAATTGAAGTTGGGACAAATACAACAAAAAATAAGCATAGAATGGACTACCGGAAATCTGGTAGCAACGCACAATTCAATGTAAATTTTCGTATAAGTAGAAAAAGCAGAAATAATAGCGAAAACAAGAAGATACTAAACGTCTTTGGTATAAACTATAAACCTATAATATTGTTTTTTTACAAGGTAGGCTTCTTGAGACAATGATAAGTGATTGTAAATCTGCAAACAACCAGTACTGTATATCATAGTCCCGTCGATTCATCTTTATTGCGTATACGCAAAAATATTTTTTGTCTAGTAAAAGCCACAGACGGATCGAGCTGCCATCTTTGGCTTACGCCCAACAAAACGGAAAGCAAGAAGTATTATCAATAATTAAATATGTGAGTAATGATGGGATGAAACAGAAACACATCAAATATCACAACGTGGAAACAGTCCACACCACTGTTTATCGACAGTGGAATTGTATTGCTTCCGCTTTTTATTACAATCATCTTTCTTCAGCCTTTTGCGCTTCATAGACTTCTAGACTTCGCCAGCAATCTCGAAGCGAATTCGGCGATTTGCGGCAGCTCCTATTATACAGCAACTTCCATGTACATGCTTGGATTGCTCTTTGGATCGATCATTTTCGGAAATTTGTCTGACAGGCAAGGCTGGTAGTACGGTACGGTACGGTACGAAGTTCGGTACGGTACGATTGGATTTTCCGGTACGATAGTACGATACGATTCATTTTTCAATTTTCGTACTTGGTACGGTACGGTACGAAGTTCGATATTTATTTCGTACCGTACCGTAATCTTTTTCATATCTTCGCATTACACTTTATTCTTCTCAAATGAATTTAAAAAAATTCATTCGACATCTATGCCGTTTCATAACTAGGCGCTGATAATATAAATTCTGTCTATCAAAGAATTTTTTTAAACTAAAGGGCAATTTTAAAATGATATAACTCGGCGAAGGTAAGGCAGTAAAAAAATGCAACTGATTAACTTGAACTGATTAAATGAGCTATGTCGTTAATCAGTTTTACTGTAGTGGCGTGATTGCGTGGAAATACATATAGGTCGCTGATTTAAAAAGTCACAATCTGAACCCATTTTCATAACGAAAGTTGTGATAGCTAAATTTAAATGGACAAGATAAGCAACATTCATAATACTAAAAAACACGGTGTAGTTTCTGAATATATCGTTAGCATCGTCGACGCGCTTTGGCCTGTTTTTATTTCAAATTCACAATGACGTAGGAAGCAGGGCCCGAATATACCAATTTCAATGACGGACTCAGAAAAAAAATTAGGGGAGGGCACATTTTTTCCAACATGCAAACACAGGCTTTCAAATTAAAAAAAAGATTAGCGGGCCAAAACGCGCATGATTTTTTTTTTATTTTTGAGGACGAAACAAAAATTTATATTTTAAGAGCGAAGAGCCGGAGGCGTGCGACAATTTTTTGAAAATTAAATTAAAACCTCTCACCCCAAGGCCACTAAGTTAACCAGTAACCACCATTATTACGTTTTGTTCGCACTCTGACACGTAGAAGTATATTATCAGAGCAGAAACTTCAGTATATAATGATATATTTAGACTGTTTTGAGCTGAACGTTATCTGATGCTCATCTCATTCAGTAGTTATATTTTGTAAAAAACAGCGAAGTCACAATATAGAGAACAAGGCATTTCGGAAATACGTCTGACTAGTATGAAAAAATAAATAGCATTATTCCGTAATCTGAAGAGAACTTAAATTGCACCAGAAATACCAGATACAAAAATGCACAAAGAGAAGGTTCTTGTATCCATGTCTTCGAAAAAGACTGTATGAAGCCCGCGTGTGGTGTACAGCGGACATTCTTTCGTCGTGAGGGAATTATTGCCTCATGCAAAATTTTTTTCGCACAGACAGTGCTCATCTCACCACTATTTATCAACTCCGGTCTACCATTCTCATATTGGGCACATTCTATATATAAATAGGAACAATGGTACTTGGGGGAGGCATAAACATATGTTCCCCCACCAGTTACGCCTATGTTTTACTGTCCTGGATTTTAAACCAGATAGCTTAAAACTGCATCACTTTGATCTAAAATATTTCTTGCGGTGGCCAGATTTTACAAATATTGCTGTTTTGGACATTAGGAGTTGGTACGGTACGAAATTGCTGCCCAGCAAATCGTACCTGTTTTCGTACTGGTACGAAATTTAGTACGATAAATGAAAAATATTAATCGAACTTAATTTCGTACTGGTACGAAGTTCGGTACGATGTACGAAAAAAATAATATCGTACGGTACGGTACGGAAAATTATCGAACTGTACGGTACGAAGTTCGGTACGGAATTATTTTGCTGGTTCGAAGTACGATAATAATTACGTACCCCACCGTACTTCCACCCTTGCTGACAGGTACGCTAAACTATGTTTATTTACTATAGTAATACTGCTGATCGAAACATTTTGAATTTGGTATTTTTCATCTCATCCTTCGCCAGCATTTTTCTTTGTAAATTCTGGTTGAGCGATTTATTTTTCCTTATATCATTCAATCCAGTGTGGAATTAACGAGGAACTGATAAGTTTATCGCGCATTCGTCTCAAGGCTGTGGGATACGGTGCCTCGCTCAGTGATACATTTTATTGCGTGTATGCAAATTTTGGGTTATAACTTGTCCAGTTCTTAATCATATTGATGCAACGGCATGAGACACGGATACTTGGGTGCGCGATCCATCAGTGACCTACGCCTAACAAAATATATTTGGTCCAATGACACAATTAGTGGTAGCATGTTCCATGCCCTTTTACTTTCTCTTGACAATTCATACATTGACTCTAAAGTTGGTTCACAACGGGAAAAATCTCTGCATTATTCTTTTGGATTTTTTTGCGGCTATGGCGCAATTTTGTACTCTGGCGCAAACAGTTTTACCCCATTTACGTAAGAATATAAGTTTCTGTCAAAGAAGTTTGGCGTATACCACTTAATATGGCTTAATACATAATTCGACCACTGGAAATGGAAAAACATTGTAAGACACATATGTGTTTACAACGTAAAAACAAGATTTCTCCTGATTTGAATCTCTGAAAAATGGGTATAAATTTTGATATACGTAAGATTTTATTTACGTGAAACAATAAACGTTTTCTTATTGCAGTAATGGAGATAATTGGACCAAATTGGAGAACGTTGATTGGAATAAGTTTTCAAGTTAGTTTTGCTGTCGGTTACATGCTTTTATCTGGCATTGCATATGGATGGAGAGACTGGCGTGACATGCAGGCGAGTCTTACAAATGTAGTTTTCCTCTGAATGAGAACATCTTGGGTATCGTCTGATTGGAATGAAATTATGTTGAGAACAAAAACATGAATGATAAAAATAAAAAAGCAGTACCATACATTATACATAAAACTAAATCTTTTTTTTTTTATGAGCGCTAAGCTGTTCCTTGGACAATGATTAACCAATGTGGTATAATTTTGTTGTTCTTTGGGTGTCCGACCTTTCAATGTCACTTTTTTCGAATGTACGAAAAAGGTTTCAAAATCATCAACACGGCTATTTTATAGCAGTATTGATGATTGCGAACCTTTTTGCCACAGTTTCAAGTACCAGACACTCAAAAAGATTGTATTCTTATAACAAGATATATATCAGAAAAGCTGTCATTCTCTTAATTATTCTTTTGGTGAGATCCATTTTCTTTGGGTGTCTGAGCCGAAGAGTAGCTTTCATTTCGAGGGCATTCTTTCAGGGTATATCAACTGACTTCTGATTTCATCTGTTCGTGTATCAACTGAACCGCTATGAGAGTAACGTCATCTACCACCTTTTTGTTTCTCTGTTTTCGCCTTTCTGACAAAAACGAAATATCTTAAGATCCTTCTTAAGTCCACAGGCCAACCCCATCGACTTTATATTATCAATGCTTGATTTAATTATTTGAAAATATAGGATTTTTTGCTGTTTGTAAGCTTTTCTACTTAAAATTCCCATTATTTGAATGCTTTTAAGCTCTTCATTCGGCGCTGCTTCGAGCGAATCAATAAAAGAAATATTACAAAAAATATATGACCTTGCTTAATTACTATGAGCAGTTTTTGTCTGTTAATTTTCTTTCAATAACATTTCATTCAGTGGGCTTGCATTATACTCTCAGTGCCATTTGGAATCTTCTTATTCCTAATTCCTGAATCGCCAAGGTGGTTATTCAGTCTGGAGAAGAACGATAAAGCCAAAAAAGTAAGTATTTTTCAAATGAATTGCACTTTTGGACAACTGAACTTTTATTTTGCCGAGCACAAACTCAGCGAAATTAAACTCGTTTGGTCATGTCATCTAGTGTAGTTTAAACTTTAAATCGAACAAAATGTCATTTCTCATCTCGTTGCTACCACGATTTGCCGACTTCCCTTGCCCACATGGTTTCGTCGAACAAAGGCTGTTTATCTTCCAGACCTGCTGCGGTTTAAAGTATAGTGTTGGCACAAAGAAAAGTACCGGTTTTACACAGTTCTTTTTTAAAATATTTGAACTGATTTCTCATTATCATGTTTACCTAATTAAACTATAATCACATTTTATGTTTGTATTTTTGTCTGGGCAATTTACTAGTTAAAGTAGCAATAAAATTACTGAACTTTCAATCAGTCCTTTGTTCCCCGAGTTTGACGAAATAATAGTTTGCTGTTTTAGATAATAGCAACAATGAAAAAGTTCAACAAAGTTGAAATATACAAAAATACCATGTTCTCATATCGTAATCTTCTTGGTTTCGGATTTTTTGGAACTAAAACTCTGAAAAGTTCATCGTCTATGATTCCATCATTTTTCATTCCTGTACAGATTTTTGTGACTTCTTTTGCAACTCGATTGCTACTATCTTTTCACTTTTTGTTTATTAGCTTGATATTATCTCATTCGTGTATCATTGTAAATTCTCTCACACATGGATCCAGGATTGTAAGGAAACAAGGAGGAAGGATAGGTAGTTCATTGCAAGATATCAACGAATCACGTAAAGTTGAAATAACTGACGATATATGGGAAGAAGCAGAAAATATAGGAAATGGAAACATGGTGCAAAATAAAATAAAATTTGTTAGGCTGGCATTAATTTATCTTGCTGTGCATTTTCTTATATATAGTAAACTTTCTTAAACGTTATCTAATCTGGGGCAGCTGACCCATAGCTTGACTATGAAAAATAGTGTATGACCGATTTCATCAACCGGAGGTGTGGTGTGGGATTGGCCCCTCATTCATTAAACTTGAATCCCTCTCCCAAATTTTTATCTTAGCATTTAGTTATCCCAATCAAAAATTATACGGGGGACCGTGTTTGATAGAATGCAAAACATTATTGACGCGTCAGTGGCTCGTACTTGACAAAAATAATATTTATAATATATATAAATAATATATATTATAGTATATACGTTTGCAGTTACACTTAAGACAAAGCTGCGAGAAAAAGAAAAAAATGAAACTAGAAAATATTCATCATCAGACTTATTTCGAGCACCCGGAATTCGACGAACAACCTTTAAAGTTATGTTCAACTGGTAAGTATTTCGTAAGCTAAGACTAAAACAGAACAAATAAATGAAGGATAGTTTTGGTCAGGACATATTGGACTCGCGGCACCCCAATACAGCGTACACGTACATCAGTACACGTACGCGTACACGTACATCAGATGCTTTTACATCTAAGATATATTGTAATTCACTCTCAGCAAAGCCGGAAGTAGCGCATAAAAGAAACCAACTATGTGGCATTGAGCTACTTCAGAATTTAACATCACTAACAACACTCTTGAGTGGAAAACATCCTGAAGAAGACTGAAATGTTACATAAAAGTACAGTGAGTAGTATTTCTCATGTATATCAGTAAAGCCATATCACGTGTAACTGCACTTCTACTTGCTTTCATTGGAAAGAAAGTTTTTTATTGAAAATGGAACAAGCGCGGGAAAATTGGAACAACTTATACTTCTTACATATTTTTAGAATTTTTTCTCACTATGTATTATGTTATTTTTTCAGGTATGTTAACAGTCTTGTGTATTGTGGAATATCATTGAACGTCGCGTCGTTGAGCGGCAGTATATTCATCAACAATGTTATAGGTAAGAAAAAAATACATGAAACGGGGCGTGGAAGTTTTATTATTGTTTTTTCCAGTGGGGGCTACCTGCATTTCGTACTATTGGTACAAAAATATGTTTTTAATCTGGAACTGGTAAAATGGTTGTCGACGAGCACGATAACAATTGAAGCCAATCTTTTTTTCAAACTGACATTACGATAGTTCATACAAACAAACTTTTCATGACAATGTTGATGATAAGTCGAACAACGATATATATTAACAAAAGGATAAACAATACTCCATTCAAGTTGAGTAGTACTAGTTTAGCTTGTTTATTGACATATTTTCATCATGCCTGGAAAAAATTGGTCATATGATTTGAAACGTCGCAATATTCATCGTTTGCTTTTACTGATTGTGCTTAAACTCACTAATCACTAGCGTTATAATAGAAATACACGAATACAACTAAGAATCAATATATTGCAGGAGGATGTATGGAAATCATTAGCTACGTTCTCTGTATCATTTTCATGGATTATTTGGGGAGAAGAATACTTCTTGCTTTCATGTTATTGGCGTCGGGAATAACGTTAATCGCAAGTACAATTGTCAACGAATACGCTGGGGATGATCAGAGTAAGAGTCCACTGTCTCACTTTTTCTTATTATTAGTACACTGTAACAAAAAAAAAACACTGGTATTTGACCGTAATTTTACTTGATGGTATCGACAAAAAAAATTGAAAAATGACTTTTATGGCCGAATATGGGGTGTTGATTGAACGCACCGCGAAGGTGTGGTCCATCAACATCCCGTAATCGAAATAAATCTCATAAACTTTGGTAATATGCAATAACTGCCAACGACGACTATATTTACTGTACTTTTGTTACAGTGTATACAGGCATTCCCAGTGTCAGATTTTCATCCTTGAGCCATAGATGTAGAGCGGTGAACAGATGAAAATATCTAAATATATGCTTCGTTAAAATGTTTCTCAGGGTGGTTCACTGGGGGATTGCGCCGCCGAGGATCGATTTATCTGTGGCTCATAATTGACAAAAACTTTTTGACTGGGCTGGAACTGGGCAAGTCGATTCACATGAATTAATCGAATCGAATAATGCTTTCCTATAATATTTATGATTATATAATATTTTTATTGAGTTCTATTCTAGGATATTTTATCGTAGTGACTTTTCTGACGAATATTCGTGAATATTTGACATTGTCAATAGTGTCTTGCTAGACGTATTTTGGAATTCTTTTTTTACAAATCGACGTTATAACGAAAGTATCGTATTTGCCTTGTGATAGAAAACCTAAAAACAGTAGGAAAATGTTTTGAAATAGATATTATAAATCATGTTGCTAATCATCTTTAAATTTTGAAAAAAATTCGGGAATAGATTTTTTTAGCATATTTCTGGCCAACCTCGGATATTATTTGCCAAAGTAGTTATTTATTAATTATTAAGAAAAAACATATATAGCACTCAGTAACAAAATTGTCGCTATCACTATTTCATGTAAAGAAAGAAATACTAATGAATCGCATCGCCCAGTCAATCTATTTTATTTTCATATTCGTTTTGATTTCAATTTCAGCTCTTATAGATCTTGGAGTTGCATTTGCATTTCTTGGAAAAATGGGAATTTCAGGTTCATATGCGATTATTTACAATTTCACTACAGAATTATATCCAACCGTTGTAAGGTAAGAAATTCGAAACCATTTACCATGGTCTCTTTTGGATGTTTTCGTTTAGAGTGCAGTTGCTGGTATTACATCTTTTAGCAGCTCTTGGCTATTAAGTGGCCGTTAGTTGGTTCCTTTTAGATACTACTTCCGGCCTCACTCAGAGTGAATTTAAATAAAAAAAAGTATTGGCCAAAAAAACTTACAATAGAATTTTTGCTAATGTTATTTATTTTTCGCTTAAATTGAAAGGAGACATAATTACAAGATACATAGAACAACATGCAGTTTTGCGAAGAGAGTGAGAGCAAAGCGTTTTGTTATAGCGCGTATGTTATAGCGTGTTGTTTAATTGACGCAATTTTGAATTGTGTGTGATTCACATCGAAACTATTTTTTTTCTGCTTGCTGGTTTATGTAATTGAAGCTAACACGTGCCCCTCTAAAATTTAACTTAATTAGGTAACTGTATTTGGTCACATTTTTCAACACTTGACAAAAAATAGTTGATTACTATCCCGCCCGGCTGTGGTGACGCGATGGCCTAGTGGTTAACGTGTTGGCGTCAAAAGTGAAGTATCTCGGGTTCGAATCCAGTCTCAACTCAGGGTTTAATAACTTTGGTAGGGTCCGTCTGTGAGTTGCAGGGCCTTCGTCAAGGTGATCCACAACAAGAAGTGGCTATAGAATAAAAGATATTGGCGGTTTTCGACTATTTCCAAACAGATATCGATACGACAAAGTAGCACTCGTTGATACCATTATCAAAATTACAGATTATAAGCATGTTTTTGCTTTCTACTTCTTCTTGGCCTATGACAGAGAATTAGCGGTGCGTTCCATCAACAGCCCATAGTTTGCCAAAAAAGAACGATTTCAAAGTTGACCATACTTGCCCTAATCTCATCAACTAGGCGGTTTCAATTATTGGAAATATACAATTACTGCAAATGAGCGGTAAATTTACTGCATTTTTGCTACAGTGTATAAGATTATTTTATAATATACAGTCTATAGAAAATGGTCGTTTAGTTCAACTATGAGAATATTAAACGTTCAATTTATAAAATGTTTTTTACGGTGTTGCAAAGGCAGTATTCGCAGAGCTATTTTAACATCGAAATGATGCTTTTGTGCCTTTCTCTCTCTTCTCTTGCTTATTTGTAACAAGGATACTTCGAGTTCGAATCGTAATTGAAGTATATTTAATGGCTTTACAACACAATTTATTCGAGGCCAGGGAAAAACTGAATCATTTGGAATCCGAATCTGATAATTTTTTCGAATCGCATCCAATCAATAATTTCATATACAAAACAAATAACCCATTTTTACTTTTACAACGTCAAAAAATTTAGAGATTCAAATTACTAATATTAGCATGAACAGAATTGAAGACGATGTATTTTAAGCGATACTTTGACCAAAATCGATTACTCTTTGTCGTTAAATTGGGAAAATTCCACTCAATTTGAAAGGTTTTTCTCAATGAACCATTCACATTTATTTGATTAGAAAAATAGAATAACTTGTGCTTCGGATCGATTCGAATTGTCGGATTAAATTGCCCAGGCCTTTTCATAATCATACGACTTCTTAAACCAAGCGACAGTATTATTGAAAACAAAAATGTTACTATCATGGTGTAAATCTGATATATTTTAAAGGCATAAAGTTATGTAAATAGCAAACTCAAATTCTGGATGATCAATCAAATCAGCAGCATTTTTCGAATATTTGGAAGTGTCGAAATAGGCTCTAAACTAATCGAATTTTCGATTGTTCAGAAAGCCAATATAAACGTTAGTCTATCTTAGTCTACTCAATCTACTTGGCTAATTGTGTAGGAATTCGTATGGAAAATCGAGTTATGTCTCCACAAATTCTTTTGCTGAGAGTGTAACCAAAATCGATTGCATTTTGTCGCTAAAAACGGAAATTCCACTACATCTAACAAGTCTGTTTTCTTATGAGAGATTCATAATTGATTCGAATATTTTGTGCTTCGTATTGGTTAGAAACATAAAATTAAATTCCCTAATCCTAATATGCACCGGTTGCTGCACAGTAGTTTATCACCAATGTTAGCTTCACATTATTATGCTCTATTTAATAATCGATTGTGCAGTTTTTCCAACTCAGCTTCCGAGTCTAAATCAGTCTGATCGTCTCCTATATCGCTATAAACATCCGGATGACTGCGACGACTTTCACTCTTTCTGCTGGTTTGTTATTAGATATACTTCAATTACGATTCGAACTCGAAGTATCCTTTTTACAAATAAGCAAGAAAAGAGAGAGAAAAGTACAAAAGCACCATTTCTATGTTGAAATAGGTCTGCGAATACGGCCTTTGCAACACCGAAAAAACATTTTATGAACTAAACGACCATTTTCTATAGACTGTATATTATAAAATAATCTTATACATTGTAGCAAAAATGCAGTAAATTTACCGCTCATTTGCAGTAATTGTATATTTCAAATAATCAAAACTGCCTTGTTGATGAGATTAGGGCAAGTATGGTCAACTTTGAAACCTTAGCGGTGCGTTCCATCAACAGCCCATAGTTTGCCAAAAAAGATGATTTTAGAGCTTCATTTTAATACCACCTAGTGCAATTACTCTCATTGAACAGCGGTTTTACTGTAATCCTGCACAGTACATGTGACACTCTATACTCTATAAATATAGAGAATCGCGTTTAAAATTATTTTAACAGTTCAGTATTATGAGTTAACTGATCGTATTCCCCCCCCCCAAAAAAAAAGAAATAAATAATAAATAACAAACGCGTCGAAAAGATACAAAAGAAAGGAATTCTAGTTGTCCAGCACGCATTTTTTTTTATTATTTTAACAAATAAAGAGTTTTGCACACACTGCAACAAAGAATGCAACAAAATCACTCGTCAAAAATTAAAAATTGACGTTTTTTGGCCAAATATGGGCTGTTGATGGAACGCACCGCGAAGGTGCGATCCTTCAACAGCCGACAATTGACACAAATCTCATCAACATGGCGTTTTTTCACTTTTGAAATATGCAATTACTGCAATTAAAATGACCAGTAAATTTAATGTACTTTTGTTGTAATGCACCAGTGAGTGCAAAATAGTTTGACTGATGTTTTAATATTAATAATAATTCGTTATAATAATAATAATAATAATGTTAGATTTTACTAATATTGCACTGAAAATTAGTGTTTAAGAACAATCAAATATACACTTATTTGATTATTTTGGTGTTATATATTAAAATTTCAATAGAAATTCATACACGTAAAAGGGGTATTTTTGCGATTAAAGTTGGGAAAGATGAAGCGGGGCATTTTTAAAAACTTTACTTGAATTTTAGATGAAATCGAAGAATTCCGTCAAATCGAATCTTTGAATGCTATATTTTATATAATATAACGAATAATATACTTTGAGTAGATTATTGTGGGATCATAGGTTAAAATTTCAATCGAAATCCAGCCGCGTAGAAAGCCTGTTTTTTGACGATAACGGTCCCCTTTATATAGCGTGTCATTTTGAAAATCAGTGGCACATAATTAACAAAATATAATGTTCAAAGTCTTGTTTTCAATTTTTCAACGAAGGAATTCAAATCTAATACTTCGACAGTATGAAAATTCCCTCCGAAGTGAATAACAAGTACCTACTCGTTTTAATTGAGATATTCCGCCTCACTTATAAGTAAAGTCTTGAAGAAATTATGTGAATGCAGTAGAATTCAGTAAATTAACAAATTTCAGTACACAATATCGATAGTCCACACTCTGCGGTATGGGAGTCAACATGCAGAGGGTATATTGGCAGTATGTATATTTGCCCATTTATGATAAGTTCTTTGCTATTCGTATATTAGGAGATAGTTTTCATAATTCAGTACTTAGATCTACTCCATAAAATTTATTCTCAAATTGTGTTGATTTTTCACTATCGGTCGATGATAATCTGCCAACACAAAAAAGATTAAAACATTTTTCAGATTTTCTAATTTTTTTTAAGCTTGCTTGTGTTATACAACTATCAATAAAGATAACCCCGTTTTCGGGGATTATAAACAAAATCTCATCTTGTCATAATCTTATTATGTCAAGCACATGCAAAAGTTATTCTATGCCTATTCTATTCTATAGCACACACATAACGGGCTGGCCGAATATCAATACCAAAATAAATACCTTGATTCGAAACCTTGATAAAGGAGGGAGGGGGTGGGGGGGGGGGAGTTATAAAATAGGCTGAATAGGTGTAATAAAGGAGGGATGATACCATGAGCGCCATAAATAAACTAGTGGGAACACACCTCCGTTTCTTCATGTCATTTTGTGCTTCAGATATATGTTGTCCGGCATAAAAGACTTCTGCTTCTTCTAACGTTTCCATCATTCTGACTCCATTTGTTTCAGGAATTGTGAGAGACATTACACCGGCTATGATACCGAAACCTCCAAACATACTGTTTGGTAACCACGATACCCAAATCTACACGAAATAAAAAAGACGGGGAAGTAACTCAAACTCCTTAAATTTCTCAAAACTCTGAATAGGATATACAATCGCCGATCTTCAACACAAAAATAAAAAAAAAATAGGTTTGATCGAGTACGAAAACAAAATGACCGCGCCTCGTCGGTGCGATGCATCAGTGACTCATATACTTTTATAAGTATTTATATATAATTCCACTTGTACCTGTGTTGCGATAATAAATGGAGTTAAAATTCCACCTATGCTTGCTGCGGTCGATCCAACGCCGATTCCATTTGACCTGCAAGAAAAATCATTGTGCCAGTTTTATATTTCTTTAATGATAATCTATCAACGCCGTGTGCTCAACGGACCATCATACATACATACTACTACACTAGTCTTTAACTCAATAAAATACTTACCTCGGAATTGATATATGATATGAGAAATGCTTTATCTTTTCTGATTCAATTGAATGCAAATAAGAATGAAAAATAAGTGGAGAGATAAAAATAAATTTTTTTGGGGTGGCAGCATCTTAATTGGCCTCGAGTGCCCGAATTGTTTATGTTATTTTCTACGGATGGATGAAAAGGCTTAAATTAAAAACCATCAACACTGTTATTTCATAGCAGTTGTAATGATTTTGAACCATTTTCTGCAGTTTGATTACTACCAAACACTCTAAAAAACACTAAGATCTAAATCTTCTAACCGCAGATATATCATTGAATGTTGCCGATTTGCCACATTTCCTTCTGATGGGATCCATTTTCTTCGGATTTCTGAGTAGCAGAGAGTGCAATTTACTAACTCCACATAATATATCTTTCTCTGAACTCAAAAAAGTGCCTACAAAATTGAGGAGTACTTTCATTCGTGCTTTTTACACATTTAAGTATGTAAGTCTTTTTCGATAAACTACTCTGAATTGCGTTTTTGCCTATTACAAACAGAATCGTTTCAATTCTCTGTCATAGGCCAAGAAGAAGTAGGAAGCAAAAACATTCTTATATTCTGTAATTTTGATATTGGTATCAACGAGTGCTATTTTCTTGTATCGATATCGGTTTGGAAATAGTCGAAAACCGCCGATATCTTTTTTTCTGCAGCCACTCCTTGTTGTGGATCATCTTGTACTGGAGGCAACTTACAGACGGACAGGGTTTGGAGTTGCTGGAAAAATATGATCTTTCCCGTTCTGTTTAGCCTACCAAAGTTATTAAAATATGAGTTGGGAAGTGGGCATAGATTAGCGGGCCGGACTCGCCTGGATTCGAACCCGAGAAACTTGACTTTTGACGCCAACACGTTAACCACTAGGCCATCGCGTCACCACAGCCGCGCGGGATGATAATCAATTCTTTGTCAAGTGTTGAAAAATGTGACCAAATACAGTCACCTAATTAAGTTGACTTTTAGAGGGGCACGTGTCAGATTACATAAACCAGCAAGCAGAAAAAAAATAATTTCGATCTGAATCACACACAATTCAAAATTGCGTCAATTAAACAACACGCTATAACATACGCGCTATAACAAAACGCTTTGCTCTCACTCTCTTCGCAAAACTGCATGTTGTTCTATGTCTCTTGTAACTATGTCTTCTTTCAATTTAAGCGAAAAATAAATAACATTAGCGAAAATTCTATTGTAAGTTATTTTGGCCAATCCTTTTTTTTATTTAAATTCACTCTGAACGAGGCCGGAAGTAGTATCGAAAAGGAACCAACCAACGGCCACTTAATAGCCAAGAGCTACTAAAAGATGTAATACCAGCAACTGCACTCTAAACGGAAAACACCCAAAAGAGACCATGGTAAATGATTTCGAATTTCTTACCTTACAACGGTTGGATATAATTCTGTAGTGAAATTGTAAATAATCGCATATGAACCTGAAATTCCCATTTTTCCAAGAAATGCAAATGCAAGTCCAAGATCTATAAGAGCTGAAATTGAAATCAAAACGAATATGAAAATAAAATAGATTGAGTGGGCGATGCGATTCATTAGTACTTCTTTCTTTACATGAAATAGTGATAGCGACAATTTTACCGAGTGCTATATATGTTTTTTCTTAATAATTAATAAATAAATACTTTGGCAAATCATATCCGAGGTTGGCCAGAAATATGCTAAAAAAATCTATCCACGAATTTTTTTCAAAATTTAAAGATGATTAGCAACATGATTTATAACATCTATTTCGAAACATTTTTCTACTGTTTTTAGGTTTTCTATCACAAGGCAAATTCGATACTTTCGTTATAACGTCGATTTGTAAAAAAAAGAATTCCAAAATGCGTCTAGCAAGACACTATTGACAATGTCAAATATTCACGAATATTCGTCAGAAAAGTCACTACGATAAAATATCCTAGAATAGAACACAATAAAAATATTATATGATCATAAATATTACGGGAAAGCATTATTCGATTCGATTAATTCGTGTGAATCGACTTGTCAGTTCCAGCACAGTCAAAATGTTTTTGTCAATCATGAGCCACAGATAAATCGATCCTCGGCGGCGCAATCCTCCAGTGAACCACCCTGAGAAATATTTTCACGAAGCATATATTTAGATATTTTCATCTGTTCACCGCTCTACATATATGGCTCAAGGATGAAAATCTGACACTGGGAATACACTGTAACACTGTAACGAAACTATACACTGTAAAAAAAGTACAGTAAATATAGTCGTCGTTGGCAGTTATTGCATATTACCAAAGTTTATGAGATTTATGCCGATTACGGGATGTTGATGGACCACACCTTCGCGGTGCGTTCCATCAACATCCCATATTCGGCCATAAAAGTCAATTTTCAATTTTTTTGTCGATACCACCAAGTAAAAAGTGTTTTTTTTTTGTTACAGTGTACTAATAGGAAGAAAAAGTGAGACAGTCGACTCTTACTCTGATCATCCCCAGCGTATTCGTTGACAATTGTACTCGCGATTAACGTTATTCCCGACGCTAATAACATGATAGCAAGAAGTATTCTTCTTCCCAAATAATCCATGAAAATGATACAGAGAACGTAGCTAACGATTTCCATACATCCTCCTGCAATATATTGATTCTTAGTTGTACTCGTGTATTTCTATTATACCGCTAGTGATTAGGGAGTTTAAGCACAATCAGTAAAAGCAAACGATGAATATTGCGACGTTTCAAATCATATGAACAATTTTTTCCAGGCAATGATGAAAATATGTCAATAAACAAGCTAAACTAGTACTACTCAACTTGAATGGAGTATTGTTTATCTTTTTGTTAATATATATCGTTGTTCGACTTATCATCAACATTGCCATGAAAAGTTTGTTTGTATGAACTATCGTAATGTCAGTTTGAAAAAAAGATTGGCTTCAATTGATATCGTGCTCGTCGACAACCATTTTGCCAGTTCCAGGTTAAAAACATATTTTTGTACCAATAGTACGAAATGCAGGTAGCCCCCACTGGAAAAAACAATAATAAAACTTCCACGCCCCGTTTCATGTATTTTTTTCTTACCTATAACATTGTTGATGAATATACTGCCGCTCAACGACGCGACGTTCAATGATAATCCATAATACACAAGACTGCTAACAAACCTGAAAAAATAACATAATACATAGTGAGAAAAAAATTCTAAAAATATGTAAAAAGTATAAGTCACTAATGGACCGCGCCTGTTCCATTCTTTAAAAAACTTTTTTTCAATGAAAGCAAGTAGAAGTGCAGTTACACGTGATATGGCTTTACTGATATACATGAGAAATACTACTCACTGTACCTTTATGTAGCATTTCAGTCTTCTTCAGGATGTTTTTCACTCAAGAGTGTTGTCAGAGGTGTTAAATTCTGAAGTAGCTCAATGCCACATAGTTGGTTTCTTTTATGCGCTACTTCCGGCTTTGCTGAGAGTGAATTTCAATATAGCTTAGATGTAAAAGCATCTGATACAGGACGTGTACGCTGTATTGGGGTGCCGCGAGTCCAATATGTCCTGACCAAAACTATCCTTCATTTATTTGTTCTGTTTTAGTCTTAGCTTACGAAGTACTTACCAGTTGAACATAACTTTAAAGGTTGTTCGTCGAATTCCGGGTGCTCGAAATAAGTCTGATGATGAATATTTTCTAGTTTCATTTTTTTCTTTTTCTCGCAGCTTTGTCTTAAGTGCAAATGCAAAGGTATATACTATAATATATATTATTTATATACATTATAAATATTATTTTTGTCAAGTACGAGCCACTGACGCGCCAATAATGTTTTGCATTCTATAAAACACGGTTCTCCGAATAATTTCTGATTGGGATAACTAAATGCTAAGATAAAAATTTGGGAGGGGGATTCAAGTTTAATAAATGAGGGGCCCATCCCACACCACACCTCCGGTTGATGAAATCGGTCATACACTATTTTTCATAGTCAAGCTATGGCTCATGCTGCACCAGATTTGATAACGTTTAAGAAAGTTCACTACATTTAAGAAACTGCAGAGCAAGATAAATTAATGCCAAGCTAAAAATTGTATTTTATTTTTCACCATGTTTTCATTTCCTATCTTTTCTGCTTCTTCCCAAATATCGTCAGTTATTTCAACTTTGTTGAACTTTTCCATTGTTGCTACTATCTAAAACAGCAAGATTTTATTTCGTCAAACTCGGGGAACAAAGGACCGATTGAAAGTTCAGTAATTTTATAGCTATTTTAACTAGTAAATTGACCAGACAAAAATACAAACATAAAATTTGATTAAAGTTTAATTAGGTAAATATGATAATGAGAAATCAGTTCAAATATTTTGAAAAAGAGCTGTGTAAACCCGGTACTTTTCTTTGTGCCAACACTATACTTTAAACCGCAGCAGGTCTGGAAGATAGACAGCCTTTGTTCGACGAAACCATGTGGGCATGGGAAGTCGACAAAGCGTGGTAGCAACGAGATGAGAAATGACATTTTGTTCGATTTAAAGTTTAAACTACAGTAGATGACATGATCAAACGAGTTTAATTTCGCTGATTTTGTGCTCGGCAAAATGAAAGTTCAGTTGTCCAAAAGTGCAATTCATTTGAAAAATACTTACTTTTTTGGCTTTATCGTTCTTCTCCAGACTGAATAACCACCTTGGCGATTCAGGAATTAGGAATAAGAAGATTCCAAATGGCACTGAGAGTATAATGCAAGCCCACTGAATGAAATGTTATTGGAAGAAAATTAACAGACAAAAACTGCTCATAGTAATTAAGCAAGGTCATATATTTTTTGTAATATTTCTTTTATTGATTCGCTCTAAGCAGCGCCGAAAGAAGAGCTTAAAAGCAACCAAACAGCGGTTATTTTTAAGTAGAAAAGCTTACAAACAGCAAAAATCCTATACTTTTCAAATAATTAAATCAAGCATTGATAATATAAAGTCGATGGGGTTGGCCTGTGGACTTAAGAAGGATCTTAAGATATTTCGTTTTTGTCATAAAGGCGAAAACAGAGAAACAAAAAGGTGGCAGATGACTTTACTCTCACCCATGATATACTACGCACGACAAATTATTATAGCGGTTCAGTTGATACCCGAACAGATGAAATCAGAAGTCAGTTGATATACCCTGAAAGAATGCCCTCGAAATGAAAGCTACTCTTCGGCTCAGACACCCAAAGAAAATGGATCTCACCAAAAGAATAATTAGGAGAATGACAGCTTTTCTGATATATATCTTGTTATAATAATACAATCTTTTTGAGTGTCTGGTACTTGAAACTGTGGCAAAAAGGTTCGCAATCATCAATACTGCTATAAAATAGCAGTGTTGATGATTTTGAAACATTTTTCGTACATTCGAAGAAAGTGACATGAAAAGGTCGGACACCCAAAGAACAACAAAATTATACCACATTGGTTAATAATTCTCCAAGGAACAGCTTAGTGCTCATAAAAATAAAAAAGAACTTAATTTTATGTATAATGTATGGTACTGCTTTTTTATTTTTATCATTCATGTTTTTGTTCTCAACATAATTTCATTCCAATCAGACGATACCCAAGATGTTCTCATTCAGAGGAAAACTACATTTGTAAGACTCGCCTGCATGTCACGCCAGTCTCTCCATCCATATGCAATGCCAGATAAAAGCATGTAACCGACAGCAAAACTAACTTGAAAACTCATTCCAATCAACGTTCTCCATTTTGGTCCAATTATCTCCATTACTGCAATAAGAAAACGTTTATTGTTTCACGTAAATAAAATCTTACGTATATCAAAATTTATACCCATTTTTCAGAGATTCAAATCAGGAGAAATCTTGTTTTACGTTGTAAACACATAAGTGTTTTACAATGTTTTCCATTTTCAGTGGTCGAATTATTTATTAAGCCATATTAAGTGGTATACACCAAACTTCTTTGACAGAAACTTATATTCTTGCGTAAATCACGTTAAAACAAATATCAAATATCAATATCAAATATCAAATATCAAATATATTTTGTTAAGCGTAGGTCACTGATGGATCGCGCACCCAAGTATCCATATGTGTCTCATGCATGACAAAATAAAATTTTGGCTGGGATAGTACTTACCAATAACAAAACAAGATATTGTCATCCCGTATCCAAAGAATGCCATAATGAGACGAAACAATGCATAGCACCAATAAACAGGGGACAGCACAGGACCCAACATTCCCAATGCACATCCGATTGAGCAGAGAATCATCGTAGACTTTCTTCCTATGCTGTAAGTATCAAAGTTTTGACTTTATTTCATGAAAAAGAAATTAGAGGAAGAAAATTGATATCAAAGATGAGGTTTTAGATTCTTGTAATTGTAAAAAATACCTGTTTGTGAAATGAATCAGCTTGCTTTTCTACTTATTTGCAATTATTTTCATCGACGGAACGGTCCGTGTGGTTTATCTTTTATCGGTGTCTCATGCCGTTACATCAATATGATTAAGAACGGGACAAGTTATAACCCAAAATTTGCATACACGCAATAAAATGTATCACTGAGCGAGGCACCGTATCCCACAGCCTTGAGACGAATGCGCGAAACGAAAACTTATCAGTTCCTCGTTAATTCCACACTGGATTGAATGACATAAGGAAAAATAAATCGCTCAACCAGAATTTACAAAGAAAAATACTGGCGAAGGATGAGATAAAAAATACCAAATTCAAAATGTTTTGATAAGCAGTATTACTATAGTAAATAAACATAATTTTGAATTGCGTACCTGTCAGACAAATTTCCGAAGATGATCGATCCAAAGAGCCATCCAAGCATGTACATGGAAGTTGCTGCATAACTGTATATAACTTTGTCGCAGACTAAATCCATCTGAAAATAATGTTTTTTTTTGAAAAATATTTTTTTTATTTTAATCAGTCAAAAACTTTCAGATGTTTTTCAGATGTAAATCAATGTGAAAGATCTCTTTCAATCATACAGTTTGCTTTAAGTTTGGGTTGATTTCACAGAACCGATGTTAGATATAAACTCTCCGTCCTACTTTAGTGAACTCAAATTTAGTGTTTCTTTATATTATGCGCCGAGAGATAACTCTCTCTTTTATCCTGACGAAAACATGCCCAAACATGTTTATGTGAATTTGTTGCGTCACAAAGCATTTTGTATTTTCCCCGTGTTGCGCGATAAGGATTTTCGCTTTGTAGGTATTTTGTGTTTTACGGCTAACGGTGTGTGTTAGGGCGTTTATTATTGCAGTCTGGTAAATGAGTTTAGTTTTGGAAGTATCATATTATAGTGTTCTGACTAAGTTGTGTTGTGATAAGTTAGTGATATTCTTGATAGGATTATTATTCCTGCTCATTATGTATTGCAATAGTTAACTGTAGAATATTTATAATGTATTACAGTGGCTGTGTCATCATATATTAGTTTTATCGTTAATTTCCGAAGGTTTCACGCTGTTCAACATTTACTACTTGTTTGGTGAGATTATTGAATACAGTTTCAGTTTCATTGGATCTCTTTGCATCTTTACTTTGGACTTTGGTTGGGCAGATGCTGGAGGCTAGGGAATTGCGCATAAAACTCCAAGAAACAGTCACGTTGCGAGTTCATTTGATAAGAAATTTGAACTCTTACTACACATTTTATAAAACTAATATCCAATCTTGAAATACAGTTTGCCGGTTTACTTCAACATTATGGCTTCGAACTTTCCACATGATATAATTGAATCGGATGATCGTAACGTTACAATTTGTTCCGAATCTTCAGTGCAGTAACCAACAAACGACTTTGATCGAAATGAAGCAATTGACAATTCACGTTATGCGCAAGCTTATACAATTTTACACAATGATTTCACAACGCTTATGCTGGTTAAAGATAACCAGTCGAAAGTTGTTTCACAATATCAGAAAATATGTGATCATTTACATGACTGGAAAACTTGTTTGAACACTTATATTTTATTGAATGGTCCTGATTCACACACAGCTAAACTGCATTGTATTCAAGTTGAAGATAACCTGAAATCCAGTACAATGCTTTATAGAGAATTTGTGGACAGTTGTGCCAACCATCCTCAAACACGCACTTCTTCACAAAGATCTAAATCCCGTTCATCAAGATCTTGTTCTTCAAAACACCGTTCATCGCTCCTCGAAATCATCAATGTCGTCCAGCAGGATGTTGGAGAAGTCAAAATTGCTGAGACTTGAGGCTTTACAAGAAAAACAATTATCTGCTCATGAGGCTGAGCTATCGGCACATGCTGCTGAAAAGAAAAGACAGCTGACTGAGATGAAAGCTAATTTCAAAGAACAGCGGGCTCAACTTCTTGACAAAATGGCAAGTGACAGAGATTGAGCTGCATCAAAATCTCTTTTCAGCGAAGACGACATTGTAACTTCAAAACAGATCAGTTTATGTGACTTTGCAAATGTTACTTCTACTATGGTATCACAAAGATCGAATTCAGTTCCTTCTGTAGTAACTTACAATATGGAAAATCGAGGTATCGATAATGACTTGTTACCTAATTTATCTTTAAATGTTTTGCATACTATTCCCTTTTTGTGGAGATCAGCCTCCACATTCATGCACTGAGTCAATTTCGATGCAAGCAGGAGCCACAGATGGTTTGCATTTGCCACCACAACAAGCTAGTAATGTTAGAGATTTGAATCTACGATCTGTTCCAAATGTTTCACAAGTATCGAATAATTTTAGTTACTCTGCTAATAATTTTCATGATTGTTTACCCAGTAATAATGTTAACACTGCTGCAATTTTTACCCCTGGTCGGTCTGCGGGGCCGGTGCAACATAGTACTATGATTTCAAGTCCACCACAGCTAATGGCACCAATTGCTGCTATGAGTATGGGTCCTCATTTGCAACCAGTTAACTCACATTCAAGTATGAATGTTGTTCAATCAAGCATGGCTCATAGCACTGGGATTTCTCGCTTCCCCCCATACATAATATAGGAAACTCCTACGATATAGGACGTGTTTTTCCTCATGACGGTTTAGCTAGTATAGGTCCAAATGTTTGTTATCAGAATCAGCCTATGTATTCAAACATGCAGCAGCAAGTCACGTCAATCATTCCGCCAACCAGACCTTATTATTCTGGAATTTCACAATCTAACATTTCCAGCGCTTTACACACTTCTACTGCCACTGTTTCCTCAACCTTACCACGTATGAATAGTTCACAGTTACCCCCTCGTGGCGTTATGAGGCAACAACCTTCACTCGACCCCCACCTTGCTCATTATAATCCTTCGTATCCTTTTCCTACTCATCAAGCTGCAAGCAAAGATGATCTGTATTTACTTGGTAGGAATATACAGCAAGATTTTCGCTTACCCACTCTTGATAGGATAGAATTTAATGGCGATCCATTATAATATCACACGTTTATAAGGTCATTTTACAATACGATTGGTCGTCTTACGTCTGATCCCTCAACACTTTTGGCACAATTACTTGCTCACTGCAAGGGTGAGGCATACGAAGTTATCAAACATTTGCGAATGGCTGATAACCCAGCTGAGGCTTACAATGCTGCAAGAGAAACGTTGGAATTTCATTTTGGCAATAGATCACTGATTATAGATGCATTTATTCAACAACTTACTGAGGGACCGAGAACACGCACAAATGATGTTAAAGGACTTTGCAAATTGTCTTCTCAAATGAGAAATTGCGCTATCGTATTTCACGATTGGGATGCTGGGAGCTTGCTTGATGCTCCAGCATATCTTACTGCTATTTTTGAACGTTTACCGCCTAATATGCGTACTGACTATGTTATGAATGGGTCATGGACATCCTTCGCAATTCCTTCATTCAATCATTTACTCAAATTCATTGAATCAAGAGTACGGCTGTATAATACCTTTTATGGTCGTGCTTTGGCTGATTTATCTTCACCTCCTGTGGGTCAAAACAACATATGCAACATTTAATATGTCGAAGCAAGATAACGCTTCGAGTAAGCAGAATTACCATAAACATGTACCCTTCAACAGGGGTATTAACTCTATTGTGACTTGTTATCTTTGCAAAGGTGATCACACGCTTATGCGTTGCTCAAAGTTTAAAGAAAATACCGTCACTGACAGGCGGCTGTTCGTTAAGGAAATTCGCGTTGCAAGACCTGGCAAACAATGGATGTCAAATATGCCTGCTGTTAGGCTTTGTACTGGAAACAAACCATTTCATCATTGCTTCATTGACTATTTTGGCCCTATAAAAGTGAAGCTTGGAGGAAGTGAGCACAAACGTTATGGTGTTGTTTTCACATGTCCTTCTACACGAGCTGTTCATCTAGAAGTAGCTGAGAGTTTAGAT
Organism: Styela plicata; assembly: GCA_963675895.2. NCBI lineage: Eukaryota > Metazoa > Chordata > Ascidiacea > Stolidobranchia > Styelidae > Styela > Styela plicata. Next base: position 3,133,954 of record OZ023143.1, read on the forward strand.
GCTTCTGCCTTTCTGCAAGCATTTTTCAGATTCGCCGCACGCTGTTCTAAACCAGCTGATATGTATTCAGACAACGGCACAAATTTTATTGCGGGAAGTAAAATTCTCAAAGATGGAATTGCAAATTGGAATAAGAAACAAATTGATGATGCTCTTGCACAAAAGGGAATTCAATGGCACTTCTCTCAACCACTTGCAAGTCATCAAAATGGTGTTGTTGAGAGGATGATTAGAGAAGTCAGAAAGATTTTGCGAAACATGCTTGATGATAAACCTCTAACTGATTATTCCCTTTGGTCCTTTCTGACTGGAGTGGAATCTATTTTAAATGATAGGCCTCTTACTCGTATTAGTACCGATCCCAGAGACCTTCACGCCCTTTCTCCTAACTCTATCCTGATAAGTAAACTCGACCCTGATGTCTTCCCCTGATGTTTTTCTGCGTGCTGATGAATACAGACAGGGTTATAGGCATGTCCAGCGTATGTTAGACATATTCTGGCAGGGATTTACAAGTGAATATATTCCCCTGCTCCAAAGACGTTCAAAATGGTTGCATCCCTCCCCCAATCTTAGGACAGGTGACTTATAGTACTTATGTGCGATGATATCCTTCCGCGGCAGTTGGCCCATGGCTGTTGTGGACGAGGTTTATTCAGATAAGCAGGGAATTGTCCGTAGAGTTAAGGTGCGAACATCCAAATTTTCCTTTGTTCGTGATATAAGAAAGATTTGTTCACTTGAACTTGACTAAATGTAAAAATGGGTAATTTATGCTATCATGTATATATTGTTATGTTTCTTTCTATTCATTATGTACAAAGTTTCACTTGCTTCGTTTATCTCTTATTTCTGAGATAATTTACCTAGGTCTTAAATTATCTGGGGCCGGAATGTTAGATATAAACTCGCCGTCCTACTTTAGTGAACTCAAATTTAGTGTTTCTTTATATTATGCGCCGAGAGATAACTCTCTCTTTTATCCTGACAAAAACATGCCCATACATGTTTATGTGAATTTGTTGCGTCACAGAAATCATTTTGTATTTTCCCCGTGTTGCGCGATAAGGATTTTCGCTTTGTAGGCATTTTGTGTTTTACGACTGTGTTAGGGCGATTATTATTGCAGTCTGGTAAATGAGTTTAGTTTTGGAAGTATCGTATTATAGTGTTCTGGCTAAGTTGTGTTGTGATAAGTTAGTGATATTCTTGATAGTTAGGATTATTATTACTGCTCATTTGTATTGCAATAGTTAACTGTAGAATATTTATAATGTATTACAGTGGCTGTGTCATCATATATTAGTTTTATTGTTAATTTCCGAAGGTTTCACGCTCTTCAACATTTACTACTTGTTTGGTGAGATCATTGAATATAGTTTCAGTTTCATTGTATCTCTTTGCATCTTTACTTTGTTTGGGCAGATGCTGGAGGCTAGGGAATTGCGCATAAAACTCCAAGAAACAGTCACGTTGCGAGTTCATTTGAAGAGAAATTTGAACTCTTACTCCACAATCGATGTAAAATAAATATAAGACTAGATAGATATTTGCGCAAACTTTGAAATCCAACATCATCACCCAAGCCTGAGACGCCTAAAGTTAGTTCGATAATCGAATTCGACCTGGCTGGTAATAGTCAAGTTTCAAATGGTCCTCAATCCTAACTGCTGAATTTCAAACACTAGCCAGTCGCGAAAAAAATATTTTTGTATTCAAATCTAACATTTCTAGCTCGATTTAGTCCAATTATATGGAAAGGCAAAAACTATTCCTTCAATCATGCGTGTTTATATTTCCATTAATATAGCCCATAATGAGAATATTAGGCGTGCCCCTGCTCATATTTTGTCGATAACGTTTATTTTGATCTGAAATTACCACAGAAGTTACCACACTCCGCGTTAGGCGTTTGACATGGATTCTATCACCGGGTTCAACTTTACCGGCACTCTGAACGAATAATGGTAAAATGCAGTCTTTGTAAAACTGCTATAGCCTCGGAACTATCTTATTAAATATGAAAAACATGATCTCATCTGATCAATGGTGCACCGTTACCGTTTTATTGCAAGGATCTATTCTATAAAATTTTGAAAAAAAAAATGAAAATTTATTTAAAATCATTATTCAAACCTCTGTGACAACTGTTTCCGTAAACAAAGATCTGTCATAATAATATCCATCAGCATCTACGCAAGTTATTGTATCGGTAACATTTTCTAAACATTTATAACTGCTGTTTCCATGTTCATTGCACTCTTCAACATTGTAATTGTACCTGAACCACATGGACATGACCAAATTAAAATTATAATAACAAAACTCAATAATTACGTTTTCAAAATCAAACAATGTGCTTTTTTACAAGCAGACACACACGCACACACACACACATATATATATATATATATATATATGTAACAGAATGTTTCTTTACAATTTTATACAATAAGTGAGGAAATGAAGACAACATTAGGATAGATACTTAATTCTGCAAAACGTTTTGAAAGCGAAATTGGAAATTTATTCATAATTTTCGCGTGCGAACCCGGAGCTCAATTATAGATTATATAATTATACTTATTTATATTTTTTAGATCAATTTTTACTAAACTTAATTAAAAAATCTAATTTCGATTAGATTTTAATCGATTCTTTCACTGCTGTATTGAGCATTCGGAAGAACAAATTTCCAAACAAAAAGCCGTGCTTCAATACATGAAACAAACCGCAGCTGACAAATTACGAAATTTTGTGAATTGTGATGTCACAGCAGTTACAAAAAATACATCACACGCGGAACAAAATCTTCCCTCCTGCAAGTGTCATATTCGCCATCTTCATCTTTTGGAGTTGTCAGTTCAAGTATTTCCGATTCATTTAGACTGTTGTAAATACTTTTATTATCAAACGGTGGAACATTGCACCTGGTGAATAAAAATAATATTGGCATCGAAATTTAACCTCGATAAATGTACAAAATCGGGATGAAAAAATGTGGTACCTTTTATTGAGGGCATGTTATAAGTAACATAAGCTCATGTTCAAATGACCACAATTTCGTTCTAGTTCAAAACATATTTGTAAATGAGACGTCTACAATAGTCTTCAATTCAGGAAAAAGAACGCATCTCTCACTCCCGTGGAAGGGGTCGAAAAGGGTTGGTGTCAATGGGTTGTTCTTGAAAATATCTGCGAGCTACAAAATGATTTTGAATATTTAAGTTCGCAGTACAATACGATTCCATCAACTTTGCACCGATGTTAACCAATGTATATGTATTCAGTTAATATTGCTATCACGCCTGAATCCGGCTGATTTCCAAGGGGTTTTGTAGACGCGATGGCTCTATTGGTTATCAATACCATATTGGCGTAGTCGTTTGAACATTTCGTGATAGAGTTCCGATAAGTCCGAATCATTAATCCATGTCCATCACTCAACCCAGGTTATTGGATAGCATCAGCTGGAGAGTTTGTCTTTCCAACAACACTAACCTTGTTCACCTATAATGGCTGTTTTTATGGGGCCTCAGGGCAATCCACTCGACGAATGTCTATAAGAAAAATTTTGTGCAAAAATGCAAATGTGCAAGGTTTAAAATGAAATTGCTTGCGTGAGTGGGTGCAGGGTGAATGGAAACAAATATTTATACAAGGTGCAAATATTGGCAAATATACAATACAAGAAAATATACACCAATACAAAAGCATGGGTCTAAATATACGTGGAATATATAGATTATAGATGTGCTGAGTACAAATGTACGATGGGGAGGCCTGTCTTATCATGTCATCACGACACAATTTTCGTCCGTTATAAAACCTTTTGCTCAAATTCATGCACCTGCTGGCAGTTTAAAATGTAGACGTTATCCTTAAAACAAGAATCCCAATCAGGAAATTTATTTTTTCAATCATGAGCCATAATTTGATCGCGCCTCCGCTGCGAAATACATCACTAACTCATGCTTGGCAGACAACGTTTGAACATATTTTCCCAACTGGGAAAGCGATACGCTATTGCGAACTCTATAATTCATTCTAGCGATAAGAAGACGATATATTATCGAACAGAGTAATCCAATCTAGCTTGAACCGCAGATCAACCGACTTTCCACAGTAAAACCTTATCTACCATTATAATGTTCAAATAAAGCATGATAATTAGTAATAGCTTACCTATAATCAGGTTCGTATGACATGAATACAGGTCCAATGGAATTAAGACCGGACGGAATGCCAGAGTAATATACCATAAGAATGACCAGAATTTGGTAAGTTCCCATGTATCCAAGTTTGGATAAAATATAATCAAAATCAATCATGGTGAAGACTCACTGTATTTAAACAGATTTAAAATAAATTTCAGGCTTCTAAAATCTTAAAACAAATATTTATTATAGTATTTTATAAAAATATATATGAATAACAGCGCGAAAATTCATGTGATTCCTCGAGTTTAGTGCTTTTACTAAAAATATGCAGTCCTCGAAAAGAGATATTCCTGTTTACTCTGGTCAAATTGATCAAAATCGATTATATTTTGTCGTTAAAAATAAAGATTTTCGCTCACCGAATAGAGTATAAAATTGAAAATACATCGCTTTTAAGTCTGTTTATTCTAATATTTCTAATTCATAAATTTGTAAAATTCGTAAATGTAAATTTCTCAATTATCATAATGGATACAACAATAGTAATATTAAAAATGGGTCCTTTGTTATTTTTATGGAATCTGCAATTCGATCCGAGTCGAAAAAAATGCGGGTATTATATTCGAATTCCGAATGATTCGATTTTACCCAGCTCCATCCCATAGGTGGATTAGCTTACTTAACATTCTGAACCCACCAATGCAGAACTCAAACAATTTAGACAGCTCTTTCAAATTGATTTCTCTGTAATTGATATTTTTATTAAAACCGGCACCCAGTCACCAGCCAAGACTGGATTGTCCAAAAGGTATCAACTAACGGGCACTTTCATTGCGAAGAGCTGCTGCAAATTGCATTACTGAACGACTAAAGTTAGCTAGTGGTATCTGCTCCAAATCGGAAAAAATTTGTGAAAATAAAATTTACATATTGCCAAAATAACTCTTTTTAATTCGGTCAATGAAAAATTGTTTTCACGTTCTTCCGCAATTTCAATACATTTTTGGGGTTTTAGAGGCTAGTGGATGGGACGCATCCCCCACATCCACTCTATTATCTGTGCCTTGGCGTACTCGAAATTACTAGGCGCACCTTGTTGCGGCGCTGCTTAGTAGTTTTTAGAAAAAAGGGAGACTCATCGTCACAAATTAAGGTATTCCATTGATAGCTATAGAAAAAAATTGTGCTTGGTGTGCTGGGGCTTTAAATAATTGAGACCGATTAACTAATAAGAAATTGAAACACAAATCATGTCATACATTTATTTGATGTACATAAAAGATATTCTTTTGTCTAGAGATAATTACAACAACTTTTCTTCCATATCAAAAAGTTTTCATTGATATTATATGATGACAGAATACATTTAAACCCATGTATTTATAACGACATGATATAAACTCGAAAAAGGGTATCTGCAACTGATATCTTCCTTTATCTCAATATATCTGTTCTAAGCTTTTCCGGTAAATACATAAGTTCGTTTATTTCCACTGCTAATTTATCACTTTATTTTCAACATGTCAATTGCGAAAGACCGATCATAGAGCATTCCGTAAACTGGACGAAACATTTATTGCACGATAACGACTGTGTTTAATGATGTGACATGAAACATCGAGAGCTAGCTAATTATTACACACAAGGCTGTAAAATTACGAAAAGTGACCAGTTTTCTTATCCCTGATTATAATTATATAATAATATATATATCATAAATACAAACTTTCTTATTAACAATTTATTGCAAGTTTCGTCTTCTGATGGACTTCTCGACGGCACATTTACCAGTTGGGCTGGATAAAACTACCTTTATGATTAATGATCTTGCTGATTAATGATCACTTTGAAATTTCGTTTTATTTTAACTACACTTTATATCTATGATTACATTGTGTAATCAACGACTATAGGTCGATCTGTGTATACTTTAAAATTTGCTTCTAAAATTTCTACATGCTTATCTTCGATTCTGTTCTGTGAGGGCAAGGAGTAAATGCCAATTTCGAAAAATTTATATCGGTTACCCCCCTTGATCCCGTATTAGCAAGAGCCTTGGGGATCTCCCATCATGTTTTCGGGGTGAAACTAATTGTGAACTTACTAAGGGTGAATGTTTGACATTTTTACAGCCCTTCCCTGATGAGACTGGTCATTCAATTTGTTGAAACTGCCCCACAACTTACGAATGCTTCCGGTGTCAATGGCATTTACAAATATCACAACATAAGGCCGCGCATCGGTAGTATTACGATGCAAATATAATAATCTAATTATACTTGTAGGTTACCTTTTTATTTAGTTTCAGATAACATAATTGAAGTTGGGACAAATACAACGAAAAATAAGCATAGAATGGACTACCGGAAATTTGGTAGCAACGCACAATTCAATGTAAATTTTCGAATACGTAGAAAAAGCAGAAATAATAGCGAAAACAAGAAGATACTCAACGTCTTTGGTATAAACTATAAACCTATAATATTGTTTTTTTTTTTACAAGGTAGGCTTCTTGATACAATGATAAGTGATTGTAAATCTGCAAACAACCAGTACTGTATATCATAGTCCCGTCGAATCATCTTTATTGCGTATACGCAAAAATATTTTTTGTCTAGTAAAAGCCACAGACTAATCGCGCCGCCATCTTAGGATTGCGTCCAACAAAACGGAAAGCAAGAAGTATTATCAATAATTAAATATGTGAGTAATGATGGGATGAAACAGAAACACATCAAATATCACAACTTGGAAACAGTCCACGCCACTGTTTACCGACAGTGGAATTGCATTGCTTCTGCTTTTTATTACAATCATCTTTCTTCAGCCTTTTGCGCTTCATGCCTTAGACTTCGCCAGCAATCTCGAAGCGAATTCGGCGATTTGCGGCAGCTCCTATTCCTGTGTTTTGAAATCCTAATTGGGATACCACCGACCACAGAATTATTGAACACGGTGAGGCCAGTACATCGCTGAATTCGTAAGGTCTGTCACGCCATCTTGAGGTTGACAGGATGCAATGTTTACTGAAGACATGGCGATAGCTGCAGATATTCCTGAAATATTTGTAAAATATTACCTGGTGTTAAAGCTATAGTATGCATTTCCTGGCCATAAATACCACTTAGAATCACTTTGAAATACTCAAATCTAGCTCTTATGTTCGCAATCATAGGGAGATTTACGTCAGGATAAAGTTCACATAATACATACCTCCATGGTGTCCGATGGAAGATGGTGCGCCGGTACAGCCTGTCTGTTGAATTGTATAATAAGAATTTGAATGTGAATCAGTTGTCTGTTGTTGACTATTCACGTCGTTAATGCGATCAGGGCTGACTGAGCAGTCTGATATTTTTCCAGATTCAAGATGGGTTAGTCGAGGAGTATCGTAACCAACTATTCCCTGAGCTGAAGAATAACCAGTTTCAGTATGAGCTGGGTGAGCTGTCTGATGAACATCGTGCATTCCGGTGTATGGATAAGCAACACCGTCGTAACGGTAGTGTTCTATAAAGTAATAATAGTAAATATGTCACGTTATGTTAAAAAGTTATGTTATGTTGACGAGTATCAACTATACTGATTTGAATAGCAAATGATAAGGGACTGTTACGGATAATCAGACTTGTCTGACTTGCGCGTGACGTATGACTAGCGCCCGCGGTGTGAAAACTGATCAATATATTAGTTTTCATTGCAAAAAAGACTACTAAAAATTGATGAAAAAGGTCAGCTATTTTTCATAGGAAAATATAAAATTTAGATACCTGATGGATGTCCAATCTGTACACCGGTGGCATAGGTAGGCATCCCAGGATATGTTTCGGTTATAGAGGTCAGTGTTGTTGGAGCTATAAAAGTAAATAGCATTTTTTAAATTTGGCGTTTTTATTTGCAAACGTGATATTATTCTGATTTTTTTTTCAAATAAAACTAATATGACATGTCAAAGATATCATACCCTCTGATCTCACCTGGGGAATGTTGCGATATTGGTTGATACGCTTGCGCCGATCCATATACCGAAGCCATCGACATTCCACTTGAACTATTGATATTGCCCATTGAACCGCTGCTTAAACTTCCACCACTACCTGCGCTGTTGCGCTGACTGCGAATTTTTTCCTCTCGGCGCCATTTTGCTCGTCTGTTTGAAAACCATACCTGGATTCTGGCTTCTGGAAGATCAATTTTGCTAGCCAATCTTTCTCTCGCAAAGACGTCTGGGTAATGTGTGCGTTCAAACTCTAAAATAAAACATGCATATTAGATCATATTGAAACAAAGTCGCTGTTACATACAGAATTAATATTGCGTTTCATAATCGTCAACATCAATGGAACTTGGTTAATTTCAATCAGAATGTCGGTTTTATCAGGTACGCGACTTTCCCATAGAATAACATAGTTACCATACATCGTGCCCCAGAAAATCAGAAACAGAAACCACGCATGAAATACTGCAAATTTTACTAATTGCTATATCAAACAGATATTTACCTTTTTCTAGCGAGTCCACTTGGTCTTGTGTGAAGGATGTACGATTTCTTTGAAGCTTTCTTTTTAATTGCAAACGAGCTTGCGTTTCTTCTGTTGTTTCTCTCCGCGCATTTTCAGTTCCATTTTCGCCTGAAACATAATATAAAGGTAAAGATATTGTACATTGAGATAACTTTAAACAAACATGCACCAAATGTAAGGTTATCTGTATATCGGTATTCAAAATTTACTATATAAATAGAATAATGTTTCAACATTTAAGATAAACGACATCGCCGATATTCGTCCATATTTTGCTGACAAATCATGATGTAGGTCTAACTTTACAACGTGAATTCACATTGACTCACTGACTGGCTGTAAGAAATATCTCAAACTGTGATAAGATTTTATGAACTTTCAACGTGTATGCCCGTAAAAATTAAAAATATAACAGTGAATAGCTCACTATTGGGCTTCTAAAATAGGCACAACATGTCATTATGAGATTTACTGCAAATTTCTCTGCCAAATCGCCATCACCTATTACCACTTAAAAAATTGTGTATGACGTGCGCTTACCTCGACGAAACTAATGGTATGTTCTTATTATTTTGTTTTACCATAATAAAACGTTTCATTCTGATACTTTCAGAAATTTTTAGTTTTGATACTATCAGAAAATTTATTTTGTCAAACACGAGTCACAGATGAACCGCGTCATGGCAACTTGGTTCAGCGGTAAATTTCTGATCGTGGTTGAACACAAATTGACCATGTTTACGCGGTACGATAATTATATTAAATCTTAACAAAATGCGTTCGCATTACATTCCGACTGGTCACAATCACAATTTTATTTTGTTAAGCATGTGCCACAGACGGACCGCGTCTAGTGAAGCGATCCATCACTGACTCATTCTTAACAAATGGTACTTTGACGATTTTTTGATTGGTGCTACCACCTATTTCTTTGAAGAACAGTAGAGCTTATAGGGACGTTTGCGGAAATCTCTCACTAGCAGTGACGTGTTTGTTTTCATCCACAAGATTTCACTTCCCACCTGGGGTTGATGTTATAATTCTCTTATATCCCAAACAAAGGGATAAAGTTAAGATATTATAATGAATTGGACTCACACATCGACGATAAAGGGCTAAAGTGGGATATGGTCGACCTGTCGAATGCCGCTGTATCATGTAAACTGTTATAATCCTTGAATATCAAATGAAAAGTGTATACAACACATGCGCATACCGATGGAATTGATGGCTTGTGTACTCGAGTGCGAGATTCAGATTAATTGTGTAGAATAATGTGCGATGTTAAATGTTTACCCAATAAAGCGACTATATTTAAACCTTCGGTGCGTTACCCACAAAAACACATTGGTTAGACATAAGCAATAAAAAATTATTCTTGAGTTTAAAATCTTTCCGGATGTTTGAGTATAAAATGTCGACTTTTTGCTAATTTCCGGATCAAAATCAACCAATAGTTGTAGAATACTACCTGTTGTATTTGTTACATCATGTATATAAATTTATCAGTTTGTGTAAAATAAGCTCAACTTTAAACTCTTAATAAACGTTTCTTGAATTTTAACTTGGTTTTAACAAGTTGCAGAACATACTCAGACTGAAACACTTCGTCCAGCTTGATCCGTCTGTGGCCTATACTTAAAAAAATCCTGATTGTGATGGTACCACTGCATTGTTGTATTCAGAACGGTTTTATATTCAAACGTATTCTGTTCACAAAATTTTCTATGGTTCACGTTTTAAGCTATAATACAATAAACACAAAACAAACAACGCAGCAGGATAACCGCAATTATTCAAGTTTATCTCTTCTTTGACAAAGCAGTGAGATTTCACCAGATCTCTCGAGTGCTGGCGAGGGCATCATGTGTTCAATTACAATAGAAAACGGAAGGATTAGGAATCTAAATTTTGAGATTATTTCAAATATGCGACGTCGGTATGGTTTTACTAATCGTTCGAAACAATCATAAAAATATTATTATATGGCAGTAACATTAAATTTCCGACATATTTTACGCACGTAGTATCATTCTCAAGTTCAAGGTACCCAGATTTTCTATTTTAGGTTAAAAATGAATATGCCACGTGCCTCGTACTAGTGTCATTGAACTTCAATTTCAGTTTTTAAAATAATTATCTGCCACCCAAGCCACGCACTTTTATCTAACGCTTTTATTCTTCCAAATTGCCATTCCTTAATCCATTGCTCAAATTTTGCAATTTCGTTTTTTAATCTCTTTCTATGAATGTTTCAAAATGGGTCAAATCCATTCCAAGGGTTTTTGAGTGGATTATGCACACATTCAAAACAATGGATAACGAACAACCGCCCGCAGTGACAGCGGAACCGCTATCGACCTACAAAACAATATTCAAGAATAAAAACCTGTTCATGAAGGAGAGTGACTGCTACCAGTTACGAGATATGAGTATTTTTTTATATATTGGGGGAGGGATGGTCAAAATGATTTTTGTGACTTGTCCATGAAATTATCAGCGGAGTTATACCATACAACTAAGGATGCAAGTTCCAAATTATTTTTGTCGAATCGAATCTTTTCGAATATGATTCTATTTGCGAAAGCTCATTCCCAACCTCCTTACAAAAACAAAAAATATATTCGTTCTTCAAGTTGAAGCAATATGAACAAGAACGGAATCATCAGCCAATAACTAAATAAGTCAAAAACTTTCGCTTTTAGAGTCCGACAACGTCTGAACCTCGCATACGCGACACAACAGAAATCTAATAGAATCACAACTAATTTGCTTGAAATGCTTGGGGATCGATTCGAATTAACAGTGATTCGAATCGATTCCATTTGAAATTCTGAAATTTACATCCTTATCTACAACCCACAGGTACGCACCTTCGCAGTGACTGAATTATTATTAACATATTGCCGCAAACTACTTATCTCGTGACCTTTATTAATCTTTTCCACAGCTTTCCTTTACCGCTTCAACACGTCGCCTAAAATTGCTTACGAAAGATATGTTCTACGCCTGCATGTATCATTGAATACGATAAAGTCATATTTAGCCTACATTATTACGCAAGTTCAACTGCTTCTCTGCTTACCAACGCAAAATCTATGTTATTCCCTTGATTATACTATATCACAAATACCGAAAACCGGATTTTTTAGCTTAGTGTATTGCTGGTACACTTTGATAGTAGCTCTTGCCGAATAAGTGTTCGTTGCTTGAATTCTTTTTAGTCACTTCTTCCGCCGTTGCATGTTGTGAAATTAAACAATAAAAATTTCAACGGCAATAATATATCAATAACTTAAGGTTGATGTTCCCAATAATTAAAGTGATGTTCCCAATAAGAAATTCAATTTTGTCAAGTTTAAGCCACTGATGGATCGCGCCGTTAAGGCGTGTGACAGAATATATTATGTGAATATGATATTTCCAACTGGGCTAAGTTTAGACAACCGTTGGATGACCTGCAGACCAGTCAATTACGGCATTTCGTCGTGGCATTGTCACCACGAGCGGCGGATTTCAGCTCGATGTGAATTGAAAATATCGAGGCTGAAAAACGGCACAAATTTTAAGAGAGACAGTTCGATCAGCAGGCAAAATTATTAATATTATTTCAAGCCGAGATGTTGCGACAACGCCAACAACGTAACGATTTCCGTTAAATACGTCTTTTGTAGCGTTAATGGTACAACCTTGCGATTGAAATTATGTTTTACATAGGGTTTAATGCGCTTTAATTGTCGGGGATGACATTTTGATAAATATACATATTTTTTATTACGAGTTTATACCTCATTGTACGTTTTCCTTTGGTCGTACAGATTTTAAAAAAAGAACGTCAAATGTTGGCAAAAATTAGAACTAATATTTTTTTTCGAACTCGAAAAATATTGATTTATGATATTTTGTTTCCAACAAAAAATCTATCTCTAAAATAAATATTTCAGAAAAAGAAATATCTAAGGATTAGAGTTTTTGGTCACAAATGCCAACACTATATTAAAATTACACCGGCGATTTAGGCTTAGGCTGTATTGGCGTGGTTCATAATTACCCTAACGTATTTCCTGCGTCACTCACTATACTCGGTTTGGTATTGTATTTTGAAATGGTTCCCACTAACGACGCATGTGCCGATTTTAGATTTTATGTAGCCCTTTTCTATCATAGTGGTCGGTAATTCGAATCCTTCAGGTTCTGCTTCCGACCTTGCCTGGAGTGACCTTCGATAAAAAAATGAAATCTATTGCTGTATCAAACTACAAAAATCATATTAACAATAATAGCTATAATACATTTTAAAACGTTGCAAATTATGCACACTATTTTGCAGCGTTTTCAATTTCTGATAGTTATCTGTTAACAAATTTTCATTCTCGCGAGTCAGAAGTTTCATGTTCCCGATCCGCTATCGATTGCTTAAGTCGGAATATCATTTAACGAAAAATGTTTGAATTCGAGTTAATAATTTTTTTCAATAAACTTTGACCAAAAAATGTAGTCGGATTACTGCTATTTCAAAAAAACTAGTGCATTTTTTCCCGCTGTTGAACGGATTAAACAGCAATGTACTCTAAAATGTCATATTTTTTACACTTTTTCTTGTTGTTCATGTGAATATATCGTAGAAAGAATACTTTGTGCTTCGTTGAAAAATTTCTATTCTAAATGAATGTATTTGGTCGCGGTAGGTTTTTAGATTTTGCCATTTAAGAATATCTTCTACAAAATCCCGGATCAATAAAAAGATTTATTGATAAATCGTACGGACTGATACCAAAATATCTTATTTAAATCAGATTATTGTAAATCGCTAGATATATCGCCATACGAGAAAAAAATGTGTTGTTTTATTGTATAAACATATACCTATATTTTCAGAATATGTTTGTCATCAATGAGCCACAGATGGGAGGCATTTCGAGTCGGTCGACATGTTTGAAAAAACATAGATTGTGACTCAATTAGAAATCTTATGCTAGACATGTTTTGTTGAGCCTGATCAATAATGGATCGCGCCGTCAGGCGCGAACCATTAGTGGCTCATGCTTGACAAAATCCGATTTCCAATTGTACCCTCACTGCTGGTGAATATCATATGTACTAAGCTATCTTTGTTTGTCGCGCCGCCGAGACGCGGTTCATCTGTGGCTGTACCTGAAATAAAATTTTTGTTCTGGGACAAAATATCTTGTTTAAATCCATATCGAAGTTTGGTCCCGCACATCGATGGCGCTATCCACATCAACAAAGCTAAAATCGTTGTTAGAAAGTAGTCGACAGGCACTCATAAATTCCATCAAGCGACCCACAATAGCATTCAATTGTACTTTGTAAAAGAATACCGAGTGGTATACAGTTCTACTATTGCACAGGGCAGATACCACTCACTACACTTTGCTATAGTGCTTCATATTCTGTTTGGAGTAATTTCAGTTTAATGTGCAGTTGCTGGCACTACATTATGTAGTAGCTCTTACCATCCTACCCAGGTTGTTGATTGGGTTTTTTTGGGCGCTTCCGGCCTTAATTAAAGCCAATTTCAATGAAATAGTGTTACCAAAACACCAACAAACTAACTTTCAAAAAACGGGCTTTATATTTATACGATTTCATTTTTATATTATGCATTAACGCTTCGCACGGGATGTCATGTCACTCGTATTTTATTTTTTGCGATCGCCGTCGCCAGAAGAGGTGTTGAAGCAGGACGAGCCAATTAGTGAGGTCGACGAGTATAGGACAAATACTCTGGGGAAAATGTTTGGAACATAATGTGCACTTGCTTAACAAAAAGATTATTATTATGCCTGGAACATTTTGAGCGATAAAGTCTGCGTTGGAGCCAAGAATATTCGGGGAAATGGGATAGTGATGATGTCACTAAAGGTGGACGATATTTTGAAGAAAAATATATTAAACTGTCAAATAAGATCAAACGTTTTTCAAGTCGTTCGATAAATCTGTGCTGTAAATCAGATATATTGGTCTTGAATAGGATTGGAAAAAACCGAATCCTTCGGAATACGAAACTGATTGCAGTAATTTTCTCCAATCGGACCGAATAACTAATTCTCCATAAATGCGAAATATACAATTATTACTGTTACAGCTTGGGCGTAGCATAGCTTTTTAACTATGAATTACTATATTCTGTATTTTCAACAAACAAACCTTGTCTAAGAGCAGAATTTTTCATTTTTAACGACAAAATACAGTCAATTCGTTCAAATTTGACCAGAATCCATTGCACTTTGTCGTTAAAAAAAAAAATTCACTTCACATTTTTGTTCCTATGGACGATTCACGGATGATTCTAATAATTTCAACTTCGTTTGGATTCGAATAATAACATTAAACTGCCCTGCCTTAGTCTTGAACGATTAGTTTTTTTTTCGCCGAAAAAGCGTTATGAATATTGACCAAAACTCTTTCAGCCCTTTTGCCAACTAATTTTATTTTATTGTATTGATATTTTTATGTTGAGGAGAGAAAAACAATCAATACTCGGAAACTAGATGAACTAAATGACTTTTATTGATTTTTTTAACATTATTTTGAACCCTGACAAACTATTACACGACGACAAACCATATCACAATGGGATTGCATGACTACAAAAAATGCGCAGAAGGCGGGGGCTTATAACACAAAATTTTCTGTACTTCCGAGACTGAAAAATTGTACATATTTTTTAATCTGGTAATTTGGAAAACGATTGATTTTTTTTTCCGGTGCAGATGTTGATTGTAAGAATTATTCTGACTTGATTCATTTTGCGTTTGTTAAATTAATACGTTTTATAATTACGCAAAAATATGACATAAATAAGTAAATAAAACAAAACCACTAAACCACATATAGGGCTATGGACAGAATTTAGTTAAAATAATATTCGAACTCATTTTTAGGATAAATCTTGATTTATGTCGAATTTTACGAAGTAAAATTTGGCATATATCATGATTTGTTGCAAAATGAGCCTTTTATGTAGAATCGAATAACGCATAAATTCTTAATTTTCGATGAACTAGCTGTTCAAATGAGGACAACCGTAGAACATACTGTATATTCAGTAAATGTAACCACGATGGATACAAACTGGAACGTCACAACAAAATAGTATTGATAAGCGTAAATAGATATGGAGCCTACGGATATCATAATAACATCAATATCGAATCAATAAAATTATGATTAGTCTCGCAGATATAGCATAATCTTTTCCTATATAATGTACTTACTCGAACGATACAAAAAGGGATCGTATAAACCCAATAGTCAATATGTATTATCTTACAAATAACCCACTATAACGATTTTTTCGCTGTACACTCACTTGTGTCTCACATGAAATAACAGTTTTCAATAATAGGATATTGATGTATAAAAAATAACAATATCTATTTCGTAGTTTCAATTTTAGTTTTTAATTTTTTTTTAACATCTCGATTCTTCCACTACCTATTTATCACTGTTTGCCTTGATAAACTCATAGCATACACCAGATATGTATCATTTTTTTTATTAGGAATATGGAATATTTTTCTACAGTACAGAAATCTCGGATATAATTAATATTAAATATTTAATGTAAGCAAATAGCTGACTTTTTATAATTGTAATATTTCAATCATGTATTATCATGATTTTGGAGGAAGTGCAGCTGAATCTGTCCAAATTTTATTAACACGTCGCATTTATATTCATCCAGCCCTTTTGCGTGAGTCTGCGCCAGAAAATTAAAGTAAAATAATAAACAAAATTTTAACCTAATCCCAAATGTCACGGGTTGCCTAATGGCTTTATAGAAATATATTTTTCTTTCTGTTTTATAATCATTTTCTTTATGTTTCAACGATTTTTCGCGCCTTGATAGAATTTCTCGCATTTTTCTAAGTACTTTAAATCCCGGTACCCAGTACCCGTATACGCTAACTAAAATTCTATTTTCTTTACGGTGGCCTAATCCGTATTATTTACGCCTGCCTACGTTCAACGACTCGGTGATAAAATTTTGAAAAAGTAAGATGGCCTATCCTACAGGACTGTGATAAAATGAAACAGCGTTAATGAAATTTCACTATTTTGTTAAATTAAAAGTAGGAAAGTAATCTTTATTATGGGTGTTGATAGATATTTTACCAAGAACAAATAAAATTGGGGTTTGACTGTTTCAAATACAGTATATTGGATTGCAGAATAAAACTTTGTTATAAAATTTTGAAAAGTTAGTGAATGAACATGAAGTGCTTTGTGTGCTACACAGAATCATAAATCTCACTTGGTTCAAACATGGGTAACAGTCGGATCGCGCTATCGAGTGATCCATATTCTGGCAAATTGCCTCTGATTCTGATGAAATATAAAAATTTTCTTATCATTTTTTGTGCATTACTCTTGCCCTTAATAATTTGAACAATCTTCCTGTTATTCAAATACTTATTATATAGGTTTATATAATCAGTTCGACAGCCTGTAAGCGATTGAAACAACTGTTTTTTTTAACAAAAACATCGGTAGAATATCTATGTCCAAATGTTGCACAATTACACATATTCAAACTTTTTACACCACCCGCAGTTCAAAGTTATGCCCGGACATGGACAAACCGGATACCACACTCTATGGCAAATTATGCTTCATACCACCACCATTGTACTAAGCCGTATTCCAACGCTAAAATCGACGCAGCAGATCGACCGTGACCGGCCTACATTAATTTGATCGGAAGATTATCACACCACTACTAAAGAGGGATTCCTGGAACACGTCAATCATAGTTTTGAGCAAATTTTTGTTGGTGCGGAACAAAATTGTCGTTTTTCCATTCTCCGTTTTGTTAATTTGTAGCGTAATGAATTATAAATTGAAAGATTTTCAATTCAGAAATTTTGTTTTGTTAAGTATAAGTCACAGATGGACCACGCCTCAGCGATGTGGTCCATCAGTGACTCATACCTAAAAAAAGATGTTTAGAAAATCCTTTTATGTTTGGGCTACTCAATTGTGATTCAAAAATCTAAAGTGAGCGTTGGCTGAGCGTTGTCTGAAAAATTTCAACGATGCAGATACATAAATAATAAATCAAACTGATAAATTTAACTTTTGTATCCATACGTCAATTTTACCAAACAAAAATTCTTAATACCTTGATACATATGAACTGTCCCGTTTGAAGAAATCTGGTCTTTTGGGTATAGTCCGTTTGTATGCCAGCCATTTCTTTGTCCTACAGGACAGTTCTCTGCGCCATAATTTGAAACACTGGATGAAAATTTATCGCTAGTCAAGTTTCGAAGAACTCTATTGATGGAAGACACCTGAAATACAAAAATTCAAAACTATTATTTATTAGTAAAAAAAATGATAAAGACTATTTGTTTACGAGGATAATATATTTGAACATAAGCAACGTTTTCAGGCATATTGAAATTATATTGAAGCATCCTAAATGTTTCATCTTATTGTTTAAATAGTCGTCGTTGAAAATTCGCAATCAACCGACTTACACTTGGAATATTTTCGGCATTGCAAATTCCTTCATTAAGCAAACGATCTCTAATTTCCCAAGCAAATATACTCGGACATTCTCTCTTGTAGAGGGCTATTCTCGCAACTACTTCCGGGGTCGCGACCCGCGGTTTACTTCCACCAATTGCTCGCGGTCGAATGGTTCCAGTTTCGTAATACCTGGGAAGAAAAGGTATAAATGTTAAATACGTTTATCAGAAATTGGATATATTTATAAAAGTGGTTTCTAGATGTTTAAATCACTAGTTAAATGGCAATTAGTGTTTGCTCCTGGTCTACTGGGGTGATTGCCCTTTTAAACACGTCAACAGGACACGCCTACTAATGCTTCTTCCGTGTGGCACTACGGTTTTGACGAGTCTAAACTGCATAACAAGAAAGATGGTCAGTAAACAATCCATCCCAAGTCATCGGAAAGGTTTTGTTAAAACATGTTTTGTTGAGCATGAGTCTCTGATGGATGGCGTCGAAGAGACGGGGTCCATTTGAGGCTCCTGCTTAACTAAATTAAATTTCTGATAGAAATTGCACAATAATAGTTCGGATCCTGTTTAATTTCATATAACTTACCTTGCCAAAATTTTGCTGACGCATCCGTTAGATACTTGTAATATTCTGGAAATATCACATGGCCGCGCACCGTTGTGAGCAAGTTCAACGATCTTCTGTCTTGTACTGTCTGGAAGTGGTCGTCCGTTTACAAACATTCCGCCCAATTGATTCACCCCGCTGTGTCCAGTGACGTCACATGGATCTGGGAAATGGTGTATTTATTGCTTCATTATTTGTTGAAATGCATTCTAGGCAAGGAGATAGTGCTTAAAAAGAGTGCAGTAACGGTTATCTACCCAGCGCAATGGCGAAATCATTTGCCGCTTCTCTTAATACGCCGTCAGAAATTCAATTTTGTTAAGCATGAGCCACAGATAGAACACGCCTTGACGACGCACTCCAGCATTATCCTTTTTAAGGGGGAAAGGATCGTTTAAACTTTCTATTGTATAATAGATTTTTGACGATTAAAATTGAAATTAGCATAAAATGATTACTTGTTCTAGATTATTTTTGTTCAGAAATAAAATCGCGGTTGTCACTGAGATGTTGAGTTCTCACATTTGTAAAAAAAAAAATACAATCACTAAAATATGTTTTAAATTGGCTACATGAATTTGCCATTAGTCGAGTTCTATCGCTTCACGAAATTTCAATATCTTGCCGAGATAATTACAACTAATATCTTTAACAATCGAGAACATTAATCCCCTGGAAAATCAATTGAGGTTTTAAGATAGAAACTCCTAACACAACCGGAGATATTTTTTGTCACTACGATCTGATACATAATTCCGAAAGGTAATCAATATTAGCGGTGGCCGTCGAAATAAACTCAGCTAAGATAAAACAAGAAAAAGTAATGGCACATTTGCACAGCGTTGCGACATCCCACAGTAGAAAAATTGAGAAAAAACTCATACCTTATACCTTCTACATATTTTGCGTTTTGTATGCAAAAATTAGATAATGTCGCATGTGCATAATTAGTACGTTATAATTTGACTGTTGATTTTTTTTTTGATTTTCCATAAATTTGATATATTGATGAGAATTTTGATAACGACAAAGTTTTCATTCATGATAGTCATATTTACATAAGTTGGAGGAAAGAAGTTTGTCTCATGATCTCAGGTGATATAAATTGTTCTAAACATATGTCTAAGTATATGTCACTGATGTATCACGCCGTTAAGGCGTAGTTCGGTCAGTGTTCCAAAATGTATGACCGATATGGGGGATATTCCCTGTCGCTCTTCTCGGCCAGAACACGGGCCTAATTGCCTCCGATTGTTTTGCCGAGACAACACCACGTAAGAATTTGGTAAACTAAGTAATAATTCGTTTTTATTTCACGAGCTCCCTCGAGACTAGATCTTAAAAGCAATGCAGCGGTAATTTTGTCGATACTGTGGTTTCTTTAGCCAACCACGTCTCTCTTATTGGACATATAACTGTCATGTTTTAATTCATCTATTTGTCGACATTTTCCTCGTTGTATTTTTAACTATAAGGGCTGAAAATGGGACGGGAAATCGGAAATTAATAATATAATTCCGCAATACCATAGACCGGCAATATTTTTCATTGCGCAAATATTTTTAACGTACAAGTTTCGACATTACCAACTAGTAGTGCAAAAACGTGAAAATTCAAGTAAATTGGTAAATATATTAAAATATATTATTATTATTAGTATATATTATTAACATTTGGCTGAAAATATGCGAGAACAGGCAACAAAGCATTTTTTCATTGAAATTTGATAAAGAAGCTTGATTTTCTGAAATTTTTGCCCCTTATTTCCTCTTTTAATTCAGTTCAACAAATCAACACCTTAAAAATATATGTTAAATTATTTTGGCACCGTTTCATCACAATCGTAGTCATGTTCAATTCCCACAAATATTAGAATAAACCCGTTGCGGCATGTATTGTAAATTGGTAATCTTATTATACCAATATTTCAAATGTTACTAAATAGTCGAGTCTAATCCATATGCGGACCACAGCTGGGTGAAGCATATAATGTTCGATTTAAGTATGGGACCCACTTGGATCTTACATTCTTGATCATAGCAATATTGTAGTATCATAACATAATAGGATTTTCGTTTCTACAAGGCCACGGTCGTATAAATCTTATTGAAATGGATTACAATGCGGGATTCTAGTTAATTAAGATTATCTCAAGGTGTCCAAGGGGTTAATTTTCAACCCAATGGGTAATAAGGGATTAAATATATAGAGATATTACCATTATATTAGACGCTAAATTCGTTGTCTTTATTTTACATTTTTGGTAAAAAGTATTGAGGAGAATGAATTAGAATTGCGAAAATAAAATAACATGTTTATTAATAAATTTTTTGCTTATATTGAAATATACTCATGAAATTCTCAATTTTAGGCATATTTCTTGCCTTGCTAGGTTTCATAGCAGTATCATCACAAAATCTCTGCACTTCCGTCGCAGACTGTGACGTTAGAATTTTAACTTCCAAAAACAATAATAACGCCCCACTAATCATAACGAAGCAAATTTAAGTAGAGCACAAATTGTTTTATAATTGCAAATTTCGCCAATAAGAAAATTTTAGATTATTACGTATGGGTCATGTTCCGCCCATGAAAATATTTAAAATTTCAACCAATATATTTCTGATGAGTAGAAAAAAAGAAATTAAAATTGATTTATTCAATTAGGGACTGAAACTCGATAAGTAAGTACAAGCACAATGAAATACTCATTGATCAATGAGTTGATTGTCTAAAACATACCTAAACAGCTTCAGAAACTTTCTTTTGTCGAGCATGGGCCACAAACGGAACGTGTATTGATGGAGATCGCTTACGTAAGGAAAGAAAAGGGGCCAAAATTGCTTGAAGGACAAATTTCTTTACGCAGCATAACGGACAAAATAACATATTTGAAAATAGGGCGGAGGGGACTTCAGGAATGTCATTTTATGTTCACAGAAGTGTTATTTAAGGGTGTTTAAAAGAAAATTCTTAGACTTGAATGCCTCGTACAAGAATAAAAGGAATGAAATTCTCTAATATTTAAGCTTCTGAAATTTTGGCATATTCAAATTTAAACTAAATTTTGAAGAAAAAGTACAGTGAACCGTTATTCGGCGCTTCCAAAATTCATTACCCGGGCATGTCATAAACGCGGTGTTTTGAATAGTGCAATTTGGAGTTATTACTGCAGTCACAGAGCAATAAAGATATAACACACGCTGCGTTTTTTAAAATACGTTTTTCTTTCCGACAATAAAATCGCGTGAAAACGTCATGTTTATTCCACTATCTCGACGGGGTATTTTGCAATCTGAACACTTAGTAGTAGATTTTCATTTTTTAAAATCATCAGCCATTTTTATTCGTGATTGTAATTGCTCAACCGGTGATGTGCAGACTATTTTTTATTTTTTCCAGTTTTTCGAATGTCTACATAGACGTTGTTGATATGCTAGCAAACAAAAGATAGAATACTCCAGTGTTTTATTTTTTTTTTGTTTACTAGCATATTTTACAACTATCCTTTCAGTATATATTAACATCGATGACTTTACTTTTCCATTGCCCTGGTATAGAACGCCCGTACAGACATTCAAAACGTTGGCAAAAATCCCACATCGTTTGCACATCATCGGTTGAGCAATCAGAATCACTATGAATATTCCTGGTGGTAATAATTCAAACCATTTTTATTATTAAAAAATGTGCATACAAGATACTATTACAAACCAAATTTCCTTTTGTCAAGCATTGGTTACAGCTGGACCGCGCTTCGGAGGCGAGATCCATCAGTGACCCACGCTCAACAAAATATGTTTGTTCAATATTTTCTGCTTGGAAATATTATTAAAATAATCTAACTAAATTCCGCGTGTGCTTTTTGTTTTTTTCCGTAATTTACTGACTTCTACTTTGAGAACAGATGTTTTAATTAACAAACACTTTTCATGGTCGTTTCAAAGACGTAATATTCAAATATTGTATCAGCATCTTCACACTAATTGGGCAACTTTTCAAAAAGGATAGGACTACTGTGAAAAGAGCGCACGAAGTGGCATCGGTCCTGGTCGATGATGAAATTATCAATCACTTTTTCCTTTTAGTATGTACCTACACGGCGATGTGGGTAATTGTAATCGTTTCGCGTCAAATTTTGAAGTGCGATATTTTTCCACATATAGACCTTGTTTGACAATATTATATTATCCATTAATAATTAGGTAATTTGAAAAGATTCAATTTTTATATCGGACGGAATCGTATATTCAGAACAAACACGTCGTCGATTGATAAGCGATTTGAGCGTTTTCATTGTGATTTTGCTTGTAATATGTGTTTGTTCATTCATCATTTTAGAGGTTAAATCATTTCTTCTTTCTATTTTCAGTAAAACGACATATTTTTGAAACACGGATCCAAGCAACAGCCGTAAATTCTGTCTTGTTGTAAATTATTAGGTCATAAAATCAGGGGTATTCTGCAATGCAATGAGTATTTAATGTAGCGTTATAAGATCAACGACATTTTAAGACGTAAATTCGTGAAAACGCATATGGGGGGTAACAGTATTTTTGATTTATTTACCCCATTAATTTCAAACGAACATCAAACAAATATTGAGCATGTGCACAATAAGGCATCAATCAGTTCTCCGAATATAAAAAACGACCATTTTAAAATATCTTGGGATTTCAAAAAGTGTGCCCATGAACCAAGTTGTTGAATAAGACCGGACAAATATTATAACAATTTGACCTGTACTGTTTATTATGGTAAAATCAATTCGAAGCCTACGTGCTTATTTAACAATCAGTCATAAAAACGTAAAAATACAACTGTTTTCGATGTATCAAGCAACATGTTTTTTGTGTTTTACGCGATATTCATATTTTTAAATTATTAAACCTATTCCTATTCGAGTAGGTGAGTTATGCAAATAAAAGTATCGCAAAAAATATTTTAATACCAGTTATCAATTCCAAAATAAACCTTCTATCTATGTTCTAACACTTATCCATATCTGAGTACATAAAACCACTATGTAGCGGCCGATCCAACATAAGGCAGGCAAATTCTATGATAAAGAAATTGATTTAATAAAAAAAAAAAAAACGGATACTCATGTTTATGTACTAAATATTTTAACTACAAGTAGCAGTTATCAGTGTTATCAGTTATCAGTTATGTGTTATCTTTGTTAGATCTACACACATTGAATATTTTGCAAGCAGATTTGATACTGTAAAAATCTGCCCTCGCTAAACCGATGTATACGTATCCACGTTCTCAAAAACATAGGAGTAAGATAACTAATTAGTTCTACGTAAACCAGAAGAAGAGAAAATGTTATAATGGAGAGACTTTTTTGAATAATTCTGCCTGTATGTCATTTGGAATAATATCGTCTTTCAAAGTTTAGGGACCTAAATTTAAATAAATTCGACGAATTTTCCAACAGAGGTCATCCACCGGATCCACGGTCTTTGAGACGAGCATATCTATTATGAATTTTATTTTGTCGAACCTGAACCACAGATGAACCGCGCCTCAGTAGTGCGATTCACCAGTGGTTCAGACTGGATAAATATATTTTCCCCGCATAGTATATGTAACTGATACTCTCTATACTCAGAAAATCTTAGGTGACACATCGATGGACAAGTAGCAAATATTACCAATAAATTCAATAAAATTTACCACATGTTCATTGGTTTTATATTAATACTCCATTATCATTTATTTACCTGAATGCGATAAGCTTTCTCCGCCGAGACACAATGCTACTGCTGATGAATACGGTGTTTGGTAAGAGGGCATATGAGCTGACATCATTGGACCTTGGTGACATAGTTGGTGGGTGGCCATCGTGGAACAAAAGACTGACTCGAAAGTTTTCTGAATCTTAATAATAATTCCTGTTTTGTTTTATGAATCTTGAAGAGAAATTATAGTATATATTAACAATCTATATTTTATTCGATCTATATGGATAAAAAGTTATCAAATATTTATTTTTTTTTTAAATATATTCATATATGTATAAACTTCGTTTTAATACTTTATACCTTTATTTCATATATATATATATATAGTGTTCTATTTCTTTATATATAAAATAGAGCTTAACTGGCAGGAAACTACTTTAGGAAATTAGACCCATTTTTTCTAGTAATCTGACTAACTATATTTGCTCTATATTTGCTGATCATGCCGCATATTCTATCTCTCTACTTTTATTCACGCCCGAACGAAAAACAAAATGGCGCTGCAGACGTACTCGTGATGCATCAGCTGCATTAGGAAGCCCAAAAAAATTCCTAGGTGAAAAAATTTAAAAAAAATATCAAAAGCGTTCTGTATTCGAAGTTGAACAAAATAGTGTAATAAAAATGTGCCTGAATGAACAATTTCTGCATGTATTCATTCAAACAACACTAGATGGAGATAATTGTACACATTAATTAAAAATTAAACCATGTTATAGTTCTGAAAAATGCTGTTGAATACATTTATGCAACAAAGAGTATAAGGATTAAAGTAAACTGAAATCATACATGTAGGGAAATTTTCTACTCGTGTTTGGAAGATTCTGTTTTATTGATAATACGCAATTTAACCAAATACAACTAAACGCGAAGTACAAAATTTTTCTAATAATAAATTTCAAATAGCATACTAAAATTAGCACGAAACCCTCCTCAAAATAAAGTTTAATACAAAAAATCTGGTTGAAAAAGACTCACCTATTTCTTGCGTGGGTGCTTAGACTATAGATAGATTCTGCCGCGTATTCGCGGTCCACCTGTAGTTTATGCTTGATAATGAAAAAAAGTTGTTTCAGGAAGTTCATCTGGTATTCATGTATAACAAAATAAATAAATAACACCCTTTTGGGGTTTGAAAATATGTAACAGATGAATGCTTCACGAAAAACACAGATTAGATCATTTCCTTCCAATATCAGCTTTATCTGCAGGGAAACAATGAACAGATTTTTGTTCGTACTGACACCCTTCAATTTTCCTTAAAACTACAACTTTATTCAGAAAATTACATTTAAGCAGTTGTGCACCGTCAAAGTCGAAACATAGTGATATGCTAAATAGCATATCAACTCTTATTTCCTCCCCCTGTAACTAAAAATCTGCATTCATTTGCAGAACGGTTAAAAATATTTCATATTTCAGTGACAACATTGCCCTTCCCTCTCGCCCTTCGAAAAACTGTGTTATGAGCTATACTGTTCTGACTACATTTCGATGCACTACAATAAGACCTGTTCTTTCTACTAAAGCTAAATCCTCTTTTGATTTAGATCTAACATCAGTCAGTAAACTACAACCGAAGGGAATAAGCCTCTCTCTCAATACATAATGATAAAAGGGGATTATATTGGGATTTGAAAAGAAAAAATGAAAAGGCCGTCCCTACACGAGATTTACTTTGATAAAAAAAAATTAAGAATGAGAACGGACAATGTTCAGATTGCTATTACATTTTCAAACACTTTAATAAATAGAGACAATTCATTTGTGTTTTTCACTAAAGTACTGCACTTCAACTAATCTCAAAACAGATAGCACTCCCTGTATCTTGCCCTATCTGCATTCAGTACCCTGAGATTTTTTATTTGAAATTTAGGTCCCTATCAATTTTTTGTCAAGCATGAGTACGTTTCCTTGTATTACTTTTTATTTAGTAACTTTCCGAGAAATTGTCTGGTCTTCAGTACCTGTGATTTTTTTAGATTCCTTAACACCTTTTGTTGCAGAAAACATTTTTGTACAAAAATTTTTGAAGTCATTTTTTGATGGGGCTTCGTGACCAAATATGTGTTGTTCTGTTCATAAACAGCCCATATTAAACATAATTTTTCGAAAAAACTTCGAAAATATACAATTACTTCGAATAAATAATACCCTGCACTTTTGTCACGGAATGCAAATGAATTTCGCGAAACTGAAATTTTTTAAATCAAACTTCTAACATTAGAAAACCATGATTTATCTTTTTGAAGCAAATAAGGTAAATTTATAGGTGTTGTACCGTAAGTCACAAACTATTACTTCACTTAATATTTCGTACAGCTAATAGCAAAATAACAGCTTTACACTCACGACCTGTCTAGATTTAACAAGACTGCAATTGCTGCTTCTTTCGCATTTCCCTGACAATATGGCGGAAAGTTTTTTCTCTGAGGAATATCATGTTTGTCGTTACATGATATGCAATATTCCAATAAGAAATTGATGTTGAGATTATTTTCGCTTGTTTCATTAAAAAAATGCTATATCTAAAGAAAAGTTGTAAAATTTAGCTTTGTATTTGCAAATATAAGTTTCCTTTGAATAGGACTACTTGTCACTTACTTAAAAGTCAGCTAATCTGATAAATTTAAGTATTCTCAATAACACTAATTTTGTTCCTCTGTGAATGGCCGGCAATGAAGGACTCGGGATAGTTTAACAAGTCATGGTTATAAAGTAATATGATTTTGTATGAATGCTTAACGCGTCCTAGTGACTCACTCTTCTCAACGAAAACAGATTCACCAAGCTTGAGTCTTAAATAGTTCTACGTTCTAAAACTCATGATTGAATCCTCTACCTGATCAAAAATTATTTACTTGTCAAGTATGATTCACAGATGAATCGCGCCTCGGCGGCGCGAATCATCAGTGATCCATATTTGACATAGCGTATTACGTCAAAAATTTCTGTTTGCTACTCAAGTTTATTACCCAATCAGGACTTTTATTTTGTCAAGTATGGACCACTGATGTACCGCGCCTCAGCGGCGAGATTCAACATTGACCGATGCTCGGCAAAACCTGACATGACAATAGGTTTTTTCTGATTTGCCACATAAAGAAACCCTGATTAGACTTGTAAACAACGTCTATCGAAATCTTTCAGATAAGTAACAAATCGCCCAATTCTAATCCAATTATAAGGGTTGAGTGACGACGGAAAAGGAAAAAAGCGTCCGGAAAGGTGTGCAATTTTTTCTCAGCGGTTTACGGATTCCGACGAAACGACAAATATACAAACACCGAAAATATTATGCTAATTGCGTTTTTTCAAGGAGAATTTCATGAGAAAATGAAAACGCATTCTAGACGTGTGGCATTTTACATATTAATTATGGGAACTGTTGCTGTCTCGAACACTCGGCGTGAAACGGGGAGCGCGGAAATAAGAACGCGACCGTAGAGAGAGATTTCACCTCCCTTACCTGTATTATGCGGCTTCAAGGGAAAAGTGACCAAACTTCGCCCAGTTTTCAAATCGCTTTGATGCGCTGGGAATTGCCTGTCGCTCACGTCTGTACTTAGTCGCATTGTTGCGCGCAGCGGGAGGCCATTTTTCTTTTTGTGATTGACGAATATTGTTTCGATTTGGGTGTTGTTGCGGCCATTTTCTGTTGTTCTCAATTTGTTTTCTTAATTGAACAATTAATACCATAAATGATGGGATTAAGACGTGGGAAATCGACTGTCTCCCGTGAAGTAATAAATTGATAAATAGTTTGTCTATCTAACAGGCGTGGGAATAGAATGAATAGAAATTTTCCTTATTTTGAGCATTTTCATTCACAGCAATTTTTGTTTCGTTATTTTGTGTTTTCCCAAGCCATATCAGACATTTTATTTCGTCAATCATAGACAATGCGCTTTGACGACGCGATCCATCAATGGTCTAAGTTTAACAAAATTTATTGCATCTGCCAAATTCAAATAAAAATAACTAGAAATTCATAAAAATAAAGTGATTGAAGAAATCCGTAGTCATGTCAATTTGACCAATCGGAAAAATGTAAACGATGCATTCAATCTTGCCAACGTTTTCAATATCTATGTAGATGTTCATTACCAACGATATGGAAAAGCGATGACACCAACCAAATGTGCCGAAGGCATGGTAGCTAGGAAACTATACTACGTTTTCTGGTTGCAAAGCAGTCCGCAAAGGCCTCTTCGGAGCGTTTGAGCTCTTGAAAACCTTAAATATTGAGTCGAAGTCTTGAAAAGTTAACCTTAATATGTAAAACAATTCCTACAAATACGATGATCACTACAAAAAATATCATTTATAATTCATACCTGGGCATTGTTTGAAAACATAATAATGGCCGATGTTGTCTAAAAATTTAAAACAGGCCGCTTTTTCAAATACCACAGAAAAATACACGCACAAAATTGTTTGTTGATTATCTGAAGAATTCGACATTTTAATATTTTTGTGGAGAAATGCACGTTATATCGATTTCAATATGATGTAGTACTACAATTTTGGTATATAATAACAATTATGTTCTAAATTTGATTGTTTGCCTTGTTTATTGAAAAAGTAAGACTATAGAAAAATACTAGAAACCGCAGATACAATTTCAACTTAATGAGTTCAATGCGCGTATGGGTGCGGTTGCTGTTCATTTGGTACCCTGTTAGAAATACCTGATCAAATGTGTTTGTTAAGCAACAAACACTGTGCCACCGAGGCACGGTCCATCAAGGGCTCATGCTTAGTAAAAATGATATTTTTGATGGGGTAGTAGTTGATATAACGGAATTGTTAAATTACTAAAATGCAATATATGTAGGATAGGATATCATTTTTATCCTGTGGGAGAAGAAAGCCGAGAATACAGCTTAACCATATGACGAACTACGACCTCTCGTGCAGATACCAGTTCCGAATCGGGGTGAAGGTTTCTGGATTACCATATTTTTCATTTTATCTGTGCATGGACCTGGTAAATTGTAGTAAACGATTACTAAACGGCACCAGAGTGTAATGAGTAGATTGGTTAACAACTAGGAATAGTTTTACGACTGGAAATATTTCCGCATCCACGCTTACTGGAGAGTTCATGAAACTTCCTGGGCTACTTTTGTTATAAATGAAGTTGGGAATCGCCATAAAATAGTAATCCAGGAAGCTTGTCCTTCAAAAGAGCGATGTTATCTGCGACTGATGATGAAATATAAATTATCAAGTCATCGGTCGGTGCACTATGGTGGCTGATAGCATCCAACAAAGATTTTTAGAAAATGAAATTAAAAAATTTCAAAAAAGTTTTGTTTGATCTTTATATTAAAAAAAAAATGGAAAGCGAAACAAGAAAACGAGAAAAAAGAATTGAATAAAAAACCGAATGTATCAAAAAATGAAACTACAAACAAAATGAATAAAAAGGAAAAATGAAAAAAAATAATATCATGATGAAAAATAATTCCAAAATAAAAATGAAAAAAAATTAAATACCCGCCAAAAAACTGCTCGGCAGCATACCCTGGTGGCCGATTCCTGCCAAAAAAATAAAAATGGAAAAATTACGATCAGAGATACGTAGCTCGAACCGTATTTCCAGCGCTTTACCGATTGATCTAACGGCGCCTAACTCAAATTGACAGACAAATCGTAAATGCAGCGGTGGCAGCGATAGGCCACATGGAGATTTTCATTTCGTTTTTCATTTTCATTTTTGGTTGGCAGGTATGGTTATGCTGTTAAGCATTTTTTTGCTTTCAAAATTTGTTTTTGTTTCAAGTTTTTTTCGAATATCAAAACTAAACTTTTATAAATTTCAAGTTTGTTTTATATCTATTTTTTAAAATTTGTTGGCAACTGTCGGCCACCATAGGTCACAACAGAGCCCAATCTAAAAAATTGTGGACAAACGTGTTTTGTCAAGTATGAGGGAATAATGAATGAATCGTGCTGACGATGTGCGTACACTTTAACAAAAGCGCAGTAAATTTACTGGTAAACTTTCGATAATTGCGTATTTCAGAATATAAAAAAAAATTTGCTGCTATTTAAGCCAAATGGACTGTTTATGGGCTGTTGATGGACTGCACCCTCGCGGTGTGTTTCATCAACACCCAATATTTGTCCCACAGAGTCAATTTTGAATTTTGTTCAATACCGTCAAGTAAAATTACTGTCAAGGATCAGTCATTTTTTGTTACAGTGTAGCAAAATGAAATATCTAATTGGGAGATCAGTTTTAATCAGGGCGCCGGGAGCTCATGTGTAGCATTGTCAACACTCCACCAAGGCTGGCAGTACGGTACGGTACGGCAGTATGTTCGTACTGGTTATGGTACGGTACGAAATTCGATATTCATTTTTACGTGCAGTACTCTTTTTCGTACCTCCATATTAAAACACGTTCTTCCCACAGGATTTTGAAAATAAATTTCATTTAACACCTGTATCGCTTTACAACTGAATCATGGACGCAAACAGATAGCTTATGCCTGTTTAAAATTTTTTTTATACGGAAAGACAATTTGAAAATGCTCGAAGGCGGCAGCGGGTAGGGTGATAAAATATGTAACTTGATTTATTTGGTCTACTGCAGACGAGCTATGCTCGTCTATCAGTTTTACTGTCCCGAATTTTGAACCAGATAACAAACTATATTATTTTAATCGAAGATATTGGCGACTTTATAAGCGGGAGTTTAGATTTTGCAAATAAGGCTGTTTTGGACGTATTTAGTCTGTAAATAAGGCTGCTTTTATTTGGTACAGTTCGAAATTGTTATGGAAAGTTCGGTACGATGTTCAAAAAAATATTGTTGTACAGTACGGCACGATATTTTTCGAAAGGCGCGGTACGAATTCGATGAGAAATTACTTTGCGAGTCCGAAGTACGATAACAATTTCGTACCGTACTACCACCCATGTGCCCAACTGGCTTTAATAGACAGGGACGAGTGGGCAAGTGCACCAGCCTATATCAAGAATTATCTGAAATAGCGCATCTGTAAGTAGTTTTCAGAAACTAATACGTCAGCTATTTCAGATTACGTTTGTATTAACTTTTTTCGCCCTATTGATAATAAGTATTTGTGCAGAATGTAACATATATCATTATTATTCGATTTTAATAAATAGTAAACGGTTTCATCATAACCCAGGGGAAATACCACGTACTGCTCTCAACCATTGCGTTTCAGTTCCGTTTGGGACGTTTTCCGCTTAGAGAGTAGTTGTTGGTTGCATTTTGTAGTAGTTCTTTGTCATTTGAATGTCCATTAGTTGGCATATTCTGATATTTTTTATTCGGGTTGCTTCAAGCCTTGCTGAGAGTGAAGTTCAATAAAAAATACGATTAAAAACGACATTAGATGTAATTATGGTTAAAAATATTAATTTGTAGCATTGAAATATGTTTCTCTCTTGGTTTCTGCTCTCTATAGTCCTCAGAAATTTACGACGTTAATACGTCTCGTTTTCATACAATGTTTTTATCGAATTCGAGCAAAATAGTTTCATTGTAATGGGATTACGGTTTCCTTATAGTACACTGTAACGAAAAATAATACAAAAATCATTGGGTTTGGCAGTAATTTTACTTGGCGGTGTTGAAAAAAATTTGAAATTGACTTTTTTGGCCAAATATGGGATGTGGATGGAGCGCACCGTGAAGGTGCGGTCCATCCACAGCCCATAATTGGCATAAATCTCATCAACATGACGTTTTTTTACTATGGAAATATGCAATTACTGCAAATAACCAGTGAATTTCCTGTACTTTTGTTACAGTGTAGTAGTGTGCTTAGTATTTCACAGAAATCTCTCATTACCTTCACTTTGATTCACCAAGATCTTCGATCATATATTGTGAGTTGAATGAAAAGTTTACACCAACTTAAACATAGCATTAAGACAACTAACAACGCTATGCACCTGTTCATAAAAATATTGCGCTTCCGATCGCAGGATTTATGTTTGTATGCACGAACAAAAGTTAAATTCCCGATCAGTAAAAATTGTACAAATATGTTTTGTTGAGTTTTAATTACGAATGGATTGTGGCTACCCTCTTCCTTATTCATTGTTTATTTCTTGTTGATTGCTAGAATATAAATTTAAAAAAAACGACCAAGAGGGAAATATGAACACTATTTTGATGATAATGCGCTCGATGCAAAGCTAGAGATGGGCCGATACCAAATTTTTCGCCGATACCGACACAAGTACCGATAACACATTCGTAATTTATATTCCGATACCGATACCGCCGATACCGAGTACTTTGTTAAATATGTTAAAGGCCTTTTTATCCGCATACTTATGCCCTTGTTATAGTTGTATACTCACGTATGTGTGCGCCTACGTACGTTTGTACCCTTGAACTCTTGATTACCGTACTCCATTTGAGTGCAAACTTTTATGGATGAATATATACTGAATTGTTGCTGCGTTTAATCATACATGGGTTCAAAGATTGAGTGCAAATGTTCGTGGTTACACAACTAACGTGACACCTCATTGAGGGCTAGGCCACAATACATATGAAGTTGTCCTACCAATGCGTTGCATTGCGTTCTAACAATAAAATAAAAACTGCAATACACGCCTGCATTGCTTTGCGTTAATCGTGTTCACATGCGTGCAAAGCACGAACGCAAAAAAGAAACAAGCACTCTGCGGTAGCTTTAATAGCAAGCCGTTTTGTTTTTTGGAAAACGTAAGGAGATGCATGCAGAGCATTGCGCTTGCGTAAACCAAACCAGGACTAAAACCCAACATACGCAATGGTGTAGTGCGACCTTAACACCTTTTTCTGCATCAAAAAGAGCATATAGTGAGTGGATTGATGGATTTTATTTAATAAAACACAAAGTGTAAATAAAATTGCTCACGCGAGACATGCCCCGTTTTTTTATTTTTCAAACCAGTGGAATGCGAGGTCTTTCCATTTATTATCAGTAAATAAAGCTTATTTGTACGCTCCGTTGTAAAGATGTACCCGGTATCGGTTTTGGTATCGGCGGTATCGGTGTTGAAAATTTTCCGATACTAGTACCGATACCGATACTACAAAAATCACCGATACTTGTCGATACCGATTCCGATACCGATACATCGGCCCATCTCTAATATGAACCCCCCACAAATTGCAGTGCCGACAACTGTAATATAAGCGGATAACATCCCGAACAGAACTGCACCCAAAGTGCAGTGAGGTAGTGTCGGCCCTGGGCAATGGTAAAGCATATCTACCACTTCTGATTTTCTGCAAATT
This sequence comes from Styela plicata, assembly GCA_963675895.2. NCBI lineage: Eukaryota > Metazoa > Chordata > Ascidiacea > Stolidobranchia > Styelidae > Styela > Styela plicata. Next base: position 3,167,789 of record OZ023143.1, read on the forward strand.
TCGAACCCGCCTGTAACAAATGACATTGTTCTGCAGGAACTGGATAGGTTTTAGATTAGACTAAATACCTGACATTTTTTTCTCAGTTTTTCATACTCTTCCCTCTGTTTGTAGAATTTTATAGAAAAGTCGGAAATATGAGTTTTGCAGACAGCTAAGCAAATTATCAATTGTCACTCCTTCAATTGACCTGGTTCATTTTTGTTGAACATAACATAACGATGCGAGGTCGTTAGGCATCTTCATATCGGAGGATATGTACTACAAAATATAACGGTATATAATGTACCAGTGTCAAAATACTACAAACAAGTATGTCACATTCACGTATAGGATTATGTCATCATTGTGGAAAAGATTAATTCCGTACATAATTGTAATGTATGTAATTCCCTATACTGTTTATGTGAATTTGAATCTTATCTGTTAGTCAGTAATTGCTGAGCTACCGCCATATTTACGTGATCGTAAATTGGTTGATTACTTTGTTTACATCTGACTCACTTGTTGCCTTGTATCTAGTGTTTACTATTCAGTTCACTTTATGCTTAGCTGTGGAAGTGTGGATTAAAGCCTTGTCTTGATTCTAGAGTTGTAATTTGTATTGTATACAGCTATAGGTCACCACAATTTCATCAACTCTTGAATAATATGGACCGGCTGTTAAAACCAGCAATACTTGAGGAATATCCAAATGAACCTGGAGCAGCTAAGATTTATAAACATTGGTTCAAAACTTTCTCGGGCTTTGTCACAACAGCCCGGGCAGCGTTACCTAGTACAGAGAGCTCTACTCCCCCAGAAATAGATAAAATTTCCTTGTTGATCAAATATTTATCTCCTCTGGTGTACACTTATGTTGAAGAGGCAGAGTCTTTTGATGAAGCAATAAAAGTTCTGGAATCGGTGTACCTCAAACCTACCTCTATGCCCGGCACCTCTTAGTCACCCGTTCTCAGAAATCAGGGGAAAGCCTTGCAGAATTTCTACAAGAGTTGAAAGAGTTAGCTAAAGATTGTAATTTTCAACCAGTATCAGCTGACATCTATTAATCCGAAATGACACGCGACTCTCTCACCAGTGGCATTCTTTCTCCATCGATTAGACAAGGGCTTCTCGAAGACACTATTTTTTATTTTAAAACTGCTTTTGATAAAGCTGACAGGGCTTGACAGGGCTGGCACAAAAACAATCTTGTATTTATTCTACTCAAACTGTTCCCATGGCATCAGTTCACATCGAATGTATTTGTCATGTCGAACCTTGCGGTTCCCAATTCCCAGAAGCTAGTTGTCTGCCCCTGACCGATTCTTCACAAGCTTCTATCGCCTCGTCGAAGAAGACGAAATGCTTTTTCTGTGGAGGCAAATTCCATCAGCGGTTCCGCTGCCCAGCGCGAGGTGTCCACTGTAATGCTTGTGAAAAAAGAGGCCATTTTCAAAAAGTATGCCTGTCCGTCCCTAAAATTGTTTCTGGTTTGATAAAGCCATTTCTAGTCACCGTATTTGCAAGGGCCCCTATGTCTCAAACGATCTGTACTAAATGCCGAAATAAATGGAACTAACATCAAAGCGCTATTAGATTCTGGTGCTTCGGAAAGTTTTCTTAACGCAGAGGTTGCTGAAAAATTAAGGCTCAAATTGTTACCTGTGAACTCTAGTGCGTCAATTGCATTCACAAAATTATCAATTAAGGTCAGTGACGCCGTCAATACTCCCCTCAAAGTTTGTGGAAAAATCAATAAAGGTGGGTTTACATAGGGCGCGGGGCGGCATCCGCATAATTTCGCTCCCCATCATATCAAATGTGAGCGTTGACACCTAGCGCGCGCCGCTCAGCGGTGCCGCGCGGCACCGCTCGCCTTTCGCTAGTGTAGCGATTTTGCCTGTTTTTTTTATTGCTTTCCAGATAACTATGTAATGCGATATCTTTATTGGTATTGCCTTTAGTGTCGAAATATGTCACCTAAATTTATCAAATATACCGTATGGGTACCGGTACTCACCAAGCTGTTTCCTTCTTTGTAGTATAGAATGGACCCAGAACTCTCTTTGTCGCTCACAGACATACAGAAGTGCGGCTAGTTTGCGTTTTTTAGTGAGGGGCATTTTGTTCGTGTTGTCGCGCAGATTATGTCAGACCACATCGCGTAAATACCGAATTTCGCGGGTCTAGGTTGCTAGGTAACTGCTGATGATTCTCCGTAGCGTAACCTAGCGAACCAAAATTGTCGCGTCCCGTGTAAACGGCCTACGCGCGCGGCGGCAAACGCCGCGTCCTGTGTAAACGCACTTTAATTTGAAGTTTGGCTTGGTTGAGAACTTGTTTGCCGATGCTATTCTTGGTCGAAACTTCATGCAACTAGACGATACAGTCGCTTTCGAAATGGGAGGTTCGCGTGATGCTTTGATTGTAGAAAGTCCTTCAAAATCTTGCGGTGTTGCAGCTTCTCGTGTCCCAACACGAGTCCAATTCGCAAAACCATTGTCGTCCAATTGCGACAAAATCACATCGCTTCAACAACGATGACAAAAACTTCATTCGAAAAGAAATTGCAAATCTTTTAAAAGAGAGCATTATTGAAAAATTCCACTGTCCTTGGCGAAATTGCAAATCTTTTAAAAGAGTGCATTATTGAAACATCCCACTTTCCGTGTCGGGCCCAAGTTTTGATTACCAAAGATGAACGCCACAAGCGACGATTGGTTGTTGATCATTCCCAGACAATAAATAGATACACTTTGCTTGATGCTTACCATCTTCCTCGAATTGATGACCAATTTAACCAAATCGCGAAAGGCAAATTTTACAGTACTTTGGATCTTAAGTCCGCCTATTATCGGATAGCCTTATGTAAAGAAGACAGGCCATATACAGCTTTTGAAGCAGATGGCAAGCTTTACTAATTCTGCAGGCTACCCTTCGGGGTTATTGCGTGGGACTTACGCTTACCTTGACCATATTACTGTAGTTGGTGGTGACAAAACTGATCATGATAATAAGCCAGAGCTCTCTTTGATGCCGCTGAAGCTGAAAACTCGACTTTCAATTCGAGCAAATCTTTTATTGCGGTATCGTATTTCTTACGGCAGTATCTAACCTGGCCCTGTACGCATGGGGCCTTTGTTAGAATTACCACTGCCTACTACAAATAAGGAATTGAAGGGAATCATTGGAATGATCCGATACCCGATTTTTGCTCCCGTATACGACCTCTTATCAAGTCTGACCACCTATCACTGTCTCAACCTGCAATGGATGCTTTTCGAGTCTGCAATGGAGTCTTTTCGCCAAGACTTGCTTAAAGCTTGTTTAGGCTGTATAAGGTATGATGAGCCTTTTTGTGTCGAATGCGATACTTCTGACCACGCAATCGCTGCTAGCAGATGCCTTACACGCTATTCGATCTCTGCTGTGCTTCGCATGAAAGATTCCTAAACTTTCATAGGAAATCAATGATGGTTAAATCTTTACCAGGCTAACTTGTCCAACCTGGTCATGCCCTTCTCCATTGTTTCGTTCGCACAAAAAGCGAATTACTTTGTGACCTTGTTGAATTATTGGAAGCCAACCCGAGTTTCGCACACGTTAAACTTCCGGATTGGAAAAAAAAGTACTGTTTTCATAAAAAATCTAGCTCCTTTACCAGAGCAAAGCTTCAAGAAGGTAAACAATCGATCTTTAAAAGAGCCCTGCTCTGACGAAGTTCCCTCAACCGATACTGATAAAGAGTTTGAAGAACAAGCGCTAACTCAAGGATTGAGACGATCGGAACGTACAAGAAGGCCTCAAAAGTGATACGGTGAATAGAACTGATCACACGACTGTTAAATTCGCTATTAGTTAGCACTGTTATTTTGTGCATTTTATTAAATTAGAAAATTGGCCGGGAGAATCTGGTTAAAATTAATTCAGTACATAATTGTGATGTATGTAATTCCCTACACTGTTTATGTGAATTTGAATCTTATCTGTTAGTCAGTAATTGCTAAGCTACCGCCATTATTACGCGACACTAAATCGGTTGATTACTTTGTTTACGTCTGGCTCACTTGTTTGTTGCCTTGTATCTAGTATATACGATTCAGTTCACCCCATGCTTAGCCGTGAAAGGGTTGATTAAAGCCTAGTCCTGATTTTAGAGTTGTAATTTGAATTGTATACAGCTATAGGTTAACACAATCATACAAAATTTGCTTATAGTTGACCCCTTCAGAAATAGAGTAATACATATTAAACACTGTCAAATTGCATTCCGGTAGTGCGATCTAACGGTGGTTAAAGCTTAGCTAGTTAGACCAAAAAATTACTCTATGCGTTGAAATTTTAGTTTTTTTTTTTATTTCCACCAATATAACACAAAAATTTGATCAGTCTAACGTACCTTCCGCTTAATTTTCCTTATAGATTCAGATTCGATTAAAAATGATGTGATTTTATGTTCGATTCAAACGATTCAAAAATGTTCCGTATTCCCTATGATCTTTGTTGACGAAATGTTGAATTGAAGGTCGGAAAACTCAGTTTAGTCTGAATTTCCAAATCTTTTTAGGCTATTGTAAGTTTGTAAAACTACCTCTCGAGAATCGTAATACATATCTCTTCATTCTGGATGTCTATTCCCCACTCTCAACACTTTATATTCGTTGAACTGCATGTGATAGTTTGTCTGCTGATATCCAATTGCTGTTGAAGTCGAGATAAGGCTCTTATTGCATTATGGTTCTGAATTGTGATGATTGCGGTTTGCCTATCACCATCGTTCAGAGGAAGCAACAATATCAATCAACACTTCTCATTCAGCGTTCGATCTCACGGCACTCAAGATGTGACTTTGTTTGAACGCTTTGTTTATCTTTTATTTAGTGCCTAATTTTATGTAGAATAAAGCCTTAACAAGCAGAGTTGTAATGAGTGGCTTAAGATAGAATTCTTAACACTGTATTTACATAGTATTTTCTCACGACTGGATAGAAAGCCCATAGAAAATTTTTATCTATACTGTATATCATTTTAGTCCGTCCGCTAGGCCTGCCCACCTTGCGATTTGGCATAATAGTTTTTTTCTCTACGGTTTTCGATAGTCCCAATCTATTACTTTCTCAATCCAAAAACGGATTGTTCGTAAACCGTGAGCGTTTTTAGATATTTAGATTTGAATATCGCAGGTGAACTAATAAAAAAAATCTCTAGTTAACCAAATTTTAGTATACCGAATGCTCAAGCTGGAGATAAGTCACTGAAAATAACCAATTTTCGAGAAATGCATTTTTCAAATACAAATTTGATTAGCTTGACAAAATTAACGATTTTTTAACAGTCTGCGTTTTTGGGTGTTAGCAAGTTCTTTTTCACACAATTCAGACGTCAGAAAGTCATGTCTGAACTAAACTTATTTATTTTTATTGTTAAGACACATTAACTGTACTCATTGGGTATATGGAATTTAGGGCAAGCTATTGTGACGTCATGAAATGAGCCGAAGAGGGTATCCCTTATGCTTTTAAAAACACGCCAAGCGAAGGGAAAAGACAAGTTTAAAAACGACGATTTAAATGAATGTATCATAAATTTGCCGATACTAATACAAAAATTGAAGTACTATTTTCGATGAAAAAAGGTGGAAGTTTGTAAAAAAAACGCAAAAATAATATGTTTTACATAAAATGCAGGCCAGAAGTTTTACTTATTAAAAATTAGCATTTCTGGTTGAGGAGCCGCTAAAAGACTATAAAAACTTTTTATGAGAACATAAAAATATTTGCAAACAGTTGTTAGAATTAAGTAAGGTTGATGTAGTGGCACAGTTCCTTGGAATGCTTTCAATCACAGTCTAGGTTCAAATCATTTCATTTTATATGTTAAGGTCTATTAAGGTGACCACGGTATTATACTGAGGAATTGCACACAGCGTTATTGCCTACATATAGATTTGATCCTAGACTCCTTCTCATGGGATTGTCCCGCGAAGAGATTGCTCCCTGTCGGAATTACTTGCACATGAGATTTGCCCGCGAGCGGCATTGGACCCATATGAGATTTTCCTCACCCGGAATTGTCACCTCTGGGGATTGCTCCCTCAAAGCTTGCCCAAATGCGGCATTGCCACCCCACGCTCAGCTCAGTACTCCTTGAGTAAAGCATAAAACGAATGTCCGTGGCTAGCGAAATTTGCATATAAGCCACTCTCCAACCCCGATAAGTGCGCCGTTATAGCAAATATTACCAAATAATCTGAATGCAATTCTTATATTATGTTCATGACATGTTTTCTACATGGAGACCAAGTATCATTCATAAGGGCAATCCCCAGCGTGGGACAGTCGTTTGTTGGGTTAATGCCAACCCCACTCAGTCTTTCGTGCAGATGGGAAGTCAATACCGTGCGTGGATAATCCTGCATGAGGGCAATGCCGCGTGAAGAGGGGACATTGAAGTCAATCATTCGAGGTGGTGATGCCAATCCCGCGTATGAGCAATCCGCCGTGTGTGCAATCCCGTTGTAGTCAAACCCGCTTGAAGCTCATGTCTTGCGGAGTCAATTCCATATCAGGTTACTTCTTTTTGGGTCCAATTCTGCGTGGGAGCAATTTGGTTCCGAGACAATTCCTCTTATGGAGACAAATTTCGCAATCCATCGCAGAAGATATCCCGTACAGATAAAGGATAGGTTTTTATTTTTATCCTACGAAAATAGAAACTCGAGAATACGGTTTAATCATATAGCGAACCACGACCTCTCGTGCAGTAAGTTCTTCCGAATCGGGGCGAAGGTTTTTGGCTTATCATATTCCCTATTTTCTCTGTGCATGGACCTGATTGGCGGTAGCCCTTAGCAGTACTTAGGTTAAGCACCGTGCAATGGCGAGGCATCCAGCAGACCTCTCGTATATACTCACCATCCCTCTTGGGATCTGAACCTACGTCAGGACAATCAGAGATGTGCAGATCGAAGCGTATTCCCAGCGCTTTACCGATTAAGCTATCCGTGTACTTATATGAGGACAATTCCGCCTGGGGAGGGCAGGTTTCACACGGGGGTAAAAAAACATGGTAACCATGGTGGGTGTAATTCTTCGTTGGGACGACCCTTCGTGAGCCCAATGTCAATCCCTTCAAGTTGCAGTCTTTGTCGTGTGCAACACCTTATTAATACAATTTGAGATAACATCAATATGAGGGAGGGGTGGGGGCTGTTATTCTTCAAAACTCAGGGAGACCTGTCCCTCTTGATCCGCCAGTGTGGACAAACGAAAATGTTTGTATTTAGGAGGGTGGTGGTGCAATCCTTTCCCCCTCTTATCGAAAAATCGCTCGCGCACGCCTCGGTAACTACTCCGAATTAATCTATTTTAGGTCGTGTAATCAAATTTTTCAAAAATATTTTCGCGCTTCAGTTTAGTCTTTTTAATGCGAATGTGGTATAATAAATGTCAATATAACAGATACATTCTGATAAAATCAATGAAATATAGAAAACAAACCAAGTGCCTTGGCTCTGTTAAAGCTTGCACTCGTTTATTTTGAAAAAAAGGTGAAGTATATATTCTAATAACCTGAATTTTTTTTTTATGAAAACTCTTTTAATAGACAATACATAAATTTCTATTGAATATCTCCGAGATGTAGGATGTAAAGATTGAATTTGTATGAAAGCTGATGTCCTGAATTAAATTATTAAAAAATGTTTTACTGTTAGTTGCGCAATTCACGTAATTGAAATATTTATATATTTTTTTGCAACAATAACGAATCTATATATTATTAAAATTTTTGGTTATGAATAAGGATATTGAGATAATTTAATTTGAGCAGTATTTAAAATTCACTTTATTATATAAATAAAGCTCCAAATTCAGATGAACGAATTAATCGTGGGAATGTCATTTTCACATTGCAGTAGAGCCGTAACCTATATCAATTTTACAATGTCGAGATTTGACATTACTCAAGCTAGTATATAAATAATTATGAGTGGTTTATTACGGGAATACTCAGTAATTTTGGAACAGAAATCCAGTTCTCAAGGTTAAGTTACTTCTATTAAACTAATGCAGATTAATACGAGAAACTCAAACTTTCTCAACTAAAAATTGCGCGCCTAAAAATGTTTTGGCATTTTAGATGTAAATAAGGCTAATTTTTGGGCGAAACAATAAAAAACGCAGGATAAGTGAGTACGCAAACATTTTGCCTATTCCAAAGATATTTTGCATAAAAGAGTAAAACCGTGGGGAGAACTGTGCCCATGGCATATACCACTATCTTAGTGGCCTATTCAGAACCTCAAATTCAAAAGACTAACTAAATTCTAAAATTTTTGTTCCTTCGCCTATTGAAAAAAATATATAAAAATTTCCCTTTTGGGTGCTTCAAAACGTAGTAAATCTCAATTTTTTTCACGCGTCTTTGGTGCTCATGCACACTATTTAATCTATTTTAGGCGTTGAAATCCCGTTTTGAAATTTCATCTCACTTGCGACTCTATTTTTAATTTTTGCACCTCTCGTTTCAAGGTTCTAAATAAGCCACAGATTTGAAGGACATTCTGAGATTTTCGGTTGACGAGAGGGAGCCACGGCACTGGACCCCCAAAACACGCTGGTGTTTTCGCGATAATTTGCATATCTCCGTCAAGAATGTAATAGCTGGTACATTTTTGGAGTAAATATTTGCCATTTGAGACTACAAAAAACACGTATGTCGCCAATGTTCCTGCTGATTTAAGGACACAATATATGCAGAGTAGTCTTACCGATGCATTGCGTTGCGTTTTAAATAAGGCAACAAAAACGGCAATACACGTTTGCATTGCTCTGCGTTAATTACGTCCAAAAGCCTACTCAGTGCAAACGTACGTGACGAGAAGAGCACTCTTTGTTAGCTTGCATAGTAAAACGTTGGGTTGCGTTGGAAAATGTAAACAAACGCATGCGCAGCGTTGTGTTAGCGTAAAACTCAAGGTTAAAATAAAACAAACCTAGAAAACGCAACCTACGCAAGCGTGTATTGAGGCCTTTACGAGTGGGGTTTGGCTTGGGAAATATCGTTTATTCGGGATCATGTAAGTATTAAATAGGTTATGACCGCTATACCCCTAATCAAAGATTAATAAACATCAATTCGTTAACATTTCAGTTATTCGTTACAATTCAAGATGTAGATGATACATTTTCATGTTTTTTCTGTCCCTTGTTATATTGCAATATTCAATTTTAAAATGATATATTTCAATAATATTTTAATTTATGCATGGAAAAGAAAATTGTTACTAATTAAAAAAAAACATTCTATTGAGGCCTGGCACTGGGGCTTTGATTTCTTCCAAACCATGACTGACTTGAATGATAATGTATTCAAATACAATTGAATCCTTATCGATGTCAAACATCAAAGTATGAGTCGCTGATTATCATGTCATGATAGTATGATACATCTGTGACCCAGACCTTACTTAAGCCATGTCTGCATTAGAATTCAAGTTAGATTGTTAAATTGTTAAAAATTATTAGGTTATAATTGAGTGATTTATTATGACATTCTTTGTACAACGTATCTTAGGTGGAAAAGATGATAATAAAACTCCGCCATATATTAGTTAACGTTGCATGAAGCGGTAATACGCTGGTAATAAATTACATACGAAGCACATTGTTTTTAGGTACATCCAATTCATTCTAACCAATAATGGGAATGAGAACATTTATCAGAGTATTACAGACTTCCCTAACAAAGGCTCAATATGCTCATCAATAATACCTATTTTCACTCATAGAATTGCATTCAATTTGCATTGAACATTGTTTGGAAAGTGGACTGATACTTCTTAAAATCTTCAAATTAACTGCCATTACGAAGAGGAACTGTTTTGCACAAGCGATAATCATGTTTTTTGCATTTTAAAGTGACTGTTTGTGTGAAAATTGTATGCAAGTTATATTCCAAATCTGTTATGTTTAACCAGTGCCAACATTATTTCACATAAACACAATTGAAAAATAAATGGACACAATCTTCAATATCCTGATTCCCTTTATCCCCATATCGTACTTTGTTACGAGTTGGGAGAGCCATAGGTAAAATTTTCCAGCTAAGGAATTGCCATTTATGAAGCAAAAATTTTGCCCATATTTTTTTTAAACGACATAGGACACGGTATTAACTTGCTAAAGCTTTTTTTAAATATTTTGGTACATTTGAATCTAGCTCGCTCTCGATCCAAACCTAGACAAAATTACAACATAATTTATTTTATGTATATTCGATGAAGCTTTAATCTACTAAGTACTGTGAAAACGGCTACAAAAATTGTTTGCTAAACTCTCGAAAACGTTGAAGGAAAATGCGATTTCTCGCTGTTTTGCGGTAGAATTCCAACCTAACATCCGAGTGATAAGCCAACGAACAGACGATACTATGACGTCACAAGCAAAAACCTTCCGTTTTATTGATCCTTAGAAAAATTAGTGCTGACGATTCAGGATTATTATAATCCACACCAAAAAATGAACAATTTTTTAATGTCTATGGCCACTTTTTTCGTCCAGTAGTGACTTCTGCTTCGTGACCCCTACATGCAGCCATTTTGGAAAGCGCTCATTCAGGATATTTTGAACTGAGAACTCTAAGTACTAATTTGATATCTGTGTCAGCACGTAAACTTCGTAAACAATACTCAAATGAAAACGATCTCTGCCAAAATGGTGAGGCAAACTCACAACACTCACGGGTGGTTAGTGACATATAAATTCCACCCATTTAATCAACGAACCTGCGAGTTTGGTAGCGAATGGAATGATTAAAATGGGAATGCCTCGCGTGAACGATTATATGTACACTTTTGGTTTTATTAAATAAAACCAATCAACCCCCGTCAATATTTTTGATGAAGAAAAAGGGTGTCAGGTAGTGTCCCGATAGTTGTGTAACCTCAAACATTGGCCCGCAATCTCCGGACCCATGTACGCAGCATCAATTCAGTATTTTCATTCATAAATGTTTGCACTCAAATGGATGCAAGAGTTCAACGGTGCAAACATACGCAGGCGCACACATACGTAGGTGCAACTATACCAAGGACATAAGTATGTCGATACAAAAAGGACTTCAACATATTTAATGAGGTACTCGGTATCGGTAACGACGAAAATTTTGATATTGGCTCATTTCCAGTTTGCAATCGTTGAGAACAACTGGGCTGTTATTTTTGTTACGTCATAGTACCGTCTCGTCGCCCATCTTTACCGCACGCGGCCATCTTTACGAAAGCGAGAGAAAAATTTCCCACGGCATTGCAGCGAAGTATATGATTTCCAGCCAAATATGCTGGGGCTTTAACAACTACCGATTCTTGTTCAATTTTATCGTGGGTAGCGTAAATCATGCTCTATCGATTGTACCCGAAATAAATTCAATTACAATTTTGCCTAGATTAAATCTTAGATTAACTAGATCTAGTCGTTTTTATCTTTTCAGTCATTTTGCGCCATGGTGTCACCTTGTGTTAAAGCTTCATAATAATGAAATATATGGAATGAAACTAAATCAGAGATCGGTTAACAGGTTAAACATATTAAAGTCTTCATTTAGGCGCAAGCGCAGTTTTGTGAGAGTATCTATAGTTTATAAAAATACTTTTCCGAAGTCCTCATATTTTATTCTATGACGTGATTTGTCAGACAAAAGTGACGTCATAACACAAAAGAAAGCGACGCCTACGCATATCCGCGAAGCATCATCTACTCTGTAGTGGACGGACGGATAAAGACTTTTTTAGTTTGGGCTGGCGACCTTCCAAGGTGTGGTCTGGTTGGTATAACTTACCGGTAACTTATGGAATTCATAATAAATATTTCATTATGATGTATTCTATTTAGCGTTGTCATTATTTTCGCCCAGATATCTGTTTATATCAGATATGTTATTGTCATTCTGCATTTACAGTTTAAGGTTGGTGGCCTATTGAAAAACTTCAAAATGAGGAATAAATAGCTTTTACGGTACGGTAATAATTTAAAACTGGGCCTATTTAAAATCAGATCAGTTTTGGGTTGGGAAAATTTGATCTTTTTTATTAGATAGGCCTACCCTACGGTGCCTGATTTTAACCACACTAAAAATACCAAAACGCGTACCGGTACTGGTAGCATACCATGCCATTGGGAAACGAACATTAAATTAGAATTGACAAAAGAAATTATAAAAGTTGAAGGAAATAAATTGGATACTGGTGGCCTATGTTGCTACAAAATGAACTTTCATTGTTTCACAATCTGACAGTACGAAATTAACCATGTTTACCTGTACAGTTGCGTACAATCACACTCACGCACGAATTCTTGCTTTCAGGTTTTCAACTATGTGCTGTCTGCTTACACTAGGTAAATGTGTTAATTAGTAATCAAACGCTATTATCCAATTCAAATAGTTAACGTTATAACTTAGTTATATTTTGGATCCGGTATTCCTAATTTCCCCTCCCTAGCTATACAGGAAGTTATAATGCTCAATAGCTTCCTATATTATTGGAAATATATTGTTGCTGAAATCAGTTGTATATAAAATGTTACCTCATTGTGATATTCATCTCAGTTTTTATGATCTTGTTAAAGCCCCTGTAAAAAAAACACAAATAAGCAAATGGTTATCATGAATTCTCACTCTGCCCTTCCATCAACATGAATTTCTAACGCCTCTCTGAGCTTTGAAAACTACAGTGGTTTTCGTTACATATATTTCATGAGATTACTGCATAAAATTTTTTTTAATATCTAATTGGAACATTTAAGAACATTTTCAAAGTGAATATTACCTATAGTTTTGTTAAATACTTAAAAAATGTATTGTTCTAGAAACGGTTCTTTTTTCAATTTCAATGATTATAAATAAATATTCTTCTTTTTTTTCAGATTTTATCATCATTATATAATTACTGCATTATTTATAATGTGTTAAATTATTCAAGAAATCCACTGGTTAAATATATTATTTTTCAAAATGGAATTATTCTTCATATTGTTTGCCGTTTTGCGGCTATCATCAGGACAACAACAACAATATGCACCTATGAGGTTTGCTGTCAAAGACAAAGAGGTAACACTGCCTTGTGCTGTTCCTGGTGATGCAACATTTTTAAAGTGGATGTTCGTCAGAAATGGAACTGATTTCAAACAAGATGCTGCACAAGTGTTTCCTGGAAATATTCCAAAGATTTTTGGATCGTTTGATTCACCCGCTGGTCGTTCTGAGCTCATTAGCGGCAATTTTCATATTCATAATATAAAAGTAATGGACGAAGGGCATTATTGGTGTGAAATATCAACAGCAACTGCACCAACGGCATACAGTATAAAATATCCACTTCATGTTTATGTTGAACCATTGGATCCTCAAGTCACTGCCATTGGTAATAACACGTTAACGGAATACAAAAATGCCACTGTTGCTCGGTGCTCTAGTCAAGGTGGCAAACCAGGTGCTAAACTTACATGGATGAATGGATCGCAACCTATGACTTCTTCAAAAGATATTGTCTACAAAGAAAATGCATTTGATAATGCCTTGACTGATGCTGCTCTTGACTTATTTATTACCAATCCTACAAGATATGACCACAAACGATCGTTTCAGTGTGTCATAGAGCATCCATCTTATGTTGTGAGCAATACTGCCAGTAAGGTTCTAAATTATACAATTTTCGTTATGTATCACCCTATCAATATAAAGATCTGGGCAAATTTGACCTCACTTTTTGTATTTTGTGGAGCAGAAGGTTACCCCAATCCTTCGTATACATGGAAAATGCCTGGCGGTTTATCTGGTTTCTCAGGTCCATCACTGTACGTTCAAGATTTATGGGATTTACCTGGCTATGACTTTTTTGAATGTACTGCCAGCAATGGCATTCCACCAAATGCTACCATGAGAGTGAAAGTTGATGATCTTCGATACCCAGACGGTATACCGGGTTTGCTAGGTTTGGATTGGTGGGTGTGGGGAGCAATATTTGGTGGTATTGCAGCTTTTGTAATAGTCGTTATTGTGATTGTTTGTTGTGTGAGACATCAAAAGAAGGCATCTGGTAAAGCTCACACAGCAAAATACAAAAAACCGATGAAGAAACCCATAGTGAAATCACATGATTATACACCACCATCATCACTTCAAGTTGATATGAACTATCGACGGCCAGACGGAAGAGAGGATAGTTTTGACTCTCGCACGCCAAGTCCCGTAAATCCACACAAACAGGCTCTCATTGATGGCGTTTTCAATAAAAGCGTGGAAAACGTAACATTAATTCCAAGTGGAGATTTGAGGCGGTCAAGAGAAAATATGTATTCTGATAACAGGAAGAGCATGCATGCTTCTCGTGAGCAACTTGATCAAGTTGCTAGTCATATTCAAACTCTGAATAAAAGTTGGGATCAGCTATCAAAATCTAGACAACAACTTAATGAGGCACAAGATGAGCTACAAGATGTTGGTGAAGATATGAGAAAATCTCGAGAACAACTTTATCATTCAAGAGAGGCACTTAATCGTGAGGATGAACAGAACTATCCCTACATAGATGATGGTACAGCAAGAAGCGATGAATATTATCGAGGTTACGATGATCAAGATGGTAGGTATGGCAGGCAGGAACCACAGGGATATGATTACAGTGATCAAGGAACATACGATAACAAAAATTCATACAATGACCAACAGCAGGGATACGATGACAGGCAAGGTTATAACACATATGAAGAGGGCCAGGATCGATATCAGGACGATCGTCGTGATAATTATGACAGCTATGGACAAAATCAAAATTCTTATTATGATGATAGAAATTATGATCAAAGAAATGATAGACAAGATTATAGATATCAAGATGATCGATATGGACAAGATGATCGATATCCGCCATCTAGAATTATATGATGGTAGTTGGACAATAACCAGGTTTGTTCAGAAATGAAATGTCGCATCCAAGTGTGTCATGTTTTCCAAGCAAGTGTTGAGAGAACTTATATCAAGGTTTGGATCTTTTGATACCAATGAAATGCAGTTTTATTGTTTCAACTGGGTATTTATATTTTGACTTTGACTACATTTATCGTTCTTTGACATTGAGAAAATGCTACAAACACATTTATACCGTTTGATTTTCAGGTATTCCTAATCCAATTTTCAAAAATATTAGTGAAACATTGGTGATTAACGACAATAATAAAGAGAATTATGTTATGCTCTCTTGTGGGAATGTCTGCGTCCGAATACCTAAATTTTAGACTTCTTATCATTACAGTTTTGCTCATCTCCTTTCAGCTTACCTAGTTATGTTTAGAAATCTTATAAAATCATTTTGTGAAATTCTGTTCAACATTCATGGGTATGCGATTTTCAGTTATAAGTATGATTCTAATTAATAATTTTCATCGTCTATTTTTTTGTGTTCAATGTTGCTGTGTTCTTTCATGTTCACACCAGTTTAAACTTTGTTTGCATGCTGTTTATCATTTATATATGTGTTTTGATTTTACAAGTTCTTCACGGTGCTTAGACTCTTAGAGCAAACATTTTGAGGTACCCTGTAGTTTCAAAATGCATTTTTATTCACCTTAATTGTCAAGTTGTGGTTTCATATGAAGATTTTCATACGCACTAAATTAGCCGCCAAATGGGAAGAAATTTGCTTAGAAAATGGAAAATTTCTACGATCTCGAATCTGGAAGCAATCCCTGTCAATATATAGTTACCTCTGGGCATCAGTAGTGCATGCTTGTGAAATAAAGTTTCTGATTATGAGAGTAAACCTGGTGCCATTACTTGATGTCATCACTCTCCATTCATGTATTAATATTATAGTATTTGCCCGTAATTATAGTGGCAAAATGCGTAATTCCAAATATAAAAATATCCCTAGTCATATTCCAATGTGTGGATCGGAATTTGAATTTGACCAATTAGCAGAATCCAACTAAAGTTCACAATTTCATATAAATAATCAGTGCTTGATGTCAATCAAAAATAGACTGGTCAAATCAATAATTTTTAGATAAAATCACTAATCCCACAGACTTTATATGATAACTAGTATTGAAATATAAAAAATATAGAGAAATGCTATGAAATATTAAGGACTAAAAATTATTATACTGTATTTACCGTACTCTGTTCATTAAGATTATTCTGCTCAATAAAAGAGCAAGTATTTGACCGATTATGTCAAGTTTGTTGTGGCATATCGTTTATATAGCGATTAGGTGCAAGTATTTTAACATAGTGAATTGTTAATTGCTATTCTAACCATTCCATTTATGAAAAATTAGAAAATAAAACAACCTTATATTGTTCTTGGTAAATTTTAATGCTGAAAATATATCAAATCATGTGCTTAAAAAGAATTATACAAGATGCCAATTTTGTATCTTTAAATACCAAAAGTTCTCACTGTGTAATTCTGCTATTGTGAGAACTTGTCTGCTTCATTGTGTAAAACCACTTTGCCTTCGTGATTTTAATGCAATTTTTTTTATTGCCTGAATAAAAGTTTGCTAATTTTGTTATATTTTTCTTTATCTTTTATTGTACAGTTATTTTTACAATGTTTTTTTCTACTTTGCTGTGTTGCCTACAATTATGGTATATTGGTATGCTTTCAATGCTTTAAAATAATCATGCCCATGTGTAAACAAAGTGACGACGGTACGGAAGTTTGTCCTTCATTTAGTACAACTGGTATTCGGACCTCGCTATAAATAAATATAAATTTGTTTTACATTTTCGAAAAACAAAATTGCTGCCCACTTCCCAGCTTTGCAAGGTAACGTTTGGCATACATCAGGATTTCGCCACAAAATTTAATCAAAAAAAGGAAAAGATACCTGGTTATTCAGTGCAATGAGTATGGGTATTTTGATGCTATGTACTTCATGAGCATTTGCTATATGTTCTAACTTATTGGCATACAAATTAAGAAGCACCACTAAATAGAATTCGTTATACCAATCAGCAAATTACTTGGCATGTGAATTCCACTCCTTACTAAAATCTGCCGCACTAAAATAGAACATGGTATGTGCATAACCTAGGTCGTCGTTTAATATTTATTTTTCTAGCGTTCTAGTACAGGACTCGTACTGGCGACTGTACACACGAATATTTTCCTTTGTTTTTTAAAAACAGAAAGTAATACTTCCCTTAAAACGTTACTTTTATCGATTTTCGGAAACATCAAATATTTTCACTTCTTATTTCAATTAGGTTGTTTCGTATTAACATCACGAGTTCTACAGTTCATAGCTGTTTTTATTGTATTTCCTTATATTTAATATGTAGTTATAATACTTTTTGTAGATCATGCATATCAAATTAAATATGATCAGCTCTCTTTATAATGATAAATAATTAGCCTATGGTATGAAATGTTAAAATCGTTCATTATTTGCACCTCTGTAATTATATTTTTCGTTTTTTATTTGGTGTGGTTTTGAATTGGAAATGTTATATTTAAAGTGCCTCCACAGATCGACGTTTTGGAACCCAGGCGGAAAGCACATACAAATTATTTATGTAAGTTGGCTCATCCGACAAAGATTTGGGAATAGCCTTGATGGAGATGAATCGAAACTAATAACTGATACATTAACAAAATATATCTTTTTCTTTGAGGTACGATCTAAGCAAGACTGTTGAAGACAAAAAGGCTACTTTCACAGCAGTTGCGAAAAGTAGTTCCGGAAAGTTAGCAACGGCACTGTAAGCGAAAAAACATCCCGAACCACGCTCAGCCGCCACAGTAAAGTGCAGTGATGGTATATGCTCTGAGTGGTGGTAACGAGGGTGGTGTCGATTATCGTTGTTCTGAAGGGTCAACGGCCAGGAACACATTTCATTCGGTGTTCCTCAGGAATCGATTTTCGGCCCAACTTTATTCTTGATATATATCAATGACTTGCAGGATATGTGATAACAACCGATTTGGGTGAAAATTAGCATGTAACTCTTAACTCAAAAAAACCGAAGGATTTGAGTCGGAATGACTATTTCATCAGTAGGGTGCCTAGTTAGCTCAATCGGTAAAAGCGTTGGGAATACGCTACGAGCTACACATCTCTAATTGCGAGGGATCTGCCTCACGGTCTATGTAGTTCACATAATCACTGCTTATGGTGACTTCCTCCACCAAACAGGTCCACGCACAGGAAATATGACGAGCCGAAAATCTGCACTCTGAATCGGGACTGGTATCTGCACGAGAGGTCGTGGTTCGCCATATGATGAAGCCAAATTTTTCAAGTTTGATTTGTTTCCTGTGGCCTTGCTCTGAGCGAATTTCATTAAAAAAATCTGTCCTATCCATTGCGAAAAATGCTTCCATGAAAATCAGTTCTTTATATAACGAGCACGAAATTGTCTTTCACTCGAAATCTTACTTCAATTGTACGCATCTTCACTCTCAAGGCCGCAATACAAGTTTGCGTAAGTTGCGTTTTTCATAGATTTGTTTTAATGTACCCTTTTACGTGTTTTACGCAAGCGCAATGTTCTGCATGCATTTCCTCACGTTTTCCACAAAGTATCGGTAAGACGAATTCAGGTATTGTGCCTTCATTCTACTCTGCATGAAATATTGTCGTCCCGTCTGGGACAATTCTGCAGATATAGTTCTGAATATGCTTGATCGTATTCAGTGGTGTGTAGTCAATATGATTGGTCCCGAACTTTCTTCGGGTCTTCAAAGCTTGTCGCATAGTTTATTCTACAGATATTATCATGGACTTTGTTTAAATGAGCTTTCTGCTCCACAAAATATATATCTTCAGCTGACAGACGCGTTTGGCTGCCATTTCGCATTCATTCACTGTGAAAGTTCCACAGTGTCACGGACAGTTTTATGCCAGAAGCTTTTTCCTCGAACTTCTAAACTTTGGAATTCATTACCTTCATATTGCTTTCCTGATTGCGTTGACCTAAGTTCCTTTGAAACTCGTGTCAACAAATATCTTTGAGGGATGAAGATTGTTCAATATTTTTCGTGCTTGCTTAGAGCAAACGAAAAACTCGTACCGTTGCAGAACTCTATTAAGAGCGATTGGCCAGTTCGTACTCTGAACTCGCATGTTTACGAGTTTTGGTGTAACAGCAAGAGGATTAAATTCTTAAAAATATTTAACTATTCCAGACCAGCAATACAAAGTTGTCCATGTCAACACAGAATGAAAGTTGCAGGGGAAAAACAATAAAATAAAAGAGAATATTATAACATTGTCAAAACGCAATGTGAACCAGGCCAATTGATCTTCATCATTACACTGTGATAATAATTTGTGTGCAAGGGCGTAGAAAACAGTCCCAGAGAGCCTGTATATTCTACAAAAAACCAGTGGCGTAACTGGGACTTGTTTATTTTTTTTTGGGGGGGGGGGGGGCGGCGAAGTTATAAGCTGCTGATTTATCACGTCCTGATCTAAATGCATTTTTTCTGTAACAGTTGTGATTGCTAATTCCATATCGACAAGATAAGCAGAATTCATAATAATAAAAGCCACGAAATAAAGTCTGGATATATCGTTAGCATCGCTGATGTGCTTTGACCTGTTTTTATCCCAACTGCAGTGGCGGATCCGGAAAAACAATTCTATTTATTCAATATATTTTATACAAATTTCGCTATTTTTTCTTAAGCAGATAACCAAATCTGTTTTGAAGTAAAACGGCAATGTGCAGATCTGATTTTTAAGTTTTCAATACTCATCATCATAATAAATCAATATAGATAAAGTTTTGATACCGAAATAATTCAAAAAACGAAGGAAGGTTTTATATGTAGGTATTCATGTATCAGCTGATCGTCGATTTCAAGAAAATTGATTATAGAGTTTAACGTTATCCAAACCCTATTGAATGCAACGGTTTCCTAAACGTAAAGTTTTAAAATTCCGCAGTTTCCATTCGTCTACCTTTTTATTGAAGATCGCTCTATGCAAGGCTTGAAGCAGCGCCTAAAGTGAAGCAACTAACGGCCACTTAGATCTACTACAAAATGTAGAACTAGCGACTGCATTCTCAGTGGAAAACATTCGATACTGAATTGAAAAGCTATAACAAAGTTGCTGTCAAAATGGTGTAACATATGTGACATTTCCGCAGCAAAATGAGTTGAGAAAAGGACAGTAAAGCAATAGTGATTATGATTTTAGCCTAAACTTCCAGCCTAATTCCAGTAAAGAATGACAGGGATTGATTTAATTTCAGACATACGAAGAAAAAAAGGGTTCCACGATTTCCATCAGAACAAAAAAATTAGTGAGTGGACTATCTCTTGATAGAAGATTAAAATATCTTTTGAGTGCCTGGCGACCAAACTGTATAAAAAGGTTCAAAATCGTCAATACTGCCATAGAATAGCGATGTGCTGATGGTTTTTGAAGTTTTTTTGGTCACCTGAAAAAACAAGCATATAGCACCCTGTCCGACAGTTGATTTGAATACTTATATGTGCTGCAGCTGCTAAATATCCTATACCAAAAGCTCCACATAATGGATATACTTCGTACAGAGATAGAGCATACGGAGGAACAATATTCTATCGATGCCATGAAGGGTATTCATTGTCTGGACCTCGGACAAGTAGCTGTGGATCTGATCAAGAATGATCTTAATTTGAGCCGCGGTGTGTTGGTAAGTTCTTTTCAAAATGAACATTTTATATATATATATATATATGGATCACCTCGCCGATGAATTTCACTATTCAGGTACAGTCCATGCGATCCATGCTCGACAAAATGAAATTTCATACACGTAGATACTATTTGAAACGTGCTGTTCGTACTAGCGCTTTATGAAAACGCAACAACTTGTGGTTTTATACATACACCATAGATACTTTATCAACCAAAAGATAGGCGTCAGCTAAAATGAAAAATGCAATAGTCAACACAATCACTACAAACCATTAGAGTCTTGCGGAACTTAATCAGCAGCCCTGTAGTCAGGCTCACAGTGTTGACATTAAAAATCGAGGAAGGAGTCCTTTTGCGGCGAAGAAAGTCTAATGTTTTTTTTATATTAAACAGTTGGATAATGAGCCACGTTGGTGTAGGTAAGGAAGAAGGTTATAAATGCTGTCAAGTACGGGTCACGGAAAGAGGCGCGGAAATCAAATGGGGGCTGCTTGGAACAAATATATATATTTTTTCATAGTGAAAAGAATGGTTTATGTCGACATTTTCGAATCGCTTAAACGTCACATCAATAATTAGAGCTGAAAATTATCATGCCAAGGTTACGAAATAGGCTGTCAAATTTAAATGGATATTTTTTGTGAATTCTACGCAAATTGCAAGCAGAACACAGTGCGGTACGAAACAGTATTCATGTCTGCTAATTCGAGCACGCCATTTCGGGTTGTACTTTGTGTGAATTGGGCACATGCCCCCCTCGTCCACGTAATGAGTCTAGAGCCGGGATCACTTGTATTCCAACTAAAATACTACCAGTGTGAGGAAAAAATCAAATTCAAAACTGTTGAAAGTAATGTACTGTTGTTGTAGGGGCAGAATATTTTCAGTCTTTTGGTAGAAAATAATAATAAACTGTGGTGAATGATATTTTAAACAATCGGGCATAAAAAGCGTTCAATTGTCCATATTTTGTAGGAAGATACGGACTCATATGAAAAACTATTTTTCCTTTTCATTTCCCGTCTGAACTGACTATCTCAAAGTTTCACTGCGACGTCACAATGTATTTACTTGGAGATAATGTCGAAATTTGTGGTTGCCAAATTAATTTCCTTTCCGTATGTCATGATGTCATTTATTCTGATTTCATTTCAAAATTGTTTCCTTGATACACGGCCCTGAAATATAAAAAAGGAAATATTAATATCTATATTCCTACGCTAATATTAAAAAAATGGAATGTTGAATTATTTTTGCCCATGCTGACATCGTCATAAAATCCCATGGTAGCTACGTCATTCTAAAAAGTTGGAAATGTCATTCTTCAACAAATTATTGGATCCAGATTTATTTGATTTATTGAAAGTGGTAATCTATTGCCTGACAGTATCCGCTTACCCCAATCAGGAATTTGGATTTTGCCAAGCATGCGTCACAGATGGATCGCGTGTGGAGCCAGAAATTTACGAGATGTTAACACATCTAATCATTGTTAAAGAAAAAATCATCATTCTGTAAATCGAATAATAGAATTTTATTCTCCTAGAGAGAAGATCCATTTCATTCGAATGCTCCAGAACCTTAAGTTGACTTTTTTCAAAATGCCAAAATTGGAGATAGTCTTTCTGTTTGAAGACCCTAGTTATGTCCCCCCTAACAATACAACTTGAAACCTTTTGTAGACACCATCACTAGTTCTGCTAATTTTAATACAGCAAATCGAAATGAAAGGCTTTATTGGGTTACGTATATTTATTGAAATCACTTTTCTTTTTCCAGACATGTATTTGTAACCGCACACTTTGACGAACAACTTTATATTGAAGAATGATTTGGGAAATGTCATACAGTGTCTTTAAATTTCAATCATTATAGAGTGAATGGATTTTCGTATGAAAGGATTCTAAATATATTTAACTACCTACGCATAATTCAATTTAACTATGCTCTTACTCATTGTGGGCAATCTTCAAAATTTCGCTGTCATTTTCTTTTCTTGTCTAAAACTTGACCATGGTTATAATATTTTTGCATAACGGTTTTGCATAGAAATATACATTTTACAGATTGTGTTAGATAGTTATTTATCGAGTTGGTTACGCTGGTTTTTATAAGGCTCTATATCCGCGGACACCTACACGCGCTTTCTCTACAACTTCTCTAGATAGGTTTACTTGTATTAAAAGTCAAAATTATGAATTTTGTCTCCATTATGAAAATCAAGAAACTCTAATTAGGAATTACTAATATCAGCATAAACAAACTCGATGGAAATGTGTTTTCAATTCATTCAATCCGTGCCCAAGTTTCATGTTTTAATCACATGATTTTCGTCAAATTCGACCGAATTCTATTGCATTGTATCGTTAAAAATGTAAGTTTTGTTCCTATGAACGATTCACAATTAATTCGAATAATTGGTTAAATAATATGGTTCAAGCATCCTGTTGAATGGACACATACGAATCCGAAGTCACAAGGAGCTAGGTTTCACATGTCATTAAACAATAGGCTACCTTATTTTATTCGTCTTATTTACTTCGTTTACTTATTTCGTTTACTGACGGGTTCCAACCAATAGTTACTCACAAGTCCACCCTGTTCTGTTTTGGAAAATATCTGTAATAATTAGGAAAATAGGGTTAACAAACAAACAAACAAACAGAGGAAAGTTCTATGTCGAAATTCGTAAACGTTGGCATGCTTGCTGCATCTCACATAGACTGACCCGTGATAAATTGACGTAGATACACTTAAGTACAAACCCCTTCATCGACCGTACAATGGAAATGGACCAAGAGGTTTTTTGAAACTTGAAAAAAATTCTTATACCCAGTTCTTACTTCCACTAAAGATGTTTAGAGACAGGCATTGAAATTTTCATTTTTGGGCAGTTTTCTCGCTTCCGACGAATTTTGGAAATGATTAATCATGATATACGATATACGAATAATAATTATAATGCTTTTAGCTGAGACGCCCATTACGATGCAAAAATGTTATACTGTTAGAGAAATATACTACACATATATAGAAACAATTCGCATATCACTTAAATTATCTATGTGTCTAAATAGTATAAGAAAACCGAAGATATGTGCATGTATGTATAAATATAACCCAAAAAGACGTGCTTAAAAGTTGAAATAAGCTCATATTGCCAAGCATGCGACACATATGGACCGCGAATCTCGTTCAAATACAATACCGTTACCCAAGTTGTGTAGCCGTTTCATTAAATTATGTGACGCAACACAATCAATGCAATGCCAATTATATGAAACGGAAAGCAGTGATAACAAGGTTCTTTTTGTACTTCTCAAAATAAAGTTATTGTTGACGACTCAAACATTCTAATATAATGATTAATTATTCCTCAAACCGAGCAAGAGCCGTAGAAGAATTTACTAATAACCGACGAAACACGGTTGAATAGATAGATATATTTCTCATTATTTGTAACACATGTAAATCTTCGATGTTTCATTTTCAAATCATAGATATGGACTTTATGCGATTATGACAAAACATTGCTCCGGGCTTTCCGTAAAGTTGAATAAATCGATGTGATAGCTTCCCATAAATACCACTAGATTAGATATATAAAATACTTTTCTTGTGATTTTTGCGACCTGAACAGAATGTTACATCGGACGAAGATGCTGGAAGCTTTTGTGACGTTTCTTCTGTTTGTGAGTTTTCTACCTAAACACGAAGGTAGGTGTTTTCTTCATTATATATTTCAACAATATTATATTGAACTTGATTAAAAGCTTGTGCTTCCGGGTTCTTCCGTGGCTGCCCTTGTTATTTCACACCAGCCCAATCAGAAAAAATTACCAGCCCATCTTTTGTTGATCTTTTGTTGAGTATGAGTAACTAATGGATCTCGTCGACGAGACGCGGTCCATCTGTTGCTTATGCTTGGCAAAATTAAATTGTAAGTGACATATAGCGATGGATAATTCATATTCAAAGCGCAAATTTTTGGATTTGCTTAACAAAAGATTTGTTTTATAACTGGGGGGAACAGATGGCATATTGGCTAACACCTTGGCATCGCATGTTGAATATCTCGGGTTCGAGTCCCGGCGAATTTGAGGAGCATCAAGACGAAAAATGGGGTGGCGTTTTATTAATAATATTCAATGTACAGCGATATTTTGTGACGATGTGGTATTTCGAAATGGTGAAGTAACAGAATCCAGCCCGTCTCCTTATAAAGTCGGAACCACTCTTACATTCAAATGTGACATTGGATTCAAAGGAATGGGAAATCATCGCCTAACGTGTTTGCAAAGTGGACAATGGTCGGATCCGATGCCTTATTGTCACGGTAGTTTTTTTTCTTTTATTAAAATTCACCCTGAACGGAAGCACTGCCCAAAAGAAATCAACCAACGACCACTCAATGACAAAGAGCTGCTGCAATATCTAGTACAAAAAACTGCACTCTATGCAGAAAATATCCCAAATAGAACTGAATCGCGCTGGTAAAGTGCTATGAGTGGTATCTTCCCTGAACGATGGTAAAACCATTTTTTTAATTTTTTTATAGCCACTTCTTAGAGTGGATCACCCTGTCCAAGGCCCTGTAACAGCGGCCACTTGTAGACGGACAGGGTTACAATTACTGGAAAGATATCATCTTTTCCTGTTCGGCTTGGCCTACCCAAGTTATTACACCCTGGGTTGAGTGGTGGGCCGGACACTACAAATGCGACGGAAGATCATCCATTCAAGAAACACGCATGGATATATTAAGAGCAGCATCTTTAGTTGTTTGTTTTTTAATATTCAACATTTGGCACTAAGTGAACCGAGATGGAGAGTGATGATTAAGAGTTCCAGAATCAAGCAAGTAGTGTCCGTAGTACTATTATACTTGTTTTATTTGTCACTAATATGACACAGAGCTACAAAAAATGCAAAACCAGTTACTGCCCTATAAGCTTTTCAACGATTTTTGACATCCAACGATACCATCTAAGCCATGCTATATCCAAACCACCCGGATTGCTCGCTGTATTCATAAACAACACGGTGTCTGCGGTTTCTTAATTCGCATAAGTGAGAACGCTTATTAATATTTTGCCCAAAGCCTTCTACATAACCTGCTGATACAAGCATTTATAAATGACGTCAGTAACGACAGGGCATTTCTAATATTTTTGACTTTGAAATGGAATCGAATGATTCTCCCATCATCGAATCCTCGCACTCGAATAAATAGAATAAAAATACAAAAATGATTTTTCCGTCGTGTTCGCAAAGAAAAATAACTTTTTTTTCTTAAAATGCGAGATCTTTTTTCGCTTAGCATTACCAACTGATGGGTATCGTTTACAAGGCGTTGTCCAGTAGTAGTATAAAAATTTCGTCATTTTCTTGAGCGGTTTATTAAATTAAGCTTGAAAAACGTTTGCCAGCGGATCGGAATAATCTGCATTACATTTGATACTCGTCATCATAAAAAAAAAAAAATATTTATAACGAAGTTTCGATATCGACGTAACTTAACATGCGGTTTAAATGCGGTAAGTTATGTTTCTACTGATTGTGAATGTGATTGAAGCTTGAGAAGAGTTCAAGATATCAAAACACTCTTAAGAAAACGATAATTCAGCCGCGCCATGGTCATGATCTTTTCATGTCTACTTTACCTGAAGTTCGATACATGCAACCGCCGTCTTAAAAGCGCCAAAGAGCTGCTACAAAATATAAAAAGAACCATTGCAATCTGAGCGGAAAAAACACGAAGCCCAACTAAACCGTTATTATACAAAATATGGCATTTGCGCAGCTAGGTGAATTAGACGTCACAGCTACTAAATATATAAAATTAAAAAAACTTTTTAATATCCCAAAATTATTAACGGAATTATTTCGGCGGACCAAGGTTAAACCACAACAAATATGATGTTAGAATAAATTATAAAAAAAAACGATTGAATCAATAATTTTCCTTTCTTTTCAGCATTCATTTGTCAAAAAAGGCCATTGCACGTAGAAGATGGACGAACTTGTCAGAAAAGTTGTACTGATGGTTTTGATTGTGTTGAAAGTTTCTCTAGATGTCTATGCGACAATGTTTGTGGGAAATCTTGTTTTAATCCCGGTAACGAATGACACAAATCGATATAACTGTGACAAATAATGTCATATACCCTGAATCATATGGCTTATGTTTGTTTAAGAGACTTACCAGATTATATAACAAAATTTTCTAATAAAGCCAACACGATTCATGTTTTACAAAATGAATTTTTGGTGGGTATATTATTTAGAACGATATTATATGAAAACAGATGCTTGAGATAACTTGGTTATAACGCTACTAGGGATTCTCATCCGGATAGTCAAATTCCGAATGAAAGTGTAATTTTAATTAAATTGGTTAATTTTGCAGTGAAATCATGATATATGCCAAATTTTACAACGTAAAATTTGACATAAATCTTGACTTCGCAGCAAAATGATCAAAATTATTTTGTTTATCGGAAATGTTAAAGTGTTTTCTTATTTATATGGTTAATTTCGAATGCCTGATATACAAGGGCAGGGACAACCGTAAACACCACAACATTTCTTCAGTCCAGAGTCCAATTGGATTATATCAGCAATAGAAATTCTACCCGTAGAAAAAGTCCAACTGTACCTATATCTATTGAGCTATTATCTTTGAGACTCAGTTTGAAAAGTGATGAATCAAGCGTTTACGTATTGATAATTTACTGCTATTCGGTTCAAATATCTGATATGTCTATGTGTGGTCTAAGGAAATCGAGAAAGTTATGATTTGTATACATTATAATGATTTTAGTTAAAAGAAAAGCTTTAAAGATCCTACTATAAATTTAGGTAATTTCGGATGTAAACTTATTTCAGGACCTTGTTTCGGCGATGTTTAAGGCAATTGCGAAGAGCATTAATTCATGTTAAAATAAAAAAGGATGAAAGACACATTCACTGTTGCGAAGGCCACTCAGCAACTTTATTCCGTCTAGTCTGAGCCACTGATGGACCAAGATTTGACGGCGCGATCCATCAATGACAAAATGTACTCAAAAAAGCACATTTAGCCAAAATTTTTCTGATTGATAGGGCAAGGCATTAGTAGTTGCTCTTTGACCTGAAATCTAAATTACAAAAAATAACTTAAGACTGATAACGAAATCTTTTTTTCTTTATTTTGGCAAGCGACTCTAGCATATTGTGAATAGCAATATCCTCTCTTGTACATCATCTTTCAATCAAAAACTATTGTCTTTCAGTTTTTTTTTTTTTTATTTTTATCTAAGCTGTTCTTCATCCTGCGCATGGTTCTATTCGATCTAGATTGAAATAATCCGGTAGGCCTAGAATGTGGCAATCCAGATTCGGCAGGTAATTTGAATACTTATATTCGTTGCAGCGGCTAAATGCCCTTTGCCAAAAGCACCAAAAAATGGATATGTGTTGCACAGAGATAGATCATATGCGCGAACAATATCATACGGATGCAATGAAGGTTATTCATTATCAGGACCACAGACAAGAAGCTGTAGATCCGATAGAAAATGGTCCGAATATGAACCGCGGTGTGTTGGTAAGTTCCTATGAAAATGAAACAAAAATGCTACTACAATTCAGCACAAAAATCGTCGAAATAAGTTCAACAGTTGGTGCGTTATAGTTACTTACATATTGAAATCATTGATCAAGGTCCAGACCAGTTTCGATCTTGTCTAGCATGGGTCACCGAAGGATTTCGCCGGTTATATGCAGGGTATCATTGACAAATACTTGACGAAATACAATTTCTTACACGCAGACGCGATTTAAAATTTACTTTCTGCGAAAACCCAACTACTCGTGGCTATATGTATGTAACATAAATACTTACCAACCAAAGGGCGTCAACTATAAATGTAATATATTTCGAATACAAATATCGTAATTTAACATGTAATAGTTAACACTACAGCCCAACAAAAAACTATTCGTGAGGTATGTGTCACTGATGGATGGATGAGACGCGATCCAAACGTGGCTCATACTTGAAAAATACAAATTTTTGATGGAGAAAGGTTTGTTTGTTGTATATATTCCTCTCTATAGGTTCACATAATATTAGGCCGTAACAAATACTTCATACTTTATCAAATGCTATCATTTCAGAGTTTGGAGTTTGTGGACAGGCGGGATACAAAGATGAGGATGTAAAAGGAAGAGTAATTGAGGGAACAGATGCAAAGGAAGGAGATTGGCCGTGGCAAGGTCTCATGTTTTCACGGAAAGAAGTAAGTTTAATGATAAATTTAAATCATCGTTACTGCAAAGTCAACATGTATGTAACTGAAGGAGCGGTAGCATTTACCACCGTATTTTAAATAATTGCGCAGTCTTTCTTCTTGATTGCGCTGTGCAATCACAGTTATCAATGATGGTCACGATTTGAAGAAATCTCCGAGGTATTCCATCACAATTATAAATCCGACATGCCTTAAAATGGTATTACATTCCCATATGCACCAACACGCGGCATTCGATTTAGCAAATATATAAATCGGTAACAAAATATGTCATATTTATAAATCTCTC
This sequence comes from Styela plicata, assembly GCA_963675895.2. NCBI lineage: Eukaryota > Metazoa > Chordata > Ascidiacea > Stolidobranchia > Styelidae > Styela > Styela plicata. The sequence goes on from OZ023143.1 coordinate 3,197,050, forward strand.
TTGAATTTGTAATCATTTAAACGTTTATATATTCGTCAAAACCCAACATTCTATTTCACAACTATTTTATTTCATTGAAATTCACTCTGGGCAAGGCGGAAAGGAGTGCTAAAAGGAACCAACTAACGGTAACTCAACAGCAAGCAGGTTCTAAAGGATGTAGTTTTTGTTGTTGTTGAAATTCACCCTAAGCATGGTCGGAAGCAGCTCCCAAAAGAAACCAACCAACGGCCACTCAATAGCAAAAAACCTACTAAAAGATGCAGCACAGCAACTGCACCCTAAACGGAAAACATCCCAAACGGAACTGATCCGTCAGAATAAAGTGCAGTGTGTGGTCTCTGCCCTGGCCGATGGTAAAACCACCTACCACTTTTTGCATCCTTTACTCGCCTCTTACGACGTGCGTTACGACACGGAAATGCGTTAGGACTACTCTGAATCTCGTACCGCAGGGTTCCAAATACGAATATGACACGATTTAAGTCACATTTATAATTCAGACGTTAAGTTCTTCAATTTTTTATAACTTTTTGGCACATTAATATATACACTGCAAAAACAGCATTAAAATTGGCAGATATATAAATCAGAAACAAATCATGTCACATTCATAAATCGCACGTTATATTTGCTATTTAAAGGAAAGCGATTCGATTCTATTCGGTAAAAATGATATCCAAATCATATGCGAATTCCAAATGCTTCGGTTTTTCCCATTCGCACATACACAAATTTCATTCCGTGTAGTATGAGCCACAGATGGACCGCGTCTAATCGACGCAATCCGTCAGTGACTCCTACTAAACAAAAGTTGTTTTGACTGGTATTTTACTAAGGTGATTTTGACAACTCCGTTAATATAACTTTGTCAGGGTTTGATCGCTGAGGGCTTAATTGGAGGTGTTTCTATCATCAATGAAAATTGGATTATGACAGCTGCACACTGTTATACTGGAGCTTTTCCTAAGAATAAAAGGTCAAAGAATTTGAGTGATGACATTCTTGTTGTCGTGGGTGAGATTTAATATTTTATTAAATCGTTTTTGTGCGAGAATGTGACATTAGTGTCATGTACTAGAATAAAACAACTGACTAGACTAAATTAAAAGTAATTTTTATTTCGGGATATTCTTAAAAAAACTCATTTCGCTCTAAAAATCATAAGATATATGCCAAATTTTGCCTTGCGAGATTGCGAGACAAAATTGAATATGTCTATAATTCGAAGATTTTGGTTCGATTCGTAGTACCTATCATAAATTTTATCATTGGCTATGCTCATAGAAACATTATTAAAATAGCAATATTTTTTTATAAAATAAAAATAACAGGAATGACTCAACGTCCAGAGAAAGGAGAACCACCGGCAGCTTCAGCTGATATTTTTGAACCGGAACTTTTGATATCTCATCCGCAATACGACCCAGAATCGTTTGACTATGACATAGCCCTTGTAAGTGACATTTAGTCCAATATCATCAATGTATTTGTGTCTGAAGATAAAAAGGTATCGAATTTGTTCTGGATATTCTCAGTTCGTGGCAATTTCGAAATTATATCGAATACTTGATCCAATGGAATTGACTGGCACAAAAACATTTTGATAACATTGCAGAAAACACCCAAGGAAGGTTATAACCTCGACTCATAACCTGACTAAAATTTGATAAATCCATTTGAGATGACCAGTTCCACGCTATAAAATTGGAATAATATTCTTGAAATGAAATCGTTGCTTTGTCAGCCTTGGTCAGTTTCCTTAATTTGCGATTGTACAATTTTTGCGCAGTTCCATTTGCCCTGTCACAACTAGACGGGTAGGGGATTCCATTTGGTAATTGAAATCTTTGTTATAAAAATTATTGTTACTTTGCTCTTTTTAGGCTCTGCTTCCGGCCTTGCCTAGAGAAGTTAATAAACAGCTAGAAATAACTGTAAGGAACTCCCTAATGCTATAATGAGATGATGAGGGTCTGCTCCATTGGATTCATTAGTGTAGCGTTAATGACTCTGCTTTCTATATATTTATTTGCCTTTCTTTAGAAACCTTTAGATTCCTGGAGAAATTTTTTTAATCAGGGATTCGTTTTAACAAAGTCTATAACGTCATAGGTGCGGTATTACTTCTTCAATATCAGTGTGGTATAAAAATTGGTATAAAAGTACGAATTCAAGGTACCCATTAAAAAAAATCATTTATGTCTTATGGAACCCAATAAGTACATGGGTATTATAAAAATTATTGTTCTTTTTCGGATATAAAGATTAGAGTTGGAAATCACTTGAAAGTTGAAGGAAAGACGTTTGTTCCCGACGATACCCGGATTCCGGGAAAGCTGACATTTTCCAAGTATATTCGTCCTGTTTGTTTTCCATGTATGAAAGATGTCAATTCTCACTCCAAAGATTTTGTGACAAATTTTGATGCCAAGAAATGCTCCGACATGCAAGGTTTTTATTTTGTTTTCATATTAGAATAAAGTAAATTACAACTGTCATAAGTTCATAGTGAGATGTCTACCCCAGAACAAAAAAATACGCATCAAATGTGTGCGAAGCTTTTTGAAATATGTTTTGCCAAAACCACATTCTAGATGTAAATAGGAACGGGGTACAGTTTCATACAGCGTTCTTTCAACCCCTTTTCCGAGGGCTAGCAAAAACATGTGAACTTACTTATGAAGTGTGAAAAGGTTTACGTCATGCAAATATCCTGTACCATTTTTAGATGACATAAATAGTGCCTCTAAAATGTCTAGGTGCAGACAATAATGACCGATGCAGATGGTGCATTGAAAACGAGTGGTTCAAGTGGAGAGCGAGTGGTGCACACACAAATGAGTGGTGTAAGCAAACAATTGCACCACTTTCACCTGTAAACGGCACAAACGAGGCAAAATATAATTTGACTAATCTCGATAAAATTTTCTATCAGATTGTACATGCTATTTTCTGTAGATATCAATGCCAATTTTATAGAATATAATAAAAACAATTCATTGCGCGCTGAAAGTGAATGGAAATTTTGATATCAATTTAGTTGATACGCCCCAAACTAACACTGTCAAACATGTTAATTCAATATTGTGAAATTCGAATTTCAGTGGTCAGAGATTTAGAAAAGGGAGTGGAGACTATGGTGACTGGATTTGGAATGAAAAGAGATCCAGGGCATTCATTCTATACATATGTGCCAAAATATCTTCAGCATGGTCGCTTAAAAGTATTACCAACGCAAGAGTAAGTTTCTTTATCCATTACGCATGTTAGCTAGTCAACATAATCACACTGAACAAAGGAATGTGCTGAATTATATTTTAACTTCAATCTTGTTCAAAATCCAAAATCCAAGGGGGTGTTGCCGTAGAAATTTGAAACAAACAATTCTTGTTTTCACTTGTCATAGTTTTTCTGTGGTAAAATGTTCTGCCAATATGCTGGCACGATAAAATTTTCGATTGGATAAGCGTTTTCAAACAACTGTATTATTTTTCAAATTACGTACAAATTCATATATTATGTACGTTTTTAACGGCCTCATAGAAACAGTACATGTGATTCTTTTCAATATTAATTTAATAATCAGAATTATTTTTATTTCTTTTCATACCACTCGTATTTCAGGTGTATTAAGGCAACACAAATAATTAAAATAACACGACCGGAGTCAAGATTTACATCGAGAATGATTTGTGCGAAAAGTGCAAATGTATCAAAGTTTGTCGACTCGTGTTCTGGTGATAGCGGTGGTCCTTTGGTGAAGGTAATAATAAATTTAAATTAATTGCAAAAACGTGTTGCATACATCACAAGATTGAACAAATTTGGAATGACAAATATAAATTTGTTGCTCCAATTATGATGTCGTAAAACGCCAGAGCGATTTACAAATTGTCCTAAATAGATTGCATGAAAAAATCGGTTGAAAATTGAGCGGTATTTGTAGCTGCCACTGGAGTTTATTTTTAAGTAAACTAAAATTTCAAGTTGATTATTCAATCTTTTTAAAAACATTTGAATCAGCTTTGAATTTTATATTGAAAGACATGAAGTTTTTAAGGCTTCAGACTTTTAAGACTTAGTTTGAGTAAACTGAGGATCGTAACTCTACTTTTATCACCCTTATTGACACATTCATTTTTTAGGTTGTCGGCGAGAGAAAAAACCGACACTGGATACAAATTGGAATTGTTAGTTGGGGAAAAGATTGTGGAACGAATTTACCTGGATTTTATACTTTAGTGTCATATGTTATGGATTGGGTTACAAGGACAATCAATGAAAACCAAAAGAAATCAGGTGTATATTTGTTAAAAACGTCGACCCTTTTTGAATGGTAGGCCCAATGGGAAAGTTTAGTTTTTCAAGCAGGCGCCACCGTTGATTCACGTCACGTCTCGCCATTCATCAGGGACCCATACGTAACAAAACATGTTTTTGCAAACAAATGTTTTTTACTATATATGTTTTTTGGGTATGAGCTGAGGCGCGGCTCATCTGTGGAACATCTTTAAAAACAAAATACCATTGAGAGATACTACATGTTGCACTCTATTATAGTTGTTAAGCTACGTTTGGGATAATTTCCACTTAAAGAGAACTAGTGGTTACTACATTTCGTAGTACGTCTTTGCTGTTAGGGCTAGGCCAAACCGAAGCATTTCGAATTCGAATCTGATTCGAATATTTCTATGTAAAAAGCAAATTTCTCATTTATATGTGCAGAATTATCCTCCATCACAGAAAATCAAGACGTTTGCAACTACGATTTTACTAATAATGACTATCTTAGATCGTGTGTCATCAACTAACGCAAAGCCTTCTGGTCCCAAATATAGCAGAACCTTTTATCGATAAAATGTGATAAATCTACTTTAATTTGCAAATTTTTGTTCCGATGATCGAATTGCGACTAATTCGAATACCTTGTGCTTCAAATCACCGAATCAAATTTCCCAGTCTTACTTGCTATATGAGCGAGTTTCTGTTGGTTTTCTTTAGTCGCTACTTCCGTTATTGCTTAGAATAAAATATATTACCCTATAAACTAGTCCGTTGCCTTGGCGACACGTCAAAGGTCAATGAGTTATAATGTGACAGATATGAACTTGAGACATTAGTTACAGAATTTCGCACATTATGTTTACTTTGTTCGTTGATTATGAATTGATTCTTATGATTTCTTTTTTATGTACTTGTTGCAAATATTCAACCTTTCCTGCATGAACCGCCCTTGCTCGTTGTGACAAATAAGTTTATCAACTACAGAATGTTATTGTTGCAATACTCTTCTATTTATCAGAAACAACCAAACAAATACCTATGAACGAGACTATTTCTGAGTGTGGAAGAGTTGAAGACAAATATTCAGCAGGAAAAATCAAAGCGATACCCGGAGAATGGCCGTGGCACGTTCACGTTGAGATTTCAACAGATAAATGCGAAGATACTGTGAGTTTTTTTAATATTCTATTGATTTTTTAATACCCATATATTAAGGTCTTTCCAAGTCAGAAATATTTTATTTTCAAACAAGCCTTGTTAAGTATGAGTCACTGATGGATCGTGCTACCAAGGCGCGGTCCATCAGTGACGCATGCTTGACAAAATCAAGTTCCTGATAGAAACGACGAGTAGAAATGATTATTTTTGTATATTCAATATTTATAGCATGGAATAAGCTTTTTCAAAAGTAGGCTACACTCTTAGTTGTGTATTGTGTGCAACTTTTCATAATATAGTTATAGATCAGTGTTGGGAACGCCTCAATTTGAATCCTAAGCCAAATAGAGTTGAAGTACGCAAATACGTAATACAAGCAAATACTCGTGACTCGGGAACCGATTCGAAACACAGATCATTCGAATCAATGGTGAAAGAAGCTGTAAAATGAATTGAAACAATATTTCTACAATAATTTTTAAGCAAATTATTTATGTTCTGAGGGATAAGGTGTGAATAGCTTTTAATAGTTTTATTATTAGTGATCAGTAGCCATATTTCATGTTTGTGACTCGAGTCCAAATTTTACCAAAATTTATTTCTAAAGTCTCGAATTAAGTCGAGACTCGAGACTCGAGTCAGTGCAATTTCAATTAACAAGTTGAGTCATGCATTTACGAGTCGAAAGTCAAGTCAGCGGACGAATTTCAAATCGATTCAACAACAATGACGAACTAATTTGCCAATATTGGCACTTTTCACTGTGTATGCCCTCTCAGAATCATCAATATTGTGTTACCACCGCAATCACGTCCACTAGAATAGGCCTTGGGGGGGGGGGAGGGGGGATGCGACAGCAGACGTGTTTTTTAACCTAATAGGTAACGTTAGCTAATTGTTTGAACGGAACTCTTTTGTTGTTTAAAGATGAGAATCGAAAAATACGATTCTGGTTCCGGATCACTAATCAACAATAAATGGGTGCTGTCGGCATCAAGTCTTTTTGCTACAGATATTGAAAAAGAAGGGTGTGTTATACTTATTCTAGGTGAGTAAGATAATGCCTTTGAATAAGTAATATTTCCGGAGAAAAGATGGTGCCTCCAGTTCTTTTCATTTCTCCTGCCTTTTAGGCTTACACGGTTTGGTATATACGAGAATAATTTATTATCACAACAGAATTGCTGTGGTTGCGGACTTTGAAAAATCCCTGTGTGATATAAGAGGCGACTAAAAGGTATATAAATCAGGACATATACCACTCGCTGCATTTTATCTTAGTGGTTATGTCCCCTGTAGACTAGAGTGTAGTTGCTGGAACTTCAATTCCACCAGATTTATCCAAAGTAGGGTTCAAGCATCGCCAGTAATCGAGTAAGAAAACAAAACGAAAATTTTGGACTGGAAGTTTCTATATCACAATCTTGCGCATCGGTCATTAACCATCTACAAATCGCACATATTTAGCAAAATTATTTTTTAAGAGCATTTGTACTTTCATCTTTCCTGTAAAAAGTACTTGATTAATCGGAAACTTCTTTTCCCTTGAGTCAAATAATTTAATACGAAAATAAAACTGTTTCAGGATCAACGACAATCCTGTCACCTTCCAAAAATGTGAGATATTTTCAAGCAGACGATCTAATTCGTCATCCAGAATATAACATAAGATCAACATATGATAAGGATGCTGCATTGGTAAGAAACTCAAATTCGTTCGAGAGGTTGGATAAATTATCACTTGACTTACATGTAACCAGAGTTAATGGCGACCTTATACAAATAATCAGGTATTCATTATGATAATATATGAGATTCAAACGTCTTTAGAACCATATAACGTGAGGAATAAACTACCGACTTATATAAATATTAGTGGGCGCCAGACTGTATCTACAACATATGCGTTTGGTAGAGCTTGGCAATTCAAATCTTCTTATTCAAATCTTCTCCTGGACGGCAAATTTTTCAAATTTGATCAAAAAACCCAATCTATAGAATTCAATATTTTGATAATTGAACAAATATCAATGATAAAATTGAGGCATTTGTTCTTTAGGCAGAATTAGCAATTCGAAAAAATTATCCGAATCAGATTCGAAATACATACGCTTTGATTTTTTCCAGACCCACTAGTTATACAAAAAAATGTACCCCAGTTCACTCTTATTAATATCGTCATAGATACGCCTAGGGAAACCCATGAAACTTGTTGGAAATGTATGGGTTGTGGATAGGACTCGGACTCATGGAATTGTAGAATACACCGATTTTATTCGACCAGTTTGTCTACCTTGTATTAATGATTGCGGAACATCTTCCTCTTTCACTGATGCAGAATGTAGAGCTCATGGTGAGTAAGCACGGGAATCTATTTTATATTCGCCCAATTTTAAAATATTTTGTAGTATAATTCGCTTTAAATTTACTAGTGTTACATTCAGACAAAAGAAAATCCCTGCGTCAATCATGATGACATTATTTTCACCCAATTTCTTTCAAATTTTCCACTTCACAGTCACAAGCATATTTAACACGTACTAGAATGCCACTATGCTCTCCACATACCTATTGCCGAGCAAAAAATGTAAAATGGCATCTTAATAAGTCTTTTTAAAACGTATAAAATCTAAACGTTGCCTCTCGCAGCCGTTTCCATTTTTAGCCGTGCAGTTTTTTACGATTATAAATTCCCTTTTCATTTTATTCTCTTGCGACTCTGGTACAAATGTTAAGCTGCTGTTTTGGGTCATTATACGATGCTAAAAATGCTTGCGGTGCCCGTTACCACAGTGTATAGAATACTGCAATATTTCCGAACCTACAAATTTGTTGTCCCGATTTCCTGTTTAAAATGCAACTGGTAGTGCCTTTATTGAACTATCTTGGGAAGTTTTGGGATATTTTGCAGTGCCTTAACTATTTCATTTTACGCAGGAAAGAAAATTGCTTCAATGTTTTCTCCGACAACTGGAAGTAATGCGGTTATGGTCGGAATACAAATGAAAAAACCAGAAAATGCTTTTAGCGTTGAAAATCGACTTGAAAGAAATGTAGTGAGATTATTAACGAAACAAAGGTTTGATAAGAGCAGAATATTTTACTACTGACACCTATACCTGTCTGGTCGCGTTTTGGCAACACGGTTCATCGTTGTCTCATGCTTGATCATAATTCAGATTGAATATGCGCGCAAATTTTATTTTGTCCAAGTACACTATAACTAACGCACAGTAAATTTACTATTCATTTGCAGTAATTGCAGATTTCCAATGTTAAAAATCGCCAGGCTGATAAGATTTATGCCAAGTATGGGCTGTTGATTGACCGCGCATAGTAGTTGCGCTCCATCAACGACCCTTATTTGGCAAACAAGCCAAATCTACAATTTTATTTCAATACCAGCAGGTAAAATCACTGTCATAAAGCAGTGGTTTTACTGAACATTTTTACAGTTTAGAACCTAAAACTCTTTCTTTTACTGAAGATGCCGAAAAGAGCTGAAATGGTTGTTTCCAAGTGGACGTCAGACAGATGCAATGATATGTAGTATGGGAAATAATCCGAATGCTCCGTGTTTGGGTACAGGAGGTAGTACTTTAGTGAAAGAGGTGAATAGTGATACAAAAAGTATACCAATCAATAGTTCCAACAGGCGTTTGACGCAGCAAAATTATAAAATGAGCGAAATATTCTGCAAAATCTGTCTGAATGACAAAAAAATATTGGTGAAAATAACTAGCATTTCTGTGAGAAATATGTGAGAATGAAAAATTGCTACACTTAAATATATTGGATTTATAACACACTGTACGGGAAAATACCAGTTTTCAATATTTGCTATAACCCCATGTTGGTATCCATCCTTGTGACAAATCCCAACCTAGATACGCTATACATTAGTTCTTAAGGAAATAGTGTAGAAATAGACAAACGGATGGCAGTGAAATTTAGCATGACTAGTGGTGCTCAATATCTTCAGATTATTTTTAACTATCGTTCTTCAAAATTGTAATTCAGTTTGGCTGTGAGCTAAAAGGCGCATTGGTTAGCACACAAAATTTGTGAAATGATTGATATTTAGTTCAAAATAAGTCCGTTCAATAGGAACTTTTTTATTGAAATAGTATCTTTCATTTCATTAATTTCAATTTTCATTTTTCTCATGAAATAGTCAGTATTTTTATTAGCTTTGAGTTTCTTGCCATCTACAGGTCGAAAAAGACGGTAAAACATGCTGGGTTCAATTAGGCATTGTTTCATTTGGAGGAATATGCGGTGAACTCAAACCAGATTTTTACACTGATGTTACAGCAATACAGGACTGGATTCAAAATACAATATATCCCAAAAGTAATTATAATATTCGTAATATATATATAATATATAGCTAACGTTATCTGTATAAAAAAATCGCCTGCTTAACTATATATCTTCAAACCCATGCATACGTGGGTATGGACATTGGGAACGATTATATATGCGATAGATCACAGTTCTTCCTTACCCGCGAGCCTAAAGCTAAAAATTAAGCTAAAAAATTAAGCTAAAAAGACTCTCCATACGATTGTGCAAGATACAAACTTGAAATTGGCAATACAGTTTCAGAATGCCTCAAATTGTGCTTTGAAATTTGGTTTCATATTTTCAGAAAAAATGTTTAATTGAATGTCGAGACGCCCAACGTAGGTTTAATTCCCTTGAACAATAACCATGTACAATAATATCAATCTGCACTACGATTCTGCAATTTGGTTAACGAAACCTTTGGAAGAGCTTCCTCAGACACCGGTATCCAGTTATCCACGCGTTAAGATAATTGTTAATAGAATCAAATCAATAATTTTTTAGAAACAACAAATGTCCTTTTATTGATGTATCTATTTTCCAACATTATTAAAATCAAGAAATTTATAGCTATAAATTCACTTATAATGATGTAAACGAAGTGCAAGAAGAATAATTCTACATATTCGCGATGTGTTCTTTATCAAGGACACAATTAAATTTGACCAAAATTCAAATGTTTTTGTTGTATTTTATTTTCAAAATGTGGTAAATAAACTTCGTTTCCAGTGTCTGATTCTAGACTAGTTCGAACAATTAGAATGTCGAATTGATTTGACTCGACTTGTAGTTTACTCCACAAAGCACGATTTGTTGCAAATTTTCTTTTTGCCGTAAAGAGAATGATCAAGGGTCATTCATTTTTTCAGAACCTTCACCACCAATAACAACCACAGTATCCGAGAAATATCCATGTGGGATGGTAGAAGACAAATATACGAGTGGAAAAATTCGAGCGATACCAGGAGAATGGCCATGGCACGTTAACATTCACGTCATGGAAAGGTGTAGTAGTATCGTAAGTCGTTGTTATTATTTTCCAGAAGTTTGTTTAAAGCAATTATATATTATATACTGAATATACTTCAATGGAATCGATTCGAAAAATCCCATCTTAAATATAAAAAAACATCCTGTTCATGATTTACTTGATCCAACTCCAGGCTGATTTGCTTCAGATCTAGTAATTTTGTTTCGTCTAACATGACCCATAGATGGACCGCACCTTGGCACTTGGCAAAACGTGTTTTTACATCTATTTTCGCATTTGGCAATTTAAGCAAACGATAAGAATTAGGACATAGGCATAGTTTATTCCTCTGACACCTGTCTCCTTATGTATCAGCTGATATTCACCTCTGTCCAACGTGATGTCTTTTGGTCAAATGCCAAGTATTGATGAAAGTTGGTCATTGCATCGAGCTGGTCGTTGTCTTTATGCTGTTGTCGTAATGTACCTTTACAAGTAGCTAATTCTAATTTCGAGGCACTGTCAATGGGTATTTTCTTGCTATTTCGATTTTCGAATTTTCATACCCTACATTAACAAACGGGACAAATTTCCCCAGTTGCCTATAACGTCTTAAAAAAGAGCGCAGTTCGAGTGAATAAAAGTATCCATAAAAACTAGTTAAAATATACTTTCCAGCGTTTTCGAACTTTTTATCTCAAGCATGGGCACCATCTGATGGACTCCGCAGTGCGTTCTGTCACGAAATTGAAAGGATTTTGCTATCTGGACCATCTGAATGAAATAATTGAATAATTTAAAAATGTATGCCCTCTAAAAATATTTTCTGGAAGCATCACAAATTCTGTGAACAAAATATGCCTTATCGTCAACATATTATCAAAGCGTTCCATTGTTAAACTGAAATTTTATATTTTTTTTAAAGATCAAAGCTGGCCCAGGTGACGGTGTTGGCAGTGGATCATTAATCAATAAACATTGGATTTTGTCATCAGCCAGTCTCTTGGCTAGTATTATGGATGATGCACCATCTACTGTTGAGGGATGCGTGGGAATTACTCTAGGTAATAACGAGACATCATAAAACCTTCTATATATATTTAGGAAGTATGATTAATTTAGCATCTTTCTAGAAAGTCTTGACTTTACAAAAACTTTTGGGAAAGAAAAAACGTGGACGTGTTTGGCTGACCGATTTACTTAAAAATCCATTTCTCTTGAGCAAGACTCTATACAAGAATCCACCTATAAATTAACAGAGCTGGTGTTATTGGAATTATATAATCTTTTCGGTTCGGTCGAGCATACAAGAGCTATTACACCCTGGATTCAAACTATGATTCCAAGATAATAACCACTAGGCCAATGTGCCCGTTATAATACCGGTACGCTTCTAATACTATTTTGGTTGGTTAGCTTTACAGTTTGTGCCGTGCCTGTAACCAAGTTATTGATCTTTAGGTTGAGAAATAGGCAAGGATATAAACCCGATTTTACAGGAATTTAAACTCAAGATCTTCAACCTCCTCCGCCAAAATAACAACCACTGATGAGGTTAACAAAATTAACTCGTAGTGAAGTTCTAGCACGATTCAAAAACGTTTTTCATTGTCGGCCATAAATTATCACTATTAAACGTAAGTGTCATAACCGTTTACTCGAAAATGAACTATTTCAGGAGCAACATCTTTCTCGTCAACGTCAAAAAACGTGCGTTATTTCCAAGCCGACTATATTATTATTCATCCTGATTACAACATTATTACATTTGATAACGATGCTTCATTGGTAAGAAATTGAGTAGAAACTTCAAATCAATGAATCTATTGTACTATAAGTCTGATTAAAGATACAGTTTATGTATTCAAGTAAAATTATGGAAGCGGGCGGATAAGTTGTTATTCACACGTAACCGAGCCAACATTGAGACGCGGTTATCTTCGTATATAAAAGGAATGTTAGGCATCACTGACATTGAATTCTAAAAATCCGCTTTTTCCAAATTCTTCATTTTAATCGAACTAAACATTAAATCATTCGGGTTAGACAAATGACACAGTCCGAATCACTGTTCGAAATTTATTACATAGATTGAATAGTGTTCCAACATTGCCGATATAAAAAACTGCTGATATTTGATCACATAACTTCATTTTAAATTTTGGCATCTATATCGTGATTTTACTGAAAAATCATTCAATATAAGAATAAGCGGAAACGAAATTACTTTCAGTCTGAATTCTATATATCTTGTTGAGTGTGTGCCACTGGGAGCTTTGATGATTATATTTCTACGAAGTATGGACGGTATTAATCAATATCGTCAAGTAAAACTACTGTCAGAGAGTGACAATTTTAAGGCATTTTTGTTACAGGTGGGTACTATTGCAAAATTATGATGAATCCGTCTCAACACTTCAAACCCTGGTCTAATGTTCACATTTGCAGATACGTTTAGGAAAGCCCATGAAAGTTGAAGGAAATGTCTGGATTGTGGACGGCACCCGCCGAAATGGAATTGTAGAATACACTGATTTCATACGGCCAGTTTGTCTTCCTTGCATTAACGATTGCGGAACATCTTCCTCGTTTACTGATGCAGAATGCAAAGCCTACGGTAAACAAGCACTGAACCGTCTCAAGTTATTAACTATAGTGGGTAACGGGGTCAGGTCGAAATTGGCACAAATGATAGTGTGAATTGTAGGATAAGATATCCTTTCTATACAGCCCGTGTACTTGACGTCAAATGCACTGTTTAGTAGCGTTGGCAATTTTTGGTAAAGGTGCATATATACCAGTATAAGTACAGTAACTAATATATCTAGATCATTTTAAGCACTTTTACTTGGTTTCATGTATATCTGATTTACCGAGCCTTCTGGTTAATGTTTACCTAGTTCATTTATAAGGTAAATTTACTTCATTTTTAAATGATTTGTTAAAAAGTTACCGGGTTAAAAAAGTAGGCGTTGCTTCCCACTTCTGACACCATGTTGCGTTTCTCGATATTTGTGTTTCTATACATAAACTTCAATTACAACCGGACTTTATTTATTGAGAACAGTGACACAACTTAACAAAGACGTGGTAAACATATAAGATAAACAGACGTCCACATGCTAGCACTGCAAAATAGTAATAGTCATAGAGACGAATTGATGTATCGCAATGCGTCGCGACAATTAAGGATTATCGCGTTACTCATCAAGGAGTAAACAACACATTACGTCACGGTACCTAGTATGAGGAACACAGTAAATCATGATTTCTGACAATGTTTTTTTGTATATAGACTATTCAGTTGTTTCGATCTTGAAATCAACTGAAAATATCCTAAATGCAGCAAATTGGTGATTACCTAGTTTGCCTCGTTTTTAGCATCGGTACTACCTAGTTTTGAGAGTGAAACTAGATTACCTAATAATGCTTACCTAGTTTTCTGCTTTTTTTTCGCCAAAACACCGGAGAGTAAAAATCGAAGTTGCTGACACGATTAGGCATGTTTGTTGGCAGTCTATCGTAATTCAAAGATTTGCTGATATATTTTGTACTAATCCCAGCTGTAAATGATCTTTTATATTAATGAAGCCAGCACACCAGAGACACTTATGCAGGGAGAAATATTGCAAAACCAACGTGGTTTCATCATAAACCAACGATTCATCTCTTGTCTCCTATATCCAGGAATCAAAATAGCTTCAATGTTTTCTCCGACTACTGGAAGCAATGCAATGATGATTGGAATAAAAATGAATGATTTGAAAAATATGCTCAGTAAAACCAATCGACTAGAAAAAAATATTGTGCGAATTTTATCAGAACGAAGGTAGGCTATTGGGAACTTTTTCAACAAGCGTAAAATAGTCATTCCAATAAAACGCACAAGTTTATGATGCTGAAACAGCATCAAGGTTTTTGCTTGAATGTTTACTGATGTTTGTTCGTACATGGGCGATGGCCGAAGAACGGGTTTCGAATCCAGGGTATTCCTGACCCATTTATCGATTGAGGCAAATTAGCACACGTAAGCAATAATAATTCATTATGAAATCACATGATCGTCTTCCCTCTTTTGTAACAGACTTTATACTCGCGTGCCTGAACACCAAGCGGATTTTTTTACTTCAGTCTACCGAACAAAAAATTCAGGATCATAATAACTAATTCTTAAACACGCGCAGTCAATCACTAACTATTCTCTGTAAAATTGAAAAAAAAAAAGATTTTGTTCCATTTTATGGTAGGCACAATTGAAAGCAATTTTACAACGGAAATAACTCGCAAATTATTTGAGAAATATATGAAAAATACTAGGTTCTTCGTACAATTAATTTTTTCAACTGATTGAAGCAATGTCAAAACGTAGATAAGACTTTTTTTACTTCACGGCGGGCAGCTTTCAAAAAAACGGAATATTCAAAAATACTACATTAGAGATTCTCACTGTCATTTAGGTATATTATTTTTAGGAGGTCGTCAACGACCAGTATAGAATCCAGAATTTTTTAGTTCACGCGCTACCTGGATTCTATTTCTACATCGATGCACTAGTGTTCCAGTATTGTTATTTGTGTATGATCGCGCCCTACCGCTATATTGTTACATGCCACAAGGAATACACCGTTAGTTTATTACAAGCTATTTGGATTTCAGCTATAGAACGCGTTACACAGCTCAAGTTTTAACGTTAGAACTTGACACGTTGCTAAGAATCTATCGCCGTATTGTCACATTTTACTTATTTACATTTACATATTTACTTATTTACTTACATATTTACCAGTTTCATATTTATCAACTTGGTCATATCCTTTTACCTCAAGATGCAAAGAAGAATACAAAAAGCTTATGCCCGGTACGAATTTGACAGATTCGACGATATGTAGTATGGGGAATGATCCGGCCGCTGCTTGTTTAGGTACTGGAGGTAGTTCCTTGGTTAAAGAAGTAAGAACCATTATTGTCTTGTTGTCTTCTGAAAAGTCTTCTGATGACGAAATCCAGTGTTTATTGATTAATGATCCGAAAGTCCGCAGATTCAAAACCGGCTACCATTTAAGCTGATTCAATGCCTAAAAAATCCCTGCCCGAAATGTCTCCACAAATCAAATGTTCACGCTTTTTGAGCGCGTGGATTGCGAAATACCAAAGCAGGAAAATTTGAGTAAATAAGAGGGAAAGCGGAAATTTTGTGCTGTGTATAATTAGAAAATTTTTAGCCCAAATTCCTTTTGTTGAGTGTAAGTCAGTGATAGATCGCGATGCCGAGACGCATCTTATTCATTTAAAGGTATCTGTTATTTACGATTTTTTAGCCCAACTACGTGTTTCAAAAATTTGATGCAACAAATATTACTACTAGCAGAATATTTATTGAATCAATATTTCATAGAATGCCTTGTACCATTTAAACATCATGCTGGTAAGGATAGGCCGCTGTCACAAAAATGCAATAAAATTGTCGGTCTTAATTTGGAAGTAATTTTTGACTATAGTGATATTTAAATGAATTGTAGTATCAACTTCTTTGACCAAGTATAGGCTGTTGATGGAACGCACCGTCCAAGTGTGGTCGATCAACAGCCCAACCGTAGTATGCATATAATTACATCTACAGATAGAGAAAGACGGCAAAACATGCTGGACTCAGTTAGGCATTGTTTCATTTGGAGGAACATGTGGAACGTTCAACCCAGATTTTCATACCGATGTTACAGCAATACATAGTTGGATCAAAAATACAATACAAAGCAAGTTTTTCATTATTTCTTTTTTACTGAACGGCATGCGACTACCATAGGTGAAAACAATAGTTGATCTATAAATAGTGATATTGATATCTATATTATAATATGATACATGGCTACTAAGTCGAGCACTTTCATATTATCCTATCAAAGAAGGCGGAAATGTATGCTAAAGAGAATTTGTCCAGTATCAGAGTACCAAACCCATTAAAAATTGATCAGAGTTGATAAAAATTTGTTAATCGTAGAAGTGGCAGCTTCACATTAATCTGACATTATCGATGATGTCGTTTTTTATAGAAGTTAACTCTGAGCCTCTTATGACACGCAGAAAATACTTTTAGACTATTCTAAAGATCGTACAGGCAATGTTATATCGGAGTTGAAATTCAGAATATTATGATATCATTTGCATAACTTATGAACAACTTTGCAACTTTGCAACTTCCACACAACAGCACTATTAATAACTTTATTTTTCCTATTTTCATTTATAAAATGTAGGTTGTATACGTACGTGTTAGCCACAACAGGTCTATTCTCCCGCAATACATGAAATATGTAGAATTTCAAAATAATTATTCCAGTCTGTCCCCGTAGATAGCCTTCCTATTTTTGTGTGTTTTTTCGAATTATTTTCTCTGGCCTACCTGGGGACTTACACCCAACAAGTGTTAAACACGGAACTTTGTAGTGAGTGTGTATACGTTTTTATGTTACAACTACCTGAGAATTGCTATGCTGGAGGACAAGATCGGTGGTGAAACGGTCAACCATCTAACCCTCGTCTTTTCTGACGCTATGATCGCACTCAACTGAATGAAACACCTTGGCTAAACATACTATTTTATGTTTCATCTCTAATCTAATGATCCTATTTTATATATTGTAGTTACTTGTGGAACAGTTCCTATTCAACCAACATCACCCACTGGACACAAAACATATCCAGGACAATGGCCTTGGAGAGCAACCATATTTCAAAAAACTACAATTAAAAACAACGTTATAAATGCCCGAGGGGTAAATAATGGATATTTTAAAAATTTTAATAACCTCTGTCTTGTGAAATCTTTCCGTGATAGGTTATGTTGAGTGCACGCTGTATTTTATGAAAATTTGCAAAATTGAATACCTCAGAAATAATTGTGCACATGTTTTCAGTAAGCTCGAGTCACCGATGCATCGTGCCGACGAGGCGCGGTCTGACTGTGGGTCATGTTTTAAGAATTTGAACTTAATATACGACATTAGTATACGACATAACATTAGGCATGGTACACAAAATATTCAAAATTTATCAAAGCGTGATTGTCGGACGAGCAACTTGAAGAAACCAACTGAACACATGGCTTGCATATTTGCATTTAACTTCTTCTCTTTTTTTCTCAGATATCAGGGGTACCATTATCAATAAGAAATGGATTTTATCTTCATCGGCTATCTTACTTTATTCACCTTGTTCTACTTGTTTGATCATTGCAATGGGTTAGTTGTCTGTGTGTTCATTGTCAAATATAATCTATAAGTCACTGAGTAACACGCCTCAACGGCGCGATCCACCAGTACCTCATGCTCAACAATTTTTTTACGCAATTTTTCTAACAGTGAAAAAAATAAATTAGAACTTTCAAATTTGAATTGAAACATACAAGCGACTGATTTTTTTTTTTTGATAATTGAGCAGATACCAACGGTGAAATCGGGACATACGTTACTAAGACGGAATTAGAGACTCGATCCCATTCGAGAAAATCTTTCGAATAACACACGAATCAGATCAATCAAACTAGACCAATTTGATTAGATTCGGCCGAATTGAACAGTAAATATCCTTCCGTCTAAAAATAAACTGTGTCTTTTTCATAAGTAAAAATGCATCGCTCAAGGGAGTAAATAGTTGAAATATGACACGATGCTGTTTTACAGGCAAATAAACAAAGGGAAGACATAATTGACATAATTGTTGAGATAGAACTTGAACTTCTGAAACAAGAAAGCCTATTTGACTTTGTTGGTATATGTCTATATGATGTGCCAAAATAATTGTTTTAGTACTACTATTACTATTTTAAGTCTACTATTAGCCAACTATTCTTCTTAATTTTAATGAATTTAATTGAGGCCTTTTTCCTAGGTATTACCTCGTTCCCGGTAAATGTTAAGGTGATGCCAGATCATGTACAAATTTACAGGTCAAGTCAGATAATCGTCCATCCAAAAAATTCTGATTCGGAATTTGACGTTTTATTGGTAAATTCTTACATTGAATCAACGATTTATCTGAATTTTCTAATTTTCAGAATAATTTGACGACCAATAAAAGAAAAAATTCATTTCAGATGCAACCTTTTATTTTTAGCTATTTTTAAAGTTATTTTCAGTTAGGTGCTTCTATTAAACTTGCGACAAGAATCAAACTTAAAACGAAAAAAACTTGCTGGACAGGATAGCTGAAAAGTTTCAGAATTTTCAAAAACATCGCTTTCTTCATCTTTTGATTTATATAATTTATGCAACAGTGACGTTATCAGCGCCACGTCTGACAAATATATTGAGTTTGTGATTCGTTTGTTCGGAGTGAAAGAATCTCGTTTTTTTTTCGTGTGTCCAGAATATTCATCTCATTTTTTGGATAGACAAAATGATTTTCGAGTAGCAGTATTGATAATTTAAATCTTTTTTACAGTTTTGGTTGCTACCGGACACTCACAAAAACACTCAACCCAGAGTGTAATAAATTGAGTAGGCTCGGCCGGATCGGAAAGTTCACTAAACCTCTTTGCCTATAAGTGGTCGCTTCTACAGGTCATGTTTAGGATTGCCCTATGGAATGAATGACTGTAAAAAATAAAATATTAACTTCATTTGATACTACAGATCAAGATTGGTGACCGATTGAAAATAGCTGTCGATATCTTTAAAACTGATGCCATTGAAACTAGCGGGGAAATTGCTTTCAATGATTATATTCGTCCTATATGTTTGCCGTGCATCAATGATGGTGTAAAGAATTTAGTAACGACTTGTGAGAAACATGGTAAGAAAATACAAATTTACATTTAAGTAAAAAGCTGCATGGAAATTTAGTATTTTCATACAGTGAGAATTTGTTTATTTACACTGTAACAAAATTTGCGGTAACATTACTGCTTTTTTACAGTAATTTTGCTCTCTGATATTGAATAATTGGAGGTGCTGTCCATCAACAGCGCATACTTGGCATAAACCTCATCAACATGGCGTTTTTTAAATATTGGAAATATGCAATTACTGGATATGCACAGTGAATTCACTGTACATTTGTCACAGTGCAATGTTGAAAAATATCCCCATAATAAGTAGAGGAACTATCATGAATATCGATATTCTGTAACGCAGCATAATGTACGACAAACGCGAGTTCAAAGGCTACTATGGACAATGTTTGTGGACAGAAACAAAATTGCCGTTTCTTCGACAGTAATTTTACTCGGCGGTATGCTGTATTGACTTTTTTGTCCAATCATGATCCTCATCCGGCGAGTTCCCATCAAACTGTCAATACCTGGACATATAATGACTACTTGTGTCATGCTCTTCCCCTTCGCCGTCATAAATAGTCGCAGAAATGCCAGATAAATAGGAAAACTGCCTCAAAACATTGACAATACTAAAATTTCTTTAGGCGCAAATTTTAGCCTGTTTGATCTCTACACTGTCACATAAGTACAGTAAATTCACTGGTCATTCGCAGCAACCGCATATTTCCAAAGTTGAACAAAACTCCATGTTGATAAGACCTTCGCACCTTTGCGGTGCGTTCCATCAACACCCCGTATTTGAACAAAGAGGCTAATTTTGAATGTTTTTTCAATACCGGCAAGAAAAATTACTCTCAAAGTGATTTTTTTGCATTTTCTGTTGCAGTGTATATATGATAAAAATCTTTAGCAAAATGTACTTGTCCGCACCGTCCATCACGACCTGATAAGTTGATTGTATCTGTTTTGTATTCAAATTCTACCTTCCGTTTTCAAAGTTCTAAATACATCATCGCCGTCATGGGTGTTCCAATAGATAAAATAATTATAATATAATAAATTTAATAATATTTGCTTTTAATGCGAATAGTCTTCACTTTGCAATTCGGGACAACCTTATTTTTATTCTATTCGCCAGGAGAATATTTGGCTCACGATGTCACATCAATTGTGCCAGCATACTTCGTAGGAATTTCTTTTAAAAGTAAACATTTGATTGGAGACGAGGAAAGTGACCCAACAACACTTCTTCCACGCTTTAGCAAAGGGTGAGTGTTTCTAATTATTATATCAGAGTTTTTCGTTTTTTTACGCCTTTTAGTAGCTTTTTGCTATTAAGTGGCCGTTAGTTGGTTCCTTTCAGGCACTGCTTCCAGCCTTGCTCAGAGTGAATTTCTATAATGAAAAAGCGTAGGCCACTGTTGTATAGCGCCGCGAAGTAAAAATGGTTGTCGCTGTAAAGCTCGCGTTGACTGACATAAAACTAGAGTAAAAGTTATTTTTTTGGAAGAAAACACTCAAAATTATAAATATAAAAATAAATAAGATTCATATTCCACTCCAATCTTTGTGTCGACATAATATTGGGGTAAGTTTCAAAAATGGCGGTCACAATTTTCCACCTCTGTATTTCTAATGAAAATGCCGCGTTTCAACTTCATTCGATCTGCTATATATTTTTTGTAAGTTTTGGCGAAAACGTGTCATATAAATTATTTTCTTTTTGCCAGTTTGTTTGTATGTATTCATGTTATTTTTTATTTGTTAACAGTTTCATGATGGGACTAAACTTGGTCCTTGGGATAAGGCTAATGATATTAGAGTTGTTTACTGGAATAAATGTTTTTTCTTATAATTTAGTTTAAACGGTATTTGTAATTCACTACATGAATAAAATATCGTTTCAACATTCAAGATAAATGAAACCGCTTACATAAGACCATCTTGTGATCATTTTAAAACGTAAAATTTATATCATTCATAGCATGATCGAACAATACAACTCAAGATTAATCGGAAAACCAATTTACTTTTAAGCAGAATTGTATAACGAACATCTGACTTTTCGGATAAGAGCATTCTTACTCAAGTCATGCTCTGGTGGTAAACTTTTTAATAGAAAATTCTTGTTAAGTTTGGCCCATAGGATTGGTTACAGTTTTGAAATAGGATTTTCTTTCAGATGCAGACAATCAGAACTAATCAAATCAACTAAAACCATAATGTGTGGTAGACCATCTCGAGCAGATGCCCCATGTCTAGGAACTAGTGGGGATGGCCTTGTGAAACAGGTACGTTCTCTCGTATAATATCTTATTAGATTTCAGTATCCTAGATATTGACAGATTTTTTTTATCTTTAAATTTGCATTCTGACCAGATGTCCTGGCATATGTTATTCAAACTTATTTTCAGATACCTGGTAGCGATGGTCAGCAGAGATGGGTACAGTTAGGAATCAGCTCATATGGTCCAAGATGCGGATCGAAGGATAAACGAGGAAATTTTATCACCAACGTTTACACCGACGTGTCAATAGTAAAGAGTTGGATTCTGAGTCACGTTGGTGGAGGTAACTTATAGGGGAAGGGTTATCAAATGAAATATGTAGGGCCAATTTAGAGTTCATCAGTCCTTACATTTTGGTACAAAAACTATCAAAATCCGTTGAGTAGTTTTTCTTTTATCGCCAAATCTGAGTTAAGGTTGCTGTTGATCTCAGTGCATTTTCAATTCTGAAAAAACGCTGAGATCGACGCAAATTGCATACAACACACATTTTAAGAAAAATGAACACGCGAAATGGTTTCAAAATTCAGTGATAATATTCCATAGATTCAGGATTCTAGTTTGTACTTTCCAAGTGTGTAATGGGAACTAGCTGCCCCGTCGCCTCCATGACGACGCTTTTGTACGAGCTATTGTCGCAAACGTTTTATCCTCCATGCATCGTAGTCCATCCAAAAAATTCAGCAATGTGAGAAAAATTCAAAACTTTTGAAAGCAATCAGTACTTAGGGCTTTGGCATTTCGGTAAAAAAAAAACAATAAAAACTACAATTTAAACCACAAAAGTTAATACCGAGAGTTCCAGGGGTAACTGAATAAAAAAATGACAATTTCATTTATTCAAATCACTTCTATTTTTCCAGACATGCATTGGTAACCGGACACTTCGATAAACAACTTCACATAGTTTCAGAAATATCTCAGTCTTCGAATTTCACTCATTATAGAGTTTGGATTCCCGTATAAAATGCTTCTAGAAAAATTTTGCGTCAAATTATTTTGTTAAATATTACAGCCCCAGTTTATTAATTAAATATTATTTATTGTTAAATATGAGCTCCTGACATTTGTTATATTACAACATTTGGGTGTTGCTGATTCGATAACCTTTGCGTTCCTCGCTCATCCCTCCATATAATAAATATACCTACTTTAATATATTAACTTTCTCTATGAAATATGGTAAAATAAACATCACCTGACTGTCCTGTTAATTTTCCATAGAAATATACTTGTGTCTGCGATAGATATTGTTAGATAGTTATTTCTTGGAGTTGGTTACTTTGGGTTTGATAAGGTTCTATATCTGCGGACACCTTCATGCAGAGAATACTGTTGTTGGAATAGCTCGGCGTTTATCGGGCGTTGATACATTTATCGGGCCTGTTCGGTCGTTTTTTCTTATCCCGAATCTCCCATTTTCACACGCTCCAACTAAATCGTTTCCGATGACCAACGGCCGTGCCATTATTTCTAATCCTGAATGTCCGATGCTCAAGCAATCGAGGAGAATTTATGCATACAACACGCAGCATGCATACAATGCATACAACACAGCCCAATATTCATCACTCGAAGCGATACCCTTTTCATCATTATTGGCAAGTGTTAAAGTGATTCTAGACTGTTTTCGCAATTTGGAATTCACCAGTGGACGGAAGTATGTTTATAGACTGGCCCTACTGCGATATATAAAGTTTCGTGCCGAAAACAATAGGTAAGATGGATCGTGTTTCATGTTATTGCAAATAATTTCGAATTTTGAGAAAACATTTTGCATGTGGCGTATGCATTTTACCTCGTTTCATGTAAATTGGTAAGCCTATGAGGGAACCGCTCCATATGATATTGAGCTGGTAGGAAGCTCCCGACGGCATTTCATTTTCGATTCTAAAGATTCTTTCACCTGAGTTGTCCTTCCATTTTGCCCAAACTGTTCAATAAATGTCTCAATAAATGCACCTTTCCCGATACATGGAAATTGGCAACGATTATATCGACATTCAAAAACCCTCAACTCTCAGCGAATTTTATTTAAAAAATATATGCATATATTCAGTTTTTCAAAATCATATAGGAAATGACATTTCGCCATTTCATAACCTTACCAGTACGGTATTAAACTATTTCAATAGTTTGGAATTACGATAAGGCATTATTAAAGTTAGGATGACACTAAAACTTTTTGTACTGTACCGTACCAGTGTGAACAAAACGTTGTAAATTATAAGACCTCGTAAACAAAAGTCAGATGGTTTGTAAATCATTTTCAACAAGCAAACCAAATGGGAAGTTGATAGTCAAGCATGAGCCACAGACGGAACGTGCCTCGACGGCGCGATCCATCAGTGACTCAAACTGGTAAAAAGGATGTTTTGACAATAATATGAGGACACGATCCATCGCCGGCTTGTACTCGACTACGTGCATAAAATTGGTAACTCTAATCAAGACCGTGAACTTTATATCGAATGTTTCACAACATTTTCTACATTGGTCTTTCACTGACTGAAACGAAAAGATGCTGAGAATACTGTTGTTAGTGACATTGTCGAGCGTTGTGGTTCTTGCTCAAGAAAACGCATGCGGTAAGTAGGAATATGTAGTAGCAGATTGAGAAATGTATGGTAGAGGAAAATGATTCTCCTCGTCGAATTATGTCTGGTTCAAAAGTGAAAGAAAATAGAATGACAACGTAAAAATAAAGAGAATACTTTTTCAGCGCATTAACGGCGCAAACAGTTTCAAATGACTAATAGATTATTGATAAGACTGAATGTCCGCAAAGATGTTGATTTTTTAATGTGGATTTTGTTTCAAGCTATCAAAGTAGATACTTTTCATCCTCAGACAACGAGCGCTGGAGGCGTGGACAAAATTACATATTTTTTTTCATGAGTTTCAATATCTTATTTCCGAGAAGACTGGTTACCTTCTTTGATATAGGCGTTATGCTAAAGGCGTGCTGCCGCTCTTTTTTACCCCACATGTCTTATACGAACCTTATTGCACAACACTGATTTTAAAGTTCAAAGGGAAAAAATTCGTATCAAATTAGGGTAAACATGTTCATGTTCATTCAAAACTATCGCGTATTATTGAAAACGATATTGCCAAGCGCTGATAGGCTTTTTTTACTATTTTCCAAAGTGTTCTGCAATTATATCTCTTCTTACAGTGGCACCATCTTACTTTGAAGCAACCTTCATGCAAGTAAGTTTGTATATCTTTCGTATTAAGAGAGTTGTAATGGTCTTTACCCAGTCTGCTTAAATATCTTTTGTCAAGTATGAGTCACTGATGCATCACGTCGACAAGACGCTTAACAAAATACGATTTCTGGGTGTTGAACGGAGAAAGGGGACGATTGTAGATGAGGAACGGGAGTGATGTGTCAATATTGCCAAGTAAGATATCGGCATTCCTGCTCATGTTGTGGTCGTATACTATACACTGCAACAAAAATGCAATAAAGTAGCCGTTCTCTGAAGTAACTTCACTTTATGATAAAGTAAAAACTATGAAATCAACTTTTTCAACTGCTGTACAGAGTTATGCTCTGCATGGATCTCATCACCAAGGCGGTTTCGAATTTTGGAACTCAAAAATCACTGCAAATTAACAGTAAATATGCTGGATTTGTTGCCACAGAGTACCAACGATACTAAATTATCTGTTCTGGGTTTATTGCGGGATCGTCATAACCATGAATTTTGTGGTTAAGTTTATGACATCATAATTCTCGTCGCAGTGGAAAAATTTCTGAACTAAGCATAGGCTACAATTTTGCAGCCGAATAAAAAAGGATTTAAAAATTGTGTGGGAGGAGCATAATTTAAAAAAAAAACTAATTTTTCATGGTTCGAAATGGTACAAAAATTTAGGTTTCGGCGATTGAGAGGCATTAAAAAGTTGTTAGGGTAAGGCTAATCATTTGCGTATCTTTGGCCAATTTCCTGCGTTTTACGAATAAATCATAGGATTACAATATGTCTTTCAGCAAAAATTTTCCTGTGTTTTGTAAATTTTTTGTTGCAACTACAGTGGCTTATTTTTGTTCGAAAGTTTTACTCTTATCTCTGCCGAAAATATGAATACTGATTGTTATTATTGAAAAACTTTTGATTTAGTATGATCATCTTACAAACTTCTATCGAAGAGGGAAAATATTTTACGATGCAAAAAATGAAAGAGTAAGACTTATCGAAGATACGTCAGAAGGACAATCGCATCTGACCCTGGATATGCTTCTACTTTACAAAGAGGTACTCAGGACAAAATTTAAATAGGATAATGAATAAAAAAGTATAAGTTCTGAAATATTTACTGTGCAATACCGCATTTAGGATGAAGAGGGCGAGTGGCATCATCACGACAACTGAAGAAAATAATGCTTTTTAAGTGAATTAAAACGTAGAAAATTCTGAATATTCGCGATCCGTTAGCGCACAGTAGTTATTGCACTTATTTCATAAATTTTGAGCCTTAAAATCCCATTTTTCCGAATCATTTTTTTGCCTCTCTATTGCAATTTTTGGTCTATTTTATCGTGATATACAATACAATAAACTACAATGAAACGCTTTTTTAGTTTTTGTCCGAAAAGCCCATTTTGACGCCATGATTTACTTACATTTTTTAAGTTTGCCACCCTCGTCTCAAGGTTCTAAAAGCGCCACTGACTATATATTATTACGAAAAAAATGGGGAAAATGGTTTATGGGGATGTTGTTTTTGATTTAAGTTTATGTTGTATAGCAAAATCATGGCGAACCTTTGAAGCCCGTACATTAGAATATCTACTATCCTCATCAGAAATACCTACATGTTCAGGGCATCTGGCCGGGATAACCTGTAGTAGTGTATAGTCGTGAGTACTTCGCCAACGTCACACCGCGCTGCCGTAAGGCAGACAAATAGGAAAACATATCAAATAGTTAATGGGCAACGCGCCCTGTCCCAGTAGCGCGATTTAACCTTTAGTAAACGACCTAAATTTGTAAACAGGGAAAGAACTTCACCATCGAAAGGGAAACTAAAAAATGCCACTTATCACAAACTGAGGGAGAATTTTATCGGATTAAGGTAGAAGAGGGAGATAAATTCGCACAAAATATGATAATCGGAACTGTCCCTGGTGATGGAGTCGAAATTGGAATATGGATCAGAGAAGTGAACACGAACAATGTCGTGGGTTTGTCAGATTTCATATGAAGCCAGATTACCGGGGTATTTGTACCAATCTCACCGGCTTGAGGTCTGCAAAGCGTAGAATATGCTGAATGTTTATCACGCCATTGGCGCAGTAATTATTCCCATCGTGTAGCCAGTTCAAGACTGTACTTTCTTTTTTTGTATAATTTATTGGGCTCAACGAGTGCGAATTTCAGGCTATTTTAACCCGGTATAAGCATACGATAAAACCTTTTTCATTGGCACCCATTATGACGCCGTAATTGATCACATTTATTTTCAAATTATGGGCCCGCTTCCTTTCCAAGGTTCGAAATACACTACTGAGAACGTTAAAAATAGTTGTAACATATGAATAGTCTGTTTTTGTTTGTACGGTTGATTTCTCCGCGGTGCAGTCCATCAGTGACTCATATTTAGCAAAGCTTGTTCGGAAATCCTTTTTCGTGCTCAGAAAACTTTTTTGTCATTTTTAGGAACACATATCACCGAGTTTACTTCGTTCACTTGTATCCCGTTCTATCATTCATTCGATGGTGTGGTGAATGGACGAAAATTGCATTACTATAGAGTGTAAGTATTATGATTTTAGTAGGATGTAAAATCATACCTTTTTTTACAATTAATATATAAGTGTTCTTCGTCTCAAAAATTGCCTTATAATAATATGTTTTGTTCAGTATGAGCATGGTTAAATGCGTTTTATATGTAACTCATGATTTAACCATGTACAAGTCTAGGGCTGGGCAATTTGATTCGGTGATTCGAATCGATTCGATGCACAATTTATTCGAATCAATTGTGAATTCTGGACAAAAACTTGCTGAATGAACTGAAATTGCTGCTTTCGGTGTGATTTGAAATTACATTTTATCTATAAATTTCTTGATGGTCACAAATCAAATTCAAATTCAAAATGATTCGGTTTTGCCCAGCTCTATGTACAACCTAGTTAAGGATATAAGGGTCAAAAACTTTTTAATCTAACACCCATATATTAAAATAACTCTGTTACATATAAACCTCGCTTATAGCAAAATAGCATTCCAACCAGGAATTTTATTATGTCAAGAATGAGCCAGTGATACTTAACAAACTGTGTTTGTACTAAATAAACCGGACTGAAATCTCAATAAACAAATGTGCATCTCACACTCGCAGCAATTGTAAAACCACACAAAATACTTAACAAAATAATAATCTATATTAAATTTGTAATCATAAAAACGTTGCTTCGATTAAAAAAAAAAAACATTGAAACATATAACTCAAATTTAAAACGATTTCTTTTTATTTAAACCATTTAAAGGCACAAATAATTTGATAATTTTACCATTTCATTGAAAATGCTTCCAGATTCTATAATGTCGTAACTCAAGTAACCGATCCTGATATCTTCATGGTACCTGAAGAATGCCTCTAATGAAAACCAGTTCCGACACCGTTGATGATAAGATGACAAGATGAAGATCCTTTTCGAAACCATTTCTTCTTTACTGATAATTTAATTTGTCAATTGTTTTAACTTCAATATAATCGTTCGTTAATTCCAGGACTTGATATTTTCGAATATATGTATACTTTTTTTCAAAATCCAATAAACTTCAATATTCTAAAAGTAATTTAATGGAATACGAGTGTTAAAATAAATGCCGTTTTAAAGAAAATTGAAATTTATTTTTAGGACTAAAACAGCACCTTAAAGAAATCTACCAACAAACATTTTTTATATGACAATAAGCTGCATAAAATATAGAAATAGTAGTGGCACTCCACGTGGGCGGAATAGATTATATTTCAGTCAAAATTGAACCACTACAATGGAGGGCAGTGGGAGTAGTCTCAGTCTCTATCTGTCTCAGACAGTAGAGTGAAAAACTTGTTTTGGAAAAAAAAATCGACCAGCCATGTTTGCTTTTAGACTCTCAGACACGCAGGATATATGTTATGACAGATCAAATCAAAGCCCTCACCCGATGGCCAGAACGTAGTGAGCTTTTATCTCAAAATCGTGATATCATTTATGCGAAACTTCTCTGCAAATGTGTTTAGCGTGTGCCACAGACGTATCTTTCATCTATGATTTGGAAACAATCAGAAATTTTATTTTATTAAATATTAGACACAGATGCACCGCGCCTGAGTGGCGCGATCCATCAGTGACTCAAGCTTAACAAA
Source organism: Styela plicata (assembly GCA_963675895.2). Taxonomy (NCBI): domain Eukaryota; kingdom Metazoa; phylum Chordata; class Ascidiacea; order Stolidobranchia; family Styelidae; genus Styela; species Styela plicata. The sequence goes on from OZ023143.1 coordinate 3,226,244, forward strand.
AACATTTGTGAGAGAAATATTTCTGACTCGGGAAGTAATATACGGTTACCGATGTTAAGTGAATATAAATATATTATGTCAAAGTGCAGTTCATCTATGACACTCCCATATCAAAATAATATTCCTTGTCTTGTTGAGTTGTCAATATTTTGTTAATATTAAATCCCTGCAAAATACTACTAAACCAGTCAGAAAAATATTAACAAAACATTTGTGTTTGGCGTGGGCCACTGATGGATCGCGCAGTAAAGACGCGGTCCATCTGTGGCTTATGTTTGGCATAATAAATTTTTTTGACTGGAATCCCGAACTTAAGTTTGAGACAACAACATGATCTTTTGGTGATTAGCATATATACGTATTAAGAAAAGCGTTTTACTTAATTATCATTTTCCGATTTAGAGCTATAATTATTTCTGTGTTCCCGGCACCATACTTGTGCTTGAACTTAGCTAAACGGCCTATACTTTTGCTGAACCTTAAAATGTGTATTGTGCTCTCAAACAAAAGTTCACTCAGGTAAGAGGTTTAAAGGTCATTGGATGTGGTTGGGTAAACAAGAATTTGACACGAAGTTGGGCAAAACAATTGTTTATCGTTCACAAAAATACTTTACCATAAAGCGCACTTCGTTCGCTAAAACTTTTACACTTATTTAAAAAAAAGATTTGTTGGTTGAAAAAGTTGAAAGATGAAACTGCGAATATCGCTTAATATGCAATAGCGCACGAGAACCACTTTTTATTTTTTTATTTAAATTAATATGCTAAAATTTTTAAATCGTAAATTTTTACTGGCTTTGGGCAATCCTTAACATCTTTTTTGAAAGTAAGTTATGAATAGTTATGAACATAATCGAATCAAATTACAAGACCACAATATCACGTACATGTAGACGCAAAGACATTGAATGAAGCTTCAGAAGTAAAATTAACTAAACATAGCAAAGTGCTTTCCTGATTTAAATTCGGAAACAAAATTTAAATTCTGATTGTATGAATAGTTTTTTTTTCTGTCTGATAAAGGAAAAATATATCGATTAGATATAGAACCAGGTTGACATAAACAGTGGCTTTGACAAAAAGAAAATTAAGAAAAACTGAATGTTGTCAGTATTGTTTGACATGCGGACAGCCCCTAGATTCCACTTATCATTTTCTCTAAAGTTATATTAATTTAATTACGGACAGGGAAGGGTCATTGCAGCTGACTTCACAGATGATGCCTCATCGAACAAACGAAAAAATGAATTGACGCACTTTATTAGAAACTCACCCAACCATAACTGAAAGGGTGGTATATTTGTGATCTGAGAAAAAGTAAACCAAATAGCATATCGTATTATAAGTATGTCTATCGTTCGAGAACATGATACTAATGACAATGACAAATCTTTTTACCAATTCTGCACATAATAACATAAAACGAAGTGTGAATTGAGAGTAACTTTTCTCCAATGATTTGTCAACAATAGTGAAATTGTGGCCATGGATTTTTTGAATATGTTAATGGGACAGTTTTCAATGACAAAAAGGAGAAATTTGCTCTTAATACTCATCGGAAAGAAATCATGAATCTTTAAATATAGATGTATTTTTGTTCGTTGGATCAAGCCATACGCGTTGGATCAATACCAAAACCTTAAATAAAAAAGTAAAAAATAAAAACAGAACTAATATGTAGTCGTTGAATCAAATGGACAATAATCAAATATGGTTGGTAAGCATATGTCCAGCTGTAGATTGATGATACTTCTATTAGACCGTGCATAAGTCCGTTTAAGCTTTCCGCTTAAACCGTTCCGCCCAATTTACTCGGAAAGCTTTTTTCGAAATTTTAATTTTCCATATTTTCCTATTTATCAGATTTCACATAATAAACGTACCGAATGATGATTATCGGCACTTCAAATTCCACAATAGGCTGAGAATTTTTTGAAGTGGAAAAATTTTAAAAGTCTTTTTCAACGACCAGATAGCGCAAATCACTTATATAAAAGAAGGATGGAGGTATTTTTTTTTTGTAACTCCAATATGTAGGCCATTGAACACACTGCTTGCAAAGAATAAGTGGATTGTTATAGTTAGGATATTATTTACCAATGAATATTCGCTTCAATGAACTATTCCGTGTGCAAAAATAAAGTGGCAATGTCGGAAAATTTCCAACCATAATATATTTTTTTCAAGTATGAGTCACTGATGGATCGAACTGACATGGCGCGATTCATCTGTAGCTCATTCTTGACAAAATGAATTACTTATTTGCACAAGCTTCCAAAACATTGTCGTCGTAAGTTTTATGTAAGCGCTACAATATGGTGTCTAGAACTTGGTTTTTCCGAGATTCTACATAATATCAGTCTCACGTACCTGCCTGATAACAACTTTGTAGTTTGCAAGAAGAAGATCTAGGGAAGAATTGCAAAACCTGATCTCTCTGGTCAGAATATCGAAAGAAGAGGCTTGAATTTTGTGGCTTTCTCGTTCTAGTGAATTACAAAACAATTGGTAAGTTGTGAAACCCAAATGAACAAATCAAATTGCCTTACGATAATTTGATGATGCATTCCTAGCAATGAAAAAAGAAACTAATCAGACAAGGAGTATACCACTCATCTATCTCAATTGTTGGTGCTTTTCCAGAATGTGTAAAACAAGTATTAGGTCACAGTTCGAAATACCAGTAGCTGAGTATTACGCCAAAAAGTTCTTTTGTTAGAGCTCTGAAATAAATATCCTTACGTCAACAAAATTATTATAAAAAATACTGTAAATTTACTGTGTTTTTTACAGTGATTGTGTACTTCTAAATTTGGACATTTCCTTGTTAATGATATTGAAGTCAAATATTGATTACTAACTAATCGCATCTCAACAGTATGTTCCATTATCAGACCGTAATTGCCAGAAATCGATTTCGTAATTTTATTTCAACATAACTGGGCTAAATTACGGTCAAATCACTTCAATTTTACTGTTTTTGTGAGAGTGTAATCAAATTTCAATACTATCAAACCACTGAGCAATCACCCGTGTAGGAACGTTCGGATTTTTAAATTCCGTTTAAAGCCGGCAAAACTTTGACCAATAAATGCAAACTTAATTTTGTAGATTTAATTTGGGAAGAACAACGAAATAATCAATTGACCAGCTAAAATATTTATCCAATTTACTCTTAATTTGAGAACACAATTTCAAATTTTAACGGACGCAGCATCAATCCAAACTGTATTTACTTAGCTTCAACAAGACCTTGTTTGCTTTCCCGTCAACAATTTTTCATATGGTTCATGACATTGAAAATTGTGTCAGTTCAATTTCTAAAGATGAATTTGTTTTGCATCGATGTCTTTGCTCAAATCACAAAAACATTGAACAATATCTATTGTTGGTAAACGAACGCGGTGAGCTGTTTAAACAAAAACTGAAAAAAAGTGATAAGTTTTGTTACTTCACGCACGAAAAATTGCAGAAACCGCTATATTTTGGGAAACCTATACCCTTTTTATGTAGAATTTACGTTCTTTTTTAACAAGCATGATTCATAGACGAATCGCGTCTGAAAAACGCGGTTCTTCTGTGAATCATGTTTATTTGAAAATCTAATAATATCTGCACAAAAGCAAATTGCATGCATGAGTGAAAAAAGACAATAATTGGATCAAGCTAAACTTCTTTTTTTTCGCAAAAATCACTCAAAATAACGTTTGTTTTGTGAGACTGCAGTGTGCAAAACTCTTTGACGTAATTCAGTAAGATTAACTGTAATGAGTTTTTTGTTCGAGGAAAAAAAACGAAAAACGATGGTCGAATAACTATAAAAATATATAAATGTTTGGTAAATTTTAGAAGCTAGTATAAATTTAATATACTTTGTCAAAATTTTTAAAATCTTTATCTTTTAAAATCTTTATTGTTGTTTATGGATATATTAAAGTAAATACCAAAAATTCTACACAACAGAAAGTTTGAGAGAAAGCACATCTAGAGTTTAATCACATCGGTCGTTATTTCTCATTTTAGAGTACCACTGTTGCTATGGGCTCAACATTGATGCGGCTATCGAACGCAGCTATTGTTTTTATAAAGAATATAGTGGCCTATATTTTTTGTTTTTTAACTATGGCTAACGGATAAATTGTCGCATTCACAGTTTTAAAACAGGTTTTTTTTAGTCAATATCAACATCGGCTTCTGCCATTGGTTTTATGGTTATCGCTAGCTATGGCGCGTCGCTACGTAAAAACTGTTATCGCTACATCACAAGGTTATATAGAATTCACGATTTTGTTGAAGCCGCTGTAATAAAAGATGTAATAAAAATTTCTCTTACTCATTTTGTTTGTCATTTAATACTTTTATGAATTGTAACAAATCTACAAATTGACTTGTTTTTCGACGTCAAATGTCGTCGAAATAAGCCTGTGTGGATACAATTTTAGTTAAAAATATTGAAAAAAGAGCAATCTGTTTAAATTCCACCGTCGTTTGTTAATATTTTAATGTTACTGTTGGTTTATTCCAGTTGTGGGTTTTGGATGAACCATCTAGCTCAAGGCGTTTCATACACAGATCAAATTTGATTTATATAATCGTAGTCACGTATAAATTAAATACATAAAAATCGATGTAATTTTCTTGTTTTTTTTTTCAAGACAATATATGATTCACACAATTCGAAAACGAAAGGATTCGCGCCTGGTAGGAAATGTTATTATTTTATTCGCTTTCTATGACGTCATTGAGTTAGGCGATATACAAAACCTCTCGAATAACTAAGTTCAAAACAGAACAATAGCGACAGGCTTTTCGTAAACAAAAGCGAAATGGGTTTTCGTGGCTTTATTCGTGTTTTCGATTTCCGAATGAACGTTTTAATATGTAAAGCGAGCGATTTGTGTAAGATAAACGACAAGGGTTTAAAGATACGTAGCTATTTGAGTTGAATAGAGTTTTTTGGTAAAATGGGATAGAATAAAGATGTTAGTATACTTGGTGAAAATATCTATTTAGATTGTTTTACTTAGACATATATCACTGATGTCGCGGTCCATCTATGACTTATAATTGACAAAATAAATTAATGATTGGCTATTTAAATAGTAGATAAGGCCGGTTTAAAACCTATCCCGCGAGTTTTTAAAACGTAGGTTAGTTCTATTGTGCGGTCTTTGTTTTGGTCGTCTATCTGTCTGTATAGAGGTAGTTATTATAAAATATAATTGAAGGTCTTCAAAAGATTTTGGTGTTTGGATGTTTGTTCGGGTAATAAAATGTGGATTTGGTTTTCGATTCTACATTAAATTTTTTTTTTGGTTAGTTCATTTAAATACACGTCATTTCTTTGAAATTTGTAAGACTTTAAAAAAAAATTAACGCCAAGCAATGATAAATTTATTTTTAAGTACGGACTTAATTTGACATCTTTTGAAACTTGATTATACTCGTATGTATTTGATTCATTATGGATACGTATTTACGAACCTTAAACGCTAAAATTGCAAATTTAGGCAAATTTACTTCGTATCTTTCTCTGTCACGAGCAATCGTTTGTCAACAGTCGAATATATCTCAGAAACCGCATCAGAAACATTTTGATTCTGCTCTGGCTTATATAGAATATGGACTTCTAAAGTTCGGGAGTTTTTGCGAATGCATTTGTGTCAGAATAATATGATACTCCGGTTTCGTTTGCGATCAAGGGGAATAACGTTCAATCAAATGTAATCATGTTAAAGTTGTATTTATCAAACATTTTCTGATGACCCCGTCAGTGCCAGTTCCATCTTAATACAAACATGACAGAACGCTTTTGACAAGTATGTGCCGCTGATAGATCGCGCCGATAAGGACAAAAATACTTGACAAAAATAATTTGTGTTTTCGAAAGACAAAAATCATCAATCATCGCATCAAGTGTTGAAACGAAAGTCGGAATGGTCATCATTGACTCATGCCGACCGATGAGAAATCGTTAAAACAGTAGGGTGAGTAAACAGGAAAGTCTGGCGCAAATATTATTTTTTTAATTTTCTGGACTTTTGTGATAAATAACTGAATTAAGTCAGTGTTCACATTATGTTTGGAGCTTTACCAGGAAAACCAGTGCTAATACTGCTAATTTTCCTACACTTTTAGTAAACAAAAGTGTGCGGTATTTCTTCTTAAAAATTAAATATTTCGTCTTTTAAAATCAAAACAAAAATGACCGAATTTCTAAATATTCAATAACTGAAGTTCAATAATAAATAAAATACACTTAAACTTTCTCTGCGATAATATTGTTTCAGCCAAGATATTTCCAAATTCGTAAAAAATAATTTACGAAATGCCGAATGAAGCAACTACTTCTGATGTAAAAGCGAATATCCATAAACCCATTGTCAGAGAGAAATGGGCGAGAAAAACTGACTTTCTTTTGTCGGTTGCTGGAGGATTTGTTGGATTGGGAAATGTTTGGAGATTCCCGTATCTTTGCTACAAGAACGGAGGAGGTAACTTGCTTTACATAGTACAGTAGAAACGATTTTTATTATTCACGACACTCTAGCCACAAAGTTTTATTCGAAATTGTTTTATTTTTGTCTTTCAGGTGCATTCCTTATTCCATATGTCATTTTTATGGTAATTGGTGGAATTCCAATATTTTTCTTGGAAGTTGCTCTGGGTCAGTACACTTCCGAGGGAGGAGTGACGGCATGGAAACTTGTGCCTATCGGAAAAGGTAAACAAATTAGCATTTAGAGGCTCCAAATATGCAAATACAGAATATCCAAATGCCTCATGAAACCTAGAAGGGTTCAACAAGCAGACATCTTGCATTAAAAATATTACTCTCTGTTGATTACTAATGAAATTTGAGATTGTTATATAAACGGGAAAGCTCTGGTAAGATCAGGATATTTTCACGTTGTGTTCCAAAATATCGTCGATTAACAAATAAACAGAAAATGTTCCGAGGTAATAATGCTTGACATTCCTGACTCCCATTTAAAAAAATCATGAAAATAGGTTTTTATTTCCAAGTATGAGCCACTGATGGATCGCGCCGCCTAGGCGCGGGCCATCTGTGACGCATGCTTGGCAATAGTTTTTTTGACCAAGATAATCCACTGGCTTTCTATTCTCAGAAAAAAATCCCTCAAGCATCGCAAAAATTAGGTTGCAGTAAACAAATCTTCAACCCATTTCGCTTCGAAACCAAATGTCAGAGCAAAAAATTGAAAACAAAACTTCCCTTTAACTATCGAAGCAGAAAATACAAAAAAAAAAAAATTTAACTACATGATTCGCGTCTGGGGTTTTCCGTTACGCCCATATGGCATTTGATAAAAATAATTTAGAAAATCTGTATTTTAATTCAATTAAATAGAGATCCAATCAAAAACAGTTCAGATTTTGATTTCTTAAGCGAATACGGAAGAATTCCTGTTTCTTTTTTAGGAATTGGATACGCTTCACTTGTTATCGTGACGTTACTTAACATCTATTATATCATCATTCTCGCCTGGGCCGTGTTTTACCTGTTTCAAAGTTTTACTGCAACTTTACCATGGGCTCTCTGTGGCCAATACTGGAACACGGATTGCTGTGTGCAAAATTTTAAAACCGATTTGAAATACGAAAATTACACGGATTACCTGCTGCCACGTGATGATGTCACTACGATGATGACCCCAACTGCCACACCCTGGCCTAATGTAACTAACGTAACGGAAATTCCAACACTGGGTTATTTCATAAATTTTACAAAGTGCAACGGAAGTTTTACGAGACCGGAAACAGAATACTGGGAGTAAGCTTTATTCTATATATTAACCTTTTTATTGTCATGTTATATACAACATTGTAAAAAATGTATCGTGATGAGCAAAGCTAAAGTTTTATGATAATTTAAACATTGAAAATTGATAAAATAAAAATTTGTATAACTGCTTCATGCACTAATTTTGCATATCCAACAAAGCTGCTCTGAAATATAAATTTCATACGGAGCTACTTTAAAATATAAATCCTGTAAACGATATACCCTGAAATATGGATCGTGCATCAAAGTTAAGTTGAAATATAAATCCAGAAACAAACCTACTCTGAAATATACATCCTGGAAAAAAGCTGCTTTAAAATATGAACCCTGCAACAAAGCTACTCTGAAATATAAATAATGCATCAAAACTACTCTCAAATATGAATCTCAAAAGCAAAGCTACTCTGAAATATAAATCCTGCAACCAAGCTACCCTAAAATATAAATAGTGCATCAAATATACTCTATATATCATGCAGCAAAGCTTACACTGAAATATCGTCGAAAATTTCCACTCATTATATATTTTGAGGAGTAATCCACCGTTGGACGGCTTCGCTTTTACAGAAGATTAAACTTTAAATAAGGTCAGGTTTTGGTAGTTCATTTCTATAACGTATGTTAAGAAATTATATATTTTTCATATTACCCTAGAAATCGTGTTCTGGGATTGTCCGGTGGATTAGATGAAGTTGGATCCATAAGATGGGAGTTAGCGTTATGCCTCCTGTTGGTCTGGGTTGTTTGTTATTTCTGCATTTGGAAAGGAATCAAGTCAACAGGAAAAGTAAGACAATAATCTATCCCATCCAAAATTGACCGACATTATCTCATTTTACGAAAATGGAAATTTATTGTGACATTTCTTTTAGCCGTCATCTGGAATTAAGTCCGGTTCGGATAATTCTTACAAATCGGATCTAATCACGAGTTCTGTATGAAAGCATATGTCACGTTTTACCATGACAATTTGTCGCGATTATAAAAATAAATAAAACTACAGCTACGAATTCGTCAAAATGGATATAAACAACCTGTAAGAGACAATGCACTTTCAATTCAGATTTATTCTCACAGGCCCGAAAGAAATGGTCGAAATCGAAAATATTTTGGGTACAATTTGCCTTCAGTCTACAAATTTCCTATTGTCGATTCAAACTTCAAAGCGATTCGCATCATTGAATTGAATTGTCAAGCTATAGTCACCACCTATATTCTTTATCAAACAACGTTAGGATAAACTTATATTTTTGTAGAATGGTATAATCAGTCTATGTATCTTGTTCAAGCATCTTAGAGGAGTTGTTTACATACGGATCCAGAATTTTGAAAAAAAAAACTGCGAAAAGGGGCTGACATTTTACCGCACGTTATAATCGATTTCAATATCTTACTTGAACTGATAAATATGTATAAATGTGTGAATATCAAATACGAAAAACTTTAAAGTTGGTATTTACAATGTGCATTATCTTTTATACATTGTTTCACTTATTGAACGAAGAAATAATTCATACAGTTACTGTACCATAAAAATTCAACAATTTATAACTTGGAATTTTTTGTCAGTTCAAAAATAGATGAAAGACAGATCACTCGACTTTACCCTACTTAACGACGTTATCTTCTACCATAAACAACGCTAATTGTCCTGAAAGGGGTAATCCTGCTAGAGCCAGGAAAGCATTATATGATGAAGATGAGCGCATACCTGGCTTGAAATATATAACTTCACCACGTTCAATGTATGATCCAAGCCTATCATCGTGCTTTGGGTGCATTACAGAAAAGTTTTTTGGTTTTTGTGGGAAACAAATATAGTTAAACCCATGGTGAAATAACATGCTAAGCCGACCTGGAATTTTTTTTAACAGCACTATGTCTTATGCATCTATATGTGGCCACTGGTATAAGGCCTTGATCAATGCCCTCATATCAGTGGCCCTATCCATGAGTTCCTCTGTTACTCATGCTCGACTTTCTTAATTCCTGAAAAAAAATGATAAAAATTATGAATGAAGTCATTATAGATATTTTTTTATGTTTTGCCGGGGTGCAAGAAAATAAAGAAAAAAACCCCTCAAACGCGTGTATTTCAAAATTATCTCGCTTTAGTAATATCAATTTCTGTTATGTGATTTTGATCTTATCCCGAAAAATGCTTGAACTTTTTATTGTCCTTAAAAGTCGGGAAATTTTCAGAAAAGTTACTTACTCCGAAACTAGTGGATTAGGATTTCTGTGTAGGATATGTGCGTTCGTACTGGTTTTTCTACTTTTGAATCAATATTGTACATGACATTTCTAAGCATTGCTATTGAAAAACATACTAAAATCGATTTTTTTGGAATATTACGGGTTGTTAATAGGAAGCACCGCCGAGATGCGGTTTATTAACATTCCACCTTTCGCATAATTCTCGTCAACAAGGTGGTTTCAAATTTTGAAAATATACAATTACTGCAAATGACCAGTAAATTTATGACACTTTCGTCACAGTTTCGTTCAACTCTACTTCCAGGTTGTTTATTTCACGGCAACTTTTCCGTTTCTCATGTTGATCGTACTTTTGATCAGAGGAGTGACTTTACCCGGAGCTGCGTATGGAATCAGGTTTTATCTAACTCCGGATATGAGTAGACTAGGTGATCCGCAGGTAAGAAATTTATCTCCACCATAAGTCAGTCAAATAATTGCCCAACCAATGTGTGTTATGCATTGGTCACTGAAGGCTTTCCTTTCAGGAAAGATTACTACCCTTTACTGTACTTTGTATAATTACTAAAGAATCTTTTTCCTGGGGCGCAGGTTCATCACATAAAACAGTTTTTTTAATATCAAGTTGGAGTATAATCGATGCTTAAAAATCTGGTACAAAAATCATCAATATCTGTTGGTAGTTTTCCTTTTATCGCCAAATTAAAACCGAGGTTGGGAAAGAAAATTGACGTTTTGCGGAGATTCTGTGAGCCGTGACGCAACTGGTTCACGGGCAGTGTTTGTCTTGTTCCAGACGCTGTTATCAGTGTTCCCCATAATCTCTGGAATTGCCTAGGCCTAAATTACAGCTTCGTCGGTCAGACTGAGGTTATAGTGTTACAGTAATAAGATCTAGGGGTGTCATAGACCTGGAATAGTCTCGGTAGCCAAACTCATCAAGCAATAGTTTGGTTACTAACTACTGAAAAATATTACACGTAATCAACAAGTAGCCAGCGTACTTAGGACTTGGCTGGATGATATCATAAGCCAGAGCTGAATATTAAAAATGTCGCCGTGTCCTAACAGTAGACTACTTCGCATTGCGTGTGCAGTAACGCTATGATAAAACGCAAATTCTTGTACGGTTATCATTGTTGATTTATATGGTGTCTCAAATAAATCTTTGGAAATGACAACTTTAAGCACTATTTAGAAACGCGAATATCTTGTCAGTACGTGAATGGGTGGAAGAATGAGTTGGTTTTCCAGAAACGGAAAGGTACAATCCATGGATGTGATGCAAAACCAGTTCAAAATTGATGAACCTGTCCCTTTAAGTTTCATTCACTGATGGATCGCGCCAATGAGACCATGTTCCGTCTGAGGCGAAATAAAATTCGTATTGGGATATTCCAATCTGATCGCGTTTAAATTTTCATTTTTATCTCTACGACCAAGTGTTTAAAGTTCAACTCGTGGAAGCTTATATATTTTATATCTGGTTATATGCCTCCTTATGTTGTACAAATTTGATATAGTCATGGTATTAATGCAATAAGGGAAAAGAAAATATAAATTATATTCTGAGGCCACTATTTCTTAAATTGGATCACCCTGGCCCAAAGCTCTTAGCAGTCACGTATAGACGGGCAGGGCAAAATATAATCTTTCTTGTTCGGCCTAGTATACACAGGTTATTACGACCTGGGTATAGTGATGAGCATGGATAAACGAACGGACTCGCGGGAACTCTAACCCAATTTTTGAACCTGCTATGCCAACACTACATCTATCATGTTTATTCAATTTCAAGTAAATTCCTTGCACGTTGTGCCTGCTATTATTCCTAAACGTGAGTGCAGCAAATGATGCTGAACTACCGCAGACTTTGTGTGCCTAGCCCTAGTCTTCACACGATTGTCGTTGTTTAAATATTTATTATTCCTCGCAGGTGTGGCTTGACGCCGGAACCCAAATTTTCTTCTCCTATGCTATTTGCTTGGGTGCTATGGGATCTCTTGGAAGCTATAACAAATATCACAACAATTGCTATTTGGTAAGTAAAAATGATGATTCATTGTGGTTCTGAAAATACAAAAAGTCAACGTTATGGGGCGTTAGAAGATGAATATCGACCGAATCACGCCAAAGAATTTCAAGAAATTTATAGCTGTACATCATGCATATAAACAAATAAAACCAGCAGAAACAAATATAAATATGTTGATTTGATGTGTAACTTGGTAAAAAGATCAATGATTTGCACAAAATTCGAGATTTAAGCATGAACTAAGACTATTTTAGTAGATTGGCATAATAGGCCTGTAAACGCGGAAACAGGAATTCAGATGGTTATACTAACTTCACTCTGTTCAGAGGCCATTATTGTCACCTAAAACGAGGCTCTGAGTCAACGGAAGAGTCTTTGGGAAGTTGGGAAAATAAGGAAATGTGAAATTCTAGGTAGGATCATCACTAAAGTCAAAAATCTTCATAATTCGTTGTGTAGTTTTCCCTTTATCGCCAAATCAAAATCGAGGTTGTTATTGTTTTGATAAATATCACGAAAATTGACAAGTAAGTAAAAATAATGATCAAGTTTTTCAAACAATGACAAATTGTCGAATACGATTTTTTTTGTAAATAGTGGTTTTTATGCTTGACAGAAATATTCCTTATGGCGGAATAGTTTTGGATATATTTCGCCCAAACACGAAAATTACGTACGCCAGTTAAATAATCTAAAAATACCAAAAAATAATTGCAAAAGCCCCAAAAGACTGATTTTATTCACTTATTATTATATTTTCAAAAACAGGACTGTATTGCACTGAGTCTTCTGAACTCAGGCACTAGTTTTATCAGCGGGTTTGCCATTTTCAGTGTACTCGGATTTATGGCAACGGAACAGGGGGTTGATATTGAAAACGTTGCATCTTCAGGTAAGAAGTACTTGGTGAAAATCGAATAGCATCAAAAATAAAATCTAGCGTTTTTTTGCTGTAAATCAGACTGTATAAAATTTCAAAAAATATCATTATTAGGTGAAAACCGAACTTATAATAAGCTAATCAATGATGGGTTGCAAAAATTGGTGGAATTTTTGAAATGGTTGCTTGGAAGGCAGAGTAATTAAATTTCACTCCGAGATCTAAATGTGGATCACCATGTGACTGTACACGGACACACGTACAGAATCTTACTTTGACTAGAAATATCATCCAAAAATGGGGAAAATGCACATTGACCTGTCTTCTATGTACGATAATATCTCATACTAAACACAAGGTTCAATCCTTGTTAACCTTCGTACTTTTCATTGCAGGACCCGGACTTGCCTTCATTGCTTATCCAAAAGCTTTAACATTAATGCCAGTTTCAACACTTTGGGCAATCTTATTTTTCGTAATGTTGCTGTTGCTTGGTCTGGACAGTCAGGTATATCATTGTTTCATCAAAATGGAATTTATCTAATTGTATTATGACTAATGATAATTATAATATTGTAACTCCATTGTATACCAGATTTTATCTTAATCAGAAATTTTATTTTGTGACGCATGAGCCACAGATGGACCGTGCCTCGGCGGTACGATCCACCATACTTAACAAATATGCTTGGTCGAATTTTCTGATTGATAATATTTCAAAGCATTATTTGTTTTTCGTTTATATAACTATATAAAAATAGACAAATACAAGTTTCAAATTTTATTGTAATCTGCGCAAATTTGTAACATACCTACTTTTGTCGGAATTTCCCATTTGTAATTATGCCCAAGGCTCAACCTATATTACAGAGAGAAAGATCTCGATTTAGTTTTGTTTGGTTTGGCCTCAAATTTTTTTCGGTGAATCACAAATTAACATCAAACTATCTGTGAACTATAAAATCAATTATTACTTTTTACCTCATCACAATATTACGCAAATTATCAGATGCTGAATTGAGTTTCGTTAAACTTTTGTCATAAATAGGGCTGGGCAATTCGATTCGTTGATGCGAATCGATGCGAAGCGCAATTTATTTGAATCCATTGTGAATCGTTCATAGGGACAAAAACGTGCTGAATAAACCAGAATTTTCATTTTTAACGATAAAATTCGATGATTTTGGTCGATTTGATCAAAATCGATCATATTTTGTCGCTAAAATATGAGAATTGTTGCTGTTAGACCTAGAGTGTGGATTGAAAATACACTAAAAACTATAAACTTCTTGATTTTCACAGGAGACAAGTTGCTATACAAAAAATAGAATATTTTTCATTTACATGGAATTAGTTATTCTATCCGATTCTAAAAAAATATCCGAATCAAATTCAAATTCTAAATGATTCGGTTTTAACCAGCCCTAGTCATATATACAGAAACCGTGGACGGCAAAAAAGGGGGCCCTAAACTCCGAGTAAGAAAACAACACGTTCAAGTTTCAGTATTTTCCCGCTCAAAAAATTACTATAAAGGTATCATTGAGATTGGGTTATCAGAAATACAATCCGTACAAATTTTTTGTACAACCAATATGCTATAAATTATCCCGCTTTTATTTTTAAAATATTGATAAAAAGTAAATATAACTTTTACTTTGGACTATGCGCAATTATATGAAAAATACGTGACAACTTACTACTAACAAATGTAAATTCTTCTAAAAAAGTTAAATTACCAATTAAATAAACATCTTTTATTTTTAGTTCGTTGAAATGGAAGGATTCATTACATCAGTAGTTGATCTCTATCCGGGATTTCTGAGAAAAGGAAAAAGAAGAGAACTATTCATTGGAATAACTTGCATTGTCTCGTATCTGATCGGATTGTTCATGGTGACAGAGGTATGTTATATATATATCTATACAGAAAAACCTTGCTGTAAGAAAACCTTTTTAGGTACGAGTCACAGATGGATCGCGCCGCATGGCGCGGTTGAGCAGTGACCCATACTCTGATCAGCAAGTTTTCTAGGTGTGATGAATAGTGTTGCCATTAGTTTTTTTTTATCGAATATAGAATCACAGCATTTCAAATCGAGGCTCTGTAAATAAGCTATTATAAAAATCAATGAAAAAAATCTATGTTTTTACCCAAATATATTCCAAAGTCAAAAGGAATCACAAGAACGAGTATTTCCGACCAAATTTGTATTCGTTTCTGAAAATGGCGGGGGAAAAAACAAGATGTGTGTAGCATAAAAGGTAATTTTTTATGAAATTTTGACTTTCTGTTTTATGATTATATAGAAGAGTTTACTCGGAGCAAGGGGCCGAAAGTAGTTCCTAAACTACCACTCAAATGACTAAGAGCACACTAAGTGGAAAACATCGCATACAGAACCAAACCATCATGGTAAAGTGCGGGAGTATCTGCCCTCGGCGATGATAAAACCACCTACCTTCTAACCTTTCTACTACCAATTAACAACAAATATGGATATATCCATTAACAAAAAATATTAACATATCATTAAATTTTTAGGGTGGAATGTACGTATTTCAACTATTCGATTACTACGCTGCTAGTGGAGTTTGTTTGTTATGGGTTGCATTCTTTGAGTCAGTTACTATAGCCTACATTTATGGTGAGTAGACTTTTCTTTTGGCAGTATTGAATTTGGGAAGTCGGAGAAGTATCGACATGTCCAAGTTAAAATATCGATATATCGATAATATATATAGTTAATAAATGCTCACAATGCAACATTGTAGTAATTTTTCATACTCAACTCGATTAAATGAATCACCCGAATAATATTTTCAGTCCTTAAAAATCTTTTAAGAGGCGACACGGCGACATGTGTTTTTTTCAAATTTGCTTTTTTTTCTTCGTTATTTATTTAAGTTTATTTTCATTTTCACGTTCATGTTTATTATATTTTTTTTAAATTCTTTCTAATTGTATCATTCTTATTGTTTTCTTCTTATTTCAAATTCAGTTTTTTCTCCATTAATCTTTATTGATTATACTTTTTCACACAAAATATTTCGTTTTTCGCGTGGAGACAGTGGTTCATTCACCACTCACCATACAACACTGTGATCGTAAGCCTTCGGACTAATTTATTTTTCGGATTAAATGTTACAGGTGCTGAGAAGATGTGGGGTAATATTGCAGATATGATAAAATATCGCCCAATACCGATAATCAAATATTTTTGGCTAATTTTCACTCCACTTTTAACCACTGTGAGTATATAAATAATTATATCAATCTAGACGAAAGTTACTTGGAAATGAATTCCATGTGTACTCGGTATCTTTACCAATACTTTTATCTATAGAGAAAATTGAAATGTTGTCAAGTCAAATGTTACTCAAGATTCAGACTCTGCAAAGTTTGCCGCACCGCTGACTCACTCTGTTTATTTTACCGATATTATATTGGTCTTTGTTCAAGGGATCTTCCTGCTCTCGTTCCTCTGAACAAAATTTTTAATTGGTCAACACGATTGGCTACCAATTCGCACCCATTCACTGTGGAGTTTCCACGGTGTCACAAACAGTTTTATGCAGGAAGCTTCTTTCCAAGTCTCTAAACCTTAGAATTTCTTGCCTTCTCGCTGCTTTCCTGATCGTGTCGATCTATACAGGCTTTAAAACTCGCGTTAATAAAAACATCTATCACGTATGGAGGCTCCTAAGTTCTTATTCCTGCATTTCCTGTAGCTCTTTGCACTTTAGTGGCTTCAGGAGAATTTTCAAGTACGATTTGTCTCCCGTGCCCTTGCTCTGAGCGAATTTTATAAAAAAAAAGATCAACCATCTAAGTAACTTGTTACAATTTTTATATTTTATTTATGTTTACAAGTCATGCCTAAAATATTCGGTGAAAGTATTTAGCCTATTCCAGACTTGACTAGTATTTTATATCTCTATCTCCAGGGCACCTTTCTGTACGCCATGATCAAATTTGAGCCATTAGTTTACAACAAGACATACACATATCCACCATGGGGTGAAGGAATCGGGTGGCTTTTAGCACTAAGTTCAATTATAAATGTACCGCTGTATGCGATATATATTTGGATCAAAACTCCGGGCAGTATTCAAGAGGTAAGTTTCCAGGAAAAATACTACGATCTTATGAGATTCAAAATCGGAGCTTTAAGGAATAGTTGGTTATATTAATTACTGTTTATTGTAAAAAGTGCCGATACCGGGATAAGGATGGGATTCAACAACCATCCTTAAAGCTCCAAAAATGTATTAAAATCACAAGAAAAGGTTGCCATTTTTCTTCTTCAAAATTAGCCACACTCGTTTTATCGCCTTTGGAAACCCTAAAATATTGCTTCAGTGAAAAATTGAATGTGCATTATGACGACATAACCTTATTTTGTTTAAACTATTTTCGTCTGCGGGGCAAAGTATGCCGTCATAAATTCGACGCTGGAATCATCCCAAACTACGTGAAATTTCTGAATTTGCTATTGACCCACACAGTACACCAACATAAGCCTTGAGGACGTCCATATTACCTGTAAAACGGTAGCGATCAGGAAATCTCCTTTACAGCATTCTATGTACGATGGTGCCCGCATGTCATTTCTGCGGTTGTGATTGGTGACACAAATCTCGGACTGAATGTCTGGCAGATACACACTATTATCAATCTGCTAGTTCGGTTCATTATGACGAACTGTAATGAAAATTTTAGGCGACATCGTCACTTTATACAATTTTTAGAAATGGATATTCCTGACAACGCCACAGCTGGAGCCAGAACATCCTCATTACGAGCAAACCAAGATAGAGAAAGAAAGACCAAGACCACCGTGGCATATCCGACTGGCATCCAACTTCCGTGAACCTTCATTTGCCACCAGATATGGCTTCGATGGTGACGGCGCTCATGACAATCCAACTTTTACGGAAATGTGAAAGATGTAACAATATCGGTTTCACCCTTGTTTGCATAACCTCTGTAAATCTTATAATCGTAGTTACATTCTACATATTGGTGCGGATTTTTGTCAGAAACTCGAAATGTATAAACGCGCGTAAAATTTCATACTTTCACGGTTGACTGTGATTTCTCAGTGCCTATGAAGTTGGAATCATCATTTGCCTAGCAAAAGTAATCGAAGATATGACGTAATGCATAACAAATTTTTATATAATCATAATAAAAAATTAAATCGCTTGCTTTTTTGAGACAACCATAAATGTCATTTAAATTTAAAGCTCGAGAAAGTACTTCAAAGCGTAATTATTAAAAGTATTATACGAGAGACATATTTTGTAATTTTGGATTTCACATTTTGTAAAAAATATGATGAAATACTGGCTATATTGAAACGCATAGCAATTGAAGCTATATGCGGAAATAATTGTTGTCATAACAAAACTTGATATTTAGGTTGTTGAATTGGCCAGGACATGCGTTCGGATAATTTTTGTTAACAGTATTTGCGAATGAGTTATATTTCTGTTAACATGGTTTTCCTGAAAGGTGATGTCACTACGAATCCAACGATACATTTTGTGATAAAAATATGCACCGATTCCCTCTAATCCATAAACTATATTGTCATAAAAATGCATTATTTTATGTAATATTTGTATTTTCATAATTTTGTTCTAAAATTCAACTGGAGGGTCTCATCCAATTAATCACAAAGTTCTGTCAATATTTGTTCGGACATCCGCATTGAGGGTTTTCAGAATCCGTCGAAAGACCAATCGTGTGACTAGAGTATGGATGTTTCACAAGTCAATTGCACGTTGAAAATTCTGTTACACCCCTTTCTATTATTCAATAATGTAAATCAATTTACATGAGAGTGGCTGATTCGATTAAATTTTCTTGAAAAAGTACGCAATTTTTATTTGGTGTTGCGCATTTGTGCTGAAACTTTTTATCCTGTTGCAGAGGAAAGCCTGAAGTACGACCTAACTATGTAGCACACCGCGACCTATTTTCTGGTGCTCTATTTTTTTGATTTCGCACACAATACGGTCACACCCCACAAAACCAGTGGTTTAACAAACGTTTTTTTATTGAAAACACCAGATACTGGTATGTGTCAGCAAGGCGGTACGGTTCTTTTTTTCATTATCGTACTTGGTACGGTACGGTACGAAGTTCGGTATTTTTTTCGTACCGTACCGTACTCCTTTTCGTACCTAAACATGCCACATTCCAATTTCTGCCTTTTGCAGTCGCACACTCGCACCACCACGAAAAGACGAGCGTCCTTATTAGTCGTTTATGACGTCATAATACAAAGGTCTCGTCCGCACTTAAATGTCGGTTTGTAATGTGCTTGCTTGTGAATTTGTGTGGGCAGGAATAAACCTGCCTGGTTGTACTTACCTAACTGCGGACATTTAGTCGAGTTACTTGGTGCTTCTATGCGTTTTTCATTCCATACCATAGCTGACAAAAATTACTTGTGATAATGGGTCGACGCCGCGAATTTCTTGGATGTGCTCATTTTAACTTTACTGCTACGAATGCTGAGTGCAAAATATCTGATTGCGATTATAAATATACTCCGAAGAGAGGATGCGAAGTTCATTCCAAGCCATTGCTAGATCATCTTAAAAAGATGCATCCGGAGGAGTTCAAAAAAGCAACAGAGGAGAAAGTACAAACGCGCAAACGTAGACATGAGCTCATTTCGAGTTACATTCCTGGTTCAAGTGAGCAGTCGGGCAGAAAGTCCGATCTTATGAAAATTGAGTTCCACTCCAGCAAGGCAGCAATTCGTCGGCATGCGGTGGAGGCGGTCACGACAAATGGCTTGCCCTCTCAGTTTTCGAGAAGTCGGGAATATCGAAAATTATGCGCCCGATACTACAAAAACTAGAGATGACTTTGAATCGTAAAACCGTAAGAATATTAACACTTGAAGCTGCTGAAACTAGAATGAATGAGGCAAAAGTCAAGTTATCAGGACGAATGGTGTGCGTGAAGATCGATTTGTGTACCAGAAGAGGGCGACACTTTTTAGGTATAAATGTACAAACAGTTATAGATGGAGAATTAGAAGTGAAAACTGTGAGCGTCAAGGAAATGACTTCAAGGGCGACCGCTGCTGAAATCCGAACAAATCTGACGGATTGTCTGCAAAAGATTGGGATCAATGAGGAGCAAGTTTATAGTCTTACAACGGACAACGGTTCAAATGTTTTGAAGGTCGGCGAACTGATGAGGATGGATGCCGAAGAAATACAAAATGTGCACGATCAAGATGTTGTTGACGAGAATCAAGAAACTGAATCCATCATTGTAGCCCTGGACGAGGCTCTGAGCGACATCACCACCGCTTCCGATGGCGTAGTATCAGTTCGTTGTGCCGTTCATACCCTACAGTTGAGTGTTCATGATGTCATTAGCAAAAACGACGACATTAAAAAATTAGTTTCAGATGTTCGCAAAGTGGTTAACAAAACCCATACACAGAATATGCGCCTGATTTTCAAACAAAATGGCAAACCCCTGCCTAAGCTGGACTGTGAAACGCGATGGGGTTCAACATATAATATGTTACTCAGCATGGTGGAATGCAAAGCATTTTTGAATCAAATTGCTCTGGCCAACGAAGCATTGTCAATTGCAGACGAAACTTGGTTGCTCATCGAAGACCTACTGCAAACATTAAAACCCGTCTACGACACGACAATTTCATTGCAGCTAAAAGAGTTAACTGCCGGAAAATTTTTGGGAAAGTGGATGAAGTGTAAGATTAGACTTTCTGGAAAATCACCCGGGAGTCCTTCAACAGCTCTGTTGCATGCTATGGAGAAGCGAGAACCATCTCTCGTCAACAATTCGGCGTTTCTCGCCGCAGTTTATCTCGACCCGCGGTTTCAATGTCTACTTAAAATACCACAGAAAAGCATCGCTAAGCGCCATTTAAGTGAGCTCTGGATGAGAATATTAAGGATTGAAGACGAGGAGGGAAATGGTCATAACACCGAAAATATACAAGACCTTGCAGATCAAGATACCAATAGTGAAAAATCGGATGAGGATATAATTGATCAGCTTCTAATTGCAAGCGAAAACGAAAGGCTCCCTGTGACAGGCTTAAACATTCGTGAAATTGAAAGAGAGATTGATGTCTTCGATAACACAGCACGCATTGATAAAAATGTAAATCTTTTTGCATGGTGGCATGCATACCCGAGTTATAACCTGAAAAAATTGGCTGAGGTTGCTGTAGCTCTTCCGGTAACACAAGCCAGTGTGGAGCGCACGTTCTCAGGTTTGCGTTATATTTTGGATGAGGTACGCTTGGGCCTAAAAGAAGACATAATCGATGCAATCATGTTTTTGCGTTGCAACACATAAGCATTTTTCTAGCATGTCAATGTAATTAGCATTCAATTTCAGTTGGGCAAACTTGAAGAGGTGGACTATTTAATGCTTGGTGGGAACGGCATTTTTTGTGAATTATTCACCAATAAATTTGATCGTAAATTTCATCTGTAAACCGAAAGTTTGATTCAAACGAGAAATTTTTTACGTGAAATGCAATTTCCTTATTTTTTTCGCACTTCTCAAACTTTTGATTAGAGCGTCATCAGCCAAGCATGGACAATACCTGAAACATTCCCCATAGGCGCGCCTCGTTTAATACCCAAGTGATGGTGGTATGCTGAGCATTTACTGCTGATTATGTTTGTATTTTTTTTGTATTGTTTTTTTTTTTGTTCAATTTTTATTTCAACAAGTTGTTCCATTTACTTCTAAGTGGATATGTTTTCAGTACTGAGGGTCAGAAGAAATAAGGAAAATGTAAAATGAGCGACACAACTTCTGATATTTTCAAACAAAATGTGATTAAATGTTATCCGTTTCTATGTTATTAAAAATTTACAAAAAAATGAATTTGGTGATTGATGGGATTGTCCAGAATCGAAGCACCGTATGTCAACACAAAAATTATCGTGCGGCCTGTTTGAGAATTTAGTTAGTGGGAGAGACGTTTTCACTACAGATATAGGCTCTTTCAGGCATTTTTTGCTAGTACGGTACGAAACACCCTTTCATAAAAACGTACTTGTTTTCGTACTAGTACGAAATTTGGTACGTTAAAAGAACAAAATTAATCGTACTTATTTTCGTACTGGTACGAAGTTCGGTACGATGTACGAAAAAATTAATATCGTACAGTACGGTACGGAATTTTTTTGACTAGTACGGTACGAAAATATTATCCTGGTTCGAAGTACGATAAAAATTTCGTACCGTACCGTACTGCCACCCTTGTGTGTCAGTAACGTCCCATAACAGCAAGAGTTGAATTAGATAGCAGACATGAGAAATACAATTGCAGCAAATTCTTCCACAACGCGTCCCAAAGTTACGTCCACACAATTTGTTGGTTCTTTATGCCCACCCTGCGTGAGTATGTGCAATTTTTAATTAATTGAAAGAGCACACTAGGATTTACAGTCTGAAAAAAGAAACTATCGTATAACGTGCCCGTCCACACGAAAAGACCGTCAGCCAAGGGTCGAGCGTGATCGTCACGAAACCACGACAAACGACCAAGTGCCAAACAAGCCCGGATCATGAGTGACTCGGATAATATCTTAGCGGTAGGATAATCAAGTTCGGGACAGACTTAAGCTTCATAGTACAGATACAAGTCACCTGAACCAAATTCAACTATTTTCCTAGCATAAAAGGCCGCAATACACGTGAAGTTGTCTTACGGATGCGCTGCGTTACGTTTCGGGGTAATAAAATAAAAACGGCAATACACCGTTCACACACCGTGTTCACATGCCTACAAAGTACAAAAGCACGCGATGAAACGAGCACTCTTCACTAGCTTTCATAGCAAACCGTTCTGTTTTATTGGAAAACATAAGTAAATGCATGCAGAGCATCGCGCTAGCGTAAAACGCAAGGTTAAAACAAATCAAGAAAAAAACGCAACCCACGCAAACGTGTAGTGCGGCCTTATATTTCTCATTTTTCCTGTACGCAAACCTGGGGGAGGGCATTTTCTACACTTCATAGGACGTTCGGTAAGCATATACGTGCTGATTTTTTTCAACAAAAAAACTAAAACGCGATCCACTATTCTTCGTATGAAGGGAAAACTCAATTTATTAAAAAACTAGCGTCCCACCAAAAGTAACAAATCGCGTTTGTCTACTGGCTCTTGTGAAAAATCCATATTCCCAAACCTTCGGTGACTGATTGGGACCCGTCGAATAACGCGTTTAAAATTAGCGTCGTTAGTTCAGAAACCATCATAACGGATAGATAAACTGATGCATGCATAATGAAGGACAAAATGATCGAAAACAAAAGTACAACATTTTATGTCCTCGGAAATCATACTCCATAAGGAAGGACCCAGCCAACGACAACTAAAATGACAAACAGCTATCTACTCTAAGTCTTAACGATTTCGAACGCCTGGTTGAGATAACATAGCATGCGGTTGACCCATTGTAGTTAGTGTAATGAATCCCATTATATTGGGATATTATACCGAAAGATACATTTAACAAAGTAATTAAAGTATTTTGTTAAATATTTATATGTGAACAACTGGCATTATTTTTGTGAAATCAGTTAACCATCTAAGTTAATTTTATCGCCGAGTCACTGCGAATAGTATCAATTAAAAACAGAACATGAACGATTCTATTGGGCTAATTTATCAACGTGATATACTCAAATAACTAATCATAACGCAGAACTGATCAGAATACATGCTTTGATAGAATTATTTTAGTCATGTTGGCGCTGTATTAAAAATTGCCCTAATACATATCCCCGACACAAGTTAACAACGGAGAAATTGTTAATTCCTTACTCTGTGTAACGAATATATTGGTAATGCGACGTACATTCGTATTTTAATGGGCATCGACAAGGTATTATTGTAAATATTATTCAATTTGAGAGCGCTTGAACTTGCCCTAGTTCATATTCAGCTTGTCGAATACATGGGTGTAATCTTTTTCAAGTCACTTATGAATCTCTAACCGTTAACATGGTTTAATTAACAATCTGTAATATCCACGTACGGAAATGGAAGGGGTCAACTATCCGATTCTTAAGAGTGTGATGACAAAGCTAGCTTAATCAGAAATATTATTTTGTCAAGTGTGAGCCTTAATTGGACAGCGCTTTAGCGGTACAATACATCAGTGCCTTATACTTACCAAAACATGATTAGGGATATTTTTAGTGACTGAAGGAGGAACTAACCCAATCAAAGAGATATATCAAAATAAAGTGCCAACAATTGCACTCTATGAGTGGAAATACCCCATACAGAGCATTTTGGTGAAGTACAGTGAGTGGTGTCAGCCCTCGGAGACCATAAAACTATCTACCACTTCTTTGTTTCCTTTTAGGTGCCCCTTACGACCTTAACTAGACTATATTTAGCATTTAAGCCCTCTAGATGCGGTGTCAGCCCTCGGAGACCGTAAAACTATCTACCACTTCTTTGTTTCCTTTTAGGTGCCCCTTACGACCTTAACTAGCCTATATTTAGCATTTAAGCCCTCTAGATGTGGGTTTCAAAATTGCCATAACATATTTTCTGTGTGTCGTAAAAGGCGACTAAAAGGGAAACAAAGAAGTGGCGAAAGGTTGTACCATCGTACAGGGCAGATACTACTTAATACTGCACTCAATTATTGTGGCAATATTCTCTAGAACAAAAATATCGCCTGCTGTCTATATTATGACGTCATAATTTGTCCTCGAAAAATTCCTAATTCTGCCCCCCCTTTTTTTTCTTTTTAAGATTCTGAATACACCACTAATCGCAAGAATGATCAATATGAGCTGGGGTAATGAGTGCTACTAGCAGTCTAGATTTTGTAAGATGGTTTAAGGCTGTATTGAAAACTGTTTAATTAATGAAAATTTAGAGGTTTGTTATAAAACATAAAATTTGAATATTGTGGTTATGACGTCATAATAAAAATCACTTGCTTTTAGCCAAAATGTGTATATCTTTCTCTTCCACGCTATCCACAGCTGTTAGGCTCAGTCGTATTTGAAAACAAACCTGCATACTACCACGTTACATTATAAATTCAATAGTCCCACAAGAGATAGAAATTTGTTTATTATAATTTTTTTGTTTCAGTCGTAGAAAAAATCATTTTATATAGAGAATTTCCCCAAAAAAGTGATGCTCCCAGAATCCTGGGAACTTTTGCTACATAGTTGTGATATGTGTGATATGTAAAGGAAAATGTTATTTTATCCGTTCCCAAATGTCATGTTTTTTTCCATAAAATCATTCATTCATTTATTTCCGACATTTTACATTAGGCTATAAGATGACGAAAAGACAGTCGAGAGAATCGTGGGGGATCAACATGCTGGTCATTTAGCAACGACACCTTGATACAAGTGTAATGAACAAAATAAGAAAATGAGGATGAAATATACCTTGAAAATACATGTTTAATTTGACCGTCTGGATTGACGTTGAACGATTTGCGACGCAAACAATGAGATTTCAGCCATGTGGTATTAAAAGTTTGTGAAGCAAAAAAGCATTGAAAGGTAACAGCACTGTCGATCCTTGTTTCGGACTCCGTGCACCGAAAAAGAGACCACATTCCCGCATTTCAAAGGTGTAAATGCAAATGTGCAAACTCCTCAACCCTTGCTTTCCAGCGCAGGGGAATGGAGTACCGGAACGGTATTATTCTGTACTGCTGAGCGTTGATTTTTTTGTTGAATGGAAATGACGAAATAGCTAATATGGTGCCCGGTAAGCTTAATCGCTTGGAGCTACGCATCTCTGATCGCCATGACGCAGGTTCGAATCCCGTTGATGATGATTATATGCGAGAGGTCTGCTGGACGCCTCGCCGGTGCACGGTGGTTCACGTAAGCGCTGCTTACGGCTTCCTCCGCCAACCAGGTCCATGCACAGGATAAATGAGAAATGCGATAATCCAAAAAATCTCCACCCCGATTGAAACTTGTATCCGCACGAGCAGCGAGAGGTCGTGGTTCGCGATATGCAGTATGGTTAAGTTTATTTTTGGCTTTTCTCTCCTGCAGGATAAAAATGATATCCTATCCTTATGGTACCGGGTACTGGCATTCAATTTGTACATGAAAAAATTTTCGGCAGCTTAATGTGCAAATCACAAAAGGCTGTTTTATAAGTTGGTTGAACTGTTAAAGGGTCTAGTGAAGTTTAGTACCATATTCTCGAATGTCATCAAAATAAAAACTGGCAGAATATTCTCATCCTAACTAGGGGGCGCCAATGCTGCAAGTATCTGGCATTGTCTCCCGGGTTAGGATGAGTCGTTTCCAACATGGGAAATTCGTCTGATAATCGGATATATGGTACTAAACTTCATGAGACCCCTGTTAAATATATTTCTGAGAGTTGATATATAATTACGTACCGTATATTGCATAAAATAAAAACTAATTTATTGATTTGCAAAACTTAAAAGATTTTTAAGGCTGGGAAAATTGAAATAGAACTCAGAGAATTAAGCAGGTAGTGTTGGCAGTCGATATGCACCCTGATGGCATTTGCAGTCGACTTCGTGTGAAAATTGGAATTTATATTTTTAGAAAATTTGAATTATTTATGATAATATTATGTTTCTAATGGTATGAATGAACTAATCCTGAATCCCTCTGTGGAATTTTTTGCAGATACAAATTTGCCGCCAACCAGTTTGAAACACAGATAAATTATAATTTATACTTGCATGGATTGCAACTAAACTTGGTATTTTTTTTCAATAAATGTTGTTGGACATCTCAGTATTCCAATTCATAGTTGCAGGCTGTGTATTGCCATTTGCGTTTGACCTTTCAGTTACTGCTTAATATATACATTTGATATGAGAAATATTAATATTGTTTGCTAAAAAATAGATCAAATATGTTGACAGATAAATTATCAATCCAATATGAAGTTTTGAAACAACAACTATATTGAGAATGACTGAATTTTGAATATTATGTTCCCTACATCCCCAATTGCACGTATCATATATTATTTTTCGTGTAATTTTTCAGTGATTTATCATTTATAATAATGGGTTGCTAGATTACGACACAAAAGATGGCCTGTCATGGCAACAATTGGATCTTTAAAACAAGAAACTTTTTTAGTGCGAAACAAATAATAGAATGCACAACGCAAAGACTTAATAATAAAAGGTACTGCAATTTGTGGATACAATACTGCATTGCTAAACAGAGGGGTAGTTTGTCAATGTCTCTGGAGTTACGCTGCAATAGTATCAACAAATACATCAATTTTAGTTCAACTTTTTTAAATGGACAAAGCCCACTAAAGAACTTCAGTAGAAGGATTTTCTCTAGTTGTATTCCATTGCAAAAGCATGAAAATGGGCATTTTTCGAAAAAAAATCATCCTGGTTTAAAAGAAGACTGGGAAAGTCTTCTGAACAACGATGAAAAACGAGAAAACATTTCCTCAATTCCAACAAGAAGAGAAAACATACTCACAGTTCCAAACTTCCTCTCTTTGTCACGAATTCTGGCAACTCCATATATAGCTCATCTGGTAATGCAAGGTAATCATGTTTGGGCAACATGTCTTCTTGTAATAGCAGGGATCACTGATATACTGGATGGGCAAATTGCAAGGCGATGGCCCTCACAAAAATCTGCATTTGGTACTGCTTTGGATCCACTTGGCGATAAAATTCTCATAACCGTTCTAACTCTAACATTGGCAAAAGTAAGCTTACTGCCATTGCCTCTCGCAGTAATCATTGTTGGTCGAGATGCCCTCCTTATTTTGGCAGTTTTTTATTTGCGATATCGAACATGTCCACCTCCACTAACCTTGAAAAGGTATTTCGATCCCACCTTGGTCAACACAAAACTGAATCCGACAACCATCAGCAAAGCCAACACCGTGCTACAAGTTGCTGTCATCTGCATGACAATAAGTGCCCCTATTTTCGAATTATCTCAGCATCCTGCACTTTATGCAGTTTGGGGTTTAACTGGGCTCACCACAATATGGTCTGGCCTTGATTACATTTTCAACAAAAACACTGTGCAAATTTTGAAAGCAACAAAACCAGAGTGAAAGCATCTTATTCTGGTCTGAAAAGTTTATAGATCTTCGACTTAAACTCTGTTAAACATGCTAGCTACAAAAATGTGCCATCATTAGAGGTGGCCAAATTCGAATATTAGAATCAAAATTCATATAGTAAATAAACAAAGAAATCGAAAATTCACACTTAATTTTCAAAAAAATTCAAAACTACTATATTGTTGATTTCAAGTTGTTGCAGAAATTGAATCGAATAGTTTGGACAGTCCTAGTCATCATATGTAACTTTTTATCATCGACAAACGCAGGTTTTTATATTCTTTTCTAGTTTGGAGATATCAAACTTTTATTAGGAGAACTCAATCTTGTTTGCTCACTTCATTTGCTATAAGCTTGGTACTTGATTCTGTAACATTTTGTTTTTCCTCTAGAGTTGGTCAGAATTTATTAATTTACTGTAATACCGAATAATTTAACCAGATTGGATCAAAACTCCATTCCAATTCTTCTTAATTGAGAGTCCAAGAATGGTATCTTTATTCACAAACCCAATAATTGTTACAGTTCATAGTAGTATCAACATTTGTGCTAATAATATATATTGAATCAATCATTCATATAATGTTATTTTCTGTGTGACTTGCCCGAAAGATAGTTCTAATAGTGATTTTTAAGTAGTGCCAACAGGCACTTCAAATCGTGTTCTCGTGAAAAGGGCCACTGACAGCTTCCATCAAGTAGGGCCAAGTTTGTAGTTATGATATTAGCATTTTGCTCGCTCTGGCTGGTATGATCACTGCTTTGGAGCATTCAAATATATTTATTTTTGCTATGAGTGGCAAAGAGGCAGGAAGGAGAGGGCTTCGTTTGCCACAATTTCATTGTAAATGGTTTTATGGTGTCAGACTGTCAGACTGTCAATTTGTCCTGAAACTGCAAAGGATTACTGTACTCCAGCAGCATTTTGTGCACAAGATGCAACAAATAACAAATTCTAATGGTGGCCAGGAGGTCGGCAGTGAGTCTATCCTTTTGATACAGTGCAAAAAGATTTCAATTCTGCATGTCTGTGTAAGAAAGCATTTGACTAAACTCTTCCTTTCCAATTCTTGACACTTCGGATAAATAACTCGGTTGTTGTTTGGCTCTCACACTTCGACTTCAATGTACAAACAATCCTAAATATTTGTGTCTATTTACTATCGGCAAGTGATATGAGTTCAAGCAAGATCAATGTGAAATATAATTGGCATTCGGCCTAACTGGAAATATATTACAGACCTCCGACCTCTTAAAATTCTCGGACTTGAATCGAAATCTCTATATACAAAAGTTTTCATTCGATGCTTTGAGCAACCCTTATTTGTCATTATCAGTTCAACACCTTGGAAATGGTTTAGTATGAACCTTGATACAATATAAACCAGTACAAATATAGAAATAAAAAGTTTTTTATGTGAATTAGTCCCAACATTAAATGAGATTCAGCTAGCGATTTTTGGATGGGACAAGAGGGGAAAGCTTTAACAAACATATATATAACTAACAGCTTTGAGCTACTGAGAGGAGTTTAATAAAGGATACAAGTGGCAGAACGGAAAATAACTATAGACGCATTATATTAGCTATTAAATGAACGAAACGTGTCACATATAGTCTTTTTCAATGAAATTACACCACGCCAGTTATTAATGTAATAATATATCTAAGCATTGAACAGTTCTCTGTTTTGATGGGCTTGGTTCAGCTACTTCAATTAACCCATTTTATGAAAAATAAAGTTTCTTCAAGTTCGCTCTGTGCGTGGTGAAACGCGGAAGAATCCGAAGGAACCAAATAACAGTCACTTAAATGGCAATGAGCTGCTGTACCAACTCTACTCTGAGCTGGAAAATCACAGAAGACTGAACCACTATAATAAAGTGCAGAGAGTGGAGTAGCATCTACCACGTAAAACTCGCAAAAAACCTAAATTTGGACTAAAAGAGCAAAGACTCTTACGAATTTCCAATGCTTATAGACCATTGCTTAGTTCAACATTGATTTCAAAGTGAATATCAAGAAATTATGCAGAAAAATGAGTATATTAAAAGCGGCGGACTTCTGTTTAACAGAAGCCAGTCATATACAGTCACAAAATTCAGCATGGTCTGTCATGTCAAAAATTTTCTCACATGAAATCTTACGGACTAACCACATCCAAAGTGACATAGTCCATTGGTAGCTTATGTTTTGCACATTGTGACATTTCGCAAACCAGTCAGCGCAAATCAAATTTGAGTTAAGAGAGGCCTTAATATGTAAAATTTGACAATTATCGCTATTCTAGTTTTGATGTAAAACATAGCAATTCCAAATAATTTTTACCACAGTTTTACATTATATCATAATTTGAACAATACTGTTCAACCCTACTCACCAACCACCTCAGATGAAAAAACACTATGTTGGTCTGCATGGCATTGCATTATTATCTGATGCATTATCATTCTCATCATCACTTGATACAAATCTCATGCCCATTGATAGTAACATGGATTCTAGCGGATTTGTGTTCATGCGCTTTTGATTGTCTGCCGCGACGGCATTAGTGTCTTCAATAACAAGTTCGTTGTTATCCTCTTGTAACAACGGTGACCATATTTTAATCTCTGAGTCAATTCCACTAGTCGCTAACAAACATGACCTTGGGTGCGGCTGAACACAGTTAACAATAGATGAATCACCTTTCATAATACGAATTAGGTTTGTGGTTTCTCTTTCCCATATAAAAAACGAACCTTCATCAGATCCAGCAACGATATATTGCCCATTATCCCCAAAAAAATTTGCCTCTTTTATATCTGTTGTTGTGTTACAATGACCGCAATATCGTAACTTATAGTCAAAACAGGTTGACCTCAGTTCTATCTCTTCCTCAGATAATTGTTCATTGTTCTTTTTAGATTTTTTTCCATTACTTCTTTGTTTCAAGGCGACATTTATATCTTTTTCCAGTGCAACACAGGCAGTACTTACAGAATGTTCTGGATGATGTTCTTTGAATTCTGTTATACACATTGATGCTTCCTCAAACCATTCAAGTTCAAACATGCATCGAGCAAGTCGATAACGAGCTTTGACATCAGATGGATTGACATGTAAAGCAGAATAACAATCTCTCAAAGCTGCATAAAAATCACCATCCCAACCACGTTTTATGAATGCTGCTGCACGATTGCTGTAAACCACGGATTTGGGTGACAATAGTAAAGCTCTATTATACATCGCAACAGCTTCTGAATATTCTTTGTCCCCAAAATGCGAATTACCCTGCAATCTACATTTATCCGAGAGTAGATTTCGACAAGGCTTCTGTTCATCTGAACCACTAAGTTCGGTGTCTGGAATATAATCATTTTGAAAACTTGATGATTCACCACCTGCAGACGGAGAAGCTTTACATCTTTTTGGAACATGCTCTGTACCCTTCAGTCCATTTGATGACTGTTTTTTCACACCATTTGTAGTCGATTTCATTTTTGTTTCTAATAACAGGGGCTTAATTCTGTCATAAATATCAAATATATATATTTGTTCCCCACCCAAGTTTACCAACACTTCATCCCCTCTGGAATTGAATGTCAAATATGTAACACAAAGATTTCTAAGTCTTTTCCTAAATTCAAAATTTCTGGAGCGTAAATGTCCAGGTGTGAAATATAAGCCATGTTTATGCATATCAAACATGCGACGATCATATAAACGTAAATATGGATCGTTACTGCCGACCGCAATACAATTCGAATTAGTTGGATTGATATCAACACATTTGCACTCAATATTATCTCCGCAACTTTGTTTTAAATCCACCAAAACTCGTGCACCCAGTGAAGAATGTTCCCGTATGTCATATTCACGAACTATGCCATCTTCAGATGAACTTATCAGAACATTTGGCTCTGCTCTAGTGGTAGCAATTCTTTTAATTCTACCTTGTACATTATAGGCGCATATTGTCTCTTTACCAATTAAATCATGTAAAAATATATGCCCATCTGCTGCACCAGTTGCTATAACATGATCGTTACTGCATGGTACAAACTTAACTGAGAAAATATTCCCGTGATGTTGTGTGTTCAACAGTTGAACATTTTTTTTCTGGTAAGCATCCCAAACCATGACCTTTGTGTCATCCGACCCACTTGCAAGTAATGTCCCATCAATATTCCAGTCAAGGCAATTTACACACCCAGAATGACCTTCCAATATACATTCCAACTGTAAGTTTTCTATGAAATGTCGATTGACATGATTTTGCCTTTGGAAGCGTCTGGCGTAGGAGTATGAAATTTCTCGTCGAAAACAGTGTTGATAAATACTCTTTTCCATTTAAATTCTTTTTTTGCCAGTAGTATGGCATTTATTTAGATTTATAAGTAATATGCTGTAACATGAAATTGACAAATATTTAAGTACTTCTTTAACATATAGTTGATATCTATGGTATATTATTGGGCTGAACATGTATACAAAAATATTACTTCAATTATTTATCATGGTAAAATTAAGGATATTTTATTTTAAAAGCAGTCAAGATTTCTTTCAGAAACACTTACATGCTCAAAAACACAGAGTATAGTGTACTCCTATATTGAAATCCTTCTTTGCACCACTGTGATGTGCACCGTAGTAGATACTTTAATACTGATAATTTAACATTTCTAATTAGATTGAAAATCTGTCAGCTGTCTAATTTAATGCATCTCCAAAAATTTTCAAATTAGAAAATTTTATTCCTGTGTCCACATTGCCTTAAGAAATGAATGAAAAGAAGAATATGAACATATGTTGTTAAAACAAAATATTTCTCATAGTTTTGAGAAATTGAAACAGTCGTAACACCTATCACAAAGTGTTTGCAACCAGGGTTATGCGTAGTTCCTCACTATTTGCCCAAACGGTGAAACGAAAACAATGTTTTGCCAACGTTTTGAATTTCTATTCAGATGCTCTTTATCAGGGCAATGAAAATAAATGATGAATAAGTGATATTGTAATAATATTATTATATTGCCAAATTGCAAGGTAGGCATCTCTGGCGCTGGACTATATATATATATAAATAATTCTGAGGCATTCTAAAAATATAAAAGGCTAAATTTCTGTAGGAAAAAAGATAAGATAAAAAATGGTGTCTAAAACTGATAAGGCATAACAATATGATAACAACTTTCTGAATCCTGGCTACATAATATAAAATAGGTCTGATCGCATAAACTGATAAAGGCCGAAAAGCACTCGAAAAAAGGCAGGTCCTTATATCTTTCATAGTATGTGGCATTAGGAAATTAGGCCTAGATTTATTTGTCATGTATTTCCATTCTGCATTGCCCTAATGAAGAACATATGAATGGATATTCGAAATGTTAGAAAAACATCCTTTTCATTTCACTGGTTGAGCAAATTGCTAGAAACGGCCTTTTTATGTTGAGAACTGCTGATTGAGATTATACAGTTTCAGACTGCAAAATTTCTATATTGAGATCTTGAAAGACAAGGTTAGACCTTAAAACAACTCTTCCCTGATACTATTCATTTGGAGACGGAAAAGCCATTTACTTAATTAAAAAAATTCTTTCCGTGAGATGATCATAGTGCACAGGCATATTATATACCGAAAAAAAGGAGAAAAAATACCCAAAGTTCAAACAAATAATTAATAAACAAATCGTGGCAAAATTAAGTCAAACGTGCAGACACACGATGGAAGCTTAATCAGTAATGAAAAGTAAAATGAACATTAGGCAGTTAGGTTATAAAGCGAATTTTCTTTTAAAACATCAACTCTGTCTGTGTTTACTTGCCTTCTATAATTACCGAATCGACCGTTAACTACAGGGACGACAATAACGCGAGTAAAAAATGTACCGAAACGCCGGTTGTGCCTGGCCATTGATAATTAATCTAAAAACGAAGTTTCAAAGTGGTCCCACCAGGACCGAAACTTGAAATCTGTGATCCAGTCAGTGGGCAGTGAACGCAAAAGAGCTCTGAATAAAGACGAGGGGTTGCACGAGGGGAACAGCATTTCTTTTCATACAGAGAAATATACGAATATTCCACGCTTTATTTGGCGGATGGATATATTTCGACGTAAACTTATTCATCAGCTGTTGTTTCCATCGAAGCATAGTTACCTAAAATATAAGTAGTGATTAAAGGGTGGAATGGATGTTACGTCATAATGGAAGTACGGTCCGTGCGCATGGTAGTGAACAAAAATGTCAAGTGAGATCGGGACGATGATCTCAAAGTTGTGAGATCGTATAAACCTTGGTCTAAACAGATTCTTGAAGTCAATACAGGATAGGATTCTGTGCCACTGATTTGACGCAAAGAATGCGTATGGTATCACAGCTCGTTACATTACTAATCTTGTGGTATCAACCTTACCCTGTCTCACTTCACTACCTAAAAAGGCTATTTATCTTTCTGTCATTTCTCTCTCTCTTTTGAATACAAGTTTATGTCTCCAAATATCATTCAACTTGCGGAATATAAAAACATGTTGAGAAAACAAAAAATCAAAAAATTTAAATAATGAGAAATATAACATGTTTGTTAGTGCTAATTTATTGCATTTATTTTTCAATATCAATCAATGAATATTTTATTTAATTTATACATGCAAGGAGTGCAGTAACACTCTGAGAAACATAATTACAAAAGCTATACATTCTTACATGTAACTCCATAGTCATTTTCTTGAGATTGGGGAGGGACTTTGATTAAAGTCACCAAAGTCTGTGACACCTGGAGCAAAGTTAAACATATAATAAGTATTAAACAAACAAAACATGGGAAAATTTTGTCACAACAACTCAAAACTGTTTCAGTTCATATTTTAATTCCCAGGGATTCAAAAATTCATTATAACAGTTGGCTCTGACAAACAATGGCAAAAAATTGTCATATATCCAATATAAATTGAATCAATCAGATGTCCTTGGACCCCAGAATCATATTAAACAAATTTCTTCCAATCGAAAATATACACTGTATTAAACAAACAAAGACATGTGGTGTTTTTTTTGGAAAGTTTCAAATACAGTATTGCTTACAGTTGTTTTATGAAAATATGAACTATGAAATTCAGCTAATTTCTCGTTGAAAAAATTAAATCCTATATTGTGGTTTATATAAGAATATCAAGAAGTTTTGTTCACCGGAGTGCTTTCCCTGCCTCTCTACTCTTCAAAATTGTTAAGTTTTATAGACTTACGAAGCCAACGTGCGCAAATAAATAAAACAAATCCGTCATTCCAATCACGTCTTGGTATGTATTGGTTCACGTCGATGAGGGTCGTGCCTGAAAATAATATGCTTGATTTGGAAACACTGTATTTGTCCACAGAATATCACCTCTTAAGCTGAAAAAATATTTCCTTAAAACGTTGATTTTTATATAGTCTCAATTGGAGAATACAGCTAAAATATAGGAAAGTGACCAAAATTCGAATTTTGTATTTTGAAACAACCAAAAAATCATTTCCGGAAGTTATCTCTTTGTTTCGTTCAAATACTTTTTGTTTGATATTGATCTATTTTTATGGGGGGGGGGGGGGGGGGGGGTAAAAATTAATCCAGTCTGTCCGACTGAGCCACCGAGATTTGAATCTTATGTGTTTAGTTGTTAATTGCTGAGCTACCGCCATGATTACGTGATCCTAAATCGGTTAATTTCTTTGTTTTCGTCTGGCTCGCTTGTTGCCTTTTATCTAGAATTTACTATTCAGTTCACTTTGTGCTTAGCTATGAAAGAGTTGATTAAAGCCTGGTCTTGATTTTAAAGCTGTAATTTGAATTGTTTACTGCAATAAGATACAACAATTAAATGTTAAATCAACTTTTTAATAATATGGACCGGCTGCTGACATCAGCAAGACTTGAGGTAGATCCAAACGAACCTGAAGCAACTAAGATTTGGTTCCCTTGGTTCCAAACTTTCTCAGGTTTTGTCACAGCAGCCCAGGCAGCTTTACCAAGTACAGAGCTTTACTCCCACAAAAGTAGATAAACTTGCCTTGTTGATCCTCCTCTGGTGTACACTTATGTCGAAGAGGCGGAGTCTTTTGATAAAGCAATAAAACTGCTGGAATCGGTGTACCTCAAAACTAAAAAAGTTATCTATGCCCGGCACCTCTTATTCCCTCGCTCTAAATATCAGGGGAAAGCCTTGGAGAATTTCTACGAGAGTTGAAAGAATCCGATAAAAATTGTAATTTTCAACCAGTCTCAGCTGACATCTATAAATCCGAAATGATACGCGACTCTTTCATAATTTCTTTTGGCCTTCTTTCTCCATCGAATAAACGAAGGCTTCTCGGAGAAACTATTCCTGATCCTAAAACTGCTTTTGATAAAGCTGATATGCTTGACAGAGCTCAAAAACAATCTTGCATGTATTCTACTTGAACTGCTCACATGGCAACAGTTCCCAACGAAAGTATTTTTCCTGTCGAAGCTTGCGGTTTCCAGTCATCAGTAGCTAGTTGTTCGCCCCTGACCGATTCTTCGCAAGCTTCCATCGCCTTGTCGAAGAAGACACATCCAGATAATGCTTCTTCTGTGGAGTCAAATTTCATCTGCGGTTTCGCTGCTCAGCGCGAGGTGTCCAATGGCATGCTTGTGGAAAATGGAATAAAATGAACTTCATTTCGCAGTATGCAATTAACAATGTTTACAATTATCTCCGGTTACGAGATTTATCTTGCGTCCAGTGTGGAACCAATGAGAAACTCGTAAGGTTATCCAACATCGTCCCAAAGCTGTGGGTTACAGTGCCTCACCTAGGGGCTCCCCATGTGTATTGATCTTCGAAGGCTTTTCGTTCATCGATCTTGGCCATACTTTGCCAGGGTTTGAACCCGCGTCATTCATTAGGTATTACCTTCGGAAGCTATCGTCGCTTCCATCACGCCACCGCGGCCCACTAAGTCACTTTCAAAATGGGAGGTGCACGTGATGCTTTCATTGTAGGAAATCCTTCCAAATCATGCGGTGTTGTGGGTTCTCGTGTCCCAACACCTAGTCTTTTCTCCAATTTGCAAAACGATTGTCGTTCAATTGCGACAAAATCCCTTCAACAACGATGACAGAAACTTCATTCGGAAGAAATTGCAAATCTTTTAAAAGAGGTCGAGGTTAGATTACCAAAGATGAACGCCATAAGCGACGGATGGTTGTTGATTATTCCCATACAACAAATAGATACACTCTGCTTGATGCTTACCCTCTTCCTCGGATTGATGACCAAGTTAACTAAATCGTTAAAGGCAAAGTTTACAATACTTTCAGGTCTCCTTCAGGTACTTTCCGGCATTCATCAATTTTATCGCTTAGTTTTTTCCCGCAAGGATCTACGTTTTGAATCATGACAGATCTGTTCCCAAAGTCAATTGATTGTTTTTTCGCCTCTTTCAGGCACCTTCCAGTATTTATCAATTTTGTTCGGTATATCTTTTTGGTATATCACCATTTTTCATACGTTTTTGGGGGATAACCCTCTAAGAACGGACAAGGACGGTTTCTACGTTTCGAATCATGACAAATTTGTTCCTGAAGTCGTTAGGTTGTTTTAGCGTTTTCTTCGGGTTCTTTCCGATATTTATTTTTTTTTCAGGCACTTCTTTGGTGCAATTTCAGCCGTGAAAAATAAATAAAATAAAAATAAAATTCTCATTTTTCCTGTGCATGGAACTGGTTTTTGGGGGAAGCCGTAAGCAGCGCCTACGTGAACTATGCACCGGCGAGGCGTCCAGCATCCCTTGCATACAATCATTACCCCTCACGCGATTCGAATCTGCGTTGTGGTAATCAGAAATGCGCATCACGAATCGTATTCCAAACGTTTTACCGATAGAGCTAACCGGACATTTCGTCGTCTTCCCCATTCCTTCAGGTTTTTTTCGGTGTTTATCAGGACTCGAATTTTATAGTAATGATCAAAGTCCCCCACCACAGGCTGTATGGATGGTGCTAAAGGAATTAAAGGTCCCATAAAAGGCTGATTATATCGACTTGCGGATCCCCCATTATTGAGCCACCTCATTACATAATGTTTCACATGTTGAGCACTGTACTGAGTCGACTGATGCTTCCTTTTTTGTAGCAGCTCTTTGTCATTCAAGTGACCTTTAGTTGGCTCTTTTACGAAACTGTTTCAAGCTGATACCCACACATCCGCAGTTTCAAATTATGTAATAGGCATTTCTGCGACTATTTTCAGTCAGTAAGGTGCATGGTACCATGCAACCTTTCTCGTGCTACGCTAGTGACGATCTAAGTATCATTAATATATAGGCGTTGCGTATAGAACGTTACGACTTATTTGCTGGCCAGCAAAATAAATTTATAATTACCAAAAATTATTCTTGAAAACAGTTGAAAACAAGCGGATTATGTTAGTCACAGTAATAGACAGCAAAACAAATCATGTTTGCATCCTACAAGTAGTCCGCGCACGAATTTACGCAAATATTTTCAAGTTTTCGCGACTCATTCCACAGCTTAAAATTGACTGCTTTGAGACTTGTGTTTTGCTGAGAGTCTATGCTGAGACGGTGCGCGACAGTTTTGAGTTGATGCGGGTGACTTTGATGAAAAAAAATTCAAGCTCGATATTCTGAATTATCCTAGTTAGCTCAGTCGGTAAAGGGCCAGGAATATACGCTTTGAGCGACGCATCACTAGCGTCCTCGGTTCGGGTCCCGCTACCGCGGAAGATTGGGAATTATTGACGTTATGCCCATACTCCTGACTCTGTACGGTACCTACCGTATACTGTATAAGGGGGTCTCATGAAGTTTAGTACCATATATCCGATTATCATAAAAATTTCCCATGTTGCAAGCGACTCATCCCAACCCGGGAGACAATGCCAGATGCTTGCAGCATTGGCGCCCCCTAGTTAGGATGAGAATATTCTGCCAGTTTTTATGTTGATGACATTCGGGAATATGGTACTAAACTTCACTAGACCCGTATAAGTCTGGTTCACGTAAGCACTGCTTATGACTTTCTCCACTATCTGGCGTATGCTCATGCACAAGAAATATGATTAACGTTATATGCCAATACAAAAAACATTCACCCGCGATTCGGAACTGTTCTTTGTTGTCTGCGAGTGGTTCACCATAAGATTAGCTCTATTCTCAGTTCTTGGCTCACCTCCCCCGCAGGATAAAAATGAAATCACACGGTATCCTTGTTAATGTGGTTATGTTTGTTTTAGCTTAGTAATTGACAAATCAATTCAGAGAGTTAAAATAACTCATATATTCTGATATACAGTATAAGAGACTGGTATAAAAGTTTCGAACGTGGGCTGATTTTTTCTAGCATTCTCCGCAAGGATTTCACCAGTTGCTGTTTTTTTTAACCAACAAAGAACAGAAGAACATGTCAAGGGGCCATCCTAATGTATCCCTCTTCGTACGAAATGTCAGTGAAAGTGTTAGGTAAGTAAGCGGTGTATGCAGAAAGTATAGTTTACATTTACGCAATCATTGAAAATAAATTTTTAATTTATTATTGTTGTAACCACAAATCACGCATGCTTCTGGTATTGGTTTGCGGGTTTTAATAATTAGTCAAGTTCAACCTTCGTTATTGTAAATTCTGGGTATATTTTGGAAAAGCCTATTTTGACGTGATGATATTCTTGGTTAGTCTGAAATAGCTAGATTTGAAAAAAAACACATGTTTGTAGACTTTTATGATTGTAAATCATATAATATAAAAATATACATATAGTACCGATATATAATACACAATATTTTTAATATATCTTTTGCAGTCTGAAAGGTTCGTCTCAACGGTAAGGTTTGTCATACAGAATAATTTTATTATTTTTTACAGACCAGAAGAACTTCGACGCGAGTTTGCAAGATTCGGTTCAATAAGTGATGTTTATGTCCCTCTTGATTATTACACACGTGCACCTCGTGGCTTTGCGTATATACAATATCCTTTAAAATATTTCTTTATTTCTATGCAATTCTGACTCATTTTTTAATGTTAAAGGTTTAAAGACCACTTCGTGGCAAAGAATAAAGAGAAAAAGACTTTGGATGTTAAAAGACAAAGCAAAGTCAAAAGAGTTATAAAAACAAAATTATAGCTTTGTATCTGAAAAGAAATTAAAAGTTTAAAGTGGGAAAAGATAAAGGGTAAAAGCTGGAAAAAGGGAAACGTTCTAAAGGTCGTGGAATAAAGTTAAAAAAGTTCAAAGTAAAGTTTGTTATTTGGTGAGAAGTCATCATAATAATAATTTGGATAATGATTTAAATTTTTTGCATGACTGTCAAATCTGTTGATTCTATTTTTGGAATTTATTTTTGTTTTGTATGAAAGTTTAGAAATCATCATCCAGCAAACTAAGTACCGGTATGTGAAAGTAAAAGTATCAAAAAGTTTAAAGGAACAAAAGGCAAAGATAAAAAAGCAGATC
Organism: Styela plicata; assembly: GCA_963675895.2. Taxonomy (NCBI): domain Eukaryota; kingdom Metazoa; phylum Chordata; class Ascidiacea; order Stolidobranchia; family Styelidae; genus Styela; species Styela plicata. The sequence goes on from OZ023143.1 coordinate 3,266,758, forward strand.
AAAGAATGTAACCTTTTAAAGTAGTACTTAATAGAACATGGCATATTATAGTTGTATTGTATTATCAGGCAAATGTATTATCTGCAAATTTGGTGTTATACAGGTCCCTGAAGTCCCGCACAGACTCTTGTAAAATGCTTGTTGATACCAAACTGAAATCATCATGGAAAATTGTTTTTTCAAGTTTTCTTTATCATAATTTCTTCTGATAAAGGCTTGAAAGATAAAAAAAAAACAGTATTGTTATCTCACAGCATGCAATGAATTTGCAAGACTATAATACTGATCATAAAGGAATAATACTTCAATGTTCGTCTTCCCTGTTAAATATGCTAACAATTTGACCTATTCCCACTGTACCTGAGCTTTATTAAAATATGTCTCATCGGAGTACAAACACTTGATATGCCACGAAAACATAGTATCATCAATCAGTGAACCCAATTTGTTTCCTCTATCTCCTATTTCGGTCACTTAGGTTTTTGTGCGTGTTACTATCTTATTGCCAGGAAAAAATATTTTAGGTAAAATATGTTAAAAACTTTTCTTATTAAATATATCAATCGATTTTAAAATAGTTTCTTAACGCCCATGTATGGCCACTTGAAATTAATTTCTTGTATTCAGATGCCAAGCGGGGAAGGTTCAGGCACATTTTGTAAATTTTAGGTTTTATTTCATTGTCTTCTATTCGTCCAGGTGTGTTAATGTCCTAATTTAATAGGTGTTTTGAATTATAATTAATTTCTGTGGATCACAAATTAGTACCTAACATTTTGCTATTTGAACTTCTTCCATTTCGGATCACTTACCGGTTATTTCTGTTGGTGGTTTATATTCAATTTAGAGAAACTGGAATCAGTTTTATTTAGTTATTGTGGCAATCAAACAGGAATCATTTTATAACTATTTTTTTGTCATTCAGACCAATTAGCATGTTGTACTACTGTGTTACTGATTGGTCATAGATGATCAGAGCATCATGAACCGAAGTACAAACACCTTGTATGAACTGTGTCAGTACTGATAATAAAATTATCCTAAAATTAGTGAAAATAAATATCCATCAAAGGGAAGAATAGACATACCTGACGTAAATAAGCGACTGAACGTGTAACAATGTGCGTGTAATTTTTGAACAAAATATTTTTTAGAAACTTAGATAACCTGTTTGACTTAACATTGCCTGTTATGTTACAAAATGTTTGTTGTAGTCACTTCTTGGGAGTGGATCATCCTGACTGCGTACTAGCGGCCAGGGTTGAGGTTGTGGAAAGATATAATCTTTCCTGTTTGGCTTAGCCTACCCAAGTTATTTTATTTTAGTAAGTGGGCAGAGATTAGGAATTTGCTATTTTACACTCGCAAAATTGCAACTGCGTGTTTGCCAGATTCTCTAACTTGGTCAAAAACTCAACTCATTTTTTAAACTTATTTAAATAAGTAATGGCTTTTCGAGCATGCATATTGCAGATCTCCAAATACTGTATACTGAAAGAAGCTGTGATTTAATTTCTCATCACCATTCATAATATAAACTTAATTGAAAACTAAACTAAATTGAATCATTACTCAAGAATATACACATTATTAATCCAAGAGTGTAGTATATTTTGTATTTCGAAGTCTGTTAATGAACTGAAATTTTTGACCATCCCTTTGCCATATGGGTATGGGTCAGTGTAAGAAACGGAAAAATACTTTTGTCTACAAGCGTTGTTCCTTAGCACAGTTATCTTGGCCATACATTTGAAGATGTACGAGATGCAGAAGATGCGTTGTATGGAATGGACAGAAAATGGATTGGTGGACGAAATATTGAAGTACAGTTTGCAGCTGGAGATCGTAAAAGTATATTTTTTTCACATTTTAACAATGAATATGGTAATGGTGTGATTGATTTGCACTGTTTCCGGGGTATATTATGTGGAGGCGGGTAGAACAAGCATGTGGTTTTAGTTTTGAAGCCAATTAAAGAATTTTTATTATTTTTGAAATAAAATGAGTTTATGTTTCATATGCGGAAGGTTGAAATAAATTTATTGTACAATTTTAGGATATTTTTGACATTGCAGTATTTCTACTGCTTAGTATAATAGAGCAGCAAAGATAACTTTTCTGAAACCAAACAATCATTTAAATATATATGCTCACAATCTGCTCAAAAACAGTGTTGTTCATCAACTAAATATCTTTGATGTTTTGAAACATTCTTGTGTAGAAGTGTCAAGGCATCTGATTATGCACTTTTTGGAAATAGTCGAATAATTTTCTAACATGCCATTTCAATGAGTTAACATGGTTATCCTTTGATGTCGTAGACGATACTTGATGTTCTTTTTTATTTTATTTAGATGTAGGGGAGTTAACCTCTCACATACCAGAATACTATCTATCATACAGCGGTTTTGAAGTATTTGGGTCTATTATCGTGAAAAGATACTTTCTTACCATTTGGGCCAAAATTCGAAAGTGTCCACAAGTTTACGAAGTTTTGGCTATGATTTAAATAAGCTTTTTATGCAGATTTACTGTAGTGGCACAGTGTAATGTAATGTTCATCCATCTTTTCGTTGTTCTACCATACATTAAATACACATAGTTGAATCACTATGAAAACTCTTGAAGTTTATGAGAAATAACACAATATATGCTTTTTTGTTGAAATCCACTCTGTGCCAAGCAGAAAGCAGTGTTTCAAAGAAACCAAATAGTGGACATTTGCATTACAAAGAGCTTCTGCAAAATTTAGTACCACTGCATTCGATTTGAAGATAAATGCATCCCAAATTGGTGTCTCTAATATTCAAATTATTCAAGTTTGATTCCCACTGCCATTGACAAAGAAAAGAGTGTTAAAGTTATGTTCATTATGGTCATTTATTTCTTTTTTGTCTAATTATACTATTCAGTTGTCTTCTTTTTTTGCAGCTCCAACGCAAATGAGGGGAAAGGAAAGGAGATCACCACCACGGTAAATTTGCTATTTTACTAGAACTCTGTTTGAAGTAGGAATTTTTTGAGTTATAAAAAGACTCATTTTGCATAAAAATAATGATATTTTTATTGTGTCAAATTTAAGATTTTCTTTCACAGCGAGAAAAAGGATTAATTTCTCCCAATTTTGGGCTAAAAGTTTTGAAATAAAAATGCTGGTGTGTGAAGAGTTGTGTTGGTGGATCCAATGTATGGTTTAAATTGGTATTAAAATTTTATTGCAAGATACAGTCGCCGACGATCATACAGCCGCAGTCCAAGAAGAGGCAGACGAAGTTACAGTAGATCACGCAGCAGATCTTATGAGCGCCGACGTTCACCACCACCAAGAAGATTTCGTCGTTCTCGATCTCGCAGTCGGTCATATGAAAGGCCAGCTAGTAGAAGTGATTCTCTTGATCGCAATTACAGGAGAAATTCCCGCTCATCCCCTGTACACAGAAGGTCTAGAAGTAGATCTGATGATCGAAAAAGGTGGTTTGTTATTGCCTTTTTATTAATCTTCGAAACTTATTGTGCATTTGTTTTCTTTTTACATTTTTTTAAAAGCAATTTAATAGTTTTCGATTCATTCGTCTCCGTTGTGAGGAATACGTTCATTATCCTTGGGTGCGTTCATATACTGGCACAATGTTAGCTACACTGCAACTAATACAAACTAGAAACTGCAATCTCAAGAAATTTTGCCAAAAGTGCCATACTTTACACTTGCAAGAAAATTAAAACTTTTTTAATGTCTGACAATCGTAGTTATTCATTTTGAATAATTCAGAGCAAAATTGCAGGAGGTTTCAAACTCTCAAAAGCAAACAATTTTCCTTCTCTGTCATTCAAAAGTTATATATCAGTCACCTTTGTTTGCATTTGATTTGTATACTTTATTGTTCAGAAGATCGCCCTCTTTTACTCCAGAAAAGGATGGTACTCCACCAAGAAAAAGTGTTTCACCCAGAAGAGAGCGTTCAAGGTAATTTTTCAGGTTTATTTAGCAAAATTTTTTTGAGAATTTTTTTTTAAAAACAAAAGAATATGTTCAGTGCGTAAAAAGTTTGGGATTGATCGCCTTGTAGTGCACATGGATCTGTATAATGTGAAGTTGCAAATTCGGGTAAAATTACACCTGTTTAGATCTTTGTTTGCATGATATTGTGCATTTGTCCTTCTTTGCTATTTTTCTCCTCTTTTCCAATTGAATAAGTATTCATAATGCAAGATCAAAGTTCTATTACCAGTTGCTGTTTATACATACGCAGGGAAGGTATGCGCTTTTTTTGTTTACACAATTTTCACCTCCTGGATTCCATGCTAGACATTGATTTTTCGAGCTGGTTAGGGAAGATGTAACCTCTCCCCCTTTTGGAATATTCTTGTGGACTACCACACTTAATTAAGAGAGAGCCTTGTTAGGTTGGGACTAGGGTGGCAAAATCTTGTTTTTCTACTTGTGTCCGAAACGTTATTTCATTTTCTTTGCATAACCAAAATGATTTCAAAACCATCAACTCTGCTATGTCATAGCAGTATTGATAATTTTGAAACTTTTTATATAGTTTGGTTACTACCAAACACTTGAAAAAATGTCTTCCGATCTTGTAGTGAGACATTCCATGAACATTTGCTGAATTTTCTTCTGGTGGGAGCCATTTTCTTCTTGTAATCTCCATCTGCAATGTAAGTCCTTTTTTTAACAGATCGTACTCTGCTTCTATTGATGGGTCGGATCGCAGTTGAAAATGCTCACACACATTTTGTAATACAGAGACATTTTGAATTTTAAAGCGCAAAATATTGAGATGTTACTACAAACTCATTGTACTGCGGCTTGCATGACTCTACTTTTATTTTGTTTTTACTGTGGTGAATAAACCATAATTGTACAGAATCATATCTAATTAAATGGTGAGGTAGGTCTTGACTGAAATACTAGCGAAAAAATATCTATATGGAAACGGGTTTAGAAAACTATGCCCAAACTTGTGGTGCTCTGAGAAAACTTCTGCGTAGGTTTTGACTTATATCACTATTATGGCTTGGTCTGTTTTTGAATTCCCCAATAAATGCTTTGACATGCCTGATGCCCACATGATTCATGGATAATCAAAACAAACAAAAACAATATCATAATGCGACTTTTCGCTTCAAATCGTGTGCTGTGGATTAAATATAACAAACCATTAAAGTTGTTGCATTACATGATGATGACGATACGTGCCAATTGCCGGATTCGTGGGTGGTCAGAGTGGGAGTAACATCCTATTTGGATGCTCTGGTATTAGTGTGAAGCATTGTTGGGAAGACTCTAGTAAACTTTTTCAATGACATGACTTTACTCAAGTCGTATTCGCTGAATAACTCGTACTCGATTTGACAAAATGCGGTGTGACTTGACTGGGGACTTGATGAAACTCTAGCCGGAGTCTGCAATCACCTCGTCTGCTGTTTTGTGACTCTTCAGATAATCAAATTTAACTGAATGGTGAGGTGGGTATTGACTAAAATACTAGCGAAAAAAATATCTTTGAGACTAGTTTAGACAACTATGACCAAACTGTTGCTTGGAGAAAACTGGATGATAATTTCATGACGGTAACAATATTTGGCTAAAGAACGATAAAATTCTTGAACATTTTTGTTATAAAGCAGTATGAGAAAACAATGTCAGTAAATTCCAGCCGCGTTCGAGGGTCGTCAAATTTCATGGCATGTGGTGGTATCCACGTTGTGTGTTTCCTGTTCGTTATAAAAAGAATGTTATAATACCATATTCATAAATATCATATTCTTTCTATTAAAGGCATAACCTTTTTAGCAGTATGGAGCTCGTCGCATAAAAAATACGAACTTGTTTAATTGTCCCAATAGTTAGATCTTAAAACTTGTATATTTGAATGAAGATCATCGGCAAACGTCGGAAATTTTTTTAACCTTTTAAAAGTAAGCGGTACTCACTTGGAACTAACAATTAGGGCCAAACATATCAATACATCGCATATGCTCTGCTCGCGTCGGAAAAAGTAGCTATTTTGGTCAACTGGTTTTGGCAGCCGTTTTCTGACTGGGTCCAAAGGAGCTATAGCCAAGGTTGGTAGAACGGTACGATACGAAGTTCGGTACGGTACGATTGGATTTTCCGGTACGATAGTACGGTACGGTTAATTTTTCAATTTTGGTACGGTACGAAGTTCGATATTTATTTCGTACCGTACTCTTTTTCGTACATTCGCATTACACTTTATTCTTCTCAAATGAATTTAAAAAAATTCATTCGACCTCTATGCCGTTTCATAACGGGGCGCTGATAATATAAATTCTGTCTATCAAAGATTTTTTTAAAATAGAGGGCAATTTTTAAATGATTTAAAGCGGCGAAAATATGGCAATAAAAAATGCAACTGATTAACTTGAACTGATTAAATTGGCTATGTCGTTTATCAGTTTTACTGTAGTGGCGTGATTGCGTGGAAATCCATATAGGTCGCTGATTCAAGAAGTCACAATCTGAACCCATTTTCATAACGAAAGTTGTGATAGCTAAATTAAAATGGACAAGATAAGCAACATTTATAATACTAAAAAACACGATGTAGTTTCTGAATATATCGTTAGCATCGTCGAAGCGCTTTGGCCTGTTTCTATTTCAAATTCACAATGGCGTAGGAAGCAGGGCCCGAATATACCAATTACAATGACGGATTCAGAAAAAAAATAGGGGAGGGCACATTTTTTCCAACATGCAAACACAGGCTTTCAAATTTAAAAAAAAAAAGATTAGCGTGCCGAACGCGCATAATTTTTTTTTTCGAGGACGAACACAAAAATATATATTTTAAGAGCGAAGAGCAGGGGGCGCGCGACAATTTTTTGAAAATTAAATCAAAACCTCTCACCCCAATGACACTAAGTCAACCAGTAACCACCATTATCACGTTTTGTTCGCACTCTGACACGTAGAAATATATTATCAGAGAAGAAACTTCAGGATATAATGATATATTTAGACTGTTTTGAGTTGAATGTTATCTGATGCTCATCTCAATCAGAAATTATATTTTGATATTAAAACAATGATATTTGGGGGAGGCATAGGCATATGTCCCCCACCAGTTATGCCTATGTTTTACTGTCCTGGATTTTAAACCAGATAGCTTTAAAGTGCATCACTTTGATCAAAAATGTTTCTTGCGGTGGCCAGATTTTACAAATAGGGCTGTTTTGGACATTGGTAGTTCGTACGGTACGAAATTGCTGCCCAGCAAATCGCACCTGTTTTCGTACTGGTACGAAATTTAGTACGATAAATCAAAAATATTAAAGTTAATTTCGTACTGGTACGAAGTTCGGTATGATGTACGAAAAAAATAATATCGTACGGTACGGAAAATTATCAAAAGGTACGGTACGAAGTTCGGTACGAAATTATTTTGGTGGTTCGAAGTACGATAAAAATTTCGTACCGTACCGTACTTCCACCCTTGGCTATAGCGAAGCCTGATTCAATTCGTCCGCTAGATTTACGTCCGATGTGAAGCAAGCATATGGGGACATGGTGCTATGATCTTTTTCCTCGTCTACCAAAATAAATCGCAGAATGGCCATTTATTTGCGTGGTAAATTCCAGAATGGTTTAAATCTGAAATCCCACTTCCCAAAAGATTTCCGCGCCTTCTCCGTACAATTTTCAATATAAAATGAGAACGATTTGGCATCCTTATTGCAGCGCTTATTGTGAAGATTTAGTTTAATCGAAGTACAAAAACGACACTAAAAACAAGTCCGAAAGGCCACAATTCACGCGGAGGCTTACTCTTGGGGTCGGTATGAAAGGCTATGCCCGCTATGCCATTGATAAAAAGGCTATGTCTTTACTAAAGAAGCTATGACATTTATAAAAATGCTATGCCCCTGGGTTATAAAAAGGCTATGTCGCTTTTAAAAAGGCTACGCACCCGATAAAAAGGCAATGCTAATAATAAAAAGGATATGCCCGCTTATAAAAAGGCCATGCCATTGCTAAAAAGCCTATGTCAGTCATAAAAATGCTAAGCCAATGATAAAATAGCTAGGCGCTTTATAAAATCGCTATGCCATTGATAAAAGGACTACGGCCCTTATAAAAAGGATATGACCCTTGGTTATAAAAAAGGCTATGCTTGTTATAAAAGGGCTATGACATATATCAAAAGGATATACCTGTACTAAAACGGCTATGCCACTTATAAAAAGGCTATGCCCCTTATAAATAGACTATTCCCCTTATAAAAAGGCTATGCCATTGATATAAAGCCTACGCATATAACAAATCTACTAAAAAGGCTATGCCGCATCATAAAAAGGCTATGCCCTTATAAAAAGACTGTGCCTGTTATAATGGGGCATAGTCTTTTTATGACCAAGGGGCATAGCTTTTATTTAAATGTCATAGCCTTTTTCTTAGCGGCATAGCCTTTTTATCATTGGCTTAGCCTTCATATAACAGACATAGCTTTTTTATTAGGGACATACCCTTTTTTAACAGGCACAGACCTTTTATAAGGGCATAGCCTGGGCTTACGGTGACGATGATTATTCTCTGGAGATTACCTCGCGTCCACAGATTATCTTATTACCAATAGAGGTTTGTATTACAAAATACCAAGAGATAAATACAATAGCGGCCGGCTTTGCAAGAAAAAAATACAGAGTAGAATGTGTGCCAGCAGAAACGTGGCTGGTTTTCTATTTTCCATGAGATATCCGCTAGATTCAATAAAAGAAAGGCCAAAATTAGCATAATCAACACATAAAGAGCTTGTTTGGATATTAAAAAGAGTATGCACCCCCTATTTGCTCAATTGGGCATTAAATACGAAAGTTTGAAGAAAATCCCTCATATGCTTGTTTGAATGTTATGGGATTATTCCAACATATGATTATCATATGACGAAATGGAGTATATGATCAAAAGCAAATGAATATTTGAGTAAAGATGTATGATAACTGATTGGCGTCGATCATTCATCACTATTGTGTTAAAATATATTTTGCAAAGCATTTTATACAGTTGGATCGTGGTCGATCAGTATATCATCCCTTGCAAAAGGGATAATATATAATCGAATTTTTTAAATACGTCTGATCACGCGTGATGTTTGCTTTACTAAAAGTTAACTGTTTCATTATCTGTCGTTGTACTTCATGCCGTATATACAAAAGAATATTATGCTGCCTCTAGCCAAAGCTTCGTGATATGTAAGGGTAACTCTTTATAAGCAGAGATATACCGACTTAATTTTTTTTCTTTCCATTGTGCCTCGTCCTCCCCTACTTGCCAAAGAGTTATATCATTTTGATTCTATTTTTAATGAATGAACAAAGTTCGAATTCGACGTGAAATTTTATTTCAATAAATTCAAAACTAACCATACTGAACTGTAAATGAGCCTAGGGCGGATGTGGTAGCTGCAAAAAAATTCGGGGGAGGGGGCGTAAAATTTCTACAAAACTGGATTTCCGGGCATAAAAAGTGTTACATCCTGTGCGCACGGGTTGTGATAATTTTTTGTAGGTTTTCTACGTTTTAAAGCCCTTAAAGAGTCATTTTGGGTCCCCAGCCAGTGTTGAGAAATATAACTAATTGTATAAACATTCTCATCATACAGACACTTGATCTCAGACCGAGTCTTCCGCAAAAGTATAACGTTAGGATTCACTATTGGTTAGTGGTGTGACCAACATCTGAACTTGAAGCAGTAGTAGCCAACAAATGAATAAATCGCGCTCGGTAGAATATGTTCCCCTTTATCATCAGTAATATCTCACTACTTAGGACTTAGTTGAAATAGCTCAGAATACTGAGTTAGTTATTGAACATTCCCGAACACTAGCGGCGGCGGAAGATCCACAACATTGGAGGAAGGAAGTTTTAGAGTAATTTTCTGAAATACTGAAAAATTTAAAATAACTGACTTCTTCAAATGATATAATCTGGCCGTACGACGAGTGCAATTTTTCATGTCCTTATTATTATGCAGTAAATTACTCATTTTGCTCTTAAAACTTCTCTTGTTGCGCACATCATGAGGTCATAACTTTGGCGATGTGTATCATCCTCCTGATAATTTTCCTAGTATTTTGTTGCTGCTTGCTATAAACTTCCCCGGATATCCCACCTGATTGACATACTATAAATTTGACACTTCGGCGGCACGATCCAGAACTAAATTTGCGACTTGGTATAAGTCACATGTCGCGCACAAACTCACTATTACTTTATTCACATCGCCGTTATTGTTCAGAGATTACTTTCTAAGAAAATAAGTTTTTTTGTTGTTGTAAATTATGTCATAATGAAGACTTTCGTTTTCTTAACCATAATCTATCCTGCATATTGCGCAAGTACATTCAAGAGCACCGCACAGAATGTTTATCGAAAATAATTTTATTGTAATACAACTAAAACAAGTTCAGAACCACACCGCAGATGATGTGTGCACTTGGTACTATTTTATCTAAAATTTAGTTTTATAGGGGAGAATAAAATAGGGGGAAAATCAGAAAGTAATTCCTAAACATGAACCACAGATGGGCAACACCCTGCACACCATCAATACATTCTACAGTGGATGCCTTATATGAACCATTGAGGTCATCACATTTAGCAGAATCTTAGTTTGCACCGAGGGAGTTATTCCTAGATTTCATAAAATTTATTCAGAAGTGTCTCTGTTGTACATTGCAAACCATATGCCCAGAATGTCAAGGGCTACTGTAGCAAACTACCATAGCAGAGTCCTTTCAATCACTCTGATTATAGTCATCGTCATAGTCTCTTATAGTCATCGGGATGATTGCCAGTATCCCCACCCAAAATATATTAATTTTTTTCCAAATACTTCGAAACCCCAGTAAATAGAGCTTTTCGGATATGAATATGTCATAAATTTCTCAGAGCTACATTCTATGGACTGCAGTTGCGCTACTCATCAGAGTATTAACACAGTTTATATTAGTGTAATTTAATTTAAACTATCAAGACTGAGCAGCAAATTCTGTTAAAACTAATTTCCACCAGTTACAGGGAGCAAAAAAGTAGATGAAGGCCTCTTCTTTTCTTTACCAAGTCCACGTAGTTTGAAAGTTGGGTCTTTGAGTTTATAATGATCATTGAAATCTAATCTTTGACTCAAATATCGTAGATTTGGGTCTGTGTGCAGAGTAAGTTGCCCAAGAAACTTGATTACCATATCCTATGAAAAAAGATTAGTTATAGATAGAATTTTAATTCTGTGTAGATAAGGTACATATATTTGGGTGGGATTTTTTCTTTTATTACAGGACGATTGTTATTCAAGCATCCAAATCTCTGATCAGTTATTTGGACCTTTGTGTGAATAGCTCTTGCAGCTCCATAACCCACTATCAAATATTTTTAAAAATGGCCTTTTTTCGTCACAATGTCACTGCACTACAGTAGAATTGAGTCAATAAACTTTACTGAATGAAAATTAACACTGGAATCTTCACTTGAATATTGCAGCCATAATATGATTTTTTTTTATGCCTGTAGATGAGGTGGTAGATGGTTTAACCATCACCCAGGGTAGATAACACTCGCTGCACTTTACCATGGCAGTTTAGTTCTTTTTGGAATGTTTCCTGCTTAGAGTGCAGTGGCTGGTTATACATCTTTTAGTACCACTAAGTGGCCGTTGGTTGGTTACTTATAGGCACTGCTTTCAGGCTTTGCTTTGACCTTGTTTCGGCTTTATCTTTGACAACTAGAAGAAAACAAGGCAGTGATAAGTGGTTTAGCTGCTGCCCAAGGCACACACCCATGGGGCACGTACCGCACTTCATTGCAATGTTGATGTTACAATGTTTTTCTCCAAGTGTAGATGCAAGTATATTTAATAATAGCTCTTTGATAAATCACTTTTAGCTGGCCTATAGAAGCTGGTTCATTTTTGTGACCATTTCTGTCTTTGCCTAAAACGAATTTCAATAAAAAAAAAAAACCTATTCCATGATGATCAGATGCGTACCTGGAATGTTTGAGCTCGGATACTCAACTGAGCTCTCATCTTTGGAACATTCTCTTTTCTGAAAACTCTTCTTCTCTCCATTTCTTCGGCATCTTCAACACTACCTTCACTCCACACACCTTTCTTTTCACCTTTTATCACAAAACTTTCGTATCTTTTCCTCCTCATCATTTCATCAACAGCTTTTTCGTAAATCTTACCCTGGAAGATAATAAACTTATTTCAATGGGGTAGTATAAGTATAGGCTCGGAATTGAATAACATAATATGTGGATCATCTCCAAAATTGGCAATTATTGTAGCAACAATAGTAAATTTTACAAAAAAAGCCAAAATATGAAATGACAGTTAATTCACTTCAAAGCAGCTGATTCAAATCGGTCAGGAATCGAAATGAAGTGAAATTTTCATATTTTACCAGCAAAATACAATCAAAATAATTTTGATTTATGCCAAATTTTTTCTGCCCTTAGATAGCAGGTGTGTATAAGCATGAAATTTGGCTTTCATACAGAATTAGAGATTCAATACAGTCCAAGATATTAATCTAAATCAGATACAAATATTAAATGATTCGGTCTTCTCTAGCACTAGTCACAGTAGAAGAAATTTATCAGAGAGCTAATAGGGGCATAGGGGTACGATTCAATATTAAATTTACAGAACAAAAACAAAAGAATGGAAAAACACTAATAGATATGTTTTCCGACAAGTCATTTTTATAAATACCTTCAGTGTCTCAAATATGACAATTTGATCAAAAATAGATCGTAGTTGTGTCAATAGGTTCTGTGATCCTTGATCGAGCAGACATCTTTTCATGATTGTTTCAAGAAATTGTCTGTGAGCGACTATCACCTCATCGAGATCTTTAGCAATTTCCACTTCTTTCAACAAATCTGCCCAAGAGCATTCTAGGACCTGGAATTGCGAGGAAAATGTGAAAAGAATTTAAGATGGGAATTAACGAAGATTACTGTTTATAGGCATAGGACATGAAATAATTCATACCAATTTGGTCCGAAAAGTCCTATTGCATAATACAGGTTTATAAAGTATATTATAAAAAGCTTCGAGTGAAAACTTTTTTTAATTGTGTTAACACTTAAAATAAGTAGCAAACAAGTGCAACCTGAACTCTTACCTTAGCAGAACAAAGAAAAAAATTTTGACCAAGAAACACCATTATAGCATGAAAAAAATGTAAAAGAAACAGTTATTCTTTAATAAAACAAATAAAACCAAACATACAGAAGAAAAAAACTTGTTTAAATAAATCTTGTATTGTGTGGAGAACCTGTTATATAGAGATAGGCTCTGGCAGATTTATTTATCAGTAAATAATCGTTAATTTTATAGATGTTGGTAAATGAAGCTTCTACTATGTGGAACAAATCTGATTTTTATTGTTATTGCTCCTCAAAATATAATGGAGCTGATGTTAAGTAGAACATAGAAGTAAGTCTGAGAAAAAAACCAAATAAGTATCAAACCTCGAATGCAATATAGTACTGTATTTGATGAACAAGATGAACCATTTGTGCAGCTAGTGTGTGACACATGTGAAGAATTCCGCGAAGTTCTGGCAAGTGAGGTGAAAGTCTCATTGATTGTTCCATTGTATCAGTCCATATTGTAGCAAGGTTGTGCTCCATGCGTTTTGCCCGCCATAGAAAATTGAAGCATCTAAGATAGAGCAGCATTATATCTGGTGTGATAATTGTACTGAGAGGTTGATTGATGTGATAATCGAGACTGAACACATCCCATCCCGTATCTCCTGGGTTAATCTCCAGTAGACGGATGTTAAGTCGAGACTGGACATCTTGATCTTCAAATTGTGCATTGGTGGCTCGAACTGCAGCCTCAACAAGACCATTCAGGTTATGTCTGTAAAGCTGACCAGCAGGTCGTGCTAAATCATCATGCAAAAGATCAAGTAAATGTCTAACAAAATCTCCTTGTCCCAGTAATAGGAATTTTCTCATTGCTCTAAGATGTGTCAATAATTTATATCGATCACTTAGAACATTCAACAAGCAACGACTCGTAGCTTCGTAAGCTTCATCTACTCTTTCTTGAAGTTCTGTTCCAAAATCTAGAGTACTATCCAAGAATGCATCTTCTGGTAACTGAAATTCCTGTTTATTCCTGATTTCAACTTCTGTTCGATCACGGCATACTAGTCGTAAAAAATTAAGAGACTTTCCAACAAGCAAAATCTTTCTAGCCTGACTGTCAGTCATAAAAGATGGTACCATAGATTGTCTTATATGGTACTTGTCGTACCAAAGTCTATCGTTGTTAACAGTTGGATCCATAGCAACAAAGAATTCATGATATGTGTCTTGAAGTTCCCCATCATATATCCATCGACTCAAGATATAAAATATAGGTTGTGTTAAAATGACCAGTAGCCGCTTGGTCAACAACCTCATGCTGACATCACCAGTCTGCATAAAGGCGTGAATAGTTGAAGCTAGTGCACCGCCTTTCCTATCTTTACAATTATCCACAAGCATAGCGACCCATTGAAGTCTTTCCATGGGTTCTGATGTCCAATCCAAGAGTTTAGATAAAGTAAGGTGATTCCCAGCATCACCTGCAAATCCTTGATCTTCTTGATATAATTGTGATTGCAACACAGACAGAAATCTATAATATTCTTGCAATTCCTGAACGAGTGCTGCACAGAACGCTTGGCCAACTAATCCAAAAGCTAAATCTTTACTGTGTTTATCAATATATTTTCTTATACGATTGTGTAACCAACCAAGTTCCGCAAGCTTGTGAACCATTTGTGAATTTCGTTTGTCGACTGCTGCTTTAGGGGTAATCCTGAATGCATCTTCTCTTGAACTCATTTTTATGTTTTCACTCTCAGTTCCACGAAAAACATGAAGAAGTTGTCGAATCAACGTAGTTTCTGTAATTCTGTTGACACCTGAAATGGATGTTTTGCTACGGGAACTCGTAAAATTTCGAGATTTATCTGAAGAATTATTGTTTGATTTACCATCACTGTTTTTCTGTAATGTCACATTCAGATCTGGTTTTGAAGAGTTGTGGATTGTTGAAGGAGTTATTCCCCAAGCCAGCCTGGACCCAAGAGACATACTTTGAAAATCACTGGCAGGAGTCTCGATGCTACTTGGTAAACCACCACGTGATGATCTTATAGTTCCTTTACTGTTGACAGTGCCAAAACCACTACTTGTAATACCTGAAGAATTTAGAAGACTTGCTGGAGGAGTCATGTCCACAAGGGGTGTAGATGATAGAGCAAAACCTTGCCGAAATAACAATGTTCCTTTTGTATAACTTTTAGATTTATCTTTTGACAAACTTTTTAAAAGATATAAGACAGACCAGAGGTTTTGAATTCGACCACAAGATGAAAGGCGGCGATAAAGATCACTTATTTGAGCAGCCTTTTCCTGTTTTCCTTTTGCGGCTAAATCTCTCTTGATTCGATCAACTATAGTATTTTCATTGCAATTTGGAATTGGTTGATCTCCAAGATCAGAAAGCATGCGTAAGGCATAAGAAGTTAACTTTTGAGAATGTGTTGGCACTTTATCACTCAGCAACAAACATAACTCATTAATTAATACTTCAGGACTGGGCTGTTTCACAAGCGTTGTTGTCCCTTCCATTGTTTACTAATGGTGGTTCTCATGCAGATAAGTCAAATCGGGATTATAACAAGTAAGAAGTTGGAAGTCTTTTTCTCAAATATCCACCACCTATAACATATTTAGAGACCTGGAAATAAATCCGATAATATTTAAAAAAAAAGCAATATCATATAATCTATCAGCAGCACATGAAGATAGTACCATGCTTATTCAATGATGAAGTTATTACATAAAAGGAGACCAATATACCGGTACCTCATATACCAGCACCAGTAAATAAATTTTAATAAGACCAGAAGGTTGATCAGCATTCGATTCCAAATATGACCGAAATATTTTGGAAGCAAATGATTAAGATATTGACACCCATGAACAATCAGGATGGTAGCAGAATCATTTTTTCCTTTTGAGTGTTCGAAATTTAGATGTCAGTTCGTAAGAAAACCAAGAATACAAAACAATCCTTTATTTGTAAACTTCCTATATGATTTTATGGCGTTCAAAATAGGCTCCAATCATTTAGTAATCAGAATTTGTCCTGAAATATCGCTATTGAATCTTTTTTTTTCTGATGGCATCCATGAACAAGTCAAATTTCAATGTTATCAAAAAATAACCGTTTAGAATTCTCAAACAAAATATTGGCCAATTCTAATGAATCTTCTTCTCTTGCTCCAGCCATTACTTCTAATACTTGAATGATATTGCATGGTTCATTTCGCCCCTTGACACAGTGACCCTTATCCCATTTCTTTTTTGTCGGAAACTTTGTCTTAACAAAAGAATAACCAGCATGAGTTGGCTTAACTTCACACCATGGAGCATCTGTTTCAATCATTAGTTTATCAGATGGGATTGAACACATCGATATTAAATTTTCCTTCGTTTTTAACGAACATCCATTAATCCCTATATACAAATTTAGTTGAATAATTGCTCTTGCTTCCTCCGGTGTACCATCGAAAGAGTGAACAACACCACCAGATATTCTGTCTCTATTTTTTCGCATAATGTTTAGAAAATCTTCATGTGCGTTTCTACAGTGCAAAAACATTGGTAGACCAGTTTCTGAAGCCAAGTCGAATTGCTTAGTAAAATACTTCAATTGGATTTCTTTTGGACAAAAATGCAATCTATCATAATCCAATCCACATTCTCCGATGGCAACCACTTTATTTTTATTATTTGATGCAATTTCAAACAAAGATTTATAATAATCCTCAGCACCGTTTTCTTCAAATTCCTTACATCTAGTAGGATGACAACCAACAGTCGTATACATATAATCATTATCTTTACATATTTTCAAACTATCTTGACAGTCCTTCAAACATCCACTCGTAACAATTGTTTTATATATTCCGATTTGTTGAGCTCGTTCAACAACATCCTTGAAATCATCTTCATGTTTTTCTTTACCTCTATAAATTCCTCTGAATACGGGATCAGTCAAATTAGCTCCAATATCAATGAATTTGGCCATTTTCAGAGTTTGCCACAATTTTTTCATTTACACTAGCAGCTCAAACTATAGAGCAATAGGGTAAAGTACGTTAAATTGTAAGTTATATATATCACCCTGATTGGAACTGGTATTTGCACGAGAGGTTGCCATATGTCTAAGCTGTATTCTCGACTCTCCTCACAAGATAAAAATGAAAATCCTATCCTATTAAGGCCACAAGGGTCGCATTACAACAAAGATTTTGAAGTCCTAAAATTTATTTCGCCAGAATTTCGCTAGCTTCACACGAGTGAAAATTAGGCCTGCAGCGTTTGAAATTCTCGCCAAAAAACAAACCTACCTAAACTAACAGACGGTAAAACAGAACAAACTCAGTATTCCCAACTGGAACCTTCCCGGGACACCGATATTACTGACAGCTTTTCCATCCAAAAGATTACCGTAATATGTTTTTGTCCACTTGTCTAAAAATCTGCAATATTGAAAAGACATATTTGATGGAATAATGCTCACTGGCTTAGTACCTGAGTAGCTATTAGTGGTTACATTGATTTATAGTAATGTGATGGAACTCTTAAACTATTACCTTCAGAAACTCAAAGTTACCGTACGGTACATAATATGAAATGTATCGCAAAATACTATTATTACTTTGCACGGTACCACTTTGCAGTTTGAGCATATACTGTGTCTTTCCCACATTGTGTTAATATCTACAAAACATCTCGCACTCAATGCCCATACGTCCCTCCTGCTGTTTCTGCTTTAATGCCACCGGTACCAGTTCTTCTCACTCTTTCAGCTTTCGTTAGTGGTACAACTTTTTTATTTTCCCCCCCTACCCTCAATCCCGCCTTTCGTTTTTTTTTTTCTCGCTTCCCCTACCATCCCGTCGTTTAGTGTGCAATTTCCCGCCGTTTACATAATGAGCTTTGCGGTTCGGGTAATTGAGCTCGTTTTTGCGATTTAAACATGTAAACCTAGTTTAGGTTTTGCTCTTTTTCCCTAATTTGTTATCTTTTCTACATTCTTTTATAACTTCAACTACTTCAGTGGTTTTAAAACAAAATTTTTGAAACATAGGAATAAAAGTTGCTGTCAAACGATTCATTTTCAAGTTGTGACTTAGGCATAGTATCGAATACTTTTTCTATAAGAATACACTTGGGCATAATACCGGTACTCTGCTGAATTCTGATCTGTTCGAATTCACCTAATCTTTAATACTGCAAGCGGCACGCTGTGTTGTCGTGGGTTTATTTCGTTTCTTTACTGTTCTGTATTGTCATGTTGCGTGCTAAACCCTCGAAAATCAAACTGGATTTAGAGGACCTTGCAGAATATATTGAACAAAGAGTAAGTGACTTATTTTCTTTAAGCAAGACTTATTTAAGACCCATGGGTACCGGTATGTTGTCTGTAAGGGGTAGTGGTCAATTTGTACCAGTATACAACTACGGTGTAAAAAGTGATTGGGGACTTCATATCATGGAAAAATTGCTTTTGGTCAATTTGTACCCTTGCTGAACAGTGAATGTTCACGGGAACTTACCTGTTTATTAATTCTAGTGCAGCAATATCAAGTTAGCAGCAGGATCAAAAAAACTTCACAGAAATAGTCACCATGTTCGAAATCCAATAAATTTTGTAATCTGTGGCTCAAAATAAAACTCACGGAAATTGTCAACCTGAATACAATAGTAATTCCATCGTTAATAGGCACCTGAAATCAGGTCTTTTTTTTAACTAAAATGCCTATTCCGGATTAGGATGGGATTTTATTCTGTGGTATATGATAAATCGGCCATCCCTGACTTATCATGGTCAATCCCAAATTTTATCAGGATACAAATTTACCCACCAAAACATATTTCGAATTGACCAACGTCAATTTGGGACAAATTCCCAAATAGAGTTGTATACTTGTACGAATTGACAGATTCGGCAGACACATCATGACTTTGGAAAAATTCAAACCACACCTTTCTCTTTCTCATTTAAGGAGAAAAGAGTATTATGAATTATGGTCTTAAGAAATTAGTGACTGGACTCTAATCGTATTCATGAGCACTGTTATAATAAACTGTAATCCAAATTTGCAATGCTCAGTGTCATATATTTATAACATACAAGTAGAATCACAGCTCGATGCCAGTCGTTTTTATAATATTGAAACTTTTTACATCACAAATATAATCAGATGATGCAACTCCCCTAATGTTTGACCAACATAAAATTGTGGCTAATATTGACCATAATAATGTTTTCACCTTTCTTAAGTTTAAATGATATTTTTTATAATAATCGATGCTAATTTCATTGAATATATTCAATGAAAATCAATGTGCATTTCAAAAATTTGGAATCTAGTCGTCAAACGGTTTTCTGTTCCCGCTGTAACTCTGATATGATGTTTATGACTGTAACTCTGAATTTCCAGAAACAAAGTAAAGAACAATCTGTCAGCAAGAGTGGAAACGGTGCAAATACAACTTTTGAGATATCAGGAGCTCTTCCTGTTGTAGATAGAGCTGTAAATGCTGAAGCAAGGCGAGTTCAAGTCCAGAGAAGAATTGGGTTCAGTCCAGCACCTGTTACACCAGAGTCTACAACACAATTTAGCAACATCTATTGATATACGATTGTTTAGTACTAAATGATGTCTCAGAAGAAAGAGAAGTTCTTCAAATATAACACTTTAGCTATTCTACTCTGTGGTGTAGAAGGTAGAGTTATTACAATTGAAATGAAAAATGAATCTCAAGTTAAAGGAAAACTTGAAAGTGCTGATGGCTTCATGAACTTGTGCTTGCAAAACGTGAGCTTTACTTCACGAAGTGGCAAAAGGACTAATTTTGATAAGATTCATGTTAAGGGCTCAAGTATACGTTATGTACATCTTCCAGCGGATATCAATCCAGTGAATACAATTAAGCAACACCTCAGCAAGGTACAGAAATTCTGATATAATATGAAAAACTTTAAACTCTTTTTTGCTTGGATTTGTCTTTGAAAAAGGATGGGTTCGAGAGGAAAATATTCAGGGATGGAGAGAGTCCACTTACAAGGTGTGCTATCAATTAAATATTAAAACAGCCCACGAAGTAGATGAAGCAACCTCTCGTAGAAAGAGGCATTGCTTAGAAGTTTCTGCTTCATGCAGTCCTGGATGGTGATAGCTGCCAAACCTAAAGAATGTGGGTTCGATTGATCAATCAATGTATGCCTGGTCATAAGTCGTCCTAAGTTCTTTATTTGGAATGTTGCTGGATATTAAATAGCAAAATAGGCGTTGGACTGAATCTGGCAATCAATCTAAGCCCTGACGTATTTCCTGGATATTATAAGAGGTAGTTGGTTTTATCATTGATTCAGTTCTATTTGGGATGTTATCAGCGTGCAGTTAGTTGCTGGTACTACATCTCGCTTGTAGATCTTAGTTATTGAGTGGCTGTTAGTTGGTTACTCTCATTTACTGCTTCAAGTTTTGCAAGAGACCAGTGTCAAAAAAACAATACACAATAAACTGATGGGAAGAATGACTCTGAAGCGTTCAGGTCCCGCCCCAGCATAGTAGAAGTGAACAAAGAAATAAACACTGAATTTTTATTGCACATTGAAATAAAATAGGACTACCCGCAAGCCAAAGTATTTTTTACACAGAAATACTCTATTAATATATCACTTCATTTCACCCACTGAATTTCCATGCGGTTAAAGGTGCTAACAAGCTGTAACCCGGGATGCACCCATTCAGAAATTTCATGACATCAAGTTTGTGAGGTGCAGATCACATTAAGCAACTGCGTTTATGATGGGTTTCAACCCCATATCATATCCGATTCAAGATGATACTTCTACTCAGATTTACTTGTTTAAGCGATTATCTATCATCAAAACTTTCCCAGCCAGTCCTAACATTAGAGTTGTTTTGTTGTGGTGAAATTGTGAAGTTTACACCATTTCCAAAATGTGATGTTTGTTGCGTAGACTGGAAGGTTGCAGGATTAAAAGCGTCATTGCTAGGAAGAGGTGAAAAATTGCTAGATAAAAATGGGTCGTTGAAAGATGGGGTGGTTGGAAAGTTCAAGACTCCTGTCAACCACTCAGTAATGTCCACATGAATCTTCTCTGACTGCTTGATAAATTCATGTTCCAGAAGTTGTGGATATTTAGGTCGCTGGTGAAAATTCTTGGTGCAACTGTGAAATCAACAGATGGAACTTTGTTATAGTTATGTTGTCATTGTAGTTAAGTTTAAACAATAATCACAACTCACTTCATAATCAGAATATTTTGAAGATTTCAAACCAAGAAAATTGCAACTATTTGACGATATTTTGCAACAAAGTCATGATTTATGTCAAATTTGTAACATATATATAATGATTTCACTGCAAAATAAATTAATTTGATATAATAAATATAATAAATACCTTTGATTATACTTCAATAAGCTACTGAAAGAGTAGCCTTAAGAGAGACCAATCTATAGCTGAAAAGCGTAGATCAGAAATGAAGTAGAGCTTGCCAGAGCCATATGGAAAACATTTAAATTACTTCTATCTATTAACAAATTATGCACAACACTACATTCAGACTTACCATAATTTTACAAAATCTCTGAAAGGCATGCTGAAATTGGCATTTTGAGGTAACATCGGGGGCGCATTTTGTAGAACTTTGGTCAAAACTTCAAAATCTGTTGTACAATTTGGATAAGGGAATCTGCCAGTAGCAAGTTCAACCAGTGACACACCCAAGCTCCACACATCTGCTCTGATGTCATAGTCTGGACTTGTTGGATCTGGAGGGTCAATTCTTTCAGGCTGGAAAAATGTTAAACAATATTGTCAAATCAAAGCTTGTGCCTTGTACTTGAAACAACTCATAACCACTAGCGTATTTAGGGGGAGGGGGTAACTCTGTTCTGGCCTTTCAAGTGCTTTAAAGCGTAAAGATTTTCAAATTACCCACCTACCCACATTTTCTAGGTTCAAATATCCCCTGTTTATACTTTGGGTATGCCAAACATGTCCAATTCGAACTCTTACTCTTTTGTAACTCCATAAGAATTAAATCATTTTCATTAACGCACAATTTAGAAAAGCAATTGATGTGTAGCAACTAGGTGACACATTCCATGTTTCACATGATATATTATCTTGTTGGGAAGGAATAAATTGGCCAATTTCTGAGATCAGATTTGAGGAGACATAAATGTATTGAGAAATGAATGCTGCGAACTCGTACATAATCCTGTGCTGAACACTTCATGACAGTCCTGCCATAGGTTATTCTCAAATAATCAATAGTCCAGATCAAGAGTGCCAGAATTTAGTAGCTCAAGTAGGTCTGTGAAACTCAACTTATGAATTTTTCCAAATAGGGTCAAGACAGTGCCAAAATTGAGATACCTACATAGTGGTTTTCATGTCATACACTAAATGACTGAAAGGTGTCACAAAGCCACACAAAGAATCCTGCTTACCATCCTGCTCCAATAAAAATATCACAAAATTATTTTATATATGTTATGGGTCGAATGTATGCAAGTAATTATTCGATTTAAAAGCTCCAGAGCACAGTGTTTTAAATGTTCCCTTTTCAACAAGATCATATTACAAAATATGTAGGAGGGTAAGTAACTCATGTGTCATAGGATATGTGGTGTCGGTACACATACACACATTAAAGGCCACAATACACGTGATGTTGTTTTACCGATGCGTTGCATTACGTTTCGGGTAATTCAATAAAAAGGGGGATACAAGCCTGCATTGCTTAGCATTATTCGTGTTCACAAAGCACAAACGAAACAAGCGCTCTGCGTTAGCTTTCATAGCAGATCGTTCTGTTTCATTGGAAAACATAAAGATATGCATGCAGAGCATTGCGTTTCGTAAAACGCGAGGGTAAAATATAACAAACCAAGAAAAAACGCAACCAACGCAAACGTGTGGTGCGACCTTAATGGTATACATACAGCTCTCACGAATGGCAAGTCCGAACTTGTCTGATTAATGCAAATAAAGTAACACCACTCACTGCCATATATGCTACGCATCCAGCAGTTCTTGTTTTCGCTTTTGAATCGACCAGTCTACCACTGATACCAAAATCACATAATTTAACGGTTCCTCGTTTATCAATAAGTATGTTGGATGGTTTTACATCTCTATGTATTACACCGTGCTGCTGTTTGAGATAATTTAATGCTCTAACAACCTGAAAAAATATACTCATCAAATTTTGAAGCTCGACTGTTTCTCTTATTGATTAGGAACAATAAATTATATAAAAGAACAACAAGAGTTGATTATTACGTTTTATTGTTTCGATATTTTGTAATTGTTCAGTCTAATACACTGATGGAGTCTGCCTCAGAGCAGTCCACCAGTGTTCTTTGAGAAAATTACTCTTTGGTCAAAATGAGCGATGAGCAGCAAAATGAGTCGATTTGGAATACAAGGATTAAAGAACAAATCTGAGGCCCTTTTCTTGATCACAATAACAAGATTCATCATTACAAAAGTAGACCAGACCAAATGAGAAAATATGTATACTTTGGTATGAGTCACTAATGGATAGTAGCACATGGTATGGTCCATCTGTGACTAATATTTTATCAATTGGGAATGACACCGAACCACTTACCGCAATGCACAATTTCCCAATCACTTTCTCAGGTATAGGTCCTCTGATTTTTTTCAATAATTTATCAAAGCAAGTTGACATAAGTTCCATACAAATCCAAACATGACTCTGAAAAAAGGAAAGCAGTTTATTCAATATCAATTGTAGATATTAGTACAATGTTGGTAATATTTTTACCAAACTACAAAAGGAAGAACTTTAAAGGTCTCAGAGTTTTATGAAAATAATTTTAAACGGGATTTTCCCAAAACTTTTTGAATGGGCTTTTAGACATACAGTTTGCTACAAGACATGACTTAAAATGCCCTTCCTAAAAAAATTGCTCAACATGATCCACTAATTGATCGCGTCTCAACGGCAACACTTTGTTCAATACTTTCTGATAGGGTTATCTCAATTTAAAAATTATGTTGTTCATTAGTATAAATTATCATACCTCTGTAATTAATGTTCCAAAACATGTGACTATATGAGGGAAATTACTCTTCTGAACAACATCAAGATCCATCAATATTCTTTTATTTTCTTCATTGTTTCCAGATCTGTGCATTTGCTAAAGATGTGAGCAGAATAAAAGATAATTAACTAATGATATACTCCTGAATATTATCATCACAAACTATTGAGTAAGATAAGCAGATACGGTTTTCTGGCTTTGACTGATAAGGTTATAGAAGACGAACAGCTGAGATATTAGGCGTAATCAACTTTCATGATATGGCTCCACCATGGGCAACAGCTGCATTTGTATGCTTAAAAGAATGTTTTTATTCCATCGAGCTGAATTATTGAAAAACAATAAACAAAAAATATAACCACTCATCATTTGATTATTTCAATAAACACAAAAAATATTTGCCCAATTTACATAACATATATATTTTCAACTACTACTGAAAGAAATAGAAACCCATAAAAAATGATGCATATTTTTTTCCTCATAGATTATAATTTTATTTTTCAACGACTCTTCACTGAATTGAATGTGAACTAATTCCTGTTAAGGCGTCACTGACTGCGTCACAACTGATCATTCAAGACCCCATCAATTCCAAAAGCTCATCACAGTCAGATTAATAATATTTGAACACATTGTGGTTAAGTATGGGTCACTGATGGATCATGCCGATAAGGCATGGTCCATTTGTGGCTCATTTCTGAAGTAATGAAAATTTGATCATATAAACATGCATTGTTTTAATGAGAGGACTACACATATAATTTCCCTAATCACAAAGCGAATTCAATATTCTATAGTTAATATTTCAGGACATTTGGCTACTCATGTGACTCACCAACAATTTGAATAGACATTAATTTAATAAGCTTCTATATAACAACAGGGAATTAGGTTGATGTAATGGTGAAGCACCAAGTAAATTAAAATTGGTTAAAAATAATTTTTGAATAACATTCATGTGATGTAGTAGGTAATCAGTATTGAGTACCTCATTCAGTCATACTTAAGCAATAGGTATATGGTCTTATTGTGGTTCAATTGTTACAAGATTTCAGATATATAATTAAACAACTTTTAGGCCCAATGAATGACTTTGGCCTTGAATAAAAAATTTGAAATAATTGAAAAAATGAATTAATTATTTTCAATCTGATTTTCGGAGGACTCTAATAGAAAAATCCCTCATCACAACAAGTGTACCTTATTCAATATCACGAATTTGGTCAGACGAAACGTTACAGAAAAAATTTGTGTAAGTGTGAAGCAAGACTTCGAACCTCTCTAATACTGGTATATATGACTAAATTTTTAGAACAAATTGAATAGTTGAGCAGTTATAAGGATTTGAAGTTTCAACAAACCTTTCACCCTGTTGATAAACTACTAATATGCTTTCCAGAAGTGTCATATGAAAAAAAACGACCACGAGGAGCTGCCGGTATATAAAATGTGATCTTTATTCCTACCCCGTCAGCAACTTTATATTGTCAAACATGAGCCACAGACGGGCAGTGTCTCATCGACACGATCCATCAGTGTCCCATACTTAACAACAGATGTTTTGTCAAAAAACTTTTAATTAGGTGAGCAGAAAATATGCCCTACAGAACTGAATCACCTCAGTAGATAGAGTGAAAAAGTGTTACCAACCTTAACAGCCATAATCTGATTAGCAGGTTTGAATCTCATTTTATAAACTTGTCCACAAGTCCCAGCACCAATCTCCCCCAAGTTTTCAAAATCTGGTGCTGTAGCATTGTAATGCTTTCCATTGATATGAAGTTTACCATTTTGACTAATTGCTTCCTGAAGACGTTTTTTAACTTCAACACTGGAAATACATAAAATAGACAAATGCATCAATAAAACTAGATTTAATCTGTTAGTACATCAAACAAAAAATAACAAACTATATAAATGCGTGATTCATTAATGGCTCATTCATACTTGACAAAATATATTTTTTGACTATATTTGCCACTTTGTATGTTTAGCAATCAATTCTCATACAGTATTTAAATGAGATTCTGAAAGATTTGATTTGATATGTTTTTCGATTTGAATATAAAGTATCTGAAAGTCGCAACTCTACTGCAAAGATACCACCATATGTTGAATGAACTGATCATCTTAAGAGTAGAAATATTGATTTTTGATTCAAAACATCTGCCACTAGCTGAATGGGCATCACTTTTATAAATTGATTAAAACTCCCAAGAGACAAAAATGAGATCAGCGAAAAATGGATTATTCCAAGTCAATTCTAATTTAGACCGAGCAGTGAGCACGGAAAGAGTTTTTCAACATAACCCCATCTATTCAAAGGAATTCAACAACCGAAATTTTAAGTAAATTTATGATTTAATATTTTTAATACCTAATCTAAATTACTACGATTTCCAGTATTTTACAGCAATTGAGCAGTGAAATCAAAATTTATGTTAAAATTCAATTCTTTCATAGACATACTGATAATTATAACGACTATAAGGTTATTACTACCTAACAATGTTATAACCAAGAAGAAATCCCTAATTTGGTGGTCTACGATTAACAAAAACAAATTTCTTTTTGGTGACAGAACTATCCAAAATTACAACAAAAACTATTCTACCTTTCATTATTTATCGGCGCGGGTTCAGTATGTGTATATTTCATCGGTAGTAACTTCTTTTTTCTCTGCATTGCTGGTGAGTTCGCACCACTGCTAGATAAGTCAAGCCCAGAACCTGCGTGTAGAAACATTATAATATTTTCTTATTTTAGGGTTTATTGGCGTTTATTTCACTGAGCGGTACTAACAAAATTAAAATTTATTCATTTTGCTGCAAAATAATGATAAATAAGTCAAGATTTAAGCCACAAACTCGACATAAATCCTGATGTGTTAGGCAGAATAACAACTACCAGAAGTCTATCACTGAGACACACCTTTGAAAGGCTCCATTAGAAGAGTACTTATCAAAATAATAAACATATAATATAAATAACCCCACTAATTAAGAGCATATATAAAGATACAAAACAGAATTTTTAGTCTTTAGATTTGATTTTTTTTTATAAGTCTACAATAAATCCTAACTTCTGTTAAAATCCCTCTATCAATACGTTAGCCTTTTGCCAGTAGTCACTGTTTAATTGGATGACTCGCATTACTGAGTTATGATGTATTTGTGAAAAATCTCATGACTTACAGTCAATTAAATGAGGTTATGCATTTGTGAGATAAGGCTCCAGGTAAATCTACAATTTATTTTATAGTTCACTCTGAGCAAGGCCAAAACGTGCCTAAAAGGAACTAACTAACGACCACTCAAACGTCAAAGAGCTATTACAAGATAACTTGCCAGCAACTGCACTCTAAGTGGAAAACATCCCATACAAAACTAAACCATCATGGTAAAGTGTAGCCTATTTCCTTGTTTCTTGGTGTGTTTTTCTCTCTCGATAAACATCAAAAATCATTCATTTCCCTTGTGCTATTAACATTATAAGTTAAGAAAATTTATGCTTTGAAACATTCCTTCTCTTGGATAGCAGGGAAACAACGCCACATTCAGATTTCCTATAAAATACTGTGCCAAATCATTTCAACTCAAAAAGATTCTCCCTCATGAACAATAAATGTTTTACAAATTCAGCTCAAAATTTATTTGAACTATCTAGACACCATGAATGAATTTGAAAATGAATTACGCAAATCAATTTCAATCACAGTCATCTATATTGAAAATGACTGATTTTATAAAAATTGAAAATAAAATAGACACATAATATGGTTATTTATTGAAAGTTGATGATCTAAATTCAATTATCGTATAGTTCCTTATGGAAAAATTCCACTTAAACCACAAGATCGTGAAGTTTTTAACGTACAATTAAGACAAAAATCATATTAACTCACTTGGTCGATTTTGTTTTGACAAACCAGGCTGTCCCAAAGGCAATCCCAGGCCTGGTGGAGTAGTGAGGGGTTGAGCTGAACCTTTTAAGTAAATTTCAGTGCAATATTTAAAAAGAGACTATAAAAGCTAGATGGGTCGTTAGAAGTTAATGACTTCCATCAAAACAAGAATTGAACAGAAAGACAAATATCAATGATCTGCTCTGAAAGCTTGAAAGCATCTAATAAATGCAAATCACTAGAAAGTCCTATCAGTAATGGCGCACCAGAGGTGTGGGGGTTTTGGGAGAATTCATATCAAATTATATTCTTCAACTAACAGAATAGCAAGATAGTTTATGTCTTCTAATTAATCTTGAAAAAAATTAGCGGCATTCATCAATATTCAAATTTTGGCTAGTTCACAAAGTGTAAAAATTCTTCATTTTGAAAACAATGCATATTACATTATAAAATGTTAAAAGCATTCAATACAATAATACAAAAAGTTGATATTAATTTAAATATATTTTAAAATATTTGTTATTTTTACTGACAAGCTGTAGGTAATTAATTTGAACATAAAAGGAATGTTTCCATAGAATAGATTATGTAGATTCTTATTTTTTTGCCGCCCTAGATTTCTGATAAGCACTTCTTTCTGTATAAATAAAGAAATAGCCTAGCGATTGAACAAATAAACAGAACTGTTAACTGACTTGGCCGTCCAAACACTGGATCAAATGAAAGACTAAGGCTTCCCATTGAGGAATTTCTGGCATGAGTTTTCTTGGGAAATTCCAGTCCAGTACCTGTTACAACACAGATTTAAGAAATGAAATCAGTATAAGGTAAGAAATTGATGATAATTTACTAAAATTCAAAAAAAAAACTACGCCAATATATATATCTTTTGTTCATAAGGACCACACACTGATGTTTGGTGTTGCTCCTAATCAGAAATTTCATTTTACCAAGCATGAGAAACAGATGAACCAAAGCTTGTCGACACAATCTATCAGTGCCTCATGTAAGGTGGAAAAATAGCTTGTGTGTTAAATGCTGACAAAAAGTAGTTCATGACAAAATGAACGAACGGGGCAAGGTTGAAACTATCAAACTAAAGATTTCAACTTTTGTCTTTTAAGCGTAAGCATCTGTAGACTTTTTTGCATTCTTTCAAGACACTGGAAAAAGTTTAAAACTATGTTAATTACAACTTACTTGGCCGCTTCGATTGTTGTTCGTCGCCAATTGGAAGTCCTAGAGATCTTCTCGATTCATTTTTCTCAACATTTAAACTAAGTTCCAAACGTTGCATTCGCTTCTGTATATCATCCAAAGAAACTTTTGAAGACGACATAATTATGTCAATAACTATTATAAGAATAGTTTGATTTGTTTGGGCAAACTGGTTTACCAAATAATTTCTTGGGCAATGTGTGCAAATTCGCTCAAAGTAAAACTAATTTTCCTGTGAATGAAAGAAAGATTAGACCTATTTGCGGAAATGTATTATTATAAATCATAAAAATATTGATATGATCGAGGCTATATGGCACTACGCTGTATTCAGATATATATTGATTTGATGTTTTCTTTTTGTTTGAAATTCACAATTCAACTTTTTCCGGGAATTAAGGTAGTCTTGGATTGATGTATATTTTTCCAGGTTCTCACTTACAGTTAATCGATTTTTGAGACTGAAATTGAAACAGAACCCAGAGAAACAGATATTTTTCACAAAATCCGATTGGAATGAGATTTAAATGTTCAAATTAATGGCAACCCGGCCTTAAAACGGGAATAATAATTGTTCAGCTTTCAGAGAGGTTTCGAGCGCCAGAATAAGAATGCAATGTTTGAAAGTTAAAAATGATTTTTGCCCCTCCCAAAAAAAATTTTCTGGATGCGCCACTGGAGAATAGTCTCTACCAAGATGATATAATTTTATATAGATGTTTATAGGAGAAATTTTGTGTAGGTTATGTCTTTCCAGAATTTCACACTCACCGGGAATTTATTTTGATTTCCCATATACAGTAGAGCCCAGCAAATATATCGGCTTAATTTTGCTATTTACCGATATATCAACCTAATTTTGCAGTTTACCAATATATCGGCAGATCATAAAAACACCCATTGATATCAGCCAACCAAAATACACATACAGGCACATGCCTTTTCTTATGCAATAAACATGTTCTTTTATTATGCATTTTGATTTATTGCTTTTCTTCGAGAAATTTTATAACGAGACTCATGTAAGATAAAATATCGGTTATTGGTGATCAAAAATGTCAAAATATCGATATCGGTTTTAAAAAAAGCAATATCAGTCGGCCTCTAATATACAGCATACCACTAATGCACAGGAGCATTTCCAGAGTTTCCATGAAAATCACATAAAATATTTTTGAAATCCTATCCTGTGACGACTTTTTTAAATATTACCAAAGGCCAACCAAAATTTTTTCAACAGAATTGAAGTTATGTTTTTATTATTATAAATTAGTTGTATGGTTATTCAATTAGGTAATGTAGAGTTTAGCTAATTTTGCTCTGCAGTATGTTCAGGTCAAGCGTGCGGTATCAGAAAAACAACAAATAGCCTAATCGACAGATCATACTCCGTATGATAAAACAGGGCGACTTTGAAAGATCTTTGCTATTTCCAGCCAACAAATAAAAATCTGCTTTCACTAAACAGTGTCGGTTCTTTCTCAATACTAATACTGTACATCTCCTGAGCTTGTAAACATAAAACTAAGGAGTTGTAAGCGCTTTTTTCTCTTTTTCGATGGATACGTTGCCAGACGACTTTGATACGATTAGATACGAAATAGTTTATCACTATTTCTAAATTTTTTACAGCATTTGTTGCAAAAAAAGAAAAAGAATTATTGAAAGTAAACTGATATATACTGTAAACTCAGTACTTCCTCATTTTTAGCTTCCTTCAGAAAAGAAATTTAAGGAAAATATGAAACATGGTCAAAGAAGATGCGGGGGCAGAACAAGGGGACAGGGAGAACATGTCCCCTAAGGTGGAGAATATGTCCCCCAAGGTGACCGTACAGTAGGTACTAAATTTACGCCAGCCCACGCTCAACCGGTGAGGCTGGGGGTTCCTCTATTTGACGATTACCGTACTGCATTATGCAGTTTTCGGGTCTAGTGAAGTTTAGTACCATATTCCTGAATGTCATCAAAATAAAAACTGGCAGAATATTCTCATCCTAACTAGGGGGCGCCAATGCTGCAAGTATCTGGCATTGTCTCCCGGGTTAGGATGAGTCGTTTCCAACATCGGAAAATTTGTATGATAATCGGGTATATGGTACTAAACTTCATGAGACCCCAGTTTTCTAAAACATTTTATAGTGTACAAATTAATCCAATTGTAACAATGAAATATGGAAACAACAACAATCCACAAGTGTGGAAAGCGTCTCACGCAGCAGGAGTGAGAGAATTTATTCAGTATTACCTTCATCATAGATTTAAACCTCGACATACAATATGAATGAACTAAATATATAATACCCTCATACCATCCTTTTCATGCTGTTACTCTGCGCTGGGCTAGCACATCTCGCACTTTCGAGTGCTGAGTGTGGTCTGGCGTCACACGCTGCACGAGTGTCGGTGGGCGTCTCATGAAAAACGAGCCTGTAACTTTGGAATGAAGATCCAAACATTAATTTATATAATGAAGCATCTAAACAATCCCATACATTCATTTTAGGATGTTTCACAGCAAAATGAACTGTCTATAACCTATTCGATACTAGACAAATATCACTGGTTTCAGACAAGTTCTGGGTTACACTGTGCGCTGTAGTGTAGGCTGTAAGCAATACAGAATAAGTGCACTGTCGGCTGTGTTTAGAGCGAACCTGGAAAATAATCAATGTCACTAGTTGGCAGTAAACAAATAGCTTTGGCAAAAATCCTTCAGCAACTTGAAAAGAGAGGTATAAGGGGAAAAACAAAAAACGAAACGTGGTTCGCCATGTGATTAAGCTGTATTCTGTATTCTCAAAGCGTGATCGAAATGAACCACATTTAGAGTATTTTCACCAAATACGCGTACATATAAAGCAGTATTGTATGCCACCCAGTGTTAGTTTGGCCCCAAAATATTATATAGCTTCGGAAAGTAAATTCAATGAGCTTTCCAACAAAAATACTGAAAGGGAAATTTTAATGAGGGAAAAATATACAAAAAGCGTTCGAAATTATCCAAATTTTGAGTGTTTTCCTCGAATAGGATCACTTTTGAAGCAGCACTGCCCATCACCAAGTGTTTGTTTGGCCTTCAAATCTTATATATCTTTGGAAAGAAATTTAATAAGCTTTCCTAAAAAATAGAAATCTTATTGGGAGAAGATATACAAATCGTGATCGAAATCACTCAAATGTTGAGTGTTTCAATCAAACAGAAGCAAATATGAAGCAGCGCTGCATGCCACCTAGTTTGTTTGACCCCAAAATCTTATATATCTTTAGAAAGAAAAAATCACAACACGCAATTGAAATCAGGGTCCAGGGCTGTTGGTGCCCAGGTTTGCTGGATTATTTCAGCCAGTTTCGGAAATTTTCGCCTTAAAGTCGAATAATTCAATTTGAAATATGGGTGTATTTATCACTTATTGGAGAAATTTATAATGAAATAACACATCATTTAGCATTTGAGCTAATTATATTTTCAGGAAAGGGAAAACTTAGACACTCATGTTATGTCAAATTTTTTTATCAACGTGAAAAAATATATATTTCCTGAATATTTTGACATATTAGTAGAAAAATTCATCATTTTGGGAGTGAAAGTAATAAAATTATATGAAATTTTCATATAAATTGTAACACCTTGTTTGGGATCTGCAAATCCATACAAAAGATCATTTGTCAGAGAGATTTTTTGGCTGTCAAACACAGATATTGAAAGTTTTTTTGCTTTTTTTCCGCTTATTCGGTCAGTTGTGCGGTCTGTATGAGAAGAATTACCAACTTTTGATGGATGGGTCTAGGTGGATAGAATTCTATGCAAAATTAGTAAACTGGAAAAGCAAGCAGCGATTTCAAACATACTGTTATTTGCAAATTACATGTATCTTATACAGGGAATTTTAGCCTCGATTTGAGGACTTCACAGCAAAACTATATATGGAAGTTATGTTTGTATGATAGAATAAGATTTAATTATTTTTTATTTCAACGATCAATCAATTTAACGAAAAGTGAAAAAAAAATTACATTTCATACAAATCTAATCAAGTAAATAGTACATTACAGGCGCGAAAACAACTTAAGGTTACCAAGTGAATAAGGAAATGTATAATAAAGACTAGTTTATTTAAAATTCACTGTTATGAAATTTACATTTCTATCAAATATGGAGAAGATGACATTTTAGTACCATCATTTGATAATAGATCCTCCGTATGCTCATTGGATGGGCACGTTCGCGCATATATGGATATCTTTTAATTGAACTTACTAATAAAACTTACTCAATTTTATTTTGTTCATTTAGAAACTTTATATACACGTAGGATATCCCTACAATTAGGACATGTAATTATTATAACTTACGCGCCGAAAGCTCGCAAAATTTTCTTGGTATTTTCGTTGCGAAAATACACAATTTTGGGATCAAAAACAATAAAATGGTATATTACAAGGATAGCTAGCATATTTCGCCTCAACCTCCGACTCGGAACTGATATCTCATACAAAAGGCCGTAAGATTAAAAGCCATAAGATTAAAAAATATTAAAGCTTTTTCTGCAAAGGATAAAATCAAATTGCTCAAGTGGTTGCTTGGAAATGACACTTTCGAAAAAATGCGAAAAATTAGGTAGACAACAATTTAGAAATTTACTTGTTTTCTCTATGTATTGAGTACATACTGTTATTTTGGAATTGCATTAAATGCTTTATTGCGATGTGTATTTGTATTTCCCGATAAAAAACATTTGGCCATTCCATTTTTTACATCATCAGTCCAAACTTAGTCATCACGCCGCGCTTTCCACGGTAATAGATTCGCAGAAAACATGTGTGAAGAGTTGAAAAAATCCCACGCGTGTTCTTTGAGATAAAAACATCGTCATACATCAAACATCACACCCTAGGCATCAAGCATTAGTTAGGCTTCGAAATATATAGATACTTTCTTTGCAGTGTTATCTTCAATAAATAGCTAAATAGTTTCCATCGAATTCTATTGGGGACGTTTTAACAAGAATCTGGCATGAACAAGACGATCAAGCGTGTTTTAGACTGGTTAGACCTTTACGGTCCTGTTAGGTCAGGGTTTGCAAGGTTGGGAAAATTTTTTGTATTTTCAGTATGTTTTGTGGAAGTTCGCATTGAGCAAGGTGGGAAGGAGCTGGACCGTCATGGAATAGCGCAGTATATGGTATCCAATCCATTAAACAATATTTTACCGAGCGTAAAGTTGAATTTATCCCAAAGTTATTATATCCCAGACTTGTACAAGTTTAAAAGTCAAAGTAACGTGGACGCGACATCTTTTACCATGTGTTCCCAAAATATTAATTATTGAAGCACCTAAATATTTCTATAATTCCTTCTCGAATTCTTTGAATCAATCTCATTCCGCTAGAAAACTCAAATTCAAAATATTTTAATTGTTTTATCCGAGCAACCATAGAACAGAAGCCCGTTTGAAATTGAGTTTTTCTTTTCTTCAATTTCACAGATATTTTATGAACATTCAACCACAATAATGCGCTTTTCCTACATCTCTTATACTTTATTTGTGGTTATTTGCTTGTTATCCCCGAGGGGTTACACTGCACCATCAGCTGGAAAACTTGGTAAGTTTTATACAAAGAAAATTGTATTCATACTCTTAGAATATTACGTTTAAAGCTTCCTGAAAATTATCAAAAGCGAAACGCCTTCGATAAGGAGAAAAAATTTCTTATTGTGTATTTTTGTAACTGTTGACCAGCCAAAAATATTGTTGACCACTTAAAACAAGGTCCCAAGTTATTGGTCAACTGGACTAACACCAGCAGAGAACATATTCTAACTAAGCCTAACAGACATTTGATCTGCCAATCGTATCTAACAATGGTTGTTTTGTCAAAATTTTCCCGACGGAGAATCAATCTGTTGATCCAACTGTTGATGACTCGCCTTTTATTGCCAGCGTGTAATAGCCTGGCGTACACATTAACGTTTATAATTTTATTTCAACATTAGATTCTTACAACATTGATCCCCGTCAAATCTCTGTAAGTGGATTGTCATCTGGAGGATTCATGGCTGTACAAATGCATGTCATTGAATCAAATACTTTCATGGGTGTCGGAGTCATAGCTGGAGGTAAAAAATATATCTATAATCTAATGTGTGGTGAGCAGAAAATAACAACATGGAATCTGTGTACTAAACTAACTTTATTGGCCTAGTAATTCTATCCGAACTATACTAAAAATTTTTATTTTCTGTAAAAACGAAGAACCATACAAAGGAAGGAACAATATTGTATGATATCATTTTATCCTGCTGATAAAAGAAGCTGAGAACAAAGATGCATATCATCCACGATCCACGACATTTCTCCAAGTGGGGCCAGAGGTTTTCACCTAAGCTTTTAATGATTTTTCTGTGCATGGACATGGTTGTTAGCTGAAGCCATCAGCAGTGGGTATGTGAATCACACCGCGCCAGGAAGTTGTCCTTTAGCAATGTTATCTTATTCTATCATGCTCACTGGTTCCGATCATGTGTCTCCTGCGCAGCACAGTTCATGATCAGGCGTCTACCAAAGTGTATTAGACTTTGGGCCGACTTTGCATTTAATTTACTTAGACGTAGAAGTTCGGCATGTTGTTTTGTTTTTCAGTCACATGCCAAGAAATCATGAGCAAAAATTGTTTGCTATAATATTTGGTTTTCTCTGGTTTAATGCTTAGAATTTGATTGTCATCAGGACCATACAACTGTGCTAAAGATTCGCTGTCAACAGCATTGACGGCATGTATGTCTTCTCCGGCTATGATACAGGTCGATACTTTAATATCCAATGCAAGAACTCAGAGTAGTAAGGGCAGAATAAGCTCACTGGATTATTTACAAAACTCAAAAGTGTATTTTTACAGTGGAAAAAGGGATTCCGTCGTAAAGCCAGGTTGGTAAAATGTTTTTTTTTTTTTTTTTGATAGAGGTGAATTTAATTTATTTTCGATTTTATATGATTTTTTTGTTGTTGTTGTTGCTCCAAATCAATGTTCCGCTCAAATACTTACGGAAAAGTAACAAATATTTCATATATATGAAAAATATTGAACCAAATATGATAACGAAAATATTCGTATCAATTGAAAGTTATTCAGCTCATGCACAAAATACGAGTGATGATAAAAACATTTAAACGAAAATTAGCTGCTAAATGTATTACAACAACACACACAAATTAGGTTAGTACTAGACAAATAAAAAGCACAACATCTTTTTTGGAACCCGGGAACATATCTTTCAGTTCTTACAAAACCAAGATAAAAATCTTTTTGACTAATGATACCCATGTGTACAATACAATTGGCATACAAGATATATAAATGCTGATTTTCTTTTACAAAAGCATGCGACTATAATGTGATTGTGTGAATCTGTCGATGTTTCATTGAGTCACTCCAATTTTTAATCATGCCACTAAAGTTATTTTATCAGTAAACTATGAAGGTCTCTACTTCTTAGAATCATTGCTGTAAACAGTCATATAAAATGAGACGTTGTTAAATTGAAGAGTCAGTTTCTTCGCTTTGGAAATTTTAATTGATTTTGAAGAGATGACCTCTATTTTTTGTAGGATTCACTTCGCTTTTTTCAAATAGGCTCTATCTATTTATCACACTATTCTATTTTACCAACGTTGTTCAACCTTTCAACGAAATATTGCATGATTTAAATACTCATGTAGTACACCAAAATCTAAATTTCATAATGATGCACCGAAGAGTACACTAGAGTTAGGCAATTCGATTCGGTGATTCGAAGCAGAGATTATTGGAATCATGCGTGAATCATCCATGGGAACAAAATCTTAAAGTGCAATAAATTGTTGTTTTCTCGGTAAAATTGGGCAATTTTTTATGCTCTAAATATTGCTGCTTGGAATGCTGGCATATTGCCTCTTATACTTTATATAATATTAGTGAATTTGTAGCTGTATGTTTCTTGGTTTCAGTATTGGGGAGAAACTGTAATGAAAAGGCGGATTATGTGGAATTAATGATTCGGTTCGATTGGAAAAATTGGACAGCAGCCACTTTTTACTTTTTTCTCAATGTGACATCTGGCTGAGCCCAAACCTGATATCTGGGCAGTCAAACTGGTATTCGCAACCCCTCTGATACGAAGCAGTTTTTAACAATTTTGATTCTCCTTTATTAATTATAAAAGCAATCTTGTTTACATGCTAGTACATGTGTGTAGAAATAACTTACGATCTTGAACAGAATACGCCGAACATTGACTGAAAATCGTTTGCTTATGTTTTTTCAGCTGCCAGCGCAGTGTTTTGTAGAAGCTTTCTGTACGCAGATCCTAAAATCAGTTCTTTTATACAGGTGTCGTGACAAAAGCTCAGAAATTTTATGAGGAATTTGTTAACCCTGACAATATCTTGACGCAATATGATATCGATTCAGAACATGGATTTGTAAGTTTTTTACCATGTTGTTAGTACAAAAGTCCACTTTTTTTAAAAAAAATTTATCCGCAAAAACATTGGCTTAAAATTAATGCACAGCTGTTTGTGTCATAATCTATAATATCTTGTGAGAAGGCTGAAATTCCATCGAGGAAGAAAACTGCACCTTGCGTAACTACACATTTGTACCTTTATATCATATAGTCGTATAGAGTATCTTTTTACCATATGAGTGGCCATTGTTTGGTTACTTTAGACGCTGCTTCCAGCCTTGCTTAAAGTGAACTTTAATAATAAAGAAACTTATAAACTTATGGGCCCGCGATATAGAAAGTATTCATTAACACTTTTGTCAAAATTCCAGGCAACAATGAATAACGGGGGAGCGTGTGGACGTCTTTATACGTCAACATATATAAATGACTGTGATTATGATACTGCATACCATCTGCTTAATCATATATATGGTGGAGAGTTGGAGGTTAGTGTATGGATATAGCTTTCAGGTTATAAGTTACCTATAAAAGAATTAGAATACGTATTCCTAAATGAAAATTTCGCAGCCGCAGAGGCGCCTTCAACTGTTCTTTTTTCTCAGAAAAATAGAGAGAGAAAATGAAGCTTTTCTTTGTTAAACATATTTGTTTAACGCTAGACGCAAGAAGGCGTATTAACTTCACGACAATGTAAAATTTTTGAAAAGCAATAACCCAATTTTTAAATCTATGTGTTCATAAGGTACCAAGTTACTCTCTAACTGCACCGAGTCCAGCAGGGAAAGTTTTAACTTTTGACCAGTCAGAATTTATAGATGCGATCAACCCTACATCAATTGGAATGGATGGGACTGGATATATCTTTGTACCCGATTCGTGCGTCGACGGCAACAAAAGTTAGTTATTGATGTAGCATAATTCCAGAAAAGAACTTAGGTCACGTGCACACGAAAACGAATTCGGCCGAAAGTAGGCAATAAATATCCGTTTGTGCCTTTCGTGCTAACGAATACGTTATTTTATGCTCTCAAAGTGTATAAAGAAACGTCTTCACAGTGTTTAAAATATTATGCAGCTTGACACAAACCCGCGTGAACAAACAAATACGAATAAATGTATTACCAGGTCATTTTAAAAGCGACGCGCTGGCGTGCGGGTCTGGAAGTGGGTTGCAATGCAACAAAATATATATCATCAAAACTTCAGCAGAACATTAGAAATAAACTGGGCCTCATTGGATTTTAATATTTTAGTCTTTTACTTGAGTGGATGACCCTGAACAAAGCCATATACCAGCGGTCACTTCTAGATTTCCTTTCCTCATCGGCCGAGCATACACCCAGGGTTGAGTGAAAGGCAATTAGATTAACGGAAATCGAATAAGAGATATTGAACTTGTGATTACGGCTGGGCAATTTGATTCGAAGCACATTTTATTCAAATAATTTGTGAATTGTTCATCGGAACAAAAACTTGCTAAATGAACTAGAATTTTCATTTTTAGTGACAAAATACAATCGACGAAAATTATTGGTCTAGGTATGAATTGAAAATACACAATAACTATAAACTTCTTGATTTTTACAAAGGAGACAAGTTGATATCGTAAAAATGGAAAAATGGAATATTTGTTATTTACATGGGATTTATGATCCGATCCAATTCGAAAAAATTATTCGAATCTGATTCGAATTTTAAATGATTCGATTTTGCCCAGCTCTACTTGTGATGCCAACACGATAACCGCTAGGGTGGCATCGCGTGCGCCACCCAGTATCATAACAACAGGAATGCTTTGTTAGTTCAATTTCTTACATGGAATTTTATGATATAACTTAAACATATTTTCCATGTTGTGGCAGTTCATTCCTATTTATTCCTTTGCGCTGGATGCCTTTCTCGGTGTTCTATAAATTTTTACTTCGATTTGACTCAAAAAAATTCTACTCGACGTGACTACCAGCTGCATTCCTTTTTTGAAAGATTTTATATATTAGGTAGTATCTTTTTTTTATTATAATTCACTCTAACCGAGGACGGAAATATTGCTTACTAACTACCACCCTTTACTAGCCTCATACGACAATCAAAAAACGTTAGGAAAGAGTTGAGCATTCTGAATAATACCGTTCTGGTCAGGAGTCGTTTTGAGTCAAGAGTATGTATGAACACATGAAGAACATTTGTTTCAATTTTATTTTAAAAATATCTATACCCCATTCACCACATGAAAAGTGTGAATCCGCATATAAAAAAAACATCTCGAAGAACTTTTCGTTGTTTTGATTTTTTATAATCTGTGCAATAATTTAGAGTGTCGTCTCCATGTTTCTATTCATGGGTGCAAACAAGGGGGTAGTTTTATCGGAGATACTTACGTCACCGAGACTGGATACAACGAAGTAGCTGCCTTGAATGATATAATTGTCATCTATCCACAAGCTGCAGTGATACCTGTTTCTAATCCTAATGGATGTTGGGATTTGTGAGTATTTACATTTGTTTGAATATTTGTAGAAAATATTTATAATTTGATCGTCCTCGAAGAACCCGTACAATTTGCACTATTATATAAAAATGACCTCTCACAGTGACAACTGAATGGGTATACAGTTCATTGTGGTTTATTTTGTTTTTCAGCTTGCTAAAGTTTGTAGGAAACGAATGAGTTTGGTGGCAGCGGAGGGGTTCGATTTTTCCAAGACTTGTTGTGTCAATTGTTCTCATTATTTAATTCCATGAGAGATTTCAAATTGACTGATTTAATCGATTCTTAATTCTAAATATTATCTTTTGTTACAGCTGGGGTTACACAGACTCTAATTACGGTAAGCCTTTTAATCATATTCATATTTTTCACTGTCTATTCCTTCTGGAAATCTTTCGTCCAAATAAGTTTTGTTAAGTATGAGTCACTGGATCGCGTTGCCAAGGCCCTCTCCATCAGTAACCCATGCTTGACAAAATAAACTTTTTGACTAGGAATTTGACT
Organism: Styela plicata; assembly: GCA_963675895.2. Classification (NCBI taxonomy): domain Eukaryota; kingdom Metazoa; phylum Chordata; class Ascidiacea; order Stolidobranchia; family Styelidae; genus Styela; species Styela plicata. The sequence continues at coordinate 3,307,560 of OZ023143.1, forward strand.
GCGACCGTTCAAATATAATAATTCAACAAAATATTGTGTCACAAAACACGGAAAAAACAAACTCATCACAACATAAAAAATCAAAAAGTATAGCGCATTTAAGGCAGGAGAGTGTTAAAAAACGTATCTGGTAAACGGAATCCCAAGTGTTGTACATCACCTTTACTATTATAATCAAATTATAATTTACAACAGCTTATAACAACGGAGTACAAGTAGTAGCTATCATGAACATGATTCGAAGACTGATGACAGATTCTTCACTCGTGACGTCATCAACCCCACCTTCAGCGATAACAACAACCGATGCATCAGAGCAGCAAACTACAACACAAGAAAAAAGTTAGTTCAGTAGTATTAATAAACACAGTAATAAAAATACAGTAAATTTGCCGTATTGCACATTTCTAAAATTTGAAACTGCCTTGTTGATAGGATACATATAGGACACATATTAGTGGTAAGTTCCAGCAACAGTTAGTAATTGGCTAAATAAGTTGATTATTATATTTTTATTTCATAATAATATTTACATAAATATTATCCTGTTCAAATACTACAATTCTCTATATTGTCTATACGCGAAATGTGACATCTATTTATTATATAGGTGAAAGTTTTATTGACATAATATGATAAAATATAAATGCTTGGTTTATATTTTTAGCTACTACTGCGAAGACAACTACAAAGCCTGGAATTCCAAGCGAGGATGGAGTATTAGGTACAACCACGTTAGTTTAAACATTAGAATATACATCTCAACATCATGCTCAGTAGCTCATTGGGGTAATCGCCGTAATATTTTTCGAAAGGCTTGTACAACGATGCTTGGCCGTTTCTCCCTTCAGTTTTCCCTTTAGCAAGGCACTCCTCTGCAAGTAGCTGCATCCCATAATGCATATAATATTTGATGTTGGGTAGGTTATCCTGGTAAGATGTTGCATAAACCATAATATATACTTCGACCCACAACCCATAAAAATTTTCTTCATCTATAGTTATAAAATACCCTTGAAACACAACTTGAATTTAAATATCACGAAAAAAACAGTTAAACCTCGAACAGCACTTAGAGGAAAAAATAGCACCAATACGTAAACTGATTGGATATGAATGAATTCAAAAAAAGTATATAGAATGTAAAAATAGTCATGTAGACCTAGCAGCCTATGGGAAGTCCTCGCCAGAATAATTTCGCGCCGCATACCACGAATTATGAGGAGTATTTGCATTACTATATATATTGATTAAATGAATATTTGCCAGAGATTGAAACCCCGATGTATAATAATATATTGCGGTTCCAATCCGAAGAAAATTTCCAAATATATCTTGTTCCAATTAAATTTGTACCTGGATTTTACCTGGTAATATGTCGATTGTCAAATTTTGTTTTGAAATCAGCAAATAACACATGGTTTAGCTTCGAATTTGGGTTAAGTTATCCATGGCATAGTTTATATATATATATATTTTTTTTCGTTTCAAGGATCATATAAAGCTAATAAAAGTGCTATATCGGTGAGTGGATTGGCATCAGGTGGATTTATGGCAATTCAGATGCATGTTGCTGAATCTAATAATATTATGGGAGTCGGAGCAATTGCAGGAGGTATTTTTGCTTTACAGGCGCGAATATTAATTCGTGATTGAGGTAAATAAATATAGGAGGACGTTTCAATACTCTTCCCTCCTCCAAAAAACACCAAAAATGACATGAGCTAATGTAAAAAGAACCCATTTTATTATTTTGCCCAGACCGACCTCAATGGGCATTATTTAAATACGAGATTAATTAATAATACAGAGTTATTTGCCATACCTGGGCAAATCGTTACTTCTAATGTCATCGCCGGAATGCCAATGCATTCGACGAAAGATTTTAAATATGACTTGTTAAGAAGTAAAACAAAACTGTATATCATTGTATTTGCAATTGGAAGAAAATTTCCAAAACTTAAACTTGGGTGTCCACTCAAAGAAGTGGCTGTACCGAAAATCAGATCAACTGTTAGTGAGAAAACTATGTAAAGATGATATTGTCTGAAATTTAAAAGGTACTAATTATATTATTCATTTTCTAGGTCCGTATTACTGTGCAAAAAACAGTGTGAGCATAGCTACAAGTTATTGCATGTACATGCCATCAGGTATAAATGTACAAAATCTAGAAGCAGCTGCTGAAGATTATGCTATTGATGGTGTTGTTGCTGATTTATCAAGCTTATACGATGACAAAGTATATCTTTACAGTGGATCAGCAGATACAACCGTTGCAACAGGTAGAAAGAAGGGAAATACCTATAATATTTCTGCATGTTTGCATGATGCAAAAATACGCGCATGTTAATGAATTAGGTTCTAATCAAGCAAGTGCGCGTATTGTGACACAAATTTACCAAATTGGCTGTACATTTGAGGTATTTGTATGGTTCCAAAATTTCAAACCTCCATGTTTATTTGATTCATATCAAATATGGACTGCTGATGGATTGTGAAAATACCTATTTTGTGGTTTTATTCCACCGAAAAATTGCATTTAAAAAAATCGACTTTACCCCTATTTTCCTAAGTTGGAAAAACCATGTTCCTGGTATACCGCCTCATATGCGGCGAAATTTAACAATTTGATCAATAATACTAAATAATTTTCAAAAAACATTCTTATATTTTCAAATCAGGTGTTGTAGAAAAAGCAGAAGAATTTTATCTGAGTTATATTAAACCTGGAAATATTAAAACAGAATACGACGTTGCCTCACAAAATGGTTTTGTAAGTTTTTTTATTAAAATTGGGAATTTACTTCTACCGTTTACCACTGGAGTATGGTGTCAATGCAATATATGTGGGTTGCCCCTGGGCGAAGCACTGTTGCCCACAGCCTTGGGACGATCCTCAATAACCTTACCGGTTCCTCGTTGGTTCCACACTGGATGATATAGCAAGATAAAGCTATTAATCATATATTATTGTTATTTTGTCAAGCATGAGTCAACGGTGGACCAGTGACCCATACATGACAAGACATGTTTGGCTACGATGTTTTTAATTGGACATGCTATTTCTTGGTAAAATGTATTCAAAGTCTGTACTAATGATAGCTTTACCATGTATCATTTTAAAGCCAACAATGAACAAAGGTGGACTATGTGGAATCAAGAATGGTAATGACATAAATAACTGTGGATTTGCTGGCGCTTACCACATTCTTAATCACATTTACGGAGGTAACTTGCAGGTATGATTATCGATATTTCCTATCGTGCTTACCTTGATTTGTTACGCATAAAACACAATAATGTTGCATGCTCGAAAAAGCGTCAACTACTGAATGCTCTCTGGCTAATTGTTACTGTAATTAAATGAGCTTAAACCGTTGATATTTATCATAGATGCCCGATTACGAAAGTAATGAAGCTCCAAAAGGACAATTGCTGGAATTCAGTCAAGCTGCGTTTGTGGAATCATCAGATCCAAAAGACATTGTAATGGCTGATACTGGCCTAGTTTTCGTACCAATGATGTGCTTGAGTGGAGGTATAACGGTTTGGGTATACTTGTCTGACTAACAGCAGATCAATCCAATTTCCCGAGCAATTACCACCTCAATTACGTTCGCCCCGCTTCAAATCGCTTTTCCTGCAGATCAGTGATATAGATACTTCGTATATTGTTTTGCACTCCCATTTATATTGATTAAGTAGAGTTTCAATGGCGCGATATCCTGGTGGTTATGTGGGCATGGCAAGTCTCGGGTTCGAGTTACGCCGAGACCGGCTCGTTAATCCATACTCGCCACTCGACTTAGGGTCTAACTTGGATAGCCTATGCCGAATCGGAAAGATCATATCTTTTCATCAACTCTTTCCCTGTATGTCTCGAAGAGGCTGTTAGTACATAACCTTGGTCTGGGTGATCCAATCAATGCAGGCAATGGCTATGAAAAAAAATAATAAATGACTTTTTGTCTTATATTAACTTTTCTATATTTTTCGCAGGCTGCCGGGTACATGTTGCTTTCCACGGTTGTAAAACGAGCGACAGCATTGCAGAAGTATTTGCAAATGATGCTGGTTACAATGAAGTTGCGGCTTTGAACAACATTATCGTACTATATCCAAGGACAGCAGTTAACCTTCTTACAAACCCACAAGGCTGCTGGGACTGGTATATGTTTTTTCAATCTGTGATAGCATTTTTTACAGTGTATTTCATTCCACCAATGACTTTGAAACGACTTGATCATCAATTCTATTCGTCAACCATGAGCCTCAGATAGAACAATGATATTTGATTAATACTTTCGAAATGAATAAAGTGATGTCCACCCATGTGCAAGCATAAATAGATAAAAAAAAAATGATTCTTTGTGAAACTCACGAAAAAAATCACGACATGGCTTTCTGAGTACTTGTAAGGGCTTTTAAAATTGTTCGCCTCTTACGAGCATTTTCATACCATAAAAACCAATTTATATATGAACCATAATCATATACAAAACATAATCATTTTTACGGTGTGCTAATAGGACTACGGTGTTAAACGAACAAACTTATTCTTCAAGATACAAAGCGTATTTTCGGCCATCCTTCCTTTTTAAAAAATTTGCCAATCTACCCATTTAAGTATATATAACCTTCAAGTCGATAATCACCAGCTCATTATTCAAGTTTGAAACATATTATGCGATTTTCGTGCATCTACGCATAATTTAAAAGCAAACTTTTTTGCACAGGTGGGGATTCACAAACAAGTTCTATGGTAAGTAGTTACACATTTTTAATTTTTTCCTCAATATGTTCCTTTTCTTTTTTGAGTAGATTACATACCGGCAAACACTCATAGGTTATCCTAAGTTTTCCAGTACAACAAGACTACTAAGGTTATTACATTTACTGTACCGTACCGCCAGTCTTGCCTTAAGGGCTAGAGCAACAATACTATTTTACTACATCTATTCTTGTTTATCTATTTTAACAGCTACAAAGGATGGCGAGCAGATTCAAGCAATTATGAAAATGTTGGATAGAATTGTTTCATAGGAGCACAGGAATGATATAGTTACTTAATCATTCTTCGTTAATTTTGTTTTGTTGGACGTGTAATTTAATTGGTAGCTTCAACTCAACAAATTATGCATGGACATATTTTAACTAATAAATAATAATAACGTTATTATTAATAATATTATTTTGTTACAGCCCGCATGGGCGACGTGTCCCTTAAGAAACTGAACTGATAGTTAAGAAAAATACCCTGAGTAAATAGTCTAGAGTAGATTCAGGTTAAATATGCCATTGCAAATTTAACTTAATGCTTAAGGACAGGATTTCAATTTTATCGCACTGGAAAAAGAAGCCGATAAAAACGACTTATCTATTTGGCGCGCCAAGACTTCATGAATTTTACCCAACCTTCGTCGAGGGGTGCCCAGACCTTACTAATCCACACGAATGACTCGTAAGCGCTTAAGAATTCTGTAAACGTATCGTATTTAAGATGTACGTTTTATTTAACAAAATAAAATAAGCAATGCTAAAATCGATTTACTTTTCTTTAGAATATCTGTGTCAGCAAGCCAAGTTCTTTTCGTCGTTCTCTGAGCTCTATCATTAAATCGGTGATTTTATCGTTCCTATTCGTTTCCACTTTTGCAAGTTTAGAAATATATTCCTTTGGTAATCCACGTCTTCTCGCTCCATCTAAAATAACAGCTAAATATTGTGGCGATGGTTTACATCTCTCACTTTTTTTCCCAACCTGTTCATAAGCTCGGCATTCTACCACTTTGTTATTAGAGTCAACGACTTTGATAGTTGAGGCGTGGTAGTGACCAGAACTGACGCCTTCCTGGTGATCCAAAATCTCCTGCTCAGAAATATTTATAATCCAAACTGCTCCCCAAACCTCTGTCCCAATTTCCTTTCTCACTGTGGCAGAACCACCGCACCATGCTGGAGAATATTCACCAAAATCCAGTGAGTGATCAAGAAGTCTCGCGAGGCCATAGAATTGGCAAGATTTGCACTTTAGTCCCACTTTATATTCTGCTAAATTACTAGCATAGCCGAAATACTTGAATGTCGTCATTGGTATCTTCTACCAGTCGTGTCGGAGCTTATCTAGTTTCTCAAAGAACCTGTAACAAATTATCGTTAATCAGAGCACATGAAATGAATGGGGATATTACTTGTCAAGAGCGTAATATTAACAGAAGGTTTCAGGCAAATTCTGCACGACCAAGCGTGGTACTCATATATTTAGTAGTTCATGTACGGACAACGCGTGGTGGTGCAAAACCACAGGGAAAAATACTAGGACATATTTTCCGTACGAATATTACCCAAAAACGAGCCGACATTTCGTTCTGGATTTTAATTTTAACTTACTGTACATCCTAATTCCTTCAGAAAAAGTGAAGCGATAATCATACAGCCATAATCAAAATATATCAAACTCTTACGTTACACAACTTTTGACCGCGTGACACTATCTCCGTATTCATAAACACTATCACCCAATCAGAAATTACCACGCAATAAAATTATCTGCATGACCTCCCTAGCAGGTAGAGGAATGATAAACCATGTACTTGACTTCCAGCGGTGTTGTTCATTCGCCCACTTGAAATTCAGCATGGTAAAGAAAAAAAGTAACTTACCGAGGCCCGCTTTAACTAGAGACTTCTAGATGCTTTGACTGCTGCTTACAAAAACAACCGCGAGTCCGCTAAGGCTTTAGCATAGTCATGCCAGACATGGCCGAAACACTGGCCACTCATAACCCACGCGATTGTGCATATATAAAAATTTTTAATGCATTTACAGAAAATATATGACAATCCCGAGATTTCAAAGGTTCGTCAGACAAGTCCCGTAGGACACAAGTCTCGTAGGCAGCTACCATCCTTTCCCGGCTTTGCAGGTGCACCTAAATTTTTGTTTTGAAAATTTTAAGACATGGATATCTATGGCTTTCCACGTTAGCTCTTTTTGAGTAATGCAATTTTCGTTGATGCTGAAAAAACCTTCTTGGTATTTTAATGAGGCCATTGACAATCGGTTGTCAAGGCTAACCTTCCAGTTCAGAATCCGGCGCCCAAAAATAGCAGAGCCAGACCTTCAGTGCTTTTGCCAGTTTCATAGATTTTCGCGCGTCACATCACGAAATTCTATTCTATAGCTTCTTATTTATTTTATTCTTCTAGCAACTTAACAGAGCACCTGGTTCAAAAAACCGTTCTCTGGTATATATTGATTACCAAATACACATCACCCCAAAGAAGCAATAACAGCCAACTTTTGACGAAGTTTTGTTACATCTCACTTGGCTTAGGAGGTTAATGTGGCTCATTAACGCATGTTGCAAGTCCCTAATTTTTCTCAATGAATAAACTAGTATTATAATTTTAATCACAAAAAACTCAAGAAATAGATTGTGATTTGGAAAAATCGAACTATCCAAGCCGGATATTTTAGGCATCATTCTCACAGACAGAAAAAAAAAGACCTGTTACAAAACAATATATAAACGTTTATTATTGCAATTAAAATGTACATTTCATTTAAAAATCCACTAGTCTTTTATACATGAACCTGTCAACAACAAACGCTCTGTCAAAACGCTCTAGTACGTTTAAAAGTTATAAATTTTCTAATAATAATATCCGAACGCAGTACAAAATTATATTTCACAGCGGAATAATAGAAATTTCACAGTTGAAAAAGGTAAAAGTGCAGCTCTAAATGGGAAACATTTGCTCTTAGCACCGGGAATGTATGAAGAGTTCAGTTTAAATTCGTGGGTAATGCATTCGAACATACTTATTCAAGTTGCATTTAAAATTTTATATTTAATATTAATGTCGACATATGCCAAGTAACAGTGATTGAATTGGACTGTGCCTCTGTGGTCTGACCGGACAAAAATAATCGCATATTTAGCTAAAGACTTTCCTAATCACTATAGGTTGTGCCCGGTTCAATTCATTTCATTTTAAATCTAAACAGAGAATGAAATTTGAAACATATTTTGTTTAGAAGAGCCCCCAAAGTTTGTTTCACAATGAAAACAACATAAGCGAAAACTTTGAAGAAAAATGGTCGAGATACGAACCCAAAACGCCTTTCTGGTAAAATTCTGGCATTTGAAGACTTGGAATAATAGTTGTATATTCTTTTGAAGCAAAGTGCAAGATTTATCATTGTTGAGGTTTAAAAAATCAGTCAATAACATGGAATAAATAAAACAAGCCAGAAAAAAAAACAATAAAACATCGAGACGAAAAACTTTCGTTAAAAGACCTAGTGCGGTAGGTTCTATCCAGAGCACCAAACAAAAATTGGGGAAAAAAAAAGATTCAAATCAAAATACCGAAACATATGCATTGATATGCCATTTTGCTAACTCAAAACAAAAATAATGGTTGTTGTGAGAGTAAAAAAATTGCATTTTGGTAGTGCAATGTCAATGTAAAAAATTTGGGTTATTAAGTAAAAATCAAGCTTAGTTCAATTAAGAGCCACAATTTGCCCAGAAGAAATGTGTTCCAATATGGAATAAAGCAAATTTTCATTCGACAGATACTCTTGATATTAAGAAAAGGAACAACTGGCAATTTCACACATTTCAGGTGATGGAATTTATGTTGAGTGGCAAAATCAAATTGTTCAGATTCCAAATCTATTTACTCCACTTTTGTCTGACAGGAGAAGGAACTCCAAATACATTCCAAGAAGTTCCAAACATTGCTGGCTGACCTGTTCGCCGTCTTCCATGCGCAGACAGAGGATTAGTTTTCACTTCTTTGTCTTTTTGTTTAAGTTCGAGTATAATATCGGACGGTGTATTATATCGAGGATTTCTCAGAGAATTATATCCTGATTTTGCTTCAAATGGATTCTCCTTGTGTTGTGTCGTGCCGTTTAGACTTTGATTGAGGGTTTGTGTAACTTGGGGTCGGACTTCGTTCTGCCTCTCAATTTCTTCAGAAATTTGATTCTGAAAGGGAAAGAACTGAAGAATTGTAACATACGGTACAGGGTGGCGGAAAGAGTAGCAAAGTAGTTTACATTTTACTAGCCTGATGCATTATATTATCATCCACCAAAAACACTACATTTCATTTATAACAAATCACTGGTTTACAGATCAAAACGATCTTTATAAGAATCTAGATAGTAACAGAAAAGTTAAAAATTGGCTTAAAATATCGAAGTTCTATTCTCACTTTCAATCATTCATTAAAAGACAAGAAATTATGTGAAATCAACAAAAACGAGAATCTGCTTTTAAAGACAATGTCATTTACTTCATGTGAATCAGAACACTTCAACTTACAGTAACCTGCTGTTTTAAATCATTCTGTAATGGTGATGGCTTGTAATTCTTGGTGTTGCTTCAGGAGTATGTACTGATATTTTTGCTTCTTCTTTGTCTTTGTGTTCTCCACTCTTAGCTATATTAATTAAATAGATAATGATAAAGATTAGAATCTCCATCACGCATCAGAGTTGTTGACAGAATTTGTTTCCACATTCACAAAAATAATTTTCTAATAAAAAATAGAGAAACACTTCTAAACAATCTAGAATTGTATCTTTTCCAACATGATTTAATTTTGAAAAAATGACAGAAAATCTGATAAATTGCCAATTTTTTTTTTAATTAGATCAGTGTCAAAGTTCGAAAAATATATAAGTTTCAAACCTGAACATATTTTGCTCAAAATCTTTGCTGTATCATACCAAATCGTAGAAATGAGTATACAAATATTCTGAACTGTGTATGTATATTTTGAAAATATGAGAGAAAATCTAATAAATTGCTAATTTTTTTAATTATATTGCTTGCAAATTTCGAAAAAAAATAAGTTTCAAAGCTGAACATATTTTGTTCAAAGTCATATCAAAACACATAAAAGAGTATACAAATAATCTAAATTGTGCATGTATGCAGATCTTTAATCCAAACATGGCATTAATGAGTGCCAGCGGATGATTTTCTTCTCATGTACTAAGAAACACTCAGTCTTCTTGTAGATCATGCATTAAAAAGATTGATTTTTAAGAAAAAAAATATGATAGGTAGGCATTTATTCAAATGGTCCATGCACAGGAAAAATGAGAAATACGATAATCCAAAAACCTTCACCTTGATTCGGAAATGGTATCTGCACGGGAGCGAGGTCATGGTTTGTCATATGGTAAGCTGTACCTTCCCGCAGGATAAAAATGATATACTATCCTAAATGTCTGAGAAGCAGTATAGCCTGTGCACAAAACACTGTATTGTATTTTAAATTGTCGCATACCAAGGGTGGTAGTACGGCCAGTACGAAACTTTCATCGTACTTAGCAAGATAATTTCATACCTAACCTTTCAAAAATTTCTGGGACATTGGAAGTTCGTACGGTTCAAAATTCTGTTTGCATGGCATGGAATTTAATACGATAAATGTCATACATTAAGTTACAATTTATAGATTATCATCACGCAACTTACATGCAGAATTTGTTACACGTCTGTATGGGTTAGTTATAATCTCATCATTTTGTTGTGATCTCAAACTTCGTCTTCTATTTTGTGGAGGTGATGGAACATAGGAATTCTCATCCATGGCAAATCTAGAATAGTAACAATTGAAATATCGAATTTCACAACAGAATGATGTTTTTCTATAAACTGATGCTAAATATGTGAGTGGAAGCAATCTGTCAGAACTTTTATGAAAATGGCAAGGTAGTAACCAAAAGCGCAACTTTTTTAACAACTCAATTCCCAAAATAATTACAAACAATCACCTCAAGATACAGCAACCAATAAGAGCAATATCCTGAAAACCTAACATTTTCACTTTTCAACTGAAATTGTGTAAAATTTATGTCTCTATAATTAGCAAAGTCAATGAAAAAATAAGAGTGAAGAAAAATTAAATATGACTACCAATTTGATTTGATGCTTCTTACATGAAGTCTTTTTCATAAAATAAAAACACATTAGTTACAAATCCATATAGAAGTTGTTTCTTATTTACAATTCAATCAATTTCTATTTGAAAAGATAATTCCAGCTAAGAATAATTAAAATCAAAAATTTTACCTGCTGAATATATTTGCTCTCGCACCTGGACCTGAGTTTTGATGGTTGGAACGATCTGAAAGTAATAAGTTGGTTTTTAATAAAAGCAAGTGACTTAAATCAGAAAAACTTTAACAAAACATGCCTCGTCAGTGACGGATCACGCCGTGTAACTGATGCTTCACAAGATGAAAATTTGCATAAGGTTTGGGAGAATTTTGATAAAATAACATGTATCGTTTCCAGCAGATATTCTAAGCACACTAAAGATACATACCTCCAGAACCATTTATTGTGGATCCAGACATTGGTCGAATTCCATTCAAGCTATCGTTGTATGAATAAGTTCTTCTGTAAAGATGAAAAAATAAATCAGAAGAAGAGTAAAATAGAGATATGAAGAATATTATGTGAAGAAGCAAGATATGAAGAATATTATGTGAATAAGCAAGGGTTAACATATCCAATGCATATTATTAACAGAAAGTTTTGGGTTATTTTGTGGGACCTTACAATAATGTATAAAGGGAAGTTTTGTTAAAATATGGAAACTATCAGTAATCCAAAATTGCGCAGTAATTGCAATGATCGACAATGCTAAATCACAATACATTTTGAAATTGGGAAGTTGATGAAAACGACATTTCTTCTCACAAAACTTACGGTAATATGAACTCTAAGAGTGCAAGGACGCCGAGAACAGTGACAGCGGCACTACCCCAAACGTGACACTAATACTCCATGCAGGATTGAATCAGTGATTAAGGTTACAACAACATTTGCTTTATTTCATACCTATTTCGTTTTATAACATCTTCACTAAATGCTCTTGAAAGAGGTCGAAAATTATCTTCAAATTCCTGGCGTTGATTTGAACTATTTCGACCATTTCTTCGTTTATCTTTCCTATTTCTGAAGAAACCATCAAATACTACAAAATTGTTTACCTGAAAAGAAAATGTTTCAAGAATATGTTTCGCGATATTTTGTGTTTGACCTCTGAAGTAAACATAGATCTGTGCGAATGAAATTCACAAACATCCATGCACCAATAACAGTAACTGGTGCCTGTTAATATCCTAGCATTAGGAACATGCTTCGAGCTATGCCTACTTAATCCTTCTGCGTTCTAATCCTGTTCAGGGTGACTATAATATGTGAAAGGATTGCTTAACATCACAACAGCGCATGGTGGTTCGCATAACTTCTGGTTTACGACACCGGCCGTTCATGCACAGGTATATTCTGCTAAAAACTTTTTCTTAGACTATTAAGCCACATCTCATCTGACCCTAATCCTCACCTACATTTCAATATTGAGCAAATGAAAATAAAATTGTCATTTATATACTACAGGTTCTATCAATGAGAAAGATGCAGCTGATGTTTGAATACCAAAAGCTTTATATTTGGCTTTGTCAGGGTCTCAATACATCACATATCAGCTATCGCAATCTAGAATTACCGGTATATCTAAGACAAACCTGTGGAATCGTCGCCCATAAGTTGAAATGTTTGCGTAAAAAAGAAATAAATTTGGACGACGGTCGATCAATTGCTAAGTGAGAAGGTTCAACATTCTCAACCTGAAGAAAAAAATAAGAACAATGTTGAAATATATATTCTTGTACATAGATGCATAAAGAATATAACTTTGAAAATATATATATCCTGTTTCATGATCTCAGATAATCCAAATTTGTCTAACTAGGAAAATGAATTTAGAGTATTTCACCAGAAAATCCAGGTTTTTTCTTGCAATTTGCAAATGTGGTTAGGTGTTTTATTATGCTTTGCGATATATTGTTTATTTGGCCAAAATGAAAAACTATATACTAAATATGAAAGCCACCATGTCAAAATATCACAGATGAAATTGGTTGGAAAAAGATGTAGGCCAGATACTGTCATCAATAAGTGGATAAATTTTGCACAAAATAAATATTTGATAAAACAAATAAATTAAATATGATTATGACATGTGAAAGGCAAAACAAACAACATATGCCCACTTATTAACCTGTATGAATATAAGGAGATCATATTTTAATTCAGGTGCTTGGAACTTCAGTCTCAAATTAATTAAAATACTTTAAAATGTTCTAGCATACAGTAGGGTTATCGTAATAATTCGGTTGAAATAAAATGGTATTTGAAAATCCCTATACAAACAAAATAGTGATCCAACATTTTAGATACACATAATTACTGATATTCCAACCACCCTTGACCTTTTTGCAGCAGAGTCATGATCAATGGCAAATTTTAAAACTTAAAATTTGGCATATATCATGATTTCAACTGCAAAATGAACAAATTTAAGAATATTCGAAACATAAACTTACTTTTAATCAGAATTTTACAATATATGCTATTAGAATGACATATTTCCTGAGCATCGTAAGAGGCGACCAAAAGGAAACAAAAAGTGGTAGGTGGTTTTATCATCCACTATGGCAGATACCACTCACTGCACCACTGGAAGTTTGGCTATGTATAGGGTGTTTTCAGTTAGAGGGTAGTTTCAGCAATTTATCTTGTAGTGGTTCTTTGTCATTTGAGAGGCCTTTACTTGCATTCTTTTAGGCGCTGCTTTCGGCCTTGGCTGAAGCAAACTTCCTTCTATATAAAATAAAATATCTTTTCAGCAGAATCTGCTGAATCTGCTACCGTATTATTAAGAGGATATTGGTATATGGCATTACACAATGTGATCACTTGAATACATTGCATAATTAAAATTTTCGTGATAAAACAAAGAACAGACACATTTTGAAAATATTTTGTATCACAACTTCACACTAAAATAAGTTATAAAGTTTGATTTAAAAAATGTTTTAAATCACCTTCAACATATGCTTGAATAACTTCAATCCCTGTCCTTTTCTTTGTTGAGACTCATGAACATAAAAATCAAGAACACATAACGGATGCATCTCGTTGTGTGTTCCATCTCTGTCCAACACAAAAAGTTGTTTTCTTCCAATCTTTATGAAACCAATAACCTGTCCACGGCCACTATGAAAGTTGAAAAAACGGTTTAACGGTTTGAAGTTCGAATGAAATTCAATCTCTTTTCAGGATATAATCAGACTTCAAGAATACCAAATAGTCTACTACTCAGATACCCATAGAGAATGGGTTCCATCAAGAAAATTTAACAAACGGGCAATGTTATATTAAGAAAATGCAGTGCAAATGGCATATTATATATGTGGCTAGAAGATTTGAATATCACTCTGGAGTGTTCGGTAGCAAAAATCTGCAGAAGAGTCCAAAATCATCAATATGAAATAGCAGCTTGAAGCTTTTTTGTCCAACTTAGGAAATAACATGAACATTTCGGAGACCTGAAGACAATCGAGATTATGACACCCTGGATATAATTGAACAAGACAGCTCAATTTAAAAATATCGCAATGCAAAATTGTATGGCAGATAATCCTTCGATTATATTTTTCAGCAAAAAATACACAATATTTAATCACATATTGGCAAAACCATAACAATACCCTGTAACATTTTCTTTCAAACATGATGATAACCACAGACCATATCACAATCATATGTAAAGTTCGCCGCCAATGTTGTATTTTTGAACAACAGACCATGAAGTATAGGAAATTTGAAAGCTGTTTTAATATTTCCATAAAAAACTTTTATCGCCGTTCAAAGAGAGATAAGGAGTACAGACTAGAAGAATGAGATCGTTGGGTTGCCTTGAGCGATGCAACTCAGAACTAACTTGCAAGCCTGTGAGTACACTGCCCATTGAAATAGTTTAAAATTTATTTGTGAATAGTTTATTCAGAAATGATATGAAATTTGAAACAGAATCCATCAATATGATATCTTCAGTTAATTAACGTTGATAGTTTCGGCAGAAATAATAGACTATTTCTGCATTTTTATTTAACAAGGTAAAGAAGATGCCAGAGACCACTACATAACTGCGCTCTGAGTCACTGAAATGAGTCTGTGCGTTCAACACACCAAGGAATACTCATCGATTCTAGACTTGAAACTGTTTGAATGGTTAGTACAGTGAATAGAGACAAAATTCCATTATAGACATGGTAATTAATTGACAACAAAAAAATACAAGTTGTGTAGCTGCTTAGCTCAATCAGTATTGGCATTCGGAACACAATTTGAGTGACGTATACCTAATAGTCTCGAGTTTAAATCCTGAATGAATAAATTATATGCCAGAAGATTACTGGACACCTTGTTGATATATAGTGGTTCAGGTAATCGCAGATTATGCTTTCCTCCACCAACCTAACCCTAAACAGCAAACAGTTGGGCGAAAACCTCGACCCCCCAATTTGAAACTGGTATCTATGGAAGAGGTTGAGGCTCACGAATTCGGTTGCGCTGTATTCTTGACTTTTCTCTCAAGCAGGGTAAAAATGAAACACAATACTATCTTATCATATCTTATCATGGTGATTTCAAGGAGAATGCATGAAGATTTTTTAAGAGAACAAGGAAGAAAGCTCAGATGAAGAGACGCAATTAAAATGCATTATGGACATAAAATAAATCTTAGAGAAATATGGAAACCTGCACTATTGTATAATATTCCTTCTCCACTTGATAAAGAACATATAAAACTTAAAATCACAATCTCACTTGTTAGCAGATGCATCTTTTAACATATAAATTTTGTGCCGGTTTATTCTCAGTTTTGAAAAAGTTGTAATTGGTGCGGACAAGAACTGTGCTTCTGCAGATTTCTTCCCAATCTCATTTATTACTTGCTAAAAATGATTGAAATATTCTACATGAATGAATTGGAACTGTTAAACAGTGAAAGGGAATGGTAAACACCCCAAGTAGACAAATTGCACAATGACTTTGCCAACAAATTCCTTATGTTTTAATAGAGGCTACTTCCTTTTCTGTTTATAAATTTTCTGCATACAGTATTTTTTGGTATACCGTATTTCGCGGCGGATAAGTCGCTACTTTTTTCCAAAAGTTTTCTTTCTGAGACTTATAGGTTGCTGTGATCTATTTATTGTTTTTTTCCCGATCCACAGCGATTGTGAAGCGTTTTAAAAGTTATATATAGATGACGCGGCGAGCGCATGTACTTTCAAGATATGTCAAATTGTAGAGAGATTTGAATTAAATTGATAATAGACTGCACCCAAATTTACCGTGTACCTAGCACATGCTCGATCTTTTTGCTTGCAGACATTAGTGAATTTTCATTGGTACATACATGTCATACGTGCGATTTAATTAGATGACGATCCGATCATGTGTGATCATCAATCGGAACGGCCAGTATTATATCATTCATTGCAAAACGACGCGCCAGCCTCTGAATTAACGAAACAAGGAATTTAAACTTAGCAAGTTCGAGAATTACTTTGACATTTTGACAATGACGCAATCGACGCCAGCCTCTAAATTAACGAAACAAGGAGTTTAAACTTAGCAAGTTCGACGAGAATTACTTTTATGTTTTGACGATGACGCAATCGACGCCAGCCTTTAAATTAACGAAACAAGGAAAAATCTACAATTGTGACATCGAAAAATATATTTTGGTATTTAAAAGCCTGATTCATAAAAAATAATAAATTATTTTATCGCCAATAATATATTGTTTTAAATACCCCCTAAGGAATTTGAACTCGGAAAGTTCGGCGCGAATTACTTTGACGTTTTGACGATGACGCAATCGACGGCACACTTTAATCAACAAAATCAATCAATCAAGAAAGTTCCACAATTGTACATTTTCACACTGTTTCTGTGATAATGTTTTGTACTATTGTAGAAACTGCTCCCGTTAATTATGTTTTGTTTATGTTCACGACATGACGTCTTGGTAGGCAATGTATTAAAATGCAAAATGTGTATCTCGATAAACAATAATTACAACAACAAGAAATGGCGTCTTCGGTGTCTGAGGAAAACAGATCATACAAAGGTGATTGGTTTGTAACGATCGGCTTAGAAGCGGGCACTTCAATTTTGTCTGAAAGGGAGTAAAATATACCAGCTTTCTTAAAACCATTCACTAGGCACTCCGGGCTCACTTGTTCCCATGCTTCAACAATCCACCGCGACACTTTGAAGGGAGAAAAACGATGTTTTACGGTCATCGGCCGAAACGACATTGCACACCTGGCTGAACGACATTGCACACCTGCACACCTGGCCGAAACGACATTGCACACCTGGACAAAAACGATACTGCGCTCGTTCCATGCGTCTAAGTTAATGAATTACTGTACGTTATTACTTTAGCGTTTGATCAGGTTTGATAAGCGTTTTTGAGGAGTGGTTCACGGACGCTTTGCGACTATTACGGTGCTGCGTCATATCTGTGTGCAAAATAACAAAATTTTAGAAAAATGACCCTTTGCGACCATTACCACGGAGGTGCTTATACGCCGCAAAATACGGTATTTTGTATTCACAACTTTCATGTTCCTCTTATGTGACTTTTGACGGGTTCCAACACTATGTTCTGGCATATGAAGAATTTTTTTTCGAAATCATTCGATGTCTTCCATGTTTATTAAGGTCCTTTCTGGTTTTATCAAGACTCAAAAGCTATCAAATTACACACATGCTCGGAATACTGAAGGTTTGAAATCTGTTGACAAATGATTAATGGAAGACCATAAGTGAGATCCTATGAATAACTTGATATCAAATACATAAAACACTTAAAATCACAATCTTTTGGTGATTCTTTATAGTAACTTTTTGCAATTTAGTTATGCTCAGTTGTAAAATCAATATATACAGTGCTATTTAGTTCTTGATCATTGTCGCTCAAATTTGTTTATCTTTCATTTCGTGAACTAGCATCTAAAGAGGCTGGGGTTGTTTTTTTACAAATAGAATTCTAATATTCTAAGGGATTTTATTTGCGATCAGGTTTTAAGACAACACAGATTCCCACAGTAAGAAGAATACTGAATATGATCATAAGGTGGTTGCTTTTGCTATAGTCAACAGTAAAATTAATTTTATAGGCTAATTTCATTGATCAACACTCACTTCCAAATCTCGTTGAATTTCCAATCTATCATAACGATTTGAAAACACAATGTCTCCAGTCACTACCGATATCACATCACTGAAGATAGGATTGATATTAAATTCGAATTCCATAGAGCTGATTAGAAGTTTATTCAGACTATTCAGTATTTAAGATAGGAGCAGTCTCATACCATTATGATACCGGTATTGCAATCTATGCTGTATGACTGAAATCAATAAATAGGGGGTCTAGTGAAGTTTAGTACCATATTCCCGAATGTCATCAAAATAAAAACTGGCAGAATATTTCCATCCTATCTAGGGGGCGTCAATGCTTTAAGCATCTGGTATTGTCTCCCGGGTTAGGATGAGTCGCTTGCAACATGGAAAATTTTTATGATAATCGGATATATGGTACTAAACTTCATGAGACCCTAAATAGGTACCGGTACCCGGTACAGAATATGAACTGTGAAAGGTGTACCGGTACCCGGTAGTCTATTCATACAAATTAACGTTACTGTAATTTGTATGGTCTATTCTATACTGCACTGTGTATATATTGAAAATAATTGTTGCCATATACTGTATATTCAGTATTGTAATGCTGAATGGTCTTATCGAACCAAACTGGCAGCGACTCCGATAAGCAAAGAAAATATACCGGATGTGTCCATCAATCCTCTCGCTTATAATACCGGTACGGGTTTCAAACCCAGAACGTTAACCGACGACTGAGAGACGGCTTACCGAAAAATTACAAGGATAACAGAGAGACGACGAACTCGACACAAGAGACAAAACCTGACGACGACAAAGAGAATGCGAACTCGACTACGCGATAACAGAGAGACGGCAAACTTGGCACAAGAGTCAAAACCAGAAACCTTACTCATATCAGAGAATCGGCGAACTCAACACGAGAGTCAAAAGACTCAAAACCTAGGCGACGACGGAGAGACGGCGAACACGACCACCGCTTGATAGAAGAGAGACGGCAGACTCGACACAGGAGTCAAAGCCTCGCCGACGACAAATAGACGGCCAACTTGAAGTTGACACACTACTGTTGTCAACGTGATAAAGCGATACAAGGTAATATATTAAAAAAATAACGATGCATTCACCTTTATCATTTTCTAAGTTTAATATTAATGATTAATACAAAAATATTAACTTATAGTAATATACGACAAAATGGAGAAAACATTGTACGGTGCCTTACGTCCATTGTCGCAGATGAATGCCGCTGTGATTCGTTACTAAAATAAATTATTTAAAGAATGTTAGGTCTTGTCAATCATAAATATTTAAAATGAATTATCACGTCTAGTTAGTTGCTCTATCTTAAAAAATTGTATTCGGCGTCTGTGACGCAACAAATAATCGTATACGGTGTGTGTTTGTCAGAAATGTTTGTTGTATAGTTACAAGACTAAACTGTTTGCCGGTTAGCTACCTGCAAGTGTATGTAGTCCGAGCATTATAATAAATAACCCATTAGGTGATCAGGTTATGAAGTTCTGAAGTTTCAATTTTTGTTCGAATTGGCCTTAGGCCTAGCTTAATAAGTGGCTAAAGCGATAGCCTGTTGCAAAAGGTTGTGCAGAAATAAATTTGTCAAACGTGTACCGGTAGTCAGCTGCAGTGCCACCTCTGCGATTTTTCAAATATCCAGACTGACATTCATATTTTTACAAATATGAAGATAAAATACCGGTCCAGACTTTTCATAGACTCTGAATTGCGAGTTTGCTTGTCAACTCCTAGAATTGACAAGTTGTGCAGTAAGAAGCAACCCCGTCCATCCCATTGACAGTTTGATGTTGTCATTTCGATTATTTTTTTTAATGGAAATTCGCTCAGAGCAAGGCCACAGGAGACGAATCAAACTTGAAAATTCTCCTGAAGCCACAAAAGTGCAAAGAGCTACATGAAATGCAGGAAAAGGAACTACGGAACCCCCATCCCTGATAGATGTCTATGGAAGCGAGTTTTGAAGCCTTGTAGATCAACACGGTCAGGAAAGCAGCAAGGAATTCAAAAGTTTAGAAATTCCTGGAAAAAAGCTTCTTGCATAAAACTGTTTGTGACATTGTGGAACCTCTACAGTAATTGCGCGTGTACCTACGCGCGAATTGGTAAGATTGGGGTCCGCGAATCACTACATTGACAAATAAAGGTCCATTGCTCAAAAAGTTTGGGAAACCCTGGCTTAAGTTACCGTCATGGGCTTATTGACACAAAAAGTACAGAAATGTAGAAATACGCCAATTTGAAATAAAATCTCGAATCCCGAATAAATTGACGTGACCGTTTTAGTAGGGATGTAACGGCCATAGCCTATTTAGTAAGCATGTGAAACCAAATAAACGACTTTTCTCAAACCCCAATTGCAAATACAGTAAATCAGCGAGAACATATAGTGGGTTTATTTATTTTTTGAAAAATAGGTACACTCAATGACAGATAGTTACTACAAATCTGTAGTACTAGCTAATACACTCTAAGCGGAAAATATTCCGAGTAACAGCGGGAATTGCACTAGCGTATTTGGGGGTGGGTCTTATGCCATAGCCCCCCATAGATACACTTGTTCTTCTCATCGCCCTAAAACGTGGGAAATCCCCTCGGCAGGCTTATAGACGTTACATTTGGGCCCTGAAATCCCGTAATACGGCACGAATTTTTGATTGTATAATCGTGATATATAATGCAAAATACTGTTTTTTAAAGAAATTGTTGTCTGTGTCTCACTCCCTTTCAAGGTTCAAAATAAGCCACTCATACCTAGTGGCATCTGCCTGGGCACAGTTTTCCCTCCAGTTTTGACATTCTGCGTGTTTTTATTGTTTTGTCATCAAAATAAGCTTTTTCACATCAAAAATGCCAAAATATTATTATGCGCCTGCGCATCTATGCCTTGGGGTCCTTGTTCAGGACTCCGTGAGCTGGGTAAAAACCGGTTTAACTAATTTAGCGTTCGATTTGTTTGGGAGAATTAAAAACTTCAAAATATTACCTTTTGATATGTGCCTAAATTTTTAAAAGCTTGAAATGGAGTTCTAAATGTTAAAGCAAAATTCCAATTAAGAGTTTGATAATCAAAGACGAAAGGCTCAACAAGTTAAGCTCACAAACTGTAAAACAGTACTTGCCTGACCTGAAGTGGATAGTAGTGATGACAACCTAGTTTTTATTTAAACTTGGTAAAGCAAATCGAATTTTCCAGAAAATCAGGTAAAGTATTACTAGGTAGCCTAGTTTTAATCTCAAAGCTAGGTAGTACCTAGATTAAAAAACGTTGGTAATCGATGTTTTGTTGCATTTAAGACATTTTCAGTTGATTTTAATATTGAAACTAATAGTATATTTACACAATTTTCAAATGACTGAACTTCGAACATCAGCTTCTATTAAAATTCAATCTTTAAATCTTCCACCTGGAAGATATTTAACATGAATATATGTATACCCATGAAAAAAGTTGTCATCGAATAAAAGAGTTTTAGGTTATTAGGTTTTAAACCTTTATTCAATATCTTATAGATTTTTTCAGAATGTATCACTTTTTCATTTCGTCAGGAGCTTGAAAGAGGGGAGATTTTAAAAGGGGAATTATGGCGCAATAATGACGCTCCAGGTGAAAATGTTTTTTTGAAAATGACATATGACAATAAAACGGCCGGAAATATTTGGAAAATGAGAATATAAAATCTTAAATCAGATTATGAAGAGCTATTACTGATTTGAAGTATTTGGGATTCTTACGTTTTGTGACACTTGACAAGCCATTCTACCCTATTTATGGTATTTTTGATGCCTCAGCTCCAGTCCCCCAAGTTTGAGACTCTCCGCCGCCACTGTTTTGATGAAATTCTACTTTGAAATATTTTCACCCTCCGATATTAGCAAAATCGCAAATTTGGCACCATATTCGAAGTCGGATATTTTCTTTATTTTTATTCTGCTGGTACTCATTATTTACAGATAAGCTATATACATTTAATACCACTCTACTTTCAATCACCGTCAATGTCCTGCCCAAACAGAAAAATATTGACCAAACCAAAGTTTGGTCACTGACTCTGTGATCTGTATATGAGCCGGTTCAACTGATATAGCGTTCGATTTGTTTGTGAAAATTTAAATCTTCAGAATATTACCTTTTGATATGTGTTTAAATTTCTAAAAGCTTGAAATGAAGTTTAAAATGGTAAAGCAAAATTCCAATTAAGAGTGTGATAATCGAAGACGAAAGGCTCAAGAAGTTAAGTTCACTAATTGTAAAACAGTACTTGCCCGACCTGCAGTGGATAGTAGTGATAGTTTTTCTTTAAACTTTGTAAAGTAAAACGAATTTCCCAGAAAACTAGATAAAGTATTACTAGGTAGCATAGTTTCACTTCTAAAACTAGGTAGTACCTAGATTAAAAACTAGGTAATCGGTGTTTTGTTGCATTTGGAACATTTTCAATTGATTTTAAAATTGAAATCACCGAATAGTATAATTTAAAAACATTTCCAGAATAAAAATATGATTTAACTAGTTAATTTTTTCAAATAGGTAAATTTGCCAATTTTACGCAGTATACTAACTAGGTCAAACTCCAAACCAAAATCCCAGTAAATCAGATATCCATGAAACTAGGTAAAAGTACTTTGAGAATAAACTCGATATGCAAGGTAAACTCGGTACTTTTACTTGGAATGGCCAGCACTAGTGGATAGAAAGTTTTGGGAAATTGTTAGACATTAAGCAATGTTTTCCTTCGGATGTATTTCACCAGAATTAGCTGCCGTCAGTACAAAATATTCTTTTTTTATTTCTAAATTTCATTTCAAACGGTATTGTAGCCTTAGTTTCAACACTTTGTGTAGTAAATTATCAATTTGACAATGCCAACTCATCCATACAGTCATCTATTTGGGTGCAGTTGTTGCTCCCTCCGACATTATCGAGATCGCCAATTTGACCCATATTCGAGGTCTAATATTTTCTTCATTTTAATTCCGCTAGTGCTAATTATTTACAGACAATATGTATAATATTAAGTTTTATACCAGCCTACTTACTTCCTTGAATCTATCTTCAAAAGTCGTCGGTAAAAGTGAATACTCGTAAAATGCGGCGGTTCAGTTCAGTTTAGGATGCGCAGTTGCTAGTACTACATTTTTAGTAGGCTTTCTCATTGAGTAGCCGGTAGTTGGTCCCTTTTAGACACTGCTTCCAGCCTCGTTCAGAGTGAATTTTAATGGAAAATTTTTTTTCTACAAATATTCAAAGCCTTTTATTTTCATTCTGCTGGTGCTACTATTTACAGACAAAATATATAATATTAAGTTTCATACAAACCTAACTTTTAAAAGCTGTTGGCAAAAGCGTATATTCGACTTTAAAATCTTCTCTACTCACCGAAATTAGCAAACTTGCCAATTTTACCCATATTCGAAGTTGAATGTTTCCTTTATTTTCATTCTGCTGGTGCTAATGTTTACAGTTATGATAAATAATATTAAGCTTCATCAGAACCTATTCTCAAAGGTTGTCGGCAAAAGCGAATATTCGTAAAAACTTGACTTTGAGATCTTCTCTCTCAACCGAAATTAGTGAACTCGATAATTTTGCCCATATTCGAAATCGAATATTTCCTTTATTTTCGTTCTGCTGGTGCTAATATTTACAGGTGTGATATATAATAATAAAAGTTAGGTACGAACCTATTTTCAAGAGATGTCGGCACAAACGAATATTCGTAAAATTCGACTTTGAAATCAACTCAACCCTCCGAAAATAGTGAACTCGCCAATTTTACCCATATTCGAAATTGAATATATCCATTCTGCTGGTGCTAAATATTGTTTTTACAATATTTATTCTTATAAGCAAACTTACCTTATAAAACTTGCCGACTAAAACGTCTAATTTCGTCTATTCTATTCATATTTGAAGTCGAATATTTATTTTTTCACATTCTAACGAAGGTGATATTTTGCAATGATACAATTTAAGTCGCTCCTAAAATAACGATTTGATCAACCCTACTGTGGGTCTTGTTGTATATTCTTATTTAACATAGTCCAAAAAAAGCTTTCTACATTTTTAGGCGTGTAGGAAAAATCGCAATTTTTCCTGTCACATTCTGCTAACTTTGCTAGATTTCTCCTAGATTCATAGTGGTGACGCAGTTGTTCAGTTTTGTCGATGGTGTTCTGTCATGTTGATTTCCAGCAAAAGTCCGGCACCGGTAATAGAGCGATGGCGGTAAATTCGTACCAGTATAAAACTCTGCTAGGAGCCAATGGTACCCTGGAATTTGTTCAATCCCTACCCTTGCCGAATGTTCGCGAAACCTTTCCTATTTACGAATTTCGGTTCAGCGGTGCAGTAGCAACAAGAGGATCAAATAATTCCCCAAAATAGTCACGCTGTTCATATCCGGTAAATTTTGTAATCTGTGGTCCAAAGTAAATTCGCGAAAATGGTCATCACAAGGCGATAGTCGTTCCATCGTTGATAAGAACTTGACATTTGATCCGTTTTCCGATTTGAACTAAAATGGTTTCCCCTACGGGATAGTATTGGATTTTATTCTATGCGATAAATCAGACGTCCCCGACTTTGTCGCAGTAAATCCATTGTAAATTCCATCAGGTCACGAATTGACCCACCGAAAACACACTGGTACGAATTGCATGGCAATCGTACGTACGTAGTTTTAAATATATACATAGTAACGTAGGACTTTTTCGAATGCTATACTTATTCCAAATATTGTGTATAGTCTATTTATGCAAAATTTTATGATAAAACATCTCTGGTATATTACCGGTAAACCGGGCGACTTTGTTAATGCGGGTGACTTTGATAAAAAGATATTCAAGCTCAACATTATTGATTTTTGTGCTTTTCTGAAATGATAATATTCTTAATTTGCCCAACTTGGCTTATCTGTCATATTTCGCAACTTCTTTTTTATTTCACCACAATCCAGACGAATTCTAGTCTCATAACGTTATAACACGTTCCATATTTTTTTTCTTTCCCGGAGATGTTTTTTCCGAATTAAAGAAGCTAAAAAATATAAAAGTATACTTTTAGCAATTTCAAATTCTTTTCCTGCAACAAATGCTTTCAAAAATAGTGATAAGCTGTTTTGTATTAAATCTCATCAAAGTCGCCCGCCAGCGAGTCCGTCGAAAAAGAGCAATGTTCCTCTCATTTCCGAAGGTAAAAAAGCGCTCACTTTCTCTCTATTTTTTGTTTGCAAGCTTATGAAAATTAGTATTAGTATTGGGAAAAAATTAGCCGTTCAGCGAAAGCAGTCTTTTTGTTGGCTGGAAATATCTTTCGCCCGGTCGCCCGGTTTTACGGTACTTGTCCCTGCATGCTTACAAAGTTGAGATATACCTAATTATCGCGCAATCGCCGGATTATCAGTAATTTCCTCACATCTTAACTGTGAACCGTTGATGTAGGACAATGCGATCGCGCTTAACCAACTGAGCCATCGAGCAGGGCCTTTTTAGTGTTTTACCTTTAGACACGGACCTTTGTAGTGACTGTGTATCTGTTCCATGTTACAGCTAACATTTTTTTTAGCATCATTTTTTATTGCATGAAGTATAGTCCATAGCGCCACCTAGCAGTGTTGCAATTTTCGCATTATTATGGACTTCGTTACGCACGGCACATGCTCTGTGCTGCAAACACGCAAAGTGGCACGTTTTTGTACTTGGAATGATATTTTGTTTCTAAGTTTTATGCTGTTTATTAATGGGCTTGTTTAATATCATAAGTTTTTACCAACCTTGAGTACAATTGACAGGATGCGATGTGAATTGACCGATCGCCGTTACTGTTGGAAGTTCCTACCGGTAACTTACTCAGTAAGTGATGACTCAGGAGATGACAAGATTGCAAATTATAATGAAATTACGATGCAATAATGGACGCACCTAAGTAGTGCTGTGCGGCATTGGTTGTATTTTCACCGGCATACCGCCGCCCCAAATTGCCAGTATGTCATGCTATTTTCTACTATCGTAGGTATTCTGTATAAAAAATCTCTTAACGTAAACGTTAATACCAGTTTTCCTTTTGATGGCATGGCTTCATATGGCTATAAACTTTGCCGGACCCAAAAATTGAATGGAATCAGTAATTCATGAATTTGCTAATCACGATTTTGTTGAGTATACCGGTATCTGTTTCATCCAAGCAAAGATTATTTTAGGCTGTTAATTTTGAGCCATGAGGACATGCAGCATAGTAATTCAGAATTAGTGGATCACATGTGACTCAATAAAATTTTTAGCAAATAAAAATTTCATTTTTATTATTAGGCATCCTGTATTATGATACAGAATAAAAGGATTGTTCAATTATGTCTGCTCCGATAGTATTAATATTATAAAAATACTAATGATCTAAAAGTGGAAAGATATTTAAAATCTTGTCCAGAAACACATAAAGGAGTACAAGAAATCAAGGAATACTATTCTACAAATTTGATGAGGAATACAAAACTAGAACTATGCTTGCATTGTGCAGAAGGATAAATTCAACAAGAGGCGTTTGGAGGTTTTCTTTACAGTCTACCATAGACTTGTACATTCACCGAATGCATTTACCACATTCATATGCAGTTGCGTCATGTGCTACCAGACTATCTCATCCCGAAGTAACTACAAACTTTTTTAATAATAGTTTACAACGTTATTATAGATCATCATTTCGTCGCGCAAGGAGTAAGGAGAAGAAGGACATAGAACAAAAAGATTCAAAAGACAATATCGATGATTTGAAAGCTTTGCTACAAGATAAATCTATGGGTTTTACAACAAAATTCAAAGTACTTTTTCAACAATATGGTGTTGTGCTTGTTGTTGTACATTGTATAACTGCTGCTTTTTGGATGGGGTTGTTCTACTTTGCTGTTAGCAGGTATGCTTTCTGTTAAATTATTGGGTGGTTTGATATGACCATTATAGTATGTATATCCACAATTTCGAATTGAAATATTGACGAAAAATTGTCAGATTCGTTACCTATAAGGAAAGTAATATAGCAGTTTAAATGGAATTAAAGGAGGATTGCACAGAAAATAAGCAAGAGGAACCTCAAGGAATCAATCTCTCATCCTTGAAACGAATATTTTAAAATTTCGTCATGGCTTCTTGAGAGTTTTATGGGAGTCTGTACAAGATTCAAGAAACCCCGTAATCTTGCGAATTTGCAAGCCCGTGACTGCATGATGCAGATGTTTTGATAAACCAATTTGGGAAATCTGTTGTTGGACAATGTGATTTTATTGCACTTCATTGAGAAAAATGGGGCTTACCAACACATATTTTAAAAATTGTAGTAAGTAATATCTTCCATCTCCTGTGCATCAATTCTAAGAATTTTCATATTGAGTCATAGTATTTAATGGTTGCAAGAATTACTTTAATAGAATGGAAGATGTAAATAAATTCATTCAATAAAATAAAAGAGTATAAGATGTTGAAAAATTCAAATTTTTGAAGCGTGTGTCACATTTTCAACATCAGTTGTTATATTGTTTACCATTTACTTGATGTAATCTTCCCTGTTAATGTGAAAGGTAAATTACCCCATTGATTGAAAATTGATTTGAATTGCAGGGGTTTCGATATTGTTCCGTTCCTGGAGAAGTATGGTGTTTTTGATTTCTTGGAAAAAATTGGACTACCTGCATCTGAGAAGCTTAAAAGTCCCGGTGCCAGCAATTTACTCGCTGCTTATTTATTATACGAGGTAATTGTGATTATACTAAATAGTATTTTAGAAATCAGATCTTTTAAATTATTGAATTTACATAAGTGGTCCGCACAATCAGCTAACATATGTTCAAAAACCAATAATTTTGCTGATCTGAATCTTTGAAATATTATTCAAAACTGAATTTCAAACCTGTTTTGTTTAAACTATATCCAGATAACACCCCTAATGATAGCAGGTTGTGTGAAACATTGCCAGAACTGCCAGAACCTAATTCTGGAGTCTATTTTAGGAGGTTTAAGTAGGGCGAGATCAGCACTTGGGCTTATCTTACTCTTACCGTCTTTCATATTTGTATTTATAAAACATTTGAAAAAATTGAGAATTTCAAACATTCACAAATTTAACACTTTAAATCATTTTTTGCGCTTGTTCTGAAATTGCCACACCCAACATTAGGAATATTGCTAAGCGAGTAAGAAACATGACAATACTGAACGTCACCAGAGCATAAGAGATCTACCGATACCGCATAACACTGTTCATAGCGATCAAGTGTGTTGGTGACCCGGGGGTGAATTAAATAATTAGAGCCTGGGGACAAATTTTACTATTTTGAAACTTCTTTCATGTTGGGTTGTAAACTATGTCAGTAATATAAAAGGTCTTTGGGTTTCTGACGTTAGAGTTGAAATAAAACCTCCAATTAACCCCTCAGTTTAAACCCTGTCTTAACCGTTGGCCAACTTTTAAGTAAAATTAGAACTTGTACCTCTCTTCAATAGGTTGCAAAGCCAGTTCGTTATCCAGTCACTATCGTTGGTACAATCTATGCAGTGCGATTGTTAAGGCGATTAGGACATTTTAAGCGACCACCAAAAACTGAAGCAACAATGCGTGAACTAGTTCAAACACAGGGTAAAATATTTCGACACCAGTTCCGACATCATACATCAAGATTACAACAACGAAACGGAAGAAAACCCAAAATTCTTGGCCAGCATCATTTTTATAAAAAGAATGGCAAAAAATAAAATTGAAGCAGTTCTCCGCATGAAAAATTTAAATATTTTAATATTGTTCAGAAATATAATTAGTATTTGTGGTTACATGATCTACATTAGATCTTGTATAAGTGGTGCGTCTTGTTTTTGATCTAGGGTATAAACGACACATATAGTTACTGTTTCCACTTCTTACACCTGGTAACAGGTGAGTATCAAGAGCGGTCACACAGCGTGGTGGAGCTGCACTTAGCTGGGGCGATTTGATTAATATTTTCAGAACATATTTAAAACATAGAAAAAACTCGAGATTGATCAACGGTTTCTCAAAAATCACTTTTCCCAAAGCACCATGAACGCAAGAATGTACTTATTTCCGTTGAGAGGTTTATTGTTGTCAGCAACGTGACATCGGTACCGTACTGGGTACACAAGCACCAAGTTAATTTTTGTATTTGATAATTACTTTTTGATTTTCCGCTAGCAGATCATTTGCAATACAGATGGAGTATAATTATTGTATTACTATTTGCTGCAGCTGTGTTATTAAATTTGCTTTCGTTTTTTATACAATACTATAATTCATCTAATGCAATGGCGTACTGAATCTGTTTTGGATAAATATAGCACACGAGTTGGTCCATCTCGTGGCAGTACTTAGATTTAGTCTTGGTATATTTCCATTTCACTGTAAAAATCCCAACATACCAGTTGTATTGGGAAGTCCATATAACCAGTTGAATCTCAGGGAAGCGAGTCTTCTTCAGCCCACATAAATCTTTTTGTGGACCGAATAGACAGATACACAGGGAAGAAAGGACTTCATGGATATAGCAACGTCCCTTTTATCGTGATAAGATTAAAATAAAGTGACTAAAGCAGTGGTTCTCAGCCTTTTTTTCTTTTCGTTGTTCAAAAATTCTGTGGCCCAATAAATTTTATGAAAGCAAGAACCTATTAGATGGGTTTAGACCAAAAGAGGAAAACCTATTCCAAAACAGATTATTTATTCAATCGGTCGCATTCGCAAGCCTGTGTGAATCAGGATTAACACTATGTTTAAATCAAAAAATCTCAATTCCTCCCCAAGCTCTTATATCTTTAAAATTGAGTATAGTTTCACAAATGAAACTAATTCTAGCCTTTTTAAATTGGTCTGTGGCCCTCTTCAGAATGTTTCCATGACCCGCCAGTGTTTACTCAAATTATATGAGGGGGTAACATATTAAGTTGATTTAAAATATTTTTTAAGGTGATTTAAATCTAAAAAAGCGATTATACGAAAATCCCAAATATTTTCAAAATTTCCGGAAACTTTCCACGGCTTTGCAACCCTAATCTAGACTAATCAATCTAGAGATTTGACCTAGACAAAATTGCAACAGGATTTTCGCTGAATATAGGAAACAGTGTACTAAAAGTGCTTTAAAAATGTATATTGTTCAAAAGTTGATTGAAACCATGATTGGTATTGCATAGTTGTTGTTCAACAATGGAAGCCGAACAACAGAAAATGAAGAAAAGTACTATGCTCTTCACTGGGGATGTAAGTTTCAAAATTTCGGATCACTATTAATTCGAAACGAAGTATTTCAAGAAAATTCGTTGTGATTCCATTATATTTCTGTTGCATCGCATGTGAGGTTCAGTCGAGCAAGCAAACATTTTTTTAAACTTATTTAGCTATTTAGGGATTTTTTTAATAACTATTTGCAAATTTTATTGTACGCAGCTATTTCGTTAATATTTCTCGAATTTGAACAACGAATGTGTTTTAGGGTTTTCGATTTGAAATTATTTGTGGTAGAGATTTGAATCGAAAAAACATTTGGAACCTGCATCCCTACTCCTCACACTAGACTGAAAGTAAACATCCGAGTTACCACAAAAAAAATATATAAATGATATATTGATGTCACTCACAATGACGCTTTCACATGTTCCTTTATTCAAATTTCGAATGTGAGAAAAATAAAGTTATGTGATATGGAAAAAGACATGATTAAAGTGGCAAGACTTGATTATCATGGCCCACCCTTTGTGCTCACGCTCATACGAATAGTTTGAGTGGCTCACCATCAGTCGACTGGCTACCCATTTACATCTATATTGTCAATTCCACAACAGTACCACACTCAATTTTGTATGAGAAACTTTTCCCGCAAACTTCTGTGATTTCGAAATCATTGCCTTTGTACTCCTCTCCAGATTGTTTTGATCTCCAAAGCTTCAAAATCCATTTAAGTGATTATGTAGCTCTTTACACACTGGTGAGATGCTGAGCTAATTTGGATAGAAAAAATCAACAACTGTGGGAGTAATCCTAACGAACAATCCCGCACGAAACACGCTTGGAACCTGCAGGCAAGATCCGTCAGTCTATGCCCCGGATTAAAGGCCGCAATACATGTGAAGTTGTCTTACCGAAGCACTGCGTTGCGTTTCGGGTAACAAAATAAAAACAGCAATACGCGCCTGCATTGCTTTGCGTTAATCATATTCACATGCCCACAAAGTACGAATGTACGCAACGAAACGAGCACCCTTCGTCAGCTTGCATAGCAAACCGTTCGGTTGCATTGAAAAACGTATGGAACGGCATGCTGAGTATTGCGCTAGCGTAAAATGCAAGGGTAAAATAAAACAAACCTAGGAAAAACGCAGCATACGCAAACGCGTATTATGGCCTTAATTTAATCCAAATAATATAAATAGTGGATGGATAATATCACAGCTGGGAACTAGGACTGGACAATTCTATTCGAAGAACAATTTATTCGAATCAATAGTGAATCATTCATAGGAACAAAAACTTGCTAAATGAACAGAGTTTTCATTTTTGACGAGAAAATGCAATCGATTTTGGTCAAATTTGACCAAAAATGATTATATTTTGTCGTTCAAATATGAAAATTGTTGCCTTTAGACACTGCGAATGAATTGAAAATGTAAAATAAACTTCAAATTTCTGGATTCTCACAATGGGGACAATTTGTAATACTAAATAATGGGATATTTGTTATTTACATGAAATTAGTGATTCGATCCGATTCGAAAAAAGCATTATTATTAAAAAGTGAAAATAGTTCGGTTTTCACCTGCTCTACCGGGAACAGAGTGAACACATATACTATTAAACATATTCATTCATCCAAAGGGCTGAAAAAGTTTGGCTGAGAAAAAACTATCGGACGTATTATGGCATGTTTTTGGGTAAGTGATACCGCATATGATGGTAATGAAATCAATTATGTTGCACGGAATATGATATGAGGTGTGAGTGAAATGATAAAAGACAAATAATATTGTTAAATAAAGTGTAGGTTGAAGTGGTTGATATTAAGCCACAATTCCAAAGATCGACATAAAAACATTATTGGATAACGAGTAACGATCGATCATCCGAATTATTTAATAGTATTTCTTTTTTGTTGTTGTGAGATTTTAAACATTTTTGTTAAGAACTTCTTTTAGGCTAAATTTTAAAATTCTGTTACACGCAAAGTAATTACAACCGCCTTACCCTTCAAGTGTTTTTGAAAAATCAGTATTACATTTTATTTAATAAGTTGAACTGCATATACCTTACTTTCGGACATTCACAATTTTTCTATTAATTCGTCAAAGGGAAGAAATTTTATTATTTGTTCACCAAAAAATAATACGTAGATGTAAATAAATTAATGCCATGGGGACATTTTTTGGTATTGAAGGAAGGAACGATATATGCACTATATAAAGTGCATTAAATATAAAAACTTGATTATAAATAGACTCATCTAACAATATTAAATAATGGAAAAGACCTGAAACGTGCGCACAGAATCTAGTTTTATATCAGAGCTTTTCAAATGCAATTATTTTAACATTTTAGCGAATTTTTTCCGACACTCTTTATTATCCTCAATTTTGGAATATAAATACTACAAGACTATGCCTTTACCAAGCCAATGGTTTGGGTTTTGAACGCTCAAGAGCTTGTGGGTTGCGAGGCGTAGGGTTATTCGGAAAAGAATATCTTTTACTTGCGACGTCATCGTGTCGTCTGCCCGTTCATTCAGAGGTTTGGTACAACCTCTTTTGCAGGCAGCGGATACAACACATTTGTGCTAAACGATTTTGAGGGTTTAGCAACGGATTTTCGTAGCCAGTACTTAGTTCATCATACCTCTATCGAATGGACACAAAATAAATTCTATCTAGGTTAGGTTTAAAATTGAACTTGATTGACAACATACATACGTCGGACAGTTGATCGTATTCTGTTCTCTTACACAAGGCTCATTTGTTTCAGCGATACTTGGGGCGCCGATAAATTGAGTGAATTTAATATGAATTGAACTGATTTAATTCACCTTGTGGAATATTTATCACGTCCTACCCTTTTCTGTCCTCGTTCCTCCGGACGATTTTTTTTAACTGGTCCACGCGATTAGCTGCTCATTCACACCCACTTACTGTTGGAACTTCCATAGTACCACAGACAATTTATGCAAAAAATTTTTCAGACCCTTGTAGCGCAGTATTGTAGTAATGAAAATTCCTAAGTCTTAATTTCTACACTTACGTGGAATTTATTGTACTAAATAAATGCCATGAAGGTGACGATATATACACTATATAACATACATACATATAAATTCTTTTATCAAAATATAATATATATATATATACGGCGAAATATAAATTTCATTTCAATAATGGCATATGAAAATATTATCATAGCGAATATTAGCCGAGATATTGCGCCATTCACCCACCGCTGTAAAGAACCTAATTTTTTCAGAAACTCAAAAATAACCATTTTTTGAGCGTATACCATCTCAGCTCAAAGTTGGTTTCAGCGCCCAAAACGCAAAATAAAATTTAAACATAAAAACATATATATTGACGTATATTGCGACCTTCAGCCTTCCACACTTTCTCTTAGTCCCCCACCCCACACGCTCTTCAAATCAAAATGTTTTGCGAAGTAATCTTTTGTTAAGTTCGAGTCACTGATGGATCGCGCGGTCCATGCTTCACAAAATTTCTTGGATTGGATTGTATTTGCCCTACAAGCTTCCTCCTAGCGCTCCACCCTTTGTCTTACACCTCCAATTTAGTACAATCACGGGAATAGCAGCACGGACGCTCAACAGACACACAAAGCAAAGGGGGAAGGAACGTTTTATCTAATAAGTTGTGCTAGTGGTGGTCCAAATTCTATAGTCTTGTATGACGTTGTAAAACGAGTAGTTGTTTGGTCAAGATGACCCGAGATAAGACATTGAAATAGGTGACTTCGGTGCGGCCAGTCTTCCCAAATCTGCTGTTGAGAGGTTCAGTGACCGACTGGACAAGATCAGATTTTGACATTCTGACCAGATTTGGGATATTCAATTTGAGTGAACTATGCTGGTAACTACCTTGTGGCTGATATGGTAACAGTGATGGTTTAATGAGAGTAAATGTTTTGAACAAACACATATCTGCAAAGTTATGTTAGAGATTTAATTTTTTGTATAAAAAGTTCTGATTACAACAAAAACAAAAAATAATTACTTTTTTCAACAATAAGTGGAATAATAATAAAATGAATATGCTATGTATGTTTATATCAACAAGGAAAGTATAAACAATGTTTTGGACATATATAAGTTGGACCAGAAATTTATCATTGATATCAAGTAAGATAAACATGAATTGAAGAAGTGCTCATGAATAAGGACCAGTCAGAACTTCAGCATACCATACCAGCAACGAAAAAATGGACGACTCTTAACCAATTTGGCTCCCGATCTTGGACACCAGACCATCCCATTTTTAATAGGTTAACCAAATTTGATATTATCGATTTTGAGAGCCTTATGATAAGATTTTACTCTATCAAGATTTTCATTGCCTTGGAGCAGCAATATTTTTAATGGTATACAAGGCTCTGTGAGAAGGTGGCCACTTCGTGGCACTACCACAAGTCAACCATACCTAATACATTACACATTTAATAATCATGAGACCGGTGTCCCATTATCTCTTATCTTGTGAACAATAAGTGAATAATCTCAGATTAAGAGATATATAAAAAGAAAATACTAATACATGATTGAAAATGCACCCATTATCTCATCTGATAAAGCTACCTATAAATATTGTTATTGAATCGTAAAATTCACAGCATAAATCAACCCTTGATGGTGATCAGATAATTGGCAATGTTGATAGCAGAAGCGATAACCAATTATAAACTATACTTTATCAAGCAGAAGTTACAACTGATCACTTTGCTTACCACATTTATATTTCAACTGAATATAAGTTCACTCTGGGATTGCGAAAATTTGGTTAGATTCCAAACCTTCTCATAGAAAAGTGCGACAATGAAATATGATTATTTCACCATTTCAGCAATTTAAATTATAAATATTACCATTATTTGTGGTTACTGGCAATTTTATTCAAATAGAGTTGATACCACAACAAAACGGCATTAACATCTTATATATTCAAGAACACAAAAAAATCTTATAAAAGGAATGGTATTGAAAAGTTTAGCTATAATGAGGTTTAACCAAGCTACATCACAATGAGAAGAATCATAGTGAGGCAAAATAGCAAATACTGTTTTCGGATTCAACCTCAATAAATCAATGGTTCAACAAAGAAAATATAGTCTTGTTCGACCCAGGTTGTCAGAATCTCAGCTACCCGAAAAAGTGAATTAAAATTAAATTAAAACTTCGGTAAATGGGATATATTTCACAATAAATATCTAGTTTGGGGATTAAATTACTCTTTCTTTTTTTAAATGTCTGATACAATCCCAAACTGTAGAAAACTTCAAAATCATCAATACTGCTATGAAATGGCAGTGTTGATGGTTTTGAAGCTTTTCGCCCATCCTAAGAAATTGACATGAATGTTTGGACACCCGCAAAAAAAAAAACAAGATTCTGTCAGCCTGGTTCAAACCCAACATCATTATAATATAATATTCAATACATCTCAAGTACAACATAGGAACATATAACATAAACTTAGAAATTATGGTCTATTATTATCAGTGGGAATAAAGAAAACTGTTGTGAAAGATGAGGGAAATTCTGTAGTGGAGTACTTGGTGCTCGCAATTCTCAACTTTGTGCGTTTGCATCGATCCAAATTCAATTAACAAAAATATTCGAATACTATCACCTTTTTAGACAACTTTTGAAGTTAATACAACTCCATCAACAAACTTCGTACATTGCAGAAATCATCATTGAAAAAATATGAATATTTAGTGAAAGAACTTATTTTCGAAAGAATTTC
Source organism: Styela plicata (assembly GCA_963675895.2). Classification (NCBI taxonomy): domain Eukaryota; kingdom Metazoa; phylum Chordata; class Ascidiacea; order Stolidobranchia; family Styelidae; genus Styela; species Styela plicata. Next base: position 3,343,693 of record OZ023143.1, read on the forward strand.
GGTTTCAACACCATGAAATCAATGAGACTCGACATCAAATTGGTAACAGGGAAAGGTGACTGAGTGAGATAGAACATTCAATTTTAAACATTTTTCTGTATAATTCAGACATAACATCAGTATTCCAGACATAACTGAGTGCCATTAACTGGTGCAGATTGGGCCGTGGAGTAGTAGTAAATATTTCAAGCTATGACGCAACTATGGGATGGGTTGGTTCGAGATGACTGGATAACCCCTCTTCTAGCATCGCCATCATTTTGTTTTAAATTTGTCGATCAATAACATCAGCATTTCAAGAGCACAAAGCAGGTGCTTGAAATACCCAAAAGAGTTAAAGGTTATTGGCAGGAATGAAAACAAAAGAATTTCCAACCCAGTTTTTAGATTTAATTTTTTCTCTGAGACCTTTTTTAGGTTCAGCCTGTGCTGATTTCAACAGTCGCTCACCACATTGAAGTTCAGTTCAATCACATTGAATTTGCCACTTTTGGAAGAATGATCTCCAAACACGGACAGCTGAGCCAAGATCAAAATCACACCAGAATAAATTAGAAAAGTGTTTTAAATTCTGTTAACATATAATCAATAATGTTATTTTGATACATCATAAATACTGCCATATGTCCACCTCCCGGATCATGATGATTTGTTAATTCTGGAGGTTTTAAAAGCAATGTCGGTCCAAACACAATGGCAATATTTTGTACTTGCATTCTGTTCTTTTCACTGTGTTCGACAACCCTGTTCAAATGAGAAAAAAAATTTCATTTTTTTATACATATATACAAGAGTCGATATTATATTGCTCATGTATTGGGTTGGGCTCCAGAATAGTCCTAATGTATTTCCTGGGTGTCGTAAAAAGCGACTAAAAAGAAACAAAGAAGTGGTAGATGGTTTCACAATCGCCCAAGGCAGATACCACACACAAGAGGTGACTGAGTGAAAACAATCATATAGTAGATGATTTCACCAATCACGTTACAGATATCATTCACAGCATAAAATTTAAGTGGATCGGTTCTATCCACTCGAGGATGTATAGCTGGTACGGTACCACATTTGGTAGTAGCTCTATGCAATGTAGTGAATGTTTAGTCGGTTCCTTTTGGCCCTGTTCTGACTAAACTTCAATAAAAAGAATTGAGTTAACATAATATTATATTTTTAAAATTCAGATATTTACAATCACAACCGTTTACTCACCTGCAAAAATGCTGGAGAAGAAATTTCAATGTTTCTTTATTCGGTTTGGGCAAAGCTCGAATCAAACTCTTCGTTGTATCATGCCTTGAATTCTTGTCTGAAATTTCTGTAAACATATTGCAAAAGTCAGCAATGGCAATTTCCATAAAATCCTTTTACAGATTTATGTAGCCTGATACCAAGGTAGCAGAATTAGGTCTCTCTTTTGGTGTCTGACACATCCAAGTAATATTCTCCTATTGATAAAAAAAAATTTTCAATATCATCAACACTGCTATTGAATAGTAGTGTTGATGATGTTGAATTTTTTTGACAAATGCCACCAGCATTAGACCGCTGTGGCGTGATGAAACCAACGATAGCTGCTGAATGTAACACCTAATAAATGGCACAAATCCGAATCCCGGCAAAGTATGGTCAAGGTTGTTGAACGAAAAAGGCTTCAAAAAGCAGTACATGCGATGTGCCCCCGGGTGGGGCAATTTAACCCACAGATGTGGGACGATGCTCGACAGCCTTACCAGTTTCTCCTTGGTTCCACACTGGATAGAAATTACAAGAAGCAAGATAAAATTTGTAACGAGATATAATTTTAAACATTGTTAATTGCATACTGTAAAATAAAGTTCATTTCATTCAAAGACAAAAGAAGTACAGCCAGACCCATATATCGGCCATCTTTCCATCAATTGATATATATATCAGCATATTACAAAAATGGTCAATAATATCAGTAAACAGAGTACAGTGACATACATAATATCAGTTTTGAAATCTGTCTGTTGATGTTTTTTCTAATCAGATCGAATCGCTAATTCCGTCTAAATAGTGAATTTCCTGTTTTTACGATGGATATTATATTGGTCAATAATTATTATATTGCCCAATTATTAAAACATTGAAATTTATAGCTCGATTTTTTCTGTTAAAATTTGGAAGCTTTATTTCATTTTCAAGGCGCGGGATTCACGTCTGATCCGAATAATTTGTACTAATCAATTTGAATTAACGATATGAATTGCAGACTTCCAATTTGAATTTTTTTTTATTGAAATTCACTCTCAGCAAAGCCGGAAGAACAAACACGCAGCCACTCAATAGCAGATCGCTACTAAAAGATGTCATGAGCTTGAATGTACCCTAATTTTGTAAACAGAACTATCAGTACTGGAATTTTATCGGGAACATTCAAACACACATTTTGTGATAGACAAAAAATCAAAAATAATAGAGCAATCATTCAAGTCACTCATTTTGATGCACCCATGTAGATAATCACCATCACATTTTGCTTAGAATATTGTTAGAAATTTTTGGAAATCAGAAATATATATAACCGTAGTAGTATTATTATATTACAATATATACGAGTGTCCAGATAGCACCAATTGGTAGAGTATTGGGAATATGTTTCAAGCTATGTATAAGGACGTGGGTTTGAATCCCACAAGAGATGGTATTTATATGCGAGAGGTCTGCTGAACTCCTCGTCGGTGAGTACACGTAAGCATTCTCAAAGTTTCCATCACCAACCTAGTCCATGCACAGGAACAAAATTATATAAATGTCAAGACAATACCAAATGATCGTGGTTCACCATATGGTTAAGCTGTATTCTCAACCTTCCTCTTACGCAGGATAAAAATGAAAATCATCTCCTATATTACAATATTTTATCACATATGACAAGACAAAATTAATTATAAGTTATTATTATAATAATAATGTGGTCTTAACTCGATCTATCATCCCAGTCAAAAATCTTTCTGTCAAGCATGGGTCGACTGCGCCTTGGCGGCCCATGCTTGACAAAATAAATCTTCTGAAGACAATGTACATTGTGACCTTCTGATAGGGACAATGTACTACTAAAATGGCATTGTGTGTTGAACTTGAAGATTTGTCAATGTCTACATATCAGGTCCAAAGGAAAAAAGAACTGAAATAATAAGTTGACTTACTACATGTGGCGATGAATTTATCGAAGAATGTAAAAGGTATAACTGGTTCTGGTAATTCTCGTAAAAACATTTTCAAGGCTCCGGTGATGACATGAATATCTTCCCATTCTGGAGTATCAAGATTTACTGGAATTTCTGAAATTCAATCATAATTTCGTTTATTACTCGACTGGAAAAAACAACCATAAACACAAATACTTTTATCACTGTTTTATTTAACTACATCATTTAATAGGACTACATATATATATATGTTTTTCATCAGATTTTGCCCTTTTAAAGTTAAATCCTTCTGATGGTGGTCAATATATTTTGGAGTGAATTTTTAGAATACTGTTAGCAAATATTCTGGGTGATTTGGCAACTCGAAGATAATGACATGAGCGTTTCAGACACCAGAAGAAAAACAAAATTCTGATAAACTGGTACAAACTTGAGCAAATATTTTTTAAACAGGTAATCAATCACTCACCTCTATCTACCATGTACCTCAATTTCTGGACATGAGATAAATTTCCACTAACCCTGTAGATTCCATCGATATCTAAACCTGAAAATTGCAAAGTATCATTTTATATTCTAAAATATACATTATGTTCGAGAAGTGACAAAATTTGGAGACATCAAAAAGATATTAAATTCCGAAGAGTGTTTGCTAAATGTCATGCTAAATTATCTATATAAGCTTGAAGGTTTTAAAAAAGAGAAAAATATTCTAAAAGGAATTTCACTTTTCTGGTATCTAATAATAAAAACACAAGTCTAAAACAACAGTGACGATTTCAATAAAGAATTCGATTGATTTTGAAGTAAAAGCAATTTAAGTATGAATCTGTGATAGCGTTGCAGTGTGGCTTGTTCTTGAAAAACTTAGTTGAAAAACTTAGTTTTTCAAGAACAAGCCACACTGCAACGCTATCACAGATTCATACTTAACAAAACATATTTGAGTGGATGGGTTACTTCCAAGTCCTAATTAGATAATAAGAAACATACCTCGTTTTTCAACTTCATCTACACATGATTTAACAAAGTAGGGGATGTTAGTAGCTTGCTTTTCACACAATTTCTCAAGATGACAACCGAACACTGTTTCTTTGATGAGACCTCGTTCTTGTAAACTTTCCATTGTTGGCCTTCGACCAATAAATTTTTTCAGTTTACTTCGTACTCTGTCGGTTTGTCTTGCATCTGAACCATGTCTGGACGCTGTGTAATACACCAATTTTATTTCAAAATATTGAAAAAGATAAACAAAAATAAAATAAGTATCTCACTTCGGATTCCATAATCAAAACATTTTGATCACATTTAATTTTTTAATTGAAAATAGGTAATTTACGATCTCAGTTTGCATGTTGTTTAAAAAAGTACACTAAATGAACTAACCAGACAAAATAGGAAATTTACTTTCAAAATTTTATTTCAATCATAAATCTTAGATCAGGGGTGCTTAAACTGTCGTTTGCAATCTTACTGTAAAAAGGTTCAAAATTATCAAATGCTATAAATAGCAATATTGCGTATCTTCAGTGCACGCTTGGCAAAATCAAGAAATAGTCAAAACCCATTTTTCCCATTTACTCCTCCTTATTTATCAATTCCCCAGAACCTTGTTTTTGTTTAGTAAAATCCACTGATGAATCATGGCACAATGAATGTCTAAACTCACGTGGTTTTCCCTTCTTCTCTTTTTTCTTATCCTTATCTTTCTTCTTTTTATCTTTTACGTCTAGATGATTATTGTTTTCCATATTTTCGTCTTCTGTGCTACAGTGACTATCTTTCCTTTGCATCAAATTTTGATCAAGAGGTTCGACGTTATTCTGAAATAAAAAAATAAGATTTAGCCCAAGATGGCAAGAACCTTTCCTTCATACCATGCTTTTATTTCCCAATATTTAGCTACTTCCGCATTATTTAGAAAAATCTTGTTTGAACAATATTAACTCATTATTCTTCACTGAAAATTATAATTTTTTTTTAATATTTTTAATAATCAAAATAACTTATTTCAGAGAATATTTGGCAGATTATGAAAAAAATCTTTTAATAAAACCTTAATGATAATTGCGGAATACCCAATTATTTTGATAATATAACATCAATATTAAATATGGTATCCTGAATTTCACTGACAACGAATCGATATGAAAGTTTAAATACATCCAATACCATAATAGGTAAAAGTTTTTTAAAAAACAACTACTCGCATATATAGTGATGTGATTGCTGAACATTATGAATGATTCAATACTTGACAACGGAAAATTTAGATTTAAACAAGGGCCACATTACATGGCATTATAACTTCACATTAATACTCTGCGAATGGAAGCGTCAAAGCCTTGGCATACCATCAAGAGAGGCTCAGACAGTGGATCCTTGGCAGAATGCTTTTTATAAGCGATATGCTTTGAAAACCAAGAAGATTTTTTGAATCCACCGAAGGTTGACCCTCTGCTTCTATGTGTGATCGTCTGACATTTTTCACGAACAGAAGGATGATGAGACAAGGTTTTAGTTTTGGATGAATTCAAATGCGACAGTAGATCTGGTGTTTTTAAAGAAGGGATGAATATATCATCTTGTCCATATGTACAAACTGGAGGTAAATTAGGCAGACTAGCTGGTGTCACCGACAGATTTTGTGCTCTATTCTTAATCTGCCAGTGTGGTTCAAGTAAATCTATTGGTTTTGTTGCGAGCATCTCTCCCACTGAAATTTTCTTGAAATCAAATGGTCCACTCATTGACGCTTTCAGTAATTCTCTTGATTGCTTTTTTGAATCGGATTTGAAAAAATTGAACGACTTTTTTATACCTGTGTGATGATTGTTGCAAGTGGGTTGGTTTGGGCCTTTGCAGTTTTCCCTTGAAGTTTGGTGAATTTTTTTAATAGTTGTGTAAGGAGATTGTTGTGTCGATGTGTTTGGTACATTAGTCTGCTCATCTATTAATAGTGTAGTTTTATTTGTAGATTTCCCTCTATTTTCTTGTTTAATTACAGTTTTTGGTGGTTTATCTGGCCTTGGAGGAGCCAGAGGTTTAATGTAAGACTTTTCACTAGCGACACTCTTTTTCGGATCTAACTCCTTCTTGTGTTTATTACGTGGTGGCTTCTTGGGTGGAATAGAAGGTGGTGAATTACCAAGTAAAAACTCATCTGCAAAGGGATTCCACTCACTCACTGGCGCCATTGAAAGTGGTCGATTCCTCATAGCTAATGTTGATCGTCCTTCAGTGTGTCGACGATAATTTCTTTTTGGTTCACAATCGAAAAAGTCATAAACAAGCGGAATAGCATCATCACATTTTGCTCTATATACACCTGGCATGCCAAGATCCAGTCCCTCAGATGAAAAAAGTCGTCCAAGAGTACGAGTTTTTTGCATCTTTGGTCCTAAAGTGACTGCTGGTTCCACGCAGGATTGAGACCTTCCAAACTTAAGAACCTCATTTCCTTTAACATTATTAGATAAAGTGTTTGATCTTTTATGAACCATTGAAGGATAAGAAGACTGGATACTCATTCTCACACAAAACAGGACTACAGTTGCTTCTCAACCAAACTTATAAAAACAACTCACAGCTAAGTACGCAACACGGTACAACAGTATAGCGATCACTTAAAATGTCTAGGAAACGCCTTACAGAGCAATTTAAATAATATTGTCCAATTCGACGACAATTCAGGATGTTGTTCAGGGCTTCTGTTTGCATGTTTTCTTACATATTTGCCTCAAAAACGCTGACACCAACTGAACCGATTATTGTACAGAAGGGAAAAAATGCTATAGCATAGTTTCAAACATCTCTCATATTTCTCATGAAATATTATTCAACCGAGCGCCAAAAAATGAACAGAGACTAGTTGATTATCCATTGGTCGAACATGCTTAAAAAAATGATGTCGAGCATAATGTTTTAGACTACTTGAAGGAAATTGTTAACTGCTTGACTACGATAATACTTGTTGTTTACCTGTTCAAGGATTGAGCTGTAATCCAAGAGCTCGAGTGATATTCATCTGACATTTTTCAATCGAGCAGAAACTATATTTCAGGGTAATTAGCTGTAAATGACAGTGGTTGCATCCCTTCTACTAAAGATGTTGGGAGAATTCAGATTAGAGATTATCTGAATATCATATATCGGGACCCAAAAATTGATATGTTTGTTTTAATTCCTTTTTGCAATTTGATGTATTCGTTTAATCCTTGTTTTGCAATTTGCGCAAAGAATGACATGGCGAACGCGAAATTATGTAAAATTCCCCTCATATGTTATGATTTTGTGGCAAAGTGAATAAGAACTACAAGTTAAAATTCACAAGAAACTGGAATCAGAGACGGCATCTCAATATCGGCCTACCCCTACGTGCAAGCTCAGCACAACACACATTCAGCAGAAAATGTTTACTTCTGTTAAAACATTGTTTGAACATATTTGAATCAAAGTAATAATACAGTACTGATAAAATTGACGAAAACTTTTGATATTCTCCAATTGAATGTTTTTTGAAGTGGAAAAATGAATTAATGTACCGGTATTTGAATTTTTGGACCCAAAAGCTGACTGGATGAAAGTACTAAAAAAATTTAATAAAAAAAAACATCACAGTGAATGAAATGTAAGGAAAAACTGTACGCTGAACAAAAAATTCGAATTCCCTTATCCCATGTTTTTACTTTTCTAAATTCATGTTATGTGACAAACTTGGTTATAAAATTTGTAGCGCAAATGAACATTTCTGCAAAATTGCAAACATTGTCAAAATCTGAAATCTCAATTGAAACTTATCTTTTATTTACAACAAATTGAATTCAGTTTTAAATCTGGTATGTCCATATATATGTGGTGATTTTTTAATTCTTTAAGAAGGCAACAGTAATCATAACAAATTTAACCACACTTTAGCATTTTAATGCCGTACATTAAAAATCAATTGTCATTAATTCTTTTCTCAGCAACACGCCATGCAAGTTCAAAGATGTTTCCATCATATTTTTCATTCTTTGTTTTAACAACTCTAACTTCTCTGATAACTTTTGACCAGGATGAACTTGGTGATCGAAGAAATACAGTTGCTCTCGAACAAACATCCATTTCAAGTTGTGAAAAAATATCCTCATAGTTTTCTTTCAGGCCCTCACAAGTTGAATACTTTCGAAGATGATCTTTGAGATCAAGATGGGTAAGAATATGCACTTCACGGTCAATACCTTCTTCTTCTAATGCTTCCTCAAACTTCAGTTCAACTTCTTCTATAAAATCCTCCATGTTTAATGGAGCAGCAATGTATACCGCATCAATTTTGTTTATCTTTTTCTTGGCCTGTAATGAACGTATAAACTTTAATATTGCTTTCGCTAAATCCCGAGGCTCAGTGTGTTTAACTTTGTTGCACATTTCGATTAGAAAATCTTTGCCTTTATTGATAAGCCTCTCATTTTTTCTACATCTGACTTGCCAATCTACAGGATCATATCGCCAATGCACTGATATATACTCTATATCATTTAAACCATAGGAAGACATGAAATCATTCACTATTTCAGTGATATGTTTTGGTTTAGGTGTGCTGTGAACAATTAAGGCATATAGATCTTTATCTGACATTGCTTCTATATTTAAATGCTTCATATTGTTGAGCGTCCCGTTCGAGAAATATTTTCTCCAAGTTTGTCGCAATGAGCCTGGTGATTCTTTTACACCAACAGTACGATATGGCTTTACATACAAAGCACATGTTCCTGGTGAACCATAGAGTTTATGCAATGACCTCCTATCTGACTTAACTTGTGATGAAGCAGAGAAAGATGGGTCTATGTCCTTGGGATATTCATCAATAGACTCTCCATTTTGCTTGACATGTATTGGAATGCCTAACTCTTCAGTTATATGAGCAAGAGATGAATGCATCAACTTGTAACTTGTAAAATACATGTCATCAAATCCTTCTTCACAAACATCTTGGATTGAATTAAAGGGTTTAACAGACATCAAAGCTGCTATGGACGACACATCTATCCTTTGAGAAGCGGGTAACAATTTAGATGATCCATTTGCTCTAGAAGTGTCAGTTTTATGCTTGTAGAAGTGTGGCATGATAACAGTTCGATTTAACCTGACAGCAAGATACAAGGTATCGCGTAGACCAATGAGTTGATTATTTGGTCCGTTAACCAACACTGGGTAAATAAATCGATTAGGATCCAAATTTATCAAAGGTTTACCTCTTTTCTCAATTGCTTCCCAGTCTGTCTTCCATGAGTGCGAACATCTTAAATTGTTAACACCAACTGTAACTTCTTTTTTCTTTGTGACTGCAACGTTTGAACTTGGGTCAACATTTTTCTTGGTTGTGTGACTTTTAATGACATCATTTTTCTTTTGAGAAGAATGCTTTCGTGACGTCAATTCCTTTCTTTCAGAATACCGAAGACTCATCAATGTTCTGTTGACAGAGATAACATCCACATTCGATGGCGCTCGCTTTCTCTGTATTATCACGTAATACGCATACGCCGCAATAATGAACAAAGTGCCATATTGGAAGAACTTGACTTTCGATCGAGATCGTTTTGCAACCCAATTCATATTTTTGCCAAATTCGCAGTTTCAAAAATCATCGTAAACTTAATAGTGTAGAAAGACGGCAGTCGTTTATAAGTTTCAAGCATATTAAAAACAACAATGCTAAACCTCTTATTCCAACTATTATCGACATAACCCCTGCGGCAATATTAATGAGATGGTACTTTTTCCACGAGGCATTTTGTAACATATCGACTAGAAAGTGCTCAAACGATAACACTGCATAAAATTCTATCTCGAGTATGGACCGATCCATCAGCCATCGAATACATTTCGATTTTATTTAACAGTGAACCGGCCGTGTTCGCGAGTCGACTGTTTTCCATGGGTATTCTACTAAATGCTGGACGCATAATCTATTATTATTGAAATTATTTATTCTCCTAGTCGCAGAGATTCGTAACTTTTAATAATATTTATTACAATTGCTGTGAGATGAGAAGCACACTTCATTTCTGATAATCACAAAGTGCATGCCAGTACGTGACCGAACGATTCGCTATAAAGTCCAATGGAAGAAAAAACATCACGGCCGAATGGCAAGCTTGGCTGCCAAACGGAACCTACTCTATGTATGAGAAAATATCTCAACAAGCCCCAATAATCGTAATATGAATAATATCTCCTGAACTTTCTGCTGTCCATGCCTCCCACAATATATATATCTACTAATGAATAACATCCGCGAAAAATACATTTTATTGAACTTTACAGTCGTGAAATCGACCGTGCAGCTGATCCCAATCAAAAGAATTTTATCGAGCGCGTTCTGATCAAATATTACCTGATTAGTGCTGCTGTCCAATCCAAGTTTTCAGAAAGAAAGAAAGTTATGTTACAATTGCCAACGAAATTTCCGATGGGCGTATGGTCAACAAACTGGTGAGAATTTTTCCAAGGTTAGGTGGGGGGAAAACGGAATGGGTATTGAACTGACTGGTATTGAATCTATTTTGTGTGATGCTTATTGCACTACTTGTTTAGATATTAATATGAAAATACGTAAATCTACTCATGCATGCAAGTATTACGAAGTTTTTTTCCCGTAAAAAGCAGTTTCTGATAGTACAATTAATTGAATATATATATATATAATAACAGTCTGATGGTTCGTATCAATTTGTCACGTGAAAATTTCTAAATAATCAACATTGTGTTTCGTGAGCACGTGACATCGAGCGCAGTGCGATCTATCGGTGTCGCGTCATCAAAAAATGGTCCGAAAATTTATTTTGACAAGAAAGAATCACAGATGAACCGCGCCTCACAGTGTGATTGATCAGTGAATCACGCTCGACAAAACTTGTTTCTGCAAAACATTTCTAACTGGGATATACCAACAACCCAGTCGTCACAAAATAGGAATAAAACGGAAGCGTATGATCAGCGAAATATCGTTTCATCGAGTATGGTAAATTTAGAGTCATGCGGTTCCAAACTCAAAATATTGTAATATGAGTTATGGCTAATAACGTCATTCGCAACAACACTTTTGTTTGTGACGTCAATGGTCAATAATCTGGCTCGAATCGCGCTTACTGGACATTGGAGAAAAATAGAACTTCATCACAAAAATTGCATCGGTCATTTCAAAATATATAAATGACTAATGACCATTCGGAAACAAACAAAAAATGCAAATGCCACGTCAGCTGAAGTCTTGAATAATAATTGCTAATTAGGAAACAAGAAAAAAAAACTAAAACCTCACAGTTGCATAAATCGTTCTCGCTACATGAACGTAAAAGCTATTTTATATGGGGGACGTTTGATATATTAAAATAACACCTAGAATTATCGACATCGAGTATAATTCATAAAGTATTTAATCAGTAGCACAATTAGCAGATCAGATGGTATTGAACGATCCATCTACTTCGGGCAAGAATTTTCCCTCATAAAAATACGTACGAAATCAAAAATGTTATTTCGCCAAGCGTGAGACATGGGTTAACTACGCCTCAGTGGCGCGATCAATCAGTAACTCATCCTTAACAAAACATATTTGGCCGGTTACTATTTTAACTGGTTGGGTGGGAAGTATCGTGAAAGGGGAGGGATTATAGTTTTAGAATTTCAAATCAATCGATTGGAAATCTCAGAGTTAAGGTCGATTCGAAGTATTTCAAGTAAGTCAAACATTTTAAAATTATTGGCTATCTGGTGACTTTTCATCATAAATTTTGTTTTACTGTGCCCAGTTGTCAAATCAATAAACAGCATTTTGAAACAGTCAGGAAGGAGTTTTTCAAATATAATCATATTCCAAAAAGATTCGAATCAAATTTATATACTATTGCACATCCCTAATGGTGAAGTACTTCAAGTAAATGTGTATTGCGAACCGATTCTATACATGCCAAATTCAAGTGATTAGATAACTATTGTATTAAATAATTGGACGAACGGGTTTTACACACACACACACATAATGTATATATATATATAGAACATAGCTTACGCGCACAAATTATTTTTGAATGGTTCGAGCAATAAATGTATTTCTTAAATATTGACCAACATTACAGAAAAAATTAATAATTTTAAATCTATCTGTTATTTTATTAAATCAGAATCGACACGTGGAAATTCGACTGATATTCGATTTGGAAATGAAGGTATTCGGAAAAGACAAACCTAGTGGCATCTGACACCCAATGAAGAAGAAAACCGGCAGGCAGCACAGCAATCAATAAATTCACTTCGAAATTTGCGTCACAAAAATACACAACAGACAACGTTGTCTTAGAAAAAACTTTGAAAGAAACAAAGCAGGAAATAAAACAGGAGACACTTTTATTAACTTTTTTATATCGCTACGTAGTACTACTCACCACTGCATTTACAGTTTTTTCACTTTTCGATGATTTTCTTCGAAACATGGTGCTATATTACACCTTTCCTCCACAGCTTAAACTAGTTACAGTGATCCTTATAGTACGATAAGGGCTATGAATCAAACTCTATAGCCCAAATTATGGCGTGATTTTATGCATTCATAAGGCTAAACTATAAAAAAATCTAAAAAACGAAAATCATAATCGAAAAAGTGATCGATAAATTTGAAATTCCAGACAAATTACATATAACACAACCAAGATATGATGTCCATTTGAAAGTGTCATTTTGCCAAGCATGGGCTACGCGATCCATCAGTAACCCACGCTTGATAAAATACATCTGTGTTCAATTTTTGTCCGTATGATATTGCAGTGTTACTCAGTGTTACTATAACTGTTATTAAAACGTTTGTGACCCCGACAGACGATGCACATTTACAATATTGTCCAAAAACGTTATTGTTCGTTTGGAAATGACATCAATTAAGTTCTAAGTTCATGCTATATTAGTTTCACACCGAGTATATCATAATCCAATTGCAAGAGAGTAAGATATACGATCTATCCACTGCCCGCGCTCGATGAAGTGCAGATGTTTATACTACAATAAAGCTTTACAAAAATTTTCCATTCGAAAGGGGAATTAAATATTTCATATTACGACACCAATACCTAAATTCACTGTCTATTCGTTTATCGAACAATAGAAATTTCCGAAAATAAAACACTAAATTCAGGCAAAATGCGGACTAAAATAAATTTTCTACACAAAATATGCTAAGCTAGTTGCGCATCATAACGGCGGAAGTCCAAAAGAACAGCGATTCTTCTTTTTAGGTTCGAAAAACATGTACTGTGCGATCAGGAAGATTCGAATGGGCATCTATGAGGATCATGTATAATTCAACTATGATGATCAAGTATAATTTGACAATGATACCTAGCCTGTCGCGATTTCACATTTTCCCAAATAATTTTACGGCCGAATCTGAAATTCATTTTTCAAGCATGAACGACAGATGCTCACATGAACGGCGTCATCAATCAGTGGTTCATACTTAACACAAGATATTTCTGATTAAGAAGTAATGAATTGGCCCTTTCACAACATCTTTTTTTTTTGAGTATGTGTCACTCATGGATTGCGTCGCGATGGAAAGACAATTTGACAAGATACGATAAGAAATGTATGCCTTCGAATAAATGTATCTGGAAGTAGCAAGCCTGCAATACGGTACAAACGTTATGCTCATTCCTGGTTATTTGGAAAATTAACATGATTTCTTAGTCAGAAAAAATGGCTACACACGAACCGCGCTTAGACGCCCGATCCATGCATTGTAGGACGAATTATTTAAAATAGTTTTATTTACAAAATAGGAAACAAGCACTACTTTAATCGATTACGCTGATAAACCCCCGGCTCTATTATACACTTCTCTCCGGAAGCACGATCTTCATTTTTAGTCTCTCAATTTGGCCCTCTCTGTAAAACTAATACACATTTCATTCAACACATAAGTACACTATGCATTCTTCCTTACTTAATCTACAACAGCGCAGGGTCAATAAAACAAAATCAACGTGAGAACGTTTAAGCGCACAACGTCATAAAAACGTGTTAAAATCCAAGTGACTTGTCATAAATTACTTGCATCGGGTGACAACGACCTATACGTCAACGCCAGACTGACTTTGCCAGATTAGATCTATGGATTATGAACACATGAAACTCCCAACTGAGAAGGTGTTGTTATATCTAAAACCCCATTTTCTCTTTCAAAAACCATAACAATCAAAAAGCTCGATGGTCGGGGTCATACAAGGCAATTTCGCCAATTAAAAATTTCGTAATGCCAAGCATGTCCCAAACATCTGATTGGCACTATACATCATCGACTGTTACTTAACAAATCCTCGGGCAATTTTTTGACTTATTATTTTGGTAACCGATTCAATCATGTATGATCGTTCGTTGTTGTTGTTTACACAATGTAATTAAACTATTCATTAGTATAACTTAAGCACTGTCTAAATCAAACAGCACTAGTACGTTAGGTTTCATTTCACTAGAAATTGGCCTGTCTATACGCAGTGTCACCAAAACTGACGGGCGCACACAATCCCGTCAATTCTATATAAGTTTCGCGGGTATTTAAATATAGTCCTGAATTTTTAAATTTAAAACTCTGACATTACCGCAAATGATGTAAACTTTATACGATATATCGCCTGCACGCAAGGTGACGAATCACTATCACTGACTTCCTGATATTTCAATAAATCCAACAATAAATAACACACAGCTAAGCATTATGGCATATAAATGAGTAAGATGAACATATATATTTACTCTACTTAATTTTAAAAAATAAGCATAAATCATGGATGAAGTCCACCTGAGTGGCGCATTTTCAATGTTGGGTACAGTAGTTGGGTGGGACTATGCACCAAATGTACGTACAGTAGTGGGTGGCACTAACCAAATATTGGATTTTTTGCAACTTCCATAATAATCCTATCGTTTTAAATTTTTATCAGTTTTAAACCAACCTGTCACAACGACACTCAATTCAAACTTTTATAAATATTTTCCCATTACGCTCCAATTTGTTTAACTTCAGCTTCGTCTATTTTGGAAATTATCTGTTATGCCAATAGCTGACGCATATACGTTATAAAATATAAAAACACTTTTCAGTACTATTTCCTTATTTCCACTATTACTTAGCCATAAACTGTTTAGCCATAAACATCAAGTATATGCCAACATTACCAAATGTCTCACCTCACCCACCCACCACCACATCGCATGATAATCTTGGCTTGCTGCACTAACTAATGGTATTATAAAACTAATCTAGTTGTAATGTGTGTATCACACATCGTACTCTACTATACCATCCCATTCACTCTATTCAAGCACAGGAAGCAGTATGGAAATGGCGATGACGTCATCACCGTTGGGTCAGAGATGCATAAGAGATTAACACGCAAAAATTCTACTCGAACAAGCATGGGCTATAGGAAGATTGTGCTGTTAAGCACAATCTTGTATAGCACATGCTCGATCGAGTGGCAGAAGTTGAAAAAATAGGCCTAACTGTAGTTAGGAATTCTTTATTCTGTTTGTAATATTCAGTGTTCCTTAGCAGAATTATGACTAAAGTGTTCCCATATCGAAATATAGAATTACCAATTGCATGATAATAATGAATGCCGCAGAAAATACTGCAAAAACATATATTCAAAACACAAAGCGATGCTGTGAATAATGCATATCATAAAAATTCAGTATTACAGTCAGTTGAATAGTGTATATGACAGACAATTGATTAGAAATTAAGACAAAATTGCTTTTATCATGTAGAAGAGCAAGGTTATCGAACTACTTATTATAGATAACTATATGATTTGTTCAGCTCACATTTTTTATACATGGATTGAGTTGTGATTTAACGACAAACCATATCGAGGACAGCAGTTATAGTTGGTGCAGCATATCGTGACTAATGATAACTTAAGATGAAATTATGTGAATGTATGGTAAGTTCAGTACTAGCAATATAGATATCAGAACAATAGCAGATAGATGGTATTCAAAGTCTATATTTTGCAGATTCTTTGACAATTCCAACTGTCCAGTTTCAGACACACTGGGTATGGCTTTAGCATCCAGTCATGAATAGCCATCAAAACAATACTATTGATTACAGAATAAAAACTGCATCTATGACATTCTCTTGCATTACTAATATCATCAGATCTTGTACTGATCAGTCGACAACCATCATATCCCAGCAATTCAGTATGAACTTCGAGAGCAAATTATCTTATTTTATTATTCAGTCAAAAAGTCGAAACCAAAATCTCAAAACCAGAAATGATATCGGAAGTATAGTACACTACACCCATCAAAAATTAACATTAGGCTTGCTCATATCAAAACAGCAAATGGTAACATCTTTTGAAATATTTGAATCCAATTGACAGTCTTGAAGCTGATGCATCACATATTAATAGGACGGACCATTTTTTTACTATTTTAAAACTTTATGGAACAAGGCAGGCACATTTTATTCGACGAAAAATAACTTACCGCACGATTTATTGCAGCATTGATAGATTTGTACCATTCATTTATTGTAATTTCATCGTCATGTTGTAGAAGGAAACAAAAACCTCGCACCGTGCTAACCTGTGATATTAAGAGAAAAAAAGATGGAGAATAAGTTATAGTCATTCAAAATATTACATATGGGCCACAACATAAAAACCGATCAAAATACATAAAGATCGAAAAATCTTACAAAAAATGAGTCCCAAAAAGATTTTGTAGAAAGTCAACAAATAATCCTTGAATGTTTGCTTTCAAGGCCTGACAATGAAAGAACTTCATATACGCGACGCAACAGAAATCTATCAGAATCAAAACGAATTTTCCTCAAATGCTTGGAATCGACTCGAATTAGTCTTATTTGTTTGAAATTCTCAAACTTCCATTCCTAATTGTTGAACATCTTGAGCAAAGTTCCTTCTGTTGGAGAAAATAGAAACGCGAAGCCTGGAACAATTTACTGACTCTATGATTAAAAAAGAAAGAATCTAACTATAGTTACAAAGCCCTTTCCAACTGTTCACTATCCTGGTCACTTGACCAGTTGTGGCCAAAAGGTGACAGAGGTTATGAAAACAACATAAACTGAAGTAAGTCATGACCCTACTTGTAATTTCAAGAATCATGAGCTAAATTTCAGCAACTTCCAAACCTGTCATAAGTTATTCTCTCATAAGTAAAAGATCATGTTATGCCCAAAAGATCTATTCTATTCTTCTGAATTATACTTCTCACAAAGCGGGTTATATTTCTCACAACATAGACTATTTGAATAATTTTGATTGAGTGTGGGCAGACGATGAGTTTGCACTTAACAAGTGCAACTCATCTTCTGCCCATGCTTGATCAAACAAAAACTTACATGATGATGATACAATCCTAATGATAGTAGTAGGATGTATGAGTCACAAAATATTTAAAGGAAGTATTTTCACAACGATGAATATTGCAAGCATATAGATGAATATGTATTTGCATTTTACCACATTTTGTTTCAGTAGAAATTATGATTTATCTGACAATTAGAAGAAGCAGACGTTTGCAGTCTCCTCAATTTGAGTGAGAATTGGAAACAACTGGTTATAAAGCCTACTACAGGTATGAAAAATATACAAAAATCATTTATTAAGAGTATCATAATAAAATGTCAAAAAGTTTAGGTGGTTGTATCATCATCTGCTGGCTTAAACAAATATGATTTTCATTATTGCCTTTGTCAGAACAATTCTGGCCTTTGGTGTTCCTGAAATTTTCCATTTTTTGACCAGAACTATCCTTAATAAGGATTACCAGTAATACATTAGGTTTGGAAAATGATGACTATTAAGTATATCATGCTACAACAGCTCAGTCAATGCGTTTTTTTTTTGACTTAGTGTGGCAAGCAGTCCTATTCTATTTCATGTTCCTAAGACTATCTCATTTAGCAGAGCTTCAGTGGCATTCACCTAGTTGACTGCCTGAAACTTCAAACAAACTACTTCTAGTTCTAGATATATTTAGGCTACTAGGTTTCAAACTAGCATAAAATTGCTAGAAAAATTTTCCATTGTATATTTTGACCGTCAATCTGTTTCACAATAATCTGAAATCCGCTGAAAAACACGACCTTAAATCTTCAAAGAAAAATACCAAAAGCTGATTCATGAAAAAAAAAATTGTTTTCAACAAAGGATTTCATACTATTCATTGACACTACTACAGAGGCATCAGATAACAGAATGTCGCAACGCAAATAGACTAAAACCACCTACACAGGCGGCATGAATAAACAGGATGTCTGTAATCTTGTAATGCTCCGCAATGAATTTTTGCAAACCGAAGCAACTACATTCTCTAACGAGTGTATTTTGGTATTGTTTCTTCCAATTTTGCCAATCATGAGCCATATCTAAACCTAACAGCTTGGTTCAGCAATGACTCATTCCAAACAAAACAGGTGTTACATGATAAATTATGGCCGAAAAATAATCGCTCCGAGACCAAATGCATAATATCAACTTAACAGAGAAAAAAAAGTGACAGAATCAGTTTATAAAATAGCTGAGAAGAGTCATTTAATCTGGTGAAATAGTGCGAACACACTTGTGGTGACCCTTTGACAAAAAAATTTTTTTCAACGTATATTGTTGATAAACTACTGATACGTTTTAATTTTTACAGCCAGTCATTTGAAGGGTTCATCCTGAACAAAGCCCAGTACCTTCTGCCACTTATGGACAAAAAGGGTTCGTGTTGTTGAAACGATATGATCTTTCTGGTTCAGCCTAACCTACACAATTTTTATTAAACCCTGGGTTGAGAGTAAAGAGCAGGGTATACAAGCCGGACTTACCAAGATTCGCACTCGAAATCTTCAACATGCAATACTGCCATGATGGGCAGATAAAAAGGCCTCATAATCAACACTGGAATTTCAAAAATGTTTTTTTCTGGGTGTCGCAAGTAAAAATTTTTTAAACGTTTTCAAAATCATCTACACTGCCATGAGGTGAATCAAGATTTTTGTAATAAAACTTTATACCCTATTGGAAACGATAAAAAAAATAATTTAATAATTTTTTGATAATTAAAAACAAACCTCAAAGACATTTTTCTTACTGCTTTTTTCTTTTGCCCATTCTACACATGCACCTCTCAATTCACAACTGCTTTCCGGTTTTCCCAGTGGATTTGTCTTTGTCTAAAAAGGAAGACGACAACCATGAACCTATATGGTCAATAACAAATATTAATTAAGATTAAAACATGAAAAATATGTCTTTCCAAAAGCCGTTCATAATAAATTTTATACAAGATAAAGATGCTATTTTTGTCATATACGGAAAAAGATGGACTGATCTCAACCAGCATGACTTACCATAGACCCATGTTTGGCAAAATACATTTCAACAAATTTATCCAATAATTTCATATTTTTTTATTGAAGTTCACTCGAATGCTGGAAGCAGCGCCTAGGAGCCAACATGATGGCCACGCAAATGACAAGACCTAAAGGTAAGTTAAAGTGCAAGCAACTGCACTCTAAGCGATAAATATTCCATACAGGAGTAAACCAGCATGGTAAAGTGCAGTGAGTGGCTGCCAACTGCCCAGGGAATTGATAAAACCAACTACCACACCTATCTCCAAGGTATTCAACATATATGTTGGAGCACATTTCCAAAATACTGTTCAGTAAAAAGCATTAATGAAAAAAAATGGAAATTATCGAATGCAAGATGTCAATTATACACGGAGTCTATAAAATGTAGGATTGTTTAGAACAACCACTATATTCTTTAACTATGCAACAGAAAATTTGTGAAAAAGAATGACTGTGAGACTGTTCTATAGAATCAATTATGAAAATCGGTTCCATGGAACAGTCGAATATGTTTTCCTATGAAACTTGGTTTCATGGAATAGTCGGACAGTTTTTTCTTTTTGGTGTTGCTCACCACATTGACAGCTATGCCGACATCCTCGAAAAAATACGATTAATCAGAAGAAAATGGGCAATATTTAAAACATTTATTTCTTGCTAGAACATTAAATGCCTTTTTTGACTGTCTGGTATCAATCAAACTGTAGAAAAAGGTTTTAAAATCATCAATACTGTTATGAACTAGCAGGATTGATAGTTTTGAAGCTTTTGTTTATCCAAAGGAAACGAAATAAACAGTTTGGACACCCGAAGAAAAACAAGATTCTGTCACTATGCTGCCTACATAAGCGACAAAAACGAAAAAACTCAAAAGATTTTATACAGGAACAACAGACATACCATATGCGCTTGTTTTTGATCTTTATAAAACAACAGGTTGTTAGACAATAAAACAACCCAAAGTTGAGCCCAGTTTTTTCTTGTTTTCTTCCCTGCTTCTGCAAGTTTCGTCCAGTTTAATCTGCCTTGTTGTTCAATCATCTGCCAGCAGCAACAAATATGAAATTGTTTTCATTAACGCATATACTTATTAAGGCAATGTTTAATAAGCATAGATAAAAATATTGTACAAAACTATATTCAATTTAAATTTCTTATTTCGACATGATTTATCACAGTTCTAAGTTTGACAAAACTTATTCGATCAAAATTATTTTAAAAGAGAAAAAAAAAACTTTATGGAATCTGATAACCAGACAATAATAATTGCAATAAAAATGGAGTTGATGCATATTTGCTTTTTCGTCCATCCGTAAAAAATGACATGAGGAAATTGAGACTGTAAAGAAAATATAGCAAAATCATCATGCTTCGGCAGTAATTTTTTTAAAACCACTCCTTGGAGTGGATCACACTGTACCAACAGCCACTAACAGACAGACAAGGTTAGAGTTGTTGCAAAGACAGGATCTTTCCAGTTTGACTTGGCCTACCCAGGTTATTACACCCTGCGTTGAGTGGTGTACATGAATTAATGAGACAGATTCAAACTTCGAGATCTTCAACTTGCGATGCCAAAATGATAACCACTTGGCCATCGCACCCATTTTACTTGGTGATATCAGAACAAAACTATAAATTTCTCGTCCAATTATGGTCCCAAACTGGTAGAAGTCTCATCAGCAAGCCGTTTTCAATTTCAGAAAATATTACAATAACTACCAATGGACGGTAAATTTACTGTACTTTTGTCACAGTGTGGGCCCTTTAAAGTTAAGTCTACACTAAACTAATGCAGAGTTCAAGCAAAGCGCAAAGCAATGTAATATCGAACTCAAAATAAGCATTTATATTATCAATGAATAAAAAAAGGGAATATTACCCAATCAGGGATTTTATTTTGTCAAGCATGAGTCACATATGGCCCTGCCTTGACGCCGTGATTCACTAGTGACACATACTTAACAAAACATGTTTCGACTAAGTTTTTCTGACTGGGTAATACTGTATATTGTCAACACATGAGTAAAAATTATCAGAGAAAAAAAAATTAAAAATCTTAAAAATACAGAATTGCACTTTTCACACACCACACATTGATCACACCATTGTTAGTTGGCTCACCATACTTTTAAAGTAAAAACAAACAATTACTATCAAGGGTTTCATTTTTAGTTTACCTAGTTTAAATTTTTTGCGCGAATTATACAAAAACCTCTATTATTCCGCAAACCATTTCAAATCAAACCAAATGTTAGAAAAGATTCGTATCAAACAAAATTCGATTCGAGCAGAATAAAAAGGACTTGCTATGTCTCCAATTTCTCACTGAAACTTTACAAGCCTGCGAGTTTTTTTTATTTAATTATTTAAACATCACAAATAAATTTTGAAGTATCCAATTCCAAAAAATTATAATATGAATATTTCTTTGTTAAATACTTGAAGTTCACTCAAAGCAAGGCCAGACCCAGAACCAGTGCATTAAATAAACCTAAAATAACGGCCACTAAGATGGCAAAAATGTAGTACTTAAGATTCTTAAAATTTACTATCAGCAACTGCAATCAAGCGAATAACGTTCCATAGAACTTAATCATTATAACAAGTGCAGCAGATGGTATCTCTGCCCTGGGCATTGCTGAAATCATCAAACATTTCTTTGTTTTCATTAAATCACCTCTTACAACACACGGGAAATACGTTAAAGCAACTCCAAAGTCCTCAACTTTAAAATTCCTCAACATAGAATAAAAACGGAAGCCTAATTAACAAATTCCATCAATTTCAAACTTGATTGCGACTATAATAGTCCAAAAAAAATATCATCTCATGATAAATCATACCAAAAAAGAAGGTAGAAAAACCATTTCTTCTTACAAAGCAATTCCAGTGTACTGAACTCAAAAAACCAACTACAAAATTATTATTGATTAAAGCTCTCAATTTAATTATATATATGAAGCCAATCATCATCACACACTTGCATTTATAGATATAAATTACCCGAACAAAAAGTCCGGCAAAAATGTTGAGACATGGGTCACAGATAGATCGCACCGCCAAGGTGCAATCATCTGTGGCCCAGTGTTGATAAAATAGTTCCACAAATACAGTATGGGAAAGTCTCATAGTATAGTTTGTGGGTGTCGAAACATGTGTAACGATTAATAATAATAATAACCATACATAAAGCATAAGTGCTTTATCTAGAGAACAAATTACAAAATTAAATTAACACCCACTGGATGAGGGGGTGGAGGAAACAAGCTTCGATGTCCAGCCAACAAGTTCTCTGGTGCCTGCACAAAAATATTTTAGAACAAGTGTCAATTGTATAATTGCATGTGAATTGCGTGATGAAATGAAATGATTCTGAAGTGTGTTATCTATCATTGATTAGATTATGATGAAGGAAAAAAAATGATGAAGAATTGAATGGTTTTTTCTAAATTTAACAATGGTTGGTGCAGTAGACATGCAGTGATTTATGTGCTTGGTATTAATGATACAGTTGAATAAAGATAAAGTGAGTGATGGAAAAGTTAGAGATTTGAACTAGGTAACAGTATTCTGAACGAGTATGTCTGAAGTCGAAACATAGAATTGAAAATATGGATTCATTATAATCCGAAATAACGATGTTCATACCTTATTGTCACGTCTTCCAACAAAAAATTATTTATTTCCGAAATTTCAGGACAATTTCAATTTCATATATTGCCAACCACATAAGATATATACATATTTTCTAAGGTTCGTAACGTTCGCAATTTTTTAAGCATCTAATCAATTGGACAGCGGAAATTGAATTTTAACCAAAAAATGATGTGCAAAAATGAACGAACAACAAACTAAAATAGACAATTCAGCCAACACAAAACTCAATTCCAACAAACAAAATTTATATCAACGTCTCTTACCAAGTTTAATCCACCGGATTACCATATTGTTGAGACAAGGTCAATGGCACTCATGTTTGACAGATTGAATAAAGTTTATCATATTATTGAGTTATTTAGAGTTCAAGATTAGATTGAGAAGCACCCTATGTTGGTCAATGTCAAAAAACCATGCTGTACATACTTTATTGTGCTATATATATTGTGGAACAAAACTTTGAATCTTGTGAAACAATTGGGCAGAATACTGGTCAATGAACAAAAGTCTTCAAATCTCAAAAGTGCCGCACCTCCATGAATCCACATATATTTTAGTTTACTTAATTGAAATGCTATCAGTGAACATATTTTGTTGACAAAATTCCTAAAGATTCTCAAAAAGAAAAAATTCTGCCGGGCAGGTAAGAAGTTATGATAGGGTACAGCCAAATCATAAAAAATGATATAAAACAATTACTTTGAAAGTTGAGAAAAACCACAAATAAACTGGTGACATAAGCTGACTTGACATACATTGATTGAAGTTTCCGACCTTGTATATATAAGTACTATTTGATGTTTGTACAGAGAAGATTCAAAATGACACAAACAATCTCACAATCACGCAATGACTTTAACTCCATAAGCTTGGTGCATGCGCAAGGCTAAATCAAAAATCCACTTAACTTGACATTGAAGCAAAGAAAACAAAATACATCCCAAAACATTCGTTTCGGTACTCTTAACATGCAAATCGAACATGCAATACAATCAAAAATTCAACATGCAAAAAAACTTTTCAAGACAAAATCACATTCCAAGCTAAAGTGCAGTGAATTGTTAAAAAAGGTAAATGCAATGTCAGGTCATAATGTAGCACATATGAAAAACAGTGAAGTAGCTAGAGAAATATAAATTTCCACAACTTGGGCCATATATATGCAGATTAAAGTGAATACTAAAATAAATACTTAAAGTTGAAAGATAATTTTTTCGCGCATTTCTCAACTTGGATTTAAGAAAAAATATCCAAATCTAGTGCGGTTCAGATGTGGCATTTGCAGATAATGCCAACTTTGTATGCTTGACAAAACTATTCTCAATAACGTACTGCAGTACAGCATACAATACCTCGCTCTGATCAGAATCATCTCTTTGTAAAAATGGAGACGAGTACATCCCTGAGTGTGCGTTGTCATCCAGAATAATCATAGATTGAGAGTGCAACATTCTTTTATTTGGATTTTTCTCTCTTGTCCTCCCTTTTCTCGGTTTGAGATTAGCTGCTGGAGGTGTTGGAGGAGATTTCGGTGCCTTCTTTTTTGGCCAAGGCAGTGAAGAAGATTTTGATTTTGCGTCGCTGAATTCGCTATCAGCTGGCGGTGCAAAACTGTCTCTATCAAGTGTTTTTGATTTGCGAATGCTGGATTTTCTTGCATCCCTCATTGCAGAGGGTGAATTGTGGGGTCCACTGGATGATCGTTCATGTTTCGAATATTTTCCTCGAGACTTTGGTGTTTCTGTGTAATTTTCGTTATCGCCACCTTTAGATGTGTTACTTTGTGCAATATTCTCGATCTGATTAGAAAGTTATAAAGTGCATAGAGTCAAAGTGTTGCAGGCAAGTATCCAAGAAATTCCTCATTTTATGTTATTATTTCAGTGCCTGATAGGGATGTCCAGAGAATTAGGTTTAAATGTTATTTGAGATCATTGGGTATCCCTGTGCTAGCAACACCATGTTCAATGTCTGTTTCATCCAAAACCCAATAGTAAAAGCCTCTGATGGATCATGCCGTTGAGGCATGGTCCATTAGATGCTTGTGCTTGACGAATCAAAAATTCTGATTCTTACAGGGCGAAATTTGATAAAAAAAATATTTTTTTTGTTGCAAAATAACGCAATTAAGAATAATCAGAAAAAAAAAATTTATTTGAAACAAAAATCTGTAGTAGATAAACATATATTCTTACGAGGACATCCCTAGTGCAGGGTATCATGCAGTGTAATAAAAAAAATTTACCTGAACATCAACATTGCCAAATACATTTTTTTACTATCGGTA
This sequence comes from Styela plicata, assembly GCA_963675895.2. NCBI lineage: Eukaryota > Metazoa > Chordata > Ascidiacea > Stolidobranchia > Styelidae > Styela > Styela plicata. The sequence goes on from OZ023143.1 coordinate 3,369,233, forward strand.
CTAATTTTCCAATAAACATACGAACTTAATATCCATTAAGTCTTTCTCAGAGACGTGAGACCAATGAAGGAAATATGTCTAATAAATCGCATCAATATGCCGTTGAGGGAAATATATCTAATAAATCGCTTCAATATGCCGTTATTAAAACATTGAATAATCCAACATGCAAATTGAAAAAAATAATGAAAATATGTCCAATCTCCACTACACTGTATTATAGCAGGGTTATTATAGTTGATTTGGGATGTTTCCTGTCAGAATGCAGTTAAATGTTGGGACTTGGCTTTTGTAATAGGTCTTTTCCTTATAGCTTGAGAGTGAATTTCAATATGAAAAATTTCAGTACTGTCGTATGTATACTGAAGGCAATTAGTTTTTCCAAGCAAGCTAAGGAGCATTAAAAGCTGGGGTCTAATATATCATATATTAGGCACACAGATATATTACACCGTACATTTCGACAGGCATTTGTCGCTAAGCGTAATACTCAATTAACAGAGAAGCCGCACTTGCAGCCACCTCGAACAATTTTTTACACCAAATTTCGTTTAATCTTTCTTCCATTTGCATTGGTACTATAGTTCAAATTTCGACACACTCTTCAAAGCCTTCAAAGAAGTCATACCATATTATATAAAAAAGACTCACCAACGGGAGATCCCAAACTGTGACTCTTGTTTTTTCGTTACAATAATAAAAACTTCCGCTGTCTGTGTCAAAAAACTGAGACCACTGAAAAATAAGAAATATTTCTGAAAAAGATACTAACCTTGAAAGAAAGAGCATTTAAAATAATTTTCTTTTTAAAAAAAAATCGAATAAGTAACTGCATTTATAACTTTCCTGTTCACAAAATGCTGTCCCCATACATTGTGCAGTCCCTCCCGGTCACAAATATTTTGTGTACCGATAGATCCTTATGTGGCTCTGGCTTGACAAACTAAATTTCTGATTGCAGTGGAATGCCTAAATCTTAACAAGTCGTCTTATACCACATGCAGATAAGATGTGTTTCAGCAGTATAAATTCATTCCGTTGCAAGATAATATTATTTAAATCAATAACAGAGAATTTGCATTTAGATTTTTTGATAAATTGTTACCAGCATTCCCAGTTGAAAATTCTTTGAAATATATCTGGTTAAGTATGAGTCACAGATGGGCACTGCTTAGGCATAATCCACCTGTGATTCATGCTTTGTAAAAAAAAAATTTCGGAATAGGTTCCTCATGCATGAACTTGAGAAATAACGTAGTCAAATATTAGTCAAAACACAGAAAAAAACTGATAAGAGGAATGTTCCAGGATTACAGACAATAATATTGCTATCGTATTTCGTCCATAAAGTGGCAAAATCAAGATTTTTTACAAATTTTACATCATATTTGGCATATTTCATGATTTCACTACATAATTAATTTCCTAAAGAGCTAGCAAACTATTCAAGTTCTGATAAAAACATTCCAACACTTACACTTATAATTCATTAAATAATATACTATACACAAAGATGTAGAACAACTACACTACGTCAGCAAACAAATCACACTTATTCTCATAAAAACATACCTAGACAGCGATAGACAGATGACAAAACAGGTAGATGTAGAGACATTTACAAAGAATTCTTATGAATATTACATCACTATTAAAGCGCTTTATGACAGGAAATGTGTCAAACATAAAGATCATATGATTTATAACATATTACGACTACTAATATTACAATTACGTAACAGCTCGTATAAAAGAAAACTTATACTTGAAGTAGTGGTAGATGGTGGTAGATGGTTTCACCATCGACCAGGGCAGATACCACACGCTGCGCTCAATCTTGACTGTTCAGTTCCATTTAAAGTGCAGTTGCTGGTACTACATCTTTCAGTAGCTCTTTGCTATTGAGTGGACCTTGGTTGGTTACCTTTGAGAGCTGCTTCCTGCCTTGCTTAGGGTGAATTTCGTTATAAAAAAAATAGATTGCAATCAGAAAAATCTGTCATATACCAAGCGTATCAGTAATATCAAGTTTGGTCCTTGTGAATAAGGCTGCGCAATTCAATTCTATTCAAAGTCAAAATTAATCGAATCAGAAATTTTATTTTCTTGAGCATAAGCCACAGATGGCACGATCTATCGGTGTCCCAAATATGACCTTGCATAGTCACCTATATTGAAAAAACAAAATTTTAGTATTTAAATCGTTTCTACTGATAAGGTATGGAAACCGCACTGCAGAAATCATGCTTCGATTACCGATAGTATAAAATTGAAATTTATGTATTGCGTTCAATCCAGAAGCATAGTTTGAAGCAAATAATAAGGCCCACACGTGATCAAATCCCAATAACGAAGACCTATCCTTTTATATGCAATACTGGTGGTGACTAGCTTTCACATCGCCTAGTTACCAACCGATATATCAGTAAGGTATAATCACTACAACCGATATACATATCTGTTTATAATATCGACCAAAATAAAATTTCACAGCTCGGTCTCTTGGGCAACGTTTTTTGTTTCCTTCATTTGAAAAAGTTAAAAAAAAGCACGAAATAGGCATATCCCTAGTGAATTACACAGATCATTACTTCTAGCTAATGCAACGTTTCTTAGAGGTGACAGAATCTTGTTTTTCTTTGGGTGTCCGAGATATTAGTGTTATTTTTTTCTGACTGACAAAAAGCTTCGAAAACATCAACACTGCTATTGCATAGCAGTATTGATGTTTTCAAACCTTTTCCTGCATTGTGCTTGCCTTCTTGCTTTCAAATATTTAAAAACACATGCCCTAATATTCTAGCAAAAGATTTATCATGAAATATCGCCCAGATGATAAATTCTCTTCTGATGACAACCATTGGCTTCGGGTGTCTGTGTTGAAGAGCAGATGATGACATTCTGCCAGTCTGTTTTCTTAATAACCGATTTATTTGAGTTGTTTGTAATGAGTATTATGAAGTACATATACACATTGTAAATTTTAATATCTGTCAAGCTCTACTACCACTATCACATTATATGACTTGTATCAATTTATTCATATAACGATTGATATTCAAAATATCAATTTCAGATATATTTCAAAGAAAATTTGGCGTTCTTGGTGCATAAACTGGTGAGAATATAATCCAAAGGTATTTAATTGGACATCCTGTGGTTCCAAATTTGAAACAGAAAATATTTTACAAGACATTTGTGCATCAAGAGTTCTTTCTTAAATAATATACATAAAAAATTATTCCTCGAATTGAATAAATAGAGTGGATCAAATTAAAAAACGTTTTCGAATGATAACTCATCTTACCCTTTCACCATTAATAGAATTAACAAGGACGGTTTCCCCATCGGCATTTGTATCCTTCATCCAACCAGCGGGTGTTGGTGAAGGTGGTTGGTTGGGTGACTCGGTGAATGGTGGAACAGTTGCTTCTGGTGATAATGATCTTGATGTACCAGATGAAGCTCGGGAATGATTGTCTTTATGGTGTAATGTTGGTGATGGTAAAATATCCTGTATTGAATAAATAAGCATTGAATAAACAATATACAAGTTTGTATTTATTCAAACAAAATGAGGTATAAAATAAAGTTTTCTTCCAGTCAAATTTTCAAGAGTTATACAAAAGTCATAAAAGCAGTTTTGCTTTTATTTTGTACATACCGGTATTGATGACATACCAACAATGATGGGAAAGCAATGTTTACAGATAAACACAGGAAATAGATAATTTGATTTTAGGGCGTAACGAACTTGGATGGGCTGTCAAAACAGAAATCTTATTAGTCTTGCTCAAGGTGATTCATTCAATACATGATCATAAAAAATGCGTACCTCTTGTCTTTCACTCTCTTGAGTAGGACTTGTTCTTGTGCCTGCTGGGTTGAGAAAATTATTGCTATTGTTTTCATTAGGCTCAATGTTTTCTTCGTCTCTCCTTTTCTTCCTGTCCACCTTGCTTTGCATGAATGGTGCTTTACCAGGATTCTTGAATCTTGCCGGTGATGTTTTCCGTCTTTGTAATGGCGATGGCCTTGAAGTGATAGTCAAAGAATATAAGGCTCATAATAAGGTAGGCATAATAAACTCAACATTGACTTAAAAGACTACAAAATCATCAACAAAGCTATGAAAGATAGTAAGGGGATACATAATCGATCCTTTTGTGCAATTTATTACAGCCAGACACTAAATAAGGAACATACAGCATACAAAATTCATCATGAATCAAAGTATTTGGAATTCTATAAGCGCATTTTATAATAAAAGAAAAGTCATTGATATGAAATTTCAGATTTGGTGCTTTTCAAGCATAAGTTTTTGACATAAAAAATCAAAAATACATCAGCCAAACCAGGTTTACTTTTGAAGCATTTGAATTAAAAGTTATGTTGCATTTTCTCAGAGTTTTTTCACGTTTTTTTCGGATGCAATTTTTATATATATAGGATGGAAATAATAATGTACATTGTACTAATGTGTACAAGGTAAAACCTTGTTCAGGTATTCAAGAAGTTCATGTAATTTTCTTCGGGTAGGTAGATAGCTTCAAAACTGTTATTTTAGCAGCATTATCGATGATTCTGAACCTTTATTTTTACATTTAGTCAGTCTGGTCACAAGACAACCAAAAAAAAAAAAGTTAGAACTTCAAGCCAGACTTATTTCTGATGTAACCTATTTCACCATATGTCTGAGTAGCAGAATTAGATGAAAGAATCATCAATTTTGTTAAGAAAAGAAAATAAAGATGAATAAAAGATCTAGATTCTGATACCTCATTGCTCTCTTGTGTTCTGAACTAAGAGGTGATTTATTATGAGACCTCGGAGCAGGTTCAGGAGAACTTTGTTCTGCGATATTCTGAAAATTAAAAAAGCAGGTATAGAAAATGAAAATATTTTGTAAATAATTAACTGAAGTAATAAATAATTAATAAAAAACTGAAATGGTAAAATAAATAATTGTAAAAGGGCTGGACAATACAATCAGGTCATTTAAAGAAAATCTTCAAAGCCTAAATTACGCGGAATCGGGTCATGAAAAAAAAAGAGAAATAAATATTTCATGCTTCAACAACAAGTCAAATTACAATAGGAAAAACAAGACATCAGCGGTTTATACACAGAAACTAATGATTCCAAAAGAATTATCTAAATCAGATTCGAATGGCTGTGTTCAGCTAAATCTGAAATAATATATATTTTATATGATATATAAACATACAAAAAATTAGCTAAATAAATATGGTCATTTTTAAATGTGTGCACAAAAGGTATTCTGTTTGAATATACTTTCTATTTTATATGATATATATATATATATCATATAAAATAGAAACTATGTACAAACATAATACCTTTTGTGCATACCATATGTGTATGGTCATCTTTAAATGTATGCACAAAGGGTATTATGTTTGAACACAGTGAACATATATAATATAAATTAGAAACTATTTTCAAACAAATACCTTCTGTACATACATTTAAAAATAACCATATTTATTTAGCTGATTTTTTTTTTAATATACCATTTTTTTTTAATATACCATATTTCGATTTGAAATGATTTTTATCAAGTAATAGAAATATTCTAATGACATATTTATGGTCCAAATTTGCTCATTGAAAATTCCCACCAAAAAATCAGGATAAATTTAGCAAATGTAGTTCGTGTTAAATCTCTTTTTGAGTTTTTGGTAGTAGTCAAAACTGTACAGTGAGATTCAACGTCATCAATACTGCCGGGAAATAGCAGTGTTGATGATTTTGAAAATCCATGACCACCCGAAAAAAATACCTCCACCTTCAACATTTCGGACACGAACAAAATTCTGTCACGCTGTTAGAAAAAGTACCATTGCTCAGAAATTACTCACAGAAGTTGGAGTTTTCTTCGAAGCATCTACGGGTTTTCTTGGAGGTTTGGTACTCATTTTTCCACTAGATGGATTATAATAATATCGGTTCCCGGTTTCATTATCTAATTGTAATTCCCATCCATCTTCTAACACCTAGAAAAGTTTTTCATTCAGTTACGCTAAAAATTAAAAATATCTGCTCTGTGTTGTCGTTGTCAAATTTTCTTCTGAAGGTTACTATTTGCTTCAGGCGTTTGTGTAACATAGTAACTACTACTGTAACTGACATTCTAGCACTTTGGTTAGAGCTGGAGTTTGGATATAAAAATGTTATACTATCAGGATAATGGATATAATGCAGATAATTGCATGATTTGTTATTTGGCTACCCAGATATTGAAAATGCACTGAAAATCATAAAGTTGCTTATGGATAGAATATACCTAGAACACGTCAATGACAATCATCTAAAACTTATGAAGCAAAATTTTGTACAACAATAAGTTTCTACTACTAAATATCACAAATCCCTACATCACCAGACGCCATCTAACAAGAAGTGAAACTCAATTTCCACAGAGCCAGTAACGACAAGAAATCGAATTTCAGGAATTTTCTTATCAGTAATATCGATAGAAGAATAAATAGAATGTCTGTTTACAAAATCTGTTACAAACCATTGTATATTAAACACCTTCGATTTCAAAATTAGGTAAAATAAGGGGAAAATGAAAAAGCAAGATAAAATAAGGTTTTTTAGAAAAAAGACTGGAGTCTCACATCTAGTTAACAAACAATTGGTTATTTATTGTATCGACATACCGCTGCCAAAATTTCGATATTAACGGTATCCTGCACTATTTTCTGCTATCAAAAAGCATGCTATTGTGCTGTTCCAATTAGCTGCATGATCACACCCAGATTACCGTCAAAAAAAATCGAGCATATCAAGAAACTCTGTTAATGTGGGCAGATTGTTGTTTCATGACAATAAAAGTTCAAATGAAGGATATAAGGCAATGTAAGAGACCCAAAGTCCTGTATTGTATGCTACTTGGAAGTTGGAACAATATTACATCAACGTGTACTGCACCGATACTGCAAAGATTCAGTAATCAAAATTATTTTATTCAAAAATCAAAATACTTTGGGTGGTTTTATTCGTTATAATAGCGCTTAGCAGGGTGGCATAATCTTGTGTGTTCTTTTGAGTGTCTAAAATATTCATGTTATTTTTTTGCGGATGGACAAAAATTTAAATCTTCCCGTCACTAATATATCAGGGAATATTGTCCATTTTCTAAATCTTCCGATTGAATCCAATCTTTTCAGGTATCTGAGCAGAGAGTAGATGGCATTCTGCCAGTGGTTTCTGTATCTCAACAACTCAAATCATGTTATATTATAAAACATATCGATTTAACGTATTTAAGTAAATTTTCAGGCAGATAAAAGTTTTTAATGAATGATATATTTTTTGAATCATCTTTGTTTTCCGACTGAGATCAATGTTTTATACTATCAAAAGTATAAAATAGCAAATATTTCTTATTGAACAGTTTCAGTACGGTACCTCTACTAAAGTAGACGATTGCGGGGAATGGTGTGATGGCATCGCAGGTTTTATTGCAGATTTTCCCTGAAAAATATATCAACATTTCATATATAAATATTCAGATATTACTTCCATAATTCTATTAAGGACTAACAGAGTCTATGATTCTTCCCCAGATTATCCAGATTATGTAATTAAGGAACTATTTCTACTCGTATATCAGCCACTGAATTTGTAGTTTTTTTTTCGTGTTGCCCAAAAGGATAAAAAATGCTTTGGTTCTCTTAAAACTTCAAAAACACTAGGAAAATATTTTCCAAACCATATCTTGTTAGCATTTCTAGTTTACTATATCCATATTTGTAAGCACTGTTATCCGAAATATAGATCCAAAGTATTTGATTTGTGTTACACATTCAAATAACTCAGTAAATTCAAAATGTGTTTTGAATTTATTCTTTATACCAAAGAAATCCTAAATTTACCTGGAGGTTTGCATATACATGAGCGTTATTGTCTGGTAAATCGGGACGTCTAAATGATGGTTTCTTCGATACTGCGGGTGGACTTTTACTACCGCTACCTGGAATACAAATATAAATTCTGCATGTGGATGAAAAAACGCATAATTCGAGTCCCATATCAGACGTCACAGCAGTCAAATGCCAACAATTACTACCTCTTTATGGTTTAGTTTAAACAATATTCAAAATTGATCATAAATAAATATAACATAAATAAATATAATAATAATGTATAATATTAATATAATGTTTCAAAAATTTCAGATAAAAAAGATCGTAGATAAATGATTAATATTTTACCCATGATTTATGCATGTACGATTTAATTCAGGATTTTATTGCAGAAGACCAGTCAGTAAAATGCTAATCAAACATAAAGCATGAGGCACTGATGGATCGCCCTGTCGAGGCGCCGTCCATCTGTGGCTTATGCTCGACAAAATGAATTTTCTGATTGGGAGGAAATTAATTTATATTTAACCAATACTAAATTGTTTTTAATCAAAACTATGAAATACCAAACTATTTGGATAATGACATCTCTTGACACAAGTTTGTGAGGTAGGTTTCCAGAATTTCAAACACAGACTCTCCAAAAACTTCAAAAAGCCGCACTAAGTGTGAAAATTTATTCTGATATTCCTTTGGATTATCTAACACAAATTCTTATAATCCCAAATTTCTTATAATTCCAATGGATGTGGGAAACTGGAAAATAAATTTTTAATCTAAATTTACAAGCAGATATAACACAAAAAATACCTCTTTTTGGTTCTATGTTTGTACCATGTTTTGTGGGTTGTTGATAGGCATTTGGTGAAGTTGATATAAAATCCTAAAAATTAAAACACAAATAATTATAATAGGACTTCATGTTTATCCTGCAGGAAAAGAAAGGTTAAAACTAATGGTTTAATAAAGGGATATACCATATCTCATTTTTAAGATTATTTGCCCATTGGTCATTGGGTCAAAATCAAAAATTTGGCCCCCGATCATTGGGTCAAGATCGAACAACCCACAGCCACTAAAATACACATCTGGAATTCTAGACGGTAAATCTGGCTCAAGCCATCAAATAACCTTTCCCAATCAGAAAAATATTTTGTCAAATAACCTTTTGTTGAATACGAGTTACTGATGGATCGCGTCAGATTGACGCGATCCATCTGTGTCACATATTTGGCACAAAATAAAATTGTTGATTGGGTTTATTTTAAAGGCCATCTTCATTTAAAAGACAGATTTTTACAAGGAATTCTGTGCTTGTTTATGAGCCAGAACATGTGTCTAGCACGGCTGGTATTACGGTACGATACATTTCGTACAAATTTCGTACCGTACCATACTACTACCACCCTTGGTGTCTAGTACCCATATGGCTGGCAGTATGTTAGCTACTCTGATACGTGGATAAGAAAGAAAAGAAAAATTATCAACAAATAATTATTATTATTTATATATATATTTACTAAAACTGAAGAAGCCTCAAAGTTGTCAGCGCTTTTTCCTTGCTGTTCACAAAGTACCCCTTACAAATATAGGGTCACACAAAAAGTTCCTTAAAATCTGAGCAATTTCAGAGGTGAGGACAATATTGTGGCAACTACATATTTCGAGATGATAATGAGTCAACTGGAAAGAAAATTTTGCATACAGATAAATTCTCATAATCTGGATCTTCATCTTCATGTTTCATATCACTTGCTTGTACTTGTAGTCGAGAAGAACTCTGAAATTAGCAATTTGTAGTTCTAATTCAAATATATCCTGATCGATAATAATATAATTATACGTACAGTATATGTATCGTAGGGAAGTAGATTCTAACTAGGTAATTATATTACTGGTAAATAACATTCGCTTTGAAACATAAATAAAAAATGATCGTATTTCATGTCAAAATCATCAGCACTCTTTTGTCACCTTTATAAACTTGTTAACAAGTTACAGTATTACATTTTAAAATATAAAGGTTTTAAATTAACAGAACTTACCATAGCATTGAAAACATAAAACCTATATAATTTTTCAATTAAATCATAGATAACATTCAAGATATTTTTACTGAGAAAATCGAGAATTCAATATCAAATTAAATGAAAATTTTAAGAAGACTAAGGGATTCAATTGGTTATATATTAATATAATCACTACAATAATAAACAATCGTTAAACTGTTGAAACCTGGAGATAAATTTATTAAAAAATGTTTCAATTTATAATTATAATATATTGAAATAATATATTGAAACTGATTTGAACGTCAAGGTCAAACGAGGGCATTAGTTTTGTGAAATTATAACTCCCGAATTGCCTATGATACATCAGACATCAATTTGTGTGGAATCAATAAATTTAATCAACAATAATAACCTGCTTGTCTTTCTCCTTTGGTCTTGCGAGTGGTTCAAGCGGAACGATGTCATATGGATTTTCATTTTCAATAAATTTGTCGAGTGAATCCGTACTCGCTCGCATTTCATTACTGTAATGATAAAACATGAAGCATGGTTTATTATATTAGTAGAGTTTCACTCTCATCAAAGTTAGAAGCCACAATTACACTGGCATAGCGAAAAGGTGAATAAAATGGAAACCCGCAACTGTGTATAAGAGAAAAATATTCCATTAAACCACTATTATACTGTGTATTTAGCGGCAGGCTGGCATTTACTCTGCTGCTATGAAAACCAGAAAAAGGGGGCCCATCAGAAGAAATTAACAAATCGACAATCCCTAATAATATATGTCTTGTTTACAAGATACCAAATCAACAAACGAAAAATCGAATTCAACAAAAAGTTTCGGAATCATCAATACTGCTATGAAATAGTGAGTGGTATCCAAGCGAAATCTGCATCGAGATAGAAAATATTTTTTGAATATTTCAAGCTATGCTATATTTCAAACACCATGATGGGACATTTTTTAACGCCAACTCCAGTCTAGAACACACCCAAAGCATTGAATTCAATAAAACTCTCAGCTTCTTACTGTATATAAAATCTGAACACTGCTTCCCAGTTCAAATGTCATTACATGTTTATTCAACCATACAAACTACCACAACAGAAGCTAGAATGGTGTCAACAATGTTGCGTAATAAATAAGAAGGACTGGGGCATTCATATTTTTAAAGCGATTTTCACTTGTTGTACACGGTACATCACAAATACAAGAAAAGCAATAGTAAATGAGAGTCCATTAACAACTCTTATGCGGATAGGATTTTAACTAGGTATGTAAAACTTATTATCAAAATCTAACAAAAAATAATTACAAACGAATACATATTCCCAATTCGAAACTACCTTAGTTCAGGACTTATAGTATAAAAAAGGAAGTGTTAATAGAAATAGGGATAAAGTAAAAGACTCTTCATTGAAAAATAAATGTTTCGTAAATTGACTGATTGTGCAATCAGAGGTCTATTTGTAGCTCATTCTTTAACATAAATATACTAATTTCATTTGATGTATGATAATTTTTTAATCAATGTACTCATTATTCAAGATATTGATCCCTTGTTAAGATAATAAAATTTCAAGCCTAAAATGTATAGTGAAATAGAATCTTAATCTTAAATGTATCATATTATTGCTGAAGTGAATTCTTTGACTATCTATGAGAAACAAGTTAATATTATTGCTGTTGTTAAAATGTTATTAAAAACCTCACAATACCAATGATCACCACAAGAGCAATAATATTTACAACTGTCAGAATTATTAATATAAACCAACATTAATTTTAACTTCAGGCATTCTACATTAAATAAAGTTGTGGATGTTATTGTTCAAAACATTGCTTTTTCAGGAAAGAAAACAAAAAAATTTTATTTCATACAATTAACTTGCATTCCCGATAGTGATACTCTGGATTTATAGGAACCATTCCTTGATTTTTTAGTTAATCCACTTTATTCAGAATTTAAACTGAACAATGAAGCGTGATTTACGACCCACATACTAAACATTATTGAATTACAGTCAAGCTAAAATTTATTCCAATTCAAGCCCTGTATTTATGAGCCGATGACAACATCAATCAGGAATGTTTCAAATACAAAATAATCATCAAACCACTACGCTATAGATGTTCAGAGATAAAACATTCTATAATGGAATAACATGCCATACAAAATTTGCTTTAAGTAACCGTTCTTGCAACATGTAATTATTAAAACTACAGTGCTCTATAAAGGCTATAATCATGTTTAGGCACTTAAAAATTAATGCTATTTCAACTTGCATTTTCTTACATAAATGGACCATGCCCATCTTGTCAAAATATCTTTTGTAAAGTATGTGTTACTGATAGATTGCGCCGACAAGATGCGATCCATCTGTGGCAAATACTTGACAAAATAAAACTTTTAAATGGATGATTACTAATAAGTACGGTCAAGTGTTTAATTTATCAAAAGTGTTCAAATTACATTAGAAATATGAAGCAAACCAAGGCTGATTATGTTGAACTTGAACCCTGGCAAGACACTTTTTTTTTTACTGCTTGGGTTCAAAAATATTATGCAAATCATTGGCTTAAGCACAGCATAAGGTCTATGAAAATCAATGAAACTGATGTCAGATTACAAACTCAAATGCCTAGTATTGTTGAAGCATGAATAATGCATATGCTCTTAGCCTAACCCTATGAAAAATTTCATTTTTCGATCGATGCTCCAAGTCAGTGATAGACAGCACCTCTGTGGCGCGGTCCAACAGTGACTCATGCATAACATAAATTGATATGACAGAATTTTTCGAGAATAATTATGGTACGTTATTATACCTAGAAATTAGCAAAGGACACGATTCGACGGCCTTAAAAGCTAAGATCCCAACAAAATAAATACTACATTTATTATTTTCATTCCATTGTTTCAGTATTAAGCTAAATTACCCCAAGCACAAAAATGAAAAGAAAACAAACATTTCGAATTAAGACAAATGTTGCAATGATAAAATTTCATCTTAATTCTTAACTTCTTATAAAATAAAACTGATAAGCGCTGATTCTAGCATATTATTTTTCGTCGTTATTAACAAAAAACCCTTTACTTCACAATATTATGATCCAAATATTCATACTTTGTGAAGTAGGAGTCTCTAACAAGTATGATTGGGATTAGTATTTTATCCTTGTATTTACTCTTAAAATAAATTTGTCCATTTATTTAAGCAGTAAAATATAAAAATACAATTTTATAATAATATTATAAATTAGTATCGAGAATGGGGTAGCTAATAAAAAGTACAACATGCATGCACCAAATTTTTTGGAATGGACAAGATTCTATTCATTAACATGCTGTGGTTTACCCCAATTTTTAAAAATTTCAATATGGTGAAAAAAATTGGCCAATAAATTAAATCTTCGCTTTAATTTTTGAAATAAAAATACAATTCAAATTAATCTTACGAATATAATATTAATCAGTAACTTACAATTTAGAAGTGTGAGAGAAGCCAGATAAAACATTTAAATCTTCTCTAGATCCTGTGACAACGATCATTCTTTCTTTCCCAGTAGCATTATTAGGTCCATCCGAAAGCCTATGCACACTTTTCTTCGGTTTTCCTTCATCTTTTTTTCCTTCATTTTCCTTTTTCTGAGATTTCAGAACTGCATTGTGAGCTTTTCTGAATACATTGACATAAGTGGCAAATTTTAAGTAGTATCAGATAGAGATGGGCAGATACAAAAATTTTCGCCGATATCGATACTGCCTTTCTAATTTATTCTGATACCGATACAGAGTACTTTATTAAATATATTAAAGCCCCCTTTGTATCTACCTAATTTTGTTCTCGATATAGTTGCACGCACATATGTTCGCGCATACTTACATTTGCACCCTTGTACTTTCACATACCTTTGAGTGCAAACTTTTAGCGATGCAAATATACTGATTGATTCTGCATTCAAGCATAGATGAAAGATAGGTTTAAAGACTGCGTGCGAATAGGTGTTTGTGGGTACACAAGTAAAACACTTAATATAAAAAGAGCATTATAGTCCAAAATAAGGACAGTGAAATGATGAATTTTGTTTAAAAAAATCTAAATAAGTGGAAATTGAAATCACTCAAGTGAGGCCTGCAAGGAACGCGAGGATGACATAAATCTGGGCTGAACAAGTAGAAAATTCCCAATAAGCTTCATTGTTGTGTGATAATACAGTTGCTTTTACCATTTACTATTACATAAATAAAGCGTAGGCGTTCGCAGGGTTGTAAAAAAAACAGTAACTAAGAAGTACCTAGTATCGATGATGAAAATTTTCCAACACTTGCCGACACCGATACATAAGTAATATCAGAATAAATTGTGATACTGCAATTTTGTACAGTATACTGGAATAAACAGATACCAAACACCTGACTCCTAACTGCAATACGTTAAAAATCATGAAACAATACGTTTTCCTTACTTGAAAAAAGGATGATCTAAGAATCGTTTTTGTTGCATTTCCTTTACATAAGCTGCTGGTACGTACATTGGTTTCTTTTGCTCTAGAAATACAAACAAGATAAATGAACACTGAGTAAATATTTATTCACATTAAGGAATGGAAGATTACTTCAGAATTTGCTCCACCATATCGATAAGAAAGATATATAGGTATTTTTTTCACTAAGGCACTGAGAAATGACTGACATCACAAAAAAAAACACTATCGCAGGCATTCCTACAGCTTCAATATGATCAACGTTACTCTCAATAGATATGGACATAGTTTAGTCCGACACCTCTGTGGCGATACAAATAAAAAGATTTCACATTAATTACAGAGTTATCGGGTAAGCAAACAAAACCTATGATAAAGTTTAAAAACGTGCCAGGGAAAAAGTTTCAAAAAAACATTTGAAGAAAGTAACACACATTTGGTTTGCTCAAAAAAATATATAAATATTATTAACCCGGTCAAACACACCATACTCCCCTGCAAAAAATAAAATAAAAGGACACTAAAAACACACACACACTCCCACTATAAGTTAAAAACAAGCAAAAAAGAAACCGGACTGTACTAGAGAAATCGTACATGAGAAAAAAATATCTAAAAGTGATGAACAAAAAATTTTTTTAAACTAAAACGAAAAAGCGGAAGAAATGAAATAAGAAAACATTGCTAAAAGGACGAGGATCGCCTTTCATGATAGGCATTAGTGTTTGTGCCAAATATCTTGAGCCAAATTAAATACACCTCAAGAGTGACAAATTCCTGCATGCATTACCGGTAGTTGATTTATTGTCAGAGACATCTAAATTACAATACTGATTCAACTTTTTATTGTGATATGAATTATTACAATGATTTCGTTTTGGTATTTGAGATACAGCCATCGTAACATAGATTGATTAAAAAACAGTCACAATTTGTTGCAATGATTTGATAATAATAATTCCAGATGCTATTTTTTGCAATATTGGACATAACGAATTTACTACTCTTGGAGTTTAACGGTCATAACAATTCAATAATGATGGCAATTACTGAGGTCAATTAGGTGAATCAATGCCTTCGTAGGCCAATTTTTAGCATGTTTTGTAGTTGGGCAGTCCTAATTAGAGATGGGCCGATACCAAAATTTTAGCCGATACCGATACAAGTACCGATACCACCTTCTTAATTTATATTCCGATACCGATACCGCCGATACCGAGTACTTTGTTAAATATGTCGAAGGTATTTTTGTATCCACATACTTATGCCCTTGTTATAGTTGCACCCACGTATGTGTGCGCCTACGTACGTTTGAACCCTTGACCTCTTGAGTGTAAACTTTTATGGATGAAAATACAAAGAATTGTTGCTGCGTTCAGGCACACATGGGTCCAAAGATTGAGTGCAAATGTTCGTGGTTACACAACTAACGTGACACCTAAACTGTAAAGCCCACAAAAACGGTGAAGTTGTCTCACCGATGCGTTGCATTACGTCTCGACCAATAAAATAAAAACGGCAATACACGCCTGCATTGCTTTGCGTTAATCGTGTTCACATGCGTACAAACCACAAGCGTAAAAAAAGAAACAAGCACTTTGCCGTAGCTTTCATAGCAAACCGTTTTGTTTCATTGGAAAACGTATATTGAACGTGATTATACCATTGCGTTTTATGCATGCAGAGCACTGCGCTTGCATAAAACGCAATGATATAATCAAATAAACCATGAAAAAACGCAACCTACGCAAACGTGTAATGCGACCCCAACACCTTTTAATGCATCAAAAAGAGCATATAGTCAGTGGATTGATGGATTTTATTTAATAAAACCCGAAGTGTAAATAAAATTGTTCACGCGAAGCATGCCCCGTTTTAATTATTTTTCAGAGCAGTGGAATGCGAGGTCTTTCCATTTATCATCAGTAAATAAAGCGTATTTGTACGCTCCGTTTTAAAGACGTACCCGGTATCGGTATCGGTTTTTGTATCGGCGGTATCGGTCAGGAAAATTTTCCGATACCAGTACCGATACCTTAAAAATCACCGATACTTGCCGATACCGATTCCGATACCGATACATCGGCCCATCACTAGTCCTAATACATACTTTGGATCCACCAAAATATAGTGATGTAGAATCAAGATCCCATTGCTATGGGATAAAATGAAACAACATTATCAACCTATAATGTAGTATGCGTAGTAGTATGCTTTCCATGACAAAATAGGATGGATGATGGTAGTACAATATGATTTTTAATTCGAACAGCTGCATAGAGCTATGTTAGCCCACCGTTACTCAAAATACTGGAATAGTCCTGAGAAACAGTTTTACATAGGAAAACACTTCACAAAATCAATGCTAAGAAATAAAAATTTCAACATTTCAAGGCGACCAAGTCACTATATTAATGAGCTAAGTTCCATAGCTAATAGTTGGAATTTGATATACACACTGCATTAGAGTAATTTAATTCCATTTTACAAGCCAATAAACTGCGTTAATTACTTCCTATTACCCAAGTCAGTTGATGAAGCAGATAATCACTTAAATATACTTTTTATCAGTCAATCATATGACCTAAACTAAATAAGTTCAATCTTTGTAAACTTACATCACAAGATATATTATGTCCAGAACTTGGATTCCAAAAAGCAAGGCAGTGACAAAAGGTATTCTTACAGTTTACACAGTATATATTCAAAATTTCACATTTCAGATAAAATAAATTGGTATATAATATTTTAACCATTCTTCAGCAAAGTTTTGATTTGTGTTCAATAGTGCAACATAAAATTTGGCATTTATATCATGACACCACTACAAAATAATCACTTTTAAGATATCAAGAACAGAATACCTTTTAACCAGAATTTTAGAATGCCTGAATGTTGACTAACTCAACTAAGAATGAAAGAAAAAGAAAAAAAACATGAAAAAAGGAAGTAATACGGAAAATAAAAAATAGTCATTCTGCCGGTCTGGCTTGTGAAAAGATGCTCAAAAACCTTACCGGTTTGCCATTGGTTCCACACTGGATGGAAAGATAAGACGCAAGATAAATCTCATAACCAGATAAACTTGTAAACATTGTTAACTATTGCATACTGTGAAATCAAGTTCATTCCTTTTCATGGTTGAGGTTTTGAATAAAAAAAACTCATTCTATCACCTTTTTTCACCACTTGCCACCAATCCTCGTTTGATTTCTTTATCAAAACATATTCCTCTCCTTCAGTTATTTTAATATTCCTTCCGTCATTGGCTTTATAAGTGTAATCATACTCCACTCGGACGACACGACCCAAGTCATTGGCATTTAAAGCAGCTGGCATGATGATGGTTTTTAATTGAGATTCTAGTTAATTTTACATTGTCATATGATATATTAGTACCTAAAACTGTAACAGACAGAAAAGGTAAACTACGGTATTTTCACATAATAGGAGATAATACAAAAGCTCACATATAGCAGAAGTATTCTCTGATTCTGTGTGTTTTTATTGGCTTTCTGCACTGGTTCCTCATTAAAACCTATTGTCCATACATTCTTTTATCCAATAAATCTCACTTATTTACAATTAAATCAGGTACCATTTTGTCGGAAAATGTTCATAACTAGGACAAAAATAAACTTTTTTAAAGAACTGCCCTTCTTCCTTCCTTCACACCATGTGCCATGAAAAACTTGTTAGATTCATTTCAAATTATGATACTGGTTAATCGTTATCTTCTTGATTTATGTTCATCGTGAGAATGGAAATTTTATGCACATTGCCCATTCCTTTCAGTGGTTTGGAGGGAATTCCTTCGAATATCATGCCTAACCAGAATAGGGATTTAGCTTATCTTTCACTACAAATGTTCCTACAGCGAATTATGAAGATAATCTGCTTTATCTATGGGTTCGCAGGAACATGGAAACTTAGAATCATTATACAAATGAAGAGTCAAAACCAGCGATATTGAATCTACCAAGGCTACTACGAACATGAAATAACCAGATCTAGAAAAACAAGGAAACGTATGAAGTCAATAATTCATTAACTGTACTGTGTACAGGACTGTTTGCCTCAACGATGACACTATGACTGACCACTGACAAAATAATATTTGTTTACAAAACAGATAGACTTGATTTGAGGCCGTTTTTATATGACGATTAGTTGGTTTGTGGATAATTAGTTTTAATCTGTTAATGATTGCTTAATGTGTTTATCATCCCAACAAGAATCCTACCTACCAAAATTCGGGTCTCATGAAGTTTAGTACCATATATCCGAATATCATAAAAATTTGCCATGTTGCAAGCGACTCATCCTAACCCGGGAGAAAATGCCAGATGCTTGCAGCACTGGCGCCCCCTAGTAAAATATTCTGAGCGGGAATAGTCTAAACTTCACTAGACCCCAAAATTCATACCTGGAAAAATTGAGCATAGATCAATTTGTACCCTAACAAAATTTGCAATGGACTTTGCAATTACTTACTCTTTACTGGGAAAAATCATGGATGGCTGATTGTAGTTAGATAAATTGTTTTAATATTCAAATGAATATTTTATGCCTGAATAAAAAAATAATACTAAACAAATACAGTGATCAAGTTTGCAATATACATTGATCTAAAAGTCGTTGAGTCTGAGGAAAATATGGAAGGGAGGTTGTGACATGCCTCAGGTTATTATGAGAATATTCTGCCAGTTTTGATTTTGATGACATTCAGGGAAATGGTACTGAACTCCATAGTCCCGAAACGTCTGCATTTGCACTATCTAGCCTATACTGTATATGTGTTCACTGGAAAGCACTGTGAAAGCTAGTAACGCTATGTACGCCTCAGCACTAATACTGGATATAACAGTACAGTGCTCGCTTCTCTGATTAATTTCTTCACTTTTTTGTATTTGTATGTTCAGTGTTCTGTGTTTGTGACATGGCGCATGAACTTTTTAAAGGTTTAAATCTTATTTTAGATTTTGCTTATCTCCAAATTTTCCTGTCTTATTTGTTTGTTCGCTGCATGTGTTTGACAGAAATTTCGAGAAAAAAAACTACTGGTATGTCTATAGATTTAAGTTCATGATACAATAAATACCGGAAATTTATTTGACTCTGATCTCTACCTCTTTCTGCTTTTCAACTAAAAGATGCTCAGGAACCTAAATATTGCGATTTGCCTATACTACGTATGTAGGCTATCATTTTTTTTAACAGTAGCCTACCTGCATGTTCATAAATTTCTTTTACAATTGTTTAAAACATTCTTGATGGCTTCCAATGCACCAAACTCATGATGTAGGTCTTGGGTATACTATACAGTATAGAATAGTAAGAGAATTGAAAGATTTTTAAAGACAAATATCAGGATTTATTTCTGGACTACTCGAGTGTTGAAAATCATCACGAGAGTGTGGCATTCTCGTAGAAGAATCCTTATTTGCACCCCTGGCATTCTGCATTGGGTTTTATCCAGCACAACAAAAAAAGGAAGTTTACTGGATAACAGATAATGGAGAAATAACAATTATGGACATTGTGTTACCATACTCATTATCAGTTATTATCTATCAGCATTGTAATATTATTGTTGTTAGTGTTATAATCACTGATCACAAATTTCGGCCTTGGGGAGGAAAGGTTGGTGGGACCACTTTGTGAGTTCGCGTTTATATTAATTTTGAATTATCAAACTGCAGTCAAACATACAGCATAACCTGTAACTGGGAGGCTGTATTCTGTATTGGTGCATTTTTCAGGCACTTCATGATCATTTCCATAGTTTTCCACCGATATGGTATGATAATGTATAGTACGGTACCGGTACCGGTATCTAACGTTAACTTAACTGAACCAAGCTTTTTCAGTTCTAGAGAAAATGAATAACAGAGTGTCTGCATCTTTATGGTTTCTCACAAAAATCACTTGCAACTATTCACAATTACAGATTACAACACAACTGCATAATTCTGTACACACTGCACAAGCTAGACTAGGATAAGAGGGCTACATAAACTACCGCGACTTTGATAAAAATAATATTCAAGCTCAATACTGAATATCAGTCCATTTCGTGCTTTTGCCTTTTCTGGAATGGGATTATTTTTAATTTACCAACCTTGAATTATCATATTTTACAACTTTTTGTTCAATTTACCACATTGCGGACTGATTCAGAATTTCAGTCTCATAAACACTGAAAAGATAAAGTTACCAATACAGAACTTAGCCCACCCTATAATAACCTGTAACGTTAGGAGTCACACCAGTATCAAAATATGCACTCATCGGTTGTGCAAAGATCATAGGGGGAAATAATTTTAAATTTTTTTTCGGCCCTTTTCTAAAAATATGCACCATTTTTGGGGACAAACGCTATAAGACTCTGTGTAAAATGTGATTGTACGCCAGATGCGCGCAAAAATTTCGCTCATTTTTTGGAATTACAAAATCTTTCTGGGAGGCCCTATCCGCCCTTTCAAAACCTCAATGGCCATGTCCCTACCGTCCTCTGGTCCATTGCTAAATAGGCACTTTGATACCGTTTCATATTTTCCTTGAAATGGTTTTCCGGATTGAATGTCATGTTTAAAGGGAGCTAAAATATATGGAAGTAAACTTTCACTAATTTTAATTTTTTTCCTGCAACAAGTAATTTCAAAAATAGTGACTAACCATTCTGTTTCTAATTTTATCGAGATCGTCCATAGGATAGGATAGGATATCATTTTTATCCTGCGGGAGATGAATGCATCACCAGCGAATACATCAAAAAGAGCCACATATCAGCATTTTTGAAGGTGAAAAGCGCCCAAAGCAGATTTGTTTTATTGTCCGGGAATGAGCAAATATCTTCCCCATAGTCGCCCGGTTTTATGGTACTATATTTCTGATTATCATAAAAACTACCCATGTTGGAAGCTACTCTTTGTTATCTGAAACCGAAGTATTTCTCCAGCCAGGAAATGCGTAAAACGTTCGAGCCAAAACGGGCGATATGAATAGGATTTCATTTTTATCCTGCGGGGAGGAAAGTGGAGAATACGGCTTAGGCCTATGGCGAACCAGTACCTCTCGTGCAGATACTAGTTCCGAATCGTGGATGAAGGTTTTGGCTTGTTGGAGGAAGCCGTAAGCTGCCCTTACATGAAAAAAACAATTTTGGTGTTTGGAAAATAAAAAAATTAGGTTTTTTAGGGTCGTGACAGCGAAATTCTGTCGTGAAGGCATTGAAATTGAACAACTGCAATTCTCTGACAAAGGATATGTACCGTACACATTATTTGAATAATAGGCAGATTGATTAAACCTATACACGTCTGGTGTACTGTAATTGATTATACCTGAAACACATTAATTTTGTTGATTTAATCAAAAATTAATTGAAGTCAAATAAATGGATATGAAGTATTAATATGTTTTATACAAATCGTTTTTGAAATTACATAAAGCGGAATATATTCTGATATACAATACTCATAAATCTCGTTGTCTTCGTCACATGTCGTTCAAGCTCCGATGAACTTCTGCTTTAGACTACTTTCAGATGCTACTCCATAAGAAACAATGGGCTTACATGGGCAAACAATGGGCCCTCGCCAATAATTTAACAAGGGGGGCGGGTATGCTTATGTCAATCCCCCTCCCAGTATTAGTGTTCCTATTTATATACAGACATAGTATGATGGTGTGAAATCGGTGGTGGCATGAGTACTGTCTTCGCGAAATAAATCTGGTGTGAAGGAAATTTAGCATAAAAGCAGCATTGTGTCGTCACAAATAATTCTCTCACGGTGAAAGCATGTCCTTCGTACACCATCAATGGCAACGACAAACAACGTGGGTTTCGCGCATACTAATTTTAAGGCATGGATATCATAACGTTTTATTGTGCATCTTCGCATCTGGCATTTTTGGTGCAATTTAGGTTCTTTTTATATTACTAAATAAGGCTATTTATTTATTTGTCCATACCATATAGATGCGAGCAATAGCTGACATTCAACCTCAAACTGCCTAATAATATCCCGATGTTTCTGCCCTGATAATTTACTTCTATTCAATGTTTACAAAAAATTCCACGATCCTCCGTTTCGCAAATACCTGTAGCTGTCTGATTATGTTTATTTTGCTCTCATAATATGTATTTTTGGTTCGTTTTCAAAAAAATAAAATAAATTTGAAAACCTATGTTAGTATGTTTAAAAAAATGTGCCCTTCCTCACACTTTTTTCTAGATTCGCCAGTGTAGTTAGTATATTTCGGGCACTGCTCCCTACGCCATTCTGAATTTCAAATAAAACAGGTCCAATCACATCGTCACTGACAGGAACATGCAATGATATGTTAGCTATATGGCCATGACAATGGAAACCTCTCAAGTTATATCAGTGATTCCCAACCGCGGCTCTCATTGATCCTTTAAAATTCCACAAAAAATATTAAAAGATCTATTCATAATAATAAAAATAAATAAAATTCATATTCAAAAATTACCCTTGCTGGGTTTGGAGTCTGGACAAAGAGGTCTATTATTAGGATGGGAGGAAAGTTGTGAAAAGGCTGCTATTGTTAGGCCACTGAAATGTCTATAAGGAACGGGTCACAACTTTCCAGTTGAACGAGCAGCAGCTGCAGTTAAGGCAAAACGTAGCAGCAGCTGCCCAGTTGTTCTCTGTCGCACTTGACAGCTCAAAAGAACTCACTGACACAGAGCAAAGATGTGTTTATTAGGGAGTCATGATTCGGATTTTTCGATTTATGAAGAATATCTCACTTTGCGTTCTATTCATGGCTCAACTAAAGGAACAGTCGAGTTCCAGAGGGAGGTGATCCCAACTTGATAACCAATGCCCAGAAAACGCCTCTGTATTGGATCAACTTACGTATGTGAAGCACTTTGTGTCGAATGCGATGCTTCTGACCACGCAATCACTCCTTGGGAAAGAGTTAGCATAGATTTCAAGAGTCCGGTCGAAGGCCGTACTCCTCACTTGTTCATTGTGGTTGATGAATACAGAATATGGCAGATTTCCGTTTGCTTTCCATTGCAAAAACATGACCACTTCTTCTGTTATCGCTTAGTGAAATTATTCTGCTTGTTTGGGTTGCTAAATTTATACACAGCGACAGAGGATCTTCCTTCATGCCCGGGAGCTGAAAGGCTAGTTGACGTCGAGGGGTGTAGCTACTAGTCGAACCAGCTCCTTCCATCCGACTTTCTCACACGTTAAACTTCCAGATGACAAGGAAACGACTGTTTTTACAAAAGAAAGATCTAGCTCCTTTACCAGAGCAAAGCTTCAAGAATGTAGATAATCCATCTTTAAAAGGGCCCAGCTCTGATGAAGTTTCCTCGAACCATAATGATAAAGACGAACTTGACCAACACCCACAAACTCAAGTATTGAGACGATCGGAGCGTATCAGAAGGCCTCCAAAAAGATACGGGAAGGGAACTGATCACATGACTGCTAAATTAACTTTTAGTTATCACTGTTAATTGGTGGATTTTATTAAAATAAATATTGGCGGGGGAGAATGTGGTAAAAATTGATTCAGTACATAATTGTATCTAATTTCCAATGCCGTTTAGAGTCCTATCTGTTTAGTTGGTAATTGCTGAGCTACCGCCATGATTACGTGATCCTAATTGGTTGCCTACTTTGTTTACGTCTGGCTCACAATTTGCCTTGTATCTAGTATTTACTATTCTGTTCACTTT
Source organism: Styela plicata (assembly GCA_963675895.2). Classification (NCBI taxonomy): domain Eukaryota; kingdom Metazoa; phylum Chordata; class Ascidiacea; order Stolidobranchia; family Styelidae; genus Styela; species Styela plicata. The sequence goes on from OZ023143.1 coordinate 3,393,359, forward strand.
GTGCGTAGCTGTGAAAGAGTTGATTAAATCGAGGCTTGATTCTAGAGTTGTAATTTGAATTGTATACTTCAGTAGGTTACCCCTCCTTATATCACAGAAAAAGAATTTTCAACTGGCGGGGTCAGAGTGGGGCATGTCCCCTCAAATAATTCAACAAGGTGGACGGATATGCCGATGCCCTCTCAATATTAGTGATCCCATTCATATATAGAATAGGGCATAAAATGAGAATGGTATACTATTATCTGAATAAATAGTGGTGGGATGAGCATTGTCTTTGCCAGAAAAATCTGGCATGCGGCAATATTTAGCATAATAGCAAAACTGTGTCGTCACAGATAATTTTCTCGAAACGAAAACATGTCCGTTGTAGGCAGATGGGCAGGATTTCATTTTTATCCATGACATAGGAATGTGCGACGATTGTGCCTGCATTCAAAACTGTGGCGATCGAGCTGATCCCAATAACTATCGTCCAGTTAGCCTCTTACCAATTATCAGTAAAATTTTTGAATCAACTATTAATACTAAAATTTCTGGACACCTGGAGTCGCTTTGTCTCCTCACTGGCAAGCAGTATGTTTGACAAATGGAGACAGTATTGTCAAGCCATACTTGTTTATTCAAAATCTTTAAAACGGTTGACTGCAATAAAGAATAAGCACAAATAAATATATGTACGTAGAAAATGAAACGCATAAACTTTACATAGATCAGAGCGATGTAAAAATTTAGACAGCACAATGCTGAATACGAAAACCTAACTTTCACCCGAGTCGACCCTCAAAGTGGCTCAAAACGCTATACAAAAGTGGATTGAATGATAAATAATGACAACTGGGGCGCTATAACATATTCTATGAAAACAATGCAACGGGTTGAGCTACGTCTAACTAAACAAGACATAATATACTCACACTTAGTAATACATCAGAGAATCCAAATGTCACAATACGGAACACATAGTGATAATTGTCACAATACGGATGACATAATAATATTAACTAAAATTACAACATTACAGTCTGCAAAGTAAAAAATGTTTTGGTCAGTCGAGCGAACACGCCCCTCCGCCTCAGAGGTCATAAATAAACTCGAACCATGCATGCGTATATAATGACGGAGGCAATAATCAAGAATTCGGAGAACGCTTGTCGAATTATCAAAGACAGTAATGGCGTTCGCGAGGCTGAAGAATGATCGACACCAACAGCACCTACGAAGGATAGCATAAAACCGTACAGATTAGGAACGAGCAAGTACGATGCAACGATATCAACGACGGATAGCCTTAAACCGCATAACTCGAGAACGAGCAAGTGCGAAGACTAAAAACCAATACCGATACACGAAATTATAGCGCACGACGGAATGAGAAAGGCGCGAAATACAAAGCAATGCCGACAGTATGGTTTTCGCGTCGTTCTCGCTCTCCTGCTGAGAGTAATAACCGAACGAATATTTTGTGGCCTTGATTCAATCGTATGCGATTTCTGGTCAATTTTCTTCAATTTCCGAATCTTTCTCATCCAATCGCAAGATTAATGCTGTTTTGGACGGCCAACGTTCAGCAACTTTTTCCATTTTATCCGAATTCCATCAAGAAGAGATTCTTGGCCCAACTTTGTTCTTGATATATATTAATGACCTGCCTGATAATTTGATATGGGATTTGGTAATTTATGCTGACGATATAACTCTATATTCATGCTTTTTTCCGAAAATCTCTAAACTTTGGAATTCCTTGACTTCTCGCTGCTTTCTGATCGCGTTGATCCACAAGGCTTTGAGACTCGCGTTAATAGACATCTATCAGGGATTGGGGTTCCTTAGTTCCTATTCCTGCATTACATGTAGCTTTTTGCACTTTAGTGGCTTCAGGAAAATTTTCAAGTATGTATCGTGACTTGACTATTTTTTTTTACAAAATATAATTTCTAATTGAGATGAGCATAAGCTGACATTCAATTCCAAACTGCCTAAATATATCATAATATCCTGATGTTTCTGTTTGATAATTTACTTCTATGTTTTCCAAAAACACGTAATAGTGGTGGTTACTGGTTAACTTAGTTGCATAGTTGGTCAGTAACGGATCCAGGAGAGTTAAAGTGAGAGTTTTAAACAATTTTTACAAAAAAATTTTCGCACGCAACTAGATTCCGCTGGCTGATTTTGTTTATTTCGCTCTTTAAACATGTATTATTATTTCGTTCTCAAAAAAAAAAAAAAAAAATGACGGGCCGAAAAAAATGTGCCCTGTCCAAAAACTCTTTTTTATATCCGGCACTGTAGTTGGTATATATTTCCGGCAGTGCTTCCTACGCCATTGTGAATTTTCAATAAAAAAAGGTCAAAGCGCATCACTGATGCTAAAGATATATCCAGAAATTACAGCGTGGTTTTTTTTATAATTTTGCTTCTCTTGTCGATTTTGAATTCAGGATTTGATCTGGATTCGAAAATTCCGCAGACCTCTAGTGAGGTGTCCAGCCTCTCGCATATAATCATCCCTAACGGAATTCGAACCCAGGATGCTATAGTGATGCGCAGCTCGAATCGTAATCCTAACGCTTTTACCGACTAACGGGGCACCCAATATATTAGAAATTGGACCGCTTTCAGCGCGACTTCCGTTTTTACTGTGCTTCCCGACAAACCATATCATTAAAAAAATATCTTTTTCACTTAAAACTTTGAGGTGTATCTGCCAAACGTCTCGCACCTCTCCACTGCCAGATCTTTTTTATTCCATTTCTCTACTTCATATCTCGAGATAGGCTAATATCGGTATATCGCACTATTTAAAATATTAGTTTAAAAATATTAGTAATTTTTTTTTTAAATGAATGATCGGAAAGTCGCCCCTGAAAAGGAAAATATGAAAAACTTCAAAACATAATCAAAAATACGTCATGCAATCTTTTTCCGCTTTTACCCCCTTTTCTCTACTTTATATCTTGTGAACTAATATCGGGGGTCTACGTACTACTCAAAATTGAATGTAAATTTTTTTCGGAACTGGTGTCTGCACGAGAGGTCATGGCTAGCCGTATGATCAAGCTGTATTCTCAGCTTTCTTTTCCCGCAGGATAAAAATGAAATCCCATCCTTTAAACAATCTAACGTAAAATCTAATGATGTATCATACTACCATGGCACGATAATCATAATAATAATTTGTCCTCCAATTTGTACTTATTTTTGCCAAAAACATGTTTTGGCTGAAAGATAGACGAGCTTGAAAAATAGTGGCAGCTATCCAAGATGAAGAAACAGCCAAATCGGTACTCATTCCAAATCATAGGGCTTTCGAGGGCCTTATTCAATAGAGAACGGGAATTCATAGAAGCCTTTTGCACATCAACTAGTCCAATATTTTAAAGGTCTGGGGGCCCTCAAGAGTGAGACCACTGGAAGTAGAGGTCCGCGGAGTGGGGGGCTTTCGAATTCTGATAGGAACCAGATCTGAGCCGGAATGAAAATATTCCGCTCTTGGCAGAATCCTGAACAAAAAACCTAACCCTATTTCTAAATGCGTCGAGCTGTTATCAATTTCTTGAATCAAGAAATTAATTTCGAACCTGATTCGATCCGGACCAAGTATTTTGAAGGCCAATCTGAACCGGCAATCACCCAAATTAGGCGAATCCGGTCCCTGAAGAACACTACCGGATAATGAAATTTGTGTGTTCCTGTCGATTAGTGCAGAGTGCAGCGAGAAATTGACAATTGGATTTTATTGGGCACAAAATAAAAAAAAAAACTAAGTGGCGCGTATAGGCCTACCAAGTGTTTCCCCAAGCCATTTGGCAGGAGCAACGCGTTGTTCAACAGCAGAGTTATAAACAATTTACATAATATCCCATTTAAAAAATGAACTAGGGCCAGAACTAGGGTCCTCACTAACCTCAACATACTCTGTACATAATCAGTAATGTTGGTCTAACGTTAGCCTGGCGAAGTTTCAAAATGGCTGAATACGGTATGCTAGCCCCAACCATGCAGCATGGCGCAAGTGCTCTGTGCTGCAAGAATGGACATTGTATCTTGGGTTAGGATGAGTTATTCTGTATTTACGGTAACGATATGAGAAATTTTCAGGATAATCGGATTTAACCTATGATGTACAGTGTATGACACTAAACTTCATAAGACCTCACGATGCCCGATTACGGTAGCTTAGGACTTTGCGTGTTAAGTGTATTATCAGTTATTGTACTGTATTATCTTCATTTGCTTAGGTATATTTTTATTTATTGTAAACTTACTGTTTTCTTCCACCTTCAAATTTTGCATGTTAAGTTTAGTGTTTAAGATGTTATTAGCTGAATCAGTTGAATCATGTTCAAATAAGGCATTAACATCCATAAATTATCAACTGGTCTCTTGTGCATGGTTAAACTAAATAAATGTATTTTGAATGCACTATATTCAGTATTTGTATTTTGCATCTGGGGTGCCCTGGCTAGCTCAATCAGTAAAAGCGTTGACAATACAATATGCTTCGAGCTACGCATCTCTGATTGTCATGACACAAGTTCGAATCCTGTCAGGGGTTATGAATATTTGCGAGAGGTCTGCTGAATGTCTCACCGATGCACGGTCGTTCACGGCTTCCTCCACCCACAAGGAGCAAGTGAAAAATATGATAAGCCAAATACCTTGACCCCGATTCGGAACTGGTATCTGCACAAGAGGTCGTGGTTCACCATATGATTAAGCTGAATTCTCGACTTACCTCTCCCACAGAATAAAAATGGAATCCTATATCCTAACTTGTTATTTGAATGATGGATTATCAATGCTGAATGGGTTATCTTTCTCATTTATTGTAGCAAACAAAACAAATTATGAATTCACTAAATGAATAAAAGATAATGGGCTGGATGTGCGTGTTTGAACATTCTTAAGCAAAATGGAAAATACTATACCTAACACGCTAGCAATATTTCACTGTGATCCAGCCCCATTCACTGACTTTGATGATTCGGACTTGTTGGAACAAAATAATGGAACTGTGCCTGGATCATCCCTCAGCTCTTCATCATCTCAAGTTAAAAGTCAATATGTACCTATTATAAGACAATCTGTACTGATAAGTTCACTCCTTGAGCAATTATGCTCATTGTATGAAACTGATAAAGTGAAATCACAGAAGCTTTATCTTATTTTGTGTGATCAACTTGCAAAATTGGGAATTATCTCTCCAGTTGCCTATTTGGAAGAATTCACTTCGGTTCATACACAGTATAAACAGACACTGTATAATATTATACAATCATCTATAATGAAGCTAGATTCAAAACCTGCATTTCCAGAGAAATGTGATATTTCAAAAGTATTTGATCCTGGGGGATCATTGAACTGTGAACCTATTGTTTTAGATCAAAATAAGGTGTTCAATTTTGATACCTCTCGTTATGGACAGGAATTTATTGAAAATGGTAGGATTGGTGCTGGTGGTTATGGTAGAGTATATCGTGCACACAGCAAGATCGATGGACAAGAATATGCAATAAAGAAAATTATTTTACGTAATTCATTGGTTGGCGAAGGAAATCAAACATTGCTGAGAGAAGTTCGTATTCTTGCTGGTTTGCGGCATAAAAATATTGTTCGCTATCACGGTGCTTGGATTGAACATGTTTATGATGAAAATAATAAGAGTCCGACACATGTTGAAACCGATGATGATATATTTGGTGACGTTAGTGGTATTGTGCCAATATATAATAATGGATCTTCCAATGAGAATTCTTTTTCGTTCGGAGACCAAGCATCAAAACCTTTTCGAAATTACTCAAAGAATGGTCTGAAAATTAATGGGAAGAGGAATTCGCGAGTACATTTGTCTAAGTTTTGGGGTGGCAGCAGTGCATCTGAAACAAGTGTAAGTGACGCGAAAGAAAGAAAAATACATTTCTCTATCTCTCCACCGGAGTCTGAAGAAGATCTTGTTTTTCAGGATTCAGATAAAAAGAGTATGCTTCCATTGACAAGAGAAAGAAATCATGAGGGTGAAGCATCTAGAGGTACACCTGAATCACCCCCTAAAGAAGTCATTCTGACTCATGGTGTAAGAAGAGACATGAATATGCACAGAGTGCAGAGTTTTATTATTACAAAAGAGTCGGTTGGTCATGGCGATTATATAAAACCATTGCGTACTCAGTCCTTAGGTGCCTTCCAGGATTGCTCATCTACACATTCAAAGGAATTGGATATGGTTGCAATAGGTAAAAAGTCCAAAAGTTTTACTCACTCAAAATTGACTAAGGGTAAACTGGTGCTATATATTCAAATGGAACTTTGTCAAACATCATTGAAACGTTGGCTTTCTCTGCGGAACAAGAACATTTCTCATAGAAAAGAATGTTTCAATGAAGGAACTTCATTGCATATAATGAAACAAATAGTATCTGCATTGAATTTCATCCATTCGAAAGACTTGATACACCGAGATGTCAAACCTCATAATATATTCTTAAATTTGACTGAATTTTCTAAGCCACATGTTTTACTCGGGGATTTCGGTCTTGCAAAAAATGAGTTTGCCAATACCTTTAATCCAACTGACTCTGAATCTAATAATCCAAATGTTTTCCGTAGTAGTTTACGTCGAACTGACAGTCACACATCAGGTGTTGGTACCACATCTTACGCAGCCCCTGAGCAGCTAACAGCTGATATATATGATGCTAAAGTTGATATGTATAGTTTTGCTATTGTCACCTATGAACTATGGACAGCATTTGAAACTGCTATGGAAAGAGCTAGCCACTTGAAACAATTACGCAATCAGGTGGTGCCAAGTGAATTTATTTTAAAGTATCCTCAGTTAGGAAAATTACTGACATCGTTATTGAATCATGACCCTAAACTGAGACCAAGCTCTCAGGAAATACTTGAAGGAGATTTTTTTGAAAAATCGAAAGATAAAATTATGGAAATGCAATCTGAACGAATACAAATTCTCGAAAATGAAAACAGAGAATTAAGAATATTGACCAAAAAACTCCAGAGGCTTTTGAACAACAGGCGACCACCACCATAGAACGAACCTCCAAAATTTCCAGATACGAACTACCCCATCTCTGGTTAGCAGATTCTAGCTTTTGTTCTCATGTCTGTAATTTCTGTTATCTTTTTCTTTCACTGGTCTGATTTTTCTGAACTTTTAATTTTTTTTTCGATAAATACTGTTATTTCATTTTGCCATAAATTTTCCTCTTGTTTGTGCAGCACAGCAACAAATTTTGTAAGCCCATCAGTTTTTTTTCTTAACTTCGTCATTATCGGTTATTTGCAAGTGCACTGATTATGAAATTATGACTGGTCTATTTTATAATGTCCTGATGTTAAACAACCATTTGGGTTTTAATATGACAATCTATATTAACGCTGTGAATTTACCATCATCTTTTGGTGAACTCAGAACTGTTGAATAATGCCTGCTTTGGTCACATGTTACATGATTAATTTGATGACTCATTAAAAAAATTTTTCAGTTTGCTAATTGCATGGAACAATGTCGGAGGAACAGTGTCCAAATGGGTATAAGGATATTACTTCATTTCCGTCCTGTGGGAGACAAAAACTGAGACTACGTCTTAAGCATATGGCGAACCATGAACTGTCTTGCAGACACCAGATCCATATCAGAGTTGTGACAATTTGGCTCAACTTCTTTTTCATCTTTTCCCCCAGTGTACGGACATGGTCAGTCGAGGAAGTCGTATGCATTGCTTAGGTCAGCCATCGCGTGTTGGCGAGGCATTCACCTCTCGCATATAATCATCCCTCACCAGATTCGAACTTAGGTCAGGGTGTTCGTACACGTGTAGCTCGAAGCGTATTCCTAACGGTTCACCAATTTTGCTATCGTTGCATCCCGTTATATCTGTCATATCTATCCTTCTTCAGATAGACAAAAATTTTTAAAGCTATGACCCACTTCTTTTTTAGGAGTATTACCAAGTGAAACACTCTCGTGCGGCAAATTTTCTTCTTTTGCCAGCCATTTTAATCGATGTATTCGAGTATCTGTTATACCTCCAGTCTGCGGACAATCATAAAAACTATTGTTAATTATTTACACTGGCATAATTTAGAAACTCGACACAAATTTGAAGTTTTATTTTGTTATTAATAAGCCATAAATATTGCTTTCGTAAAATTAAATAATATAATACAAAATTAATTATTTGATTTTCTTGGTGTAAAAGACTCAGTACCTCTTATTAATAAATTTATAATACTATTATATAAAATTTAATTTGATTTTTTATTCTTATGCAAGTGATGTATATTAGTAAAGTTCCTATTTAGATTCTTATGTATTATTATGTGATGAATGAAGTGTGTCACAGTTAAAGCCAATTTATTGAAGGGTGATGTGTTTTCCTGTTTTACTTTAAAAAGATAAGTCTGTCTATTCAAAGGTCAGAAAGTTATTTCGATATGTTACTTTTTCTTCATTCAATTCCTCATGAAGTGTTTTTTACTGATTTATATTTTTATGGTTAATAATTCTGTTCGGTGTGGTAATGGCAGCCTTAATGATCCATGTATCACTGAAATTTATCCTAAAAAATGAATTTTAAAACCTGGGTGGGAAATGTAAATACCATAACAATGTTGAGCATCCCCTGTAAAAACTATGGATAAACAAACTACCCGTTGCTAAAACATGAGCAATATCTCTTACCCGAGGTGTTAAGCTGCTTGTATAGAGTAAAGATCTGGGAACTTTTAAATATAGATTTCCAGATTTCACGAACATTCAGGTGGCCCTCAAAATAATCTTCAGTCTGAACCAGGGTGACAAAATCTTGTTTTTCGCCGGGCTTCTGAACAGTTCAAATCATTTTCATCAGGTGGCAAAAGGCTTCAAAATCACCATGTTTCTTGTTGTCTGATGAGCAGAGTAGCTGACATTATGCCAGCCTGGTCCAAACACTTGCCAGAGATTGATTTCAAATGCTCATTGATGATCAAATGTCTCTATCTATTTAAATTGCGAGTTTGAATTAGTTTTGTATTTCGATGTTTCTAAGTAAATATATTTTGCTGTAAAACCATAGTATATGTTTCAAATTATGTGTCATAAAATTCAGCTAAAATCAGGACTTTGGTGCAGATAAAACTGTACATTGTATTTGTAATTCTAGTTCCTTTAACATCCCCAATTGGCGTAGTAGCTCAGTCTATCCAGCTCATATTCAATGAAATTAAAGGGTTTTAACAATATAATATATATAAATTTTTGTGTTTCTACACTAGATAGAAGAATGTCGACAGTACAACAATTTGTACAAGGTTTGAAAAGTAGAAATGAGGAAACAAGACTCAACACTGCTCTATCACTTCAGCATTACATCAACACTGGTGGGTGGATTTTATTGTGTGAAGTAAAAATATAATAGTAGTTGCTCACCATGCTCTGGTCTGACCAAGATTGTGATATAAACAAAATATCCCAATTTTTATTAATACTACCAACGTAAATTGACTCGTTTTCTACTATTAACATGTATTTGACAGAACCGTAGCTATATTTTCATTAAATTATGAGTTTTGACTTCTTGATAAATTACTGGATAGACATTATTTTGATCGCACCACTATAATTAATCAGGATGCATCATGTTTATGTCCACGACTTGTGCAATACAGTTGGATATGAGTGTTATTGGGGGGCACCCTCCAAATAACTTCATATCCCAGTCTTTGGCTCTTGGGCGCTGCAGCATATTTTTGAAAAAATTAATTAATATGTTAGATTCCTACTAATTTAATTATTATGTGTAGGTATTTCATTTTTTCATTTCAATATGTTGTTCCATTGTTTATGTAGATATTTATATGAAATTTCGGGTATTAAGATTCCACTTATTTTCGTTATCTATAGTATAAACTATTGAGATAGCAAACAAATTGATCTTCAAATTTTTTAGTTTTTGCAATACGATCTACTTGGGTATTTTTAATCTATTGATTGATTTTTGCAGAAGTTCGAGAGCTTGCTACTGAACAGGCTGGAAAATTTATGGATGAACTGAATCATCAAATCTTTGAAATGATGTCAAGTTCTGACAATAATGAAAAGAAGGGAGGAATTCTAGCAATAGGTAATTACACTTTTCATTCATTTCTTGAATGTATGTTGATCTGTTTTGTTGTGTTCCAAGTTCATACCGATTGTTCTACTTTAAACCATTAGGATAGATAGGATCAGATTTGAGTTGTATCCCCAGTTAAAATATCTTATTTCAAATTTCTCCTGATAATTACTTATTAGTTTTTGATGGATTGCATGGACCAGCTGCATTCATACCTATAACCAGGGTTAGTGAGGAGAAAGAAATTTTTGAATAATGGTCGAATACTGTTGAAAATGTTGGTATTTCGCAGAGCACTGCGACGTCGAGATCTCGCCCTGTTTGAATCCTTTGTGGGATGATTTTAGGCACGATGATTGCTGTGCGCTTCATGTGACCTTTGGTCACAGCCCTGCTTTCTTGAAAAGGAACTGATATCTACTCGAGAAGTTGAAGTATTGTAGTAGCCCTAATCATTATATTATTTTACTTTTTAGTGAGTCAGATTGGGGTAGAAGAAGGAAGTCATTTTCCACTTTACAGAGCTGCTAATTATCTCAGAAATTTGTTTCCATCGAGCGATGTTGGTAAGAAGTGATAATCTACTTGTGTAATATGTTTTGTCAGATCGGTTTGTTAGTAATTTACCACATATTGTATGAATTCCTAATTAATTTGTAGATATCTTTTTTAGTTGTTATGGAAATGGCTGCCCAAGCATTAGGTCGTCTAGCTGCTGCTGGTGGAAATTACAGAACTGAATACATCGAATTTCAAGTTCGGAGGGCTATTGAATGGATTGGTGCTCCTAGGAATGAGGGGAGAAGGCACAGTGCAGTGAGTAGATATTTTCTGCCGGCTCCTATTTGAATTTTAACAGAGAGTCATGATTTCTAGATAATATTATTCTTTTATTTTGGATGTGGAAAACTAATTATATGCCATCAGATTAACAGGAAAGCTATTAAATATAAGTGTTGAGGGCTCAGTCTTTTGGATTGCCGAAGTCTATTTTATCGTTCTTTGGGAAACATATAGCTAACTCTCAGAAGTTTGCTTGAACTTTGGTTTGCAGACTGTATATAATTGCTCAGTGACCTAAGTGTCCACCCCCGTTTTTAGTCATAAAATCACAACAAAATGGACAAAAGAATATTTATTATTTTACTGTCAAGACATAATTCTTGTTCTTTTTGTTATGTTTTATCGTTATGATATTCATCCATAAGTCCTTTTATACTTGCATCAAGATCTGAATATTCAGTTTTTATCCTATTCACCTGTACATTGGCTGCCCATGATGAGCCAATTGAACGAATAAATATTGCAGCGTCTGTACAGATTTGCATCTCTACAAGTGACAACACGTCTTGTGTGTCATCTTCAAGCAGTGCGCACATGCTTTCTGGTGCATTCCGTTCACCATGATAATAGTTTTTTTTCCAGACTGTGATTATATCTTCTCCGAATACACTGGAATCTCTTCCTTGTATTCGTAAATTTTCAAGTTCGAACTGTATTCTTTTGCTTGTCCTTGTTTTGAAAGAGGAGAGGAAATATATATTCCACTTAATTTGAGCGACTTCTTTGTCTTTGAGATTTTCTCGAGCATTTTATTGATGATATTTCGAAGTGTGTTCATATCAACATCATCTTCTGAGTTCACATTGTTGTCTGAGAACAAGTAAAACTTTCTAGTTATAATAAAAGTTTTGGTTTAAGTTCTTGACAGCGCTTGATGAATAGAATTAACATTCGGATAATTACATCTGGATAATTTGAATATTTGTATTTTTTTCTATTAGCTTGACTCTAGAAAAATTTAGTGCCAATTTTTGACAGAAATTTTTTATATGAACTTTAAAAAAATTTACCTCTCAAATTTTCTATCAACTCCTGGTATCAAATCTATGCTAAAAACATTAAAATTCAAAAAATAAATAAATTGATATTCAAAATGTTGAAATTTTTTTAGGCATGCCTAATGAATTAAAATATTTTATATTTTGTTCTAATAAGATTGAAATTTGAGATTGTTTTATCTAGAATTATTTTATAAATATTGTGTCTGATACAATGATTTTATATGCTAATCTTTTTATTTTGGCGATTGTTTTTCATTATATTATTATCCAGAAAGATTTAGTTTTTATCCATCCATCCATAGGAGAAATAAACAACCTTTTGCTAAGTGATAAACATTCATGTCAAATATTCATTTCAAGTTGCAAATATTAAACTACCAACAAACTACGTTTTTATGATGAACTTACCTGTAGAGTGTTTGTGATAATTCAAGCACATATAATTATATATGTTGTCACCTATCTCTTGAGCGTTCATTACATTTTCAATGATCTCTTTTGCAAGATTATGCACAAATAATGGAGGCTGTGTGTAGTACCAGATTGCTGAATATAAAACTTCATCCTAAACATAAGAATTTTGAGTTATAATATAATTAGTTTGATTATTTCTGAGAGAAAATAATGGTTGTTCTTTCATAATTTGAATATAGAAATGAACCTTTATTCAAGTGCTAAACTATTAGTTATAACCAACCTATTAGTTATTTTTATTATCACCATTGCTTTAAAATAGGATATGTTCAAATATTTCAAAAAAAAAAACAGGGTTCTAAATTGTTGGTGGAATTTGCCAAATTCCATTAAATGAATTTGAGGAGTAAAACAATAGAAATATCAAGATCAAAAGAAGTAATATTTCGGCGAATTTGCCTATTTCACATATATACTAAAGTGAAACAAAGATATTCGCTATTAAATACAGTAATAACTATCATTAGTAGAATTTTAGAGGGAAAATAACTTAAACTAAAACAGGAGCAAAAATTAATAAAAATACTTAATAACATACCTTCATTTTAAAAATGTTAATTTTGTGACCTGGAAGCTTCATTGATTTTCTCAAAAATAGTTGAACATCAAATAACGATAGTGGAAAGGGATGAACCGCACACTTGAATTTGTCTGTTTCTCTGAAAAAAGTTAAAAATTCTCTGTTTGATGAAACGATATGTATTGTTGTCCTCATCTAAGCAACCAAATTATGATACATGCCAAATTTTACGTTGTAAAATTTGAAATAAATCTTAATTTTGTTTCAAAATGAGTTAAATACCCACAAAAACCGATACTCGTAATTTAGATAGGTTGAAATTTTAAAATTACATTTTGCAAACTCATCACACTAAATAAATATGAAGACTGTTTTAAATCTAAATTCTATTAACATCACTGAATGTATCCTATGTTACGTTTTCTTAACATTGAGTTTCGACTACAGTAAACGCCAATATAAATATATATATATATATATTCGTACTTCGGATAGGTGCCTTCTATATCTCTTGGTATTATACTGATTCTGTCTCCCTTTTTCAAACCTTTTGGAAATGTTGGAATCTTGAATTTAATTCTGAAAATATGAAGTATATATAAAATGAAATTGAAAGAAGCTTTGAATCTTTAAACCAATTTTACAGTGCTTTGGAGCTGCAAATACAGCAAAATTTAAAGGAGTATTATTTGAAATAGGTAAATAGACTTCGAAGGTTGAAGTGCATCAATGAAATGAATTATTTTCAAACTCCTATTAAAAGTATAATAAACATATTTGTCTGATCTCTTTCATACCTGGAATCAGGTACCGCTGATGTGTTCTGTGTGTTTAGCATTTCCATCTGAACTTCGGTTTGTGCTTTCAATAAAGTTGCAACACCAGGTGATACACTGATGTGACCTAATAGTGAAAGAACGAAAGAATAAGTTTTATTAAAGCTGGGACAATTTAACTAAGTACTGTAAACAAATAATCATTTAAATCAAATACGTCAATTTGTTTCATCAAAATTTTTTTTTTTCGATATGGGCTGGTCATAGTGCACATACACATAGACATCAACTTGCCTTTGTTTATACTTAATAACAAAGTAGAAAGTATGAAATTGCATTTCTATTCCAGACTGGTAGAATGCCATCTTCTCTGCTACTCAGACACCTGAAGAAAATGGTTGTAATCTAAAATGAAATGACCAAACGGACAATGTCCATATATATATATATATATATGTGGCTAGAAGAATAAAATGTCTCTTTTCGAGTGGTAGTAACTGAACACTAGAAGAGGCTTCCAAATTATCTATAGCACTATGATATGCTCATCCGAAAAAAAGGATATGAACATTTCAGACACCTGAAGAAAATCGAGATTCTGTGTCCCAAACCCATTCCTTTCCAAATTCCTATTTTTGACAAATTGACAAGTGAAGCATGAAATTTAGATGGTCATTATTTGATTGTAATCTTCGAAGCGATATAAATTTTTATAGTATCGGCCGAGTCCTCTTGTGATCGTAATCTGATGCTTCTGCATTGTATTCCTGACAAGATCGCTTAATGTCAATCATAATTTCCTACGCTCTTCCCGACAAGTTCAATTTGATTTAGAAACTGTACAGTTTGAGCTGTTGGTAAAGAATGCTAACTCATACCCATGACTGATACCATTCGGTCTCACTATAAAAAAATTAGATTGATAAGAAATCTTCTGTTTTGGTAATAGCTGGTGCTTGCTCATTCAATTTAATTGGCTACAGTGCCTATATCTTTGAATCTATTTATATAATTTTGTATTTTGTAGAAATATGCCTAATACAGATTTCATTCGTCTGCTGGATTCTTGGGACATATCAATTTTATATATAAAAATAAAGTATATTACTCAACATTTAATAACAAATCTTTCAATATTTCAATATGTATCGGGTTGAAATTCTACAATTATTAAATCATACAAGAAAACAGTTTTTTTTCAATGTATGTATATATAGCTGAATTTTAAAATGATTACTGTTATTTAATAACATTCATTTGAATTAAATTATTTGGATGTTTTTAAAGCATTTACCTGTCATAAGTGCTACATCAAACTTTCCATCACATCTTCGTTGCAGCTCGTCCACAGATATAACAGAAATAAATCTGCGTAGAATTTCCACATCTAGCTTTAATGCAGCTGGCAGATGTGGGTTGTATTGCGAAACTCCTCCATAATTGTGATTGTGGAAATAGGGAACAGCGAGAGTTCTGAAATGTTAAATCATGTTTATATAGAACCATAATAGATACAGCAGAAGTGATATTCATGCCTAATATGCAAATAATTGATTTGCCAATAATTCATACTTGAAGATGATGTGCAAGTCTGTCAAGTGCAGATGATTTTCTGTTGTTTACAGTAGATGAATGATTTTCAACCTAACCTATTGATACATTTATAATTTCTCACCTGTTTAGTCTTATAGCTAGGAGTATAGCTTGACGTAATCCAATCATTTGATCTATTGGCTCATTCTTCAATATCGGATAAATGAATTTATCTGGATTGAGTTGGAACCTCGGCACAACTTTGTATCCCCAGTCCACTGATGGTTGCATTCCTAATTCACATGGTAGTGGACTGTAGTCTTTTCCTGGTATGTGCCCTGGTCTCACAGCTTTTCCTTCTAAGGCATATTCCGGACTTCTCCGTTTTCCTGGTATTTGAACATTTGTTAATTGTCCCTGTTTTTGAAGATACTCCAAGTTTTGGATGATTGTATTAAGTTTTTCTGAGTATTCGTCTTTTTTCTCCACATTGTTTAGTTGGAGTTGTTGTGAAGTGATGTTTTTTTGTTTAAGCCAGTTAGCACCATGTCTGGCATATCCTGAGAATACATCTTTGTATACTTCAAAAAGAAGAATAGCGACTAATATCAGGGACAGTTTTGCCAACCATCTTTGCCATTGTACTAGATTTCCAGAGTGCATTTTCTCTATTAAACCTCTGTCACATGATTGAGTCTTAAAAAAAATATATGCCTTTTATTGCTCAAAGAATTTTATTAAATAGATACGAATATATATATATTTGTCAAGTTACTGATATCTGAAGTGTTTTACTTCTGCCGATCTGATATTTTGTTGATTGCTGCTTCAAAATTAACACTAGTAATTAATATTAACTCAAATAATACTGCACAACAAACAAATTGCCCTGGGGTGTTTTGATTGTTCATTGAAATGTGACGTAATAATATTTTAATACTTTGGATCATTAAGTGTGCATTACCATGTATCCATTATCTGATACTTATTCATGGGCCTTCCAAATTTAAATCCTAGAATTTTTATAAAAGCATACGATGAAGAAAGTTTGGGTTGTATTTATTCTAGTTTAATATTTATGATTCCTTGAATATAGAAAAATAAGATAATGTTTTGAGACAAATAAATGAATAAAGAGATGAATACATTTGCTGATATTTCATCATATTTTGCCCATTTTGCTTTAAAAATCACCAAAAAATTACTTTTATCATAATCAGAATGCCTGACTATTGTGATAACGACATCTCTCGTGTAATTACCCTAGTGTCATATATATATATATATATATATAGTACCCTAGGGTAGTAAAGAACTAATTCCAGAAGTTTAATTTTTGGGATTACAATAAAACTCATTGGGGTTGGTATATGATGTTATGGTATAGGTATCTATGAAACCTGTCTGTGGCATTAAAGTTTCGAGTCACCCAGGACAATATTTGGAATTTTTACAATCTTTTTCATCCCGCCAAAGAGAATGAAAAATAATGAAAATTTAAAACTTAATACAATAAAATCGTGCATAACTAAATTTATTTTATTCAGTATTCTAAATTTTTCGATTCAAATGAGAATCCCAATGAAAAGCAAAATATAGCCAAATTGATTCAGTAAACATTCGAGATATGAGAGATTTGGTCATGGTCGACTGCTGAATGCTGACATGTAATTGTCAGCTTTAAAGTGCCTTAATATCCATTGCAAATCAATATCTGAGGGCCCTTTCATTTTCATATTTCCTATTTTTAATTTGAATACTATGGAAAAATCATGAGTAAATTCTAGATGGTTTTTTACCCCAAATGGGTAAAAATTCCTATTGGGATGAAAAAAACTCCAAACTCAAAAGCTAATATTATCCAAATGGTTCTGCCTTTATGCTATAACTTATCATACCACTACCCCACATCAAATTTATCTCTTTGTGGGAGGCCTGGGATATATATTCCTGATTGAAAGGAAAAAGTATTTCGCAAAGGTTTTGTCATCAATTTTTCGCTGCTTGCAAATGTTATACTACAAACTTTTCTTGTAAGGATTAAATTGAATAGTATTTGTCAAAATGATGTTTAGTTTTCGTTTTTAAGCTTGTGCATTTTTATGGGAGCGTCGGGATAGTATTTTTTATCCCGTTTCGTACATATATATGTCTATTATTATGTGTTTTGATATTTTCAATTTGAACAGAAATATTGTCATATCAATAAGGTTGAGAACTTCAATACTCATTCGAATACAACACTGAAATACTCAGAATCATCTTAGTTAAGAAAACCATGCATGCGTCCATTAATGATTTGTACTTGACTAGACAAATCTGTAAAATTCTTTTGCTACCAATTGAATGACTTTTCTCTGCTCCATTTCTTTAATATGACCTGTACTAATACTAATACCCCATGTCAATGGTTTGATGATCTAAACTTCCAATGGCTACAATGGTAACACAGTAAGCGAATTGGTTTATTCATTACAGTTTAGCCTGGGGCAATACAAGGCCTTCAAACCACAGTCATTATAAGAATATAAGATATAACTCTTCAAATTATGATATCCTATGTTTGTGGCAATGTCATGAGATTATGTCCAAGTTTTCCTTTTGACTTACCATAGTGACATAATAATTATAGTTCTGATTACTTTTAATTGGATTTAATAAAGATTGTCATGGTACAGGAACGTCATAGGTTAGAGATCACAATTTTATAGTACACTATTGATTCATATAATTTAACTAACTTTGACTTTCTTAATCCCTGGCTTTATTTTATATTTCATTTCTACTAGCTTTCCATCTATCTTATATTCATCATGAATTTATTGCATAACAAACAAATTTTGTTCGTGTATTTGAATTATTTTTAAAACGACTGAGAAGAACATATATTTATTTGCTATTCATATGTTTGATTATTCTTTAGGTCCTCATACTGCGAGAACTTGCAATCAATGCTCCGACAATTTTCTATCTTCAAATTCAACCATTTTTTGATGATATTTTCAACGTGGCTCGCGACCCCAAGGTATAGTGCCTTAATTTGCTGTTAATTGAAGCTGTTCAGGCAATATGTTATTTTTTCCAAGTGTCTGAAGCTTCAATGCTATTTTATTGGATGAAATGATGGGTTTTAAAACCTTTTGCACCTTTTCATTGAATATTATCACTATCCAAAACTGAAAATAAGGCATTTTATGCTTGCTATAAGTCATATATTTTGCAATACTGTTTTCTTTTCGAAACCTTTTCAACTTTGAATGACAGAAAGCCATTTTCACTGGAGTCTGTGTAACCAACATTTTGTCCGGGTTGCCGGTTAGCTCAATCAGTGAAGCGTTGGGAATACGCCTCCAGATATGCAGCACTGACATCCTGGGTTCAAACCCTACGACGGATGGTTATATGACAGAGGTCTGCTGGATGCCTCACCGGTGCATGATGGTTCATGTGAGCACAGCTTTCGGTTTCATCCGCTATTCATGTCCATATACATGAAAATGAGTAAAATGTTAAGGCAAAACTTCCACCCCCACCCCTCGTGTTTTGCCATTCAATTTTATTTTTTTTCAGCCATCAATACGAGAAGGTGCTGTTGCAGCATTACGAGCTGCATTACAGTTAACTGTTCATCGGGAGACTAAAGATGCCCAACAGAAACCTTATTGGTACAAAGTACGGACAAAATTTTTGTGTATTTGTTCATGTTCTTTGGTATACTCTCAAGACTTTTAGCTATAATTTTCTTCTGAGATATATAATATATCCCTCGAAGTATATGATGGTGCAGCATAGTATACAATATGATAGAAAAGGGTTATGCAGTTTAAATCAATTTTGTCAAGGAGGAGTCACTGATGGCCACACCTTGGTCATGTGATATGAAACATAGATTTTGTCTAATCCAATAACTTTTTTGTGTTTGAGAGTAGGAAGAGTTGATTCAAACGAAATTGAAAATTGGATATATACAAGTTTCGAAATATGTAATTGAAAAATTTTCCGTTCTTGGCATCGTAGTTCAATACAAGCAATAGTCAATCGTGTTTTCTTTGTTCTCTATAAATCTCATATATCCATAAATATTCTCAAGTAATGGGGAAAAAGTTATCTATGCTTGGAATGCTAGACGTAGGTTGAGTTGGAGTAATATACTTGTTAATAAAATTTAAGATGGGAGTTAGAAAAATTTCAGCTTGATATTTTTTTTTATCAGGATGTGATTTGGTGAATTATTTATATTTTAGCAAACATTTGATGAAGCTATGAATGGATTCGAGGAACCTTCATTCAGAGATAAAAGCAATAATTCTAGCAAAGATGACAGAGTCCATGCATCGTTACTTATCCTGAATGAACTATTGCGTATTGGAACTCGAACAAGTACAATTTCACTTTATTATTGTATTGATTACTATTGAAAATCATAGGAATTTGAAGAGGAAGGTAAGCAGCAATTGGGAAAAAAGGTTGTCTAATTCTGATTCTGACAAGCAAGAATTTGGTGGAACTATTTTTCACTGTTACAAATTTACATTCAAAAACCCTAAAATGCTCCTTCTCCAAAATGAAAGTTTAATATTTCCTAGTTTCTGTTCTAGTTTTCTAGTTGTGGAAAATTAATCACTGTCTGGCATTTGGACAATGAAATATATGGTATTTCCTCTATTCTAGGTCAAATGATGCTTGAAGAAGCAATGAACAGAGTTACTATCACTCAACATCAACCCAAGAAATCTGGAAAGGTATTTGTTATTGTGATTTATTGCAAAAGTTAAAAATGTCCCAAATTGGATTAAATCGCTGGAATAAAAATGTGTGTTTATAATGTTTATTGGTGATATAGAGCTGTGCCGTTGATTACAGACTATATTTGAAATTACAAAAATTTTTTTCCTACAATCGAACATATTTTTAATTATTTCATGTTTTCATCAAATCGACATGTTTAAATTATTATTCAATTTACTACACTACGAGCTGAATACAATGAAGGATCTTATACTTGCTCACCTTTGCTCTCTACTCATACTCAACAAAGCACTCATGTGTTTTAGTCGATTCTACGAGCAGCAGCTTCCGGAAGATTTTCATCAAGTTCAAGTTCAACATCATCTTCATCTCTTTTACTGTCAACTTATAAGCCAACGTCAGGTAGCTTGCGTCTTTGCCTAAACTGAATAAATTGTTTTCAGATGCTTTTAAATTTGAAATCTATAAGAACTGACATGCTTGTATTGGGAGGAAAGGTTTTGTGTGGTGACTATTGTTTGCAATTGTCGGATTATATATTCCAATTGTATTAAATCCTGAAATATTCGAACAGAACTCATCTACTTTGTTAACGACGTAAGAAAAATCCTAAAATCTATTGTTAAGTATGAGTCACTGATGAATCGTGCCGATAAGGCTCGAACCATCAGTGGCTCATACTTGACATTGAATATGTCAGTTGAAAAGAATCACACACACACCCAATTTATTGAGTCACTGATGAATCGTGTCGATAAGGCTCGAACCATAGTGGCTTTTATTATATGTGGCAATTTTTTTTTTCGTTGAAGCTAATTTTTTTTTTTAAAGCTAGAAGAAAAAATAATTTATTTTGGAAAGGAACACAGAGTGTAGCAAGACTGGCAGATGCGGCTGGAAGTTATTGTGCAGTTCGTTCACAAAGTAATCTTCTAACATCTAATGCAAGTAAGACTGGAATATCAGATTCTCCTATTGTTATGGAAAGTCTTCATTGTAAACAGCAAGTTCAGGATCATTACATGAAGGTGACATTTCATTCTGTTTCATTAGTTTCTTTTCTGTTTCCAAGTGATGAGCCCTATGTTTGCCCACTTATTTATTGGATTAGTATTTTATAGTGGTATTCTGAAGTCTTTTTTTCAGAGAATTATTACTGTGAGACACTTGAAAATCTTTCAAATCTTCTTTATAGAGTAATATATCTTGAAATATTGTCTGAGAGAGAGACTATGATGACTTCATATTTAACAGGTACAAAAATCGTTATCTTTGACTGGGGGCTGGAGAATTTCCAGAAAAAAACCCACTGGTTTAGTTATTTTTGTTGTGTTTTCACCACCTCAATCTAAGATGTCCTGTAATGTTTTTCAATCAATATGGCATTATTTTTACTCAGTTTTTTTACACTTTTTCAGATTTGCAGCGAAGTATTATCGTGCAGAACTTCTCGCAGTCAACTCGTTCAACAGTCTTTATTATCACTCCTGCCTCGTCTTGCTGCCTCCAATCCAGAAAGTTTTTCTGAACATTTTCTAGATGACACGATGGCTTTTGTGCTATCTTGTTTGAAGAAAGATCGTGATAGGTCATCTGGATTTTACGCAATCGGTTTGCTTGCACTATCAGTACGAAAAAATATCAATGAGTATATTCCCAAGATCTTGGAACATGTGAAATCTTGCCTGCCAAACAAGGATATGCCTGCAAAGTATGTTTTCTTTGCAAATTTTGTATGATATACTCTGTTAATATTGCCAAATTATTATATTTATAACCTTTTTTGAAGATATGAAAAAGTGGCTTTCGCCATGTAAGGGGTACTACTTTTAGACGGACCGATGAAGGTTTCATAAAACATATTGATATTTCATGTACACATTAATTTTCAATAGTTCGACACTCATTAAATTTTCTTGTTCATTTTAAAATCTAGTCAGGTTTGGAAAGATTCTGTCTAAGATTATATGATATTCAAGCCAGATCTGTTCATCTAAAAGTGGTAAACCTTATTTTGCAGTAGATTTTTAGCTGCTGGTATGATTGTTGATTAATAATGCAAATGAAAATTGGAAAATTCTGTATTAATTCTTTTGTTCCAACTGTATTTCACCACCAGTGTGTAGAAATATTATAAAGTATTCTAGGTATTTAGTTTTGATCAGTCTTAGTGTTTCATGGATTATCTCGTTCCCTGCCTTTATACAGAATATCTATAATTATTTCCCAGAAAACAACGCAATTTTGTTCTCGAACCAGCGGTATTTAGTTGTGTATCGATGCTTGCAGAAGCTGATCCTGATTCTATTTCATCTCATATAGAACAACAATTACTTCAACCGATGCTTGCTGTTGGTCTCAAGTAAGTTTTCTCATGTTTTACATTTTAGTCTCGAACAAAGCTTCATTGTGTTATGTGAATAAGTGGGCATTGATTTGATGATTTGGGCCCCGAACTTTCCGGCTATTGATAGTAATTTGGCATTGTCAAGCATGAACCTCAGATGGGCTGTGGTAAGCGACATGATCCATTTGTGGTTGACACTTTGAGAAAATCTTTTTTTTATAGTACAGAACTAGGTATCATAGGTAAACATAAGTAAAAAGCTAAAATGCCCAGAATTTGTTACTGAAGATGATAGTTTTATTTATTTCTGTGTATTAAAAAACTATTGAAAAATAGGAAATCAAAAACTTTTATCAAGGACTCATAAAGGGTCATTTTAGACACACATCATGCGTCAAAGGCAAGGGCCTCATAGAATGTGATACCCGTAACTGAAACATTAACAAACAATAATAAACAATAACATTCCAAAATTTTCAGTCTGCACTCATGGTAGCACTGCATGATTTGAGTACAAAGATTCCAGCATTGAAGAAACTGAAACATTAACATACGATAATAAACAATAACATTCCAAAATTTTCAGTTCTGCACTCATGGTAGCACTGCATGATCTAAGTACAAAGATTCCAGCATTGAAGAAGAGCGTTCGAGAAGGAGTCATCAATATCTTGTCATTAGTTTTATTAAATCAACCTGGAAAATCATCAAATGGGAAAGAAATGAACTCATCTTTGATAGGTTGGTACCACGGTGAAAGAATCTTGTCCTTTCGAAAGTCTCCATAATCATTAGCACTGCTATTTCATAGCAGTGAAGATGATTTTGAAGCCTTTTGAACAAAATTATTGTTGTCAGAAGCAAGGCAGACTTTGTAATTTTTAAGCAACTGAATCATGGCGATATGACCAGCAGTGTAGTTGATATTCTTCTTTTTACCAATCTTTTTGCTATCCAACATACTGTACTAAAATATTCTGAAGTTGCGTAAGTGTTGACAATAGTGATGGCCATACTGTTTAAAATACGTTATGTAATAAATTTTAATGGGGAAATTCGAAGTTATTGTAAATGCTGTAATATCATGGAAAAAATAGTAATCGAAAATTTTTCAAAAAAAATTTTTATATTTGGAACAAAAAACCGTTTTTTTTACTTGTATTTAATATGTTGAATGTTGTATATATGTTTATGAAATAAATTTTGTTGAGGAATATCAAATTTATCGTAAATTCTCCTATATTTATTTGAGAATTTTTTTTAAAAAAAATTTCTGTTAACGGAATAACAAAACTGTTTATTTTCAGTTCTAACTCCTTTCTAAAATTGCAATGAATACTGTATATATGTTTCTGAATGTATTTGAAATTTGATTCCTTTTTTGCATCCTTGGTTGCCATTTTGGAGAAATGCGAGTTGCTCTATTTTCTCAGCAAATGGGTAGAAATTACTTGAAATGTTATATTCCAAGTTGAATTACAGGAAGTTTTGAATTTTCGTAAATAAAATTGTACATTTAGCTCAGAAATCATCAATATTGCTATTTAATAGCATTGTCGATGGTTTTGAACTTTTTTGAATCATCCGAAGAAATGGTATTAAAACTTACAGGCACGTGAGGGGAAGGCCTAACATTTACCTATTTTGTTTTTCACTTTCAATGATAAATCTTCATTTGTTGCTTGTGGTGGCTTCTCTTGTGTCAATTTTCAAAATATTGTTACCCAAAGGGCAAAAGACTTAAAATTTGTAAGCATTTTACTTTCTTTTTTTAATGTCTTTTAAAAAATATATACATATTAGAAATCAAAAATTTCATTTTGTCAAGCATGAACATTGAACATTATTCAAATTATCTTGATTTAAAAATAAATGTTTATGAGAGGAACCATCCTAGCTAGGTCACTGATAGATGGTATTGCCAAGATGTTATTGTGTTGTGCCCCAAAACGTAAACGTAAATGTAAATTTGTTTTAAGAAAATTATTCAAAAGTTGCTATCCCTGGTATCTCCTGTTTTTTTTTTTCGAAAATTATTTCTGGGTGGTTGGGTTTCAAATAAAAGTTCCATGTAGTTATTTTGATCACACACTCTTTCAGTTTTACCAAACACAGTGGATCCAACAGACTCAACCAACTTGGTTCTCGCTCTTCGTACTCTAGCAATGTTTCGCTTCAGTGATTTAAGTAATCATCAAAACATTTGGGAGAGGACACCGTCACATTTGATCATGCAGTTTGCAAAGGAATGTTCATCACCGAAATTTTTGCGACATGATGATATTGAAGTCCGAACAGAAGCTGTAATGACTACGACTACTTTGTTACGACCGTATATTCCACCTCATGTTACCACTGCTAATAATATCAGGGTGAGATATTTTTTACAAATTTTGGGTCATAGGTTTTAACGGTATATTATAATATGTTATAGTCATATAACTATTGAATAATTTTTGCCATTGTTTTCCTAAGTCTCAACTCGTATTTCATTGAATTCAGTCGTTCGTTAACGTTTATGTGTCATCTTCTTATTATTATTATAAAATATGTTTTGGAATATAATCCTTATTAAATTTGACTCCTGTTAGAAATATAGTTTGCCAACAATTTTTTTTGCGTAATTTGTATAACCTTCATGTACAGCTTTATCCCAATCTTATTCCCGGAATTGCAAAAGTACTAGAAGATGTTTTGAACCTTTCAATAACTGATAAAGGTGAGTTCATTGCAAAGTTGTTTCATTCTTATATTATATATAGACTGGGCTGGCGGAATCATGTTTTTCCTCTATGCGTCCTAAATGTTCATGTCATTTTTTTCGAGTGACCAAAAAACTTCAAAACCATCAACACTGCTATTTCATAGCAGTATTGATGATTTTAAAACTTTTTGTACAGCTTGGTTGCTACTACAAGATACTCAAAGGCATCTTAATCTTTTTGTGAGTGCTACTGACTCTTTTTCTTCTTGTGTCTTGAGTAGCTGACATTCTGCCCGTATGATATACCGGTAGGCCTTTGCATAAATGATGTAATTCAGTAATAGTAACAACAACAGATGAAATGATAATTCCATATTTATTCCAGACTCTGATGTGAGAAGTGATGTTTTATATTTACTGAATGACAGATTCGATTGTTACCTGGCTCAGGTACGTTCTCTCATTCTCCCTACGTTTTCTCATTCTCCCTAAGTTTCAGGATGATAAAACAAAAGTTTTTGTTCTTGAAACACGTGAAGAAATAGATTCTCAGCCAAGAGAATGGCTTTGTAGCCTCATTCCATGAATTCTAGACAGTTTTCAGAAAAAGTGAGCTTTTATTAAAATTCCAAACAATTACATAGTTTTAGCCCTGTATCCAATACTTATCGCCTTTTTCTTTCCATTTCCCTAGTATTAGTAAGTTTTGATAGTTAATTAGTTAGGGTTTTGTTTAGCTAGTGCAAGGCACCCAAACCATGTCCTTGGTTGTTATTCTCTCAAAAAATTTCCCTAATTTTCGGTTTATGCTCTGTTTCCTAAGTTCACACACAAAAATATCATTTGTCTGTTTGTCATAAATGAGATATCGATCAAGTCAAGTTTTTTTTTCCAGATTTTTCAGTAATCTTTATTCGTTTGATATTCACAGCCAGAAAATCTTTCAACGCTATTCATTGCAAATCATGACGAGGTTTTTGAAGTACGAGAAGCAGCAGTACGAACTATCGGAAGATTAGCCGAACATAATCCTGCATATGTTATGCCATTCCTGAGGAAAACTTTGATTGAGGTGAAATATAAATATTCCACCGCTCGTATTCTTGACCACAGTAAAAATTTAGTCTTATTTCTAGAATAAATTGAATATGCACTATGCCTTGTTTAGGCTATCTATCGACTGCCTGGATTTGAGGAATATTACCTCCAATGCTTTTCTAGTCACCAGGAGGAAATGAAACCGAGAAAGCCTTTACCAAAAAAAAAACAGTGTTCAAGATCCACCGCTTTTGTGAAGATGACAATGGTGAAGTATTGCAAAAGGCTACTAAATCATCAACACTGCTATTTCATAGCATAAGCCATTTACAAAACACTACCTACTAGATAGGAAAGATATGTTTCTGTTAAAATAACGATCCAGCGAGGAAAGATATGTTTCTGTTAAAATAACGATCCTTCACCGGTGTGAGGGTATATATACACATTTCAGTTCAATCGTTTGTTATCTTTTCCAGTTACTATCAGAACTTCAGCACAGTGGTGTTGGAAGGAATAAACTTCAATCCTCAAGATTACTTGGACATCTTGCATGTACTGCTCCATTATTGATACGTCCTTATGTTCACACCACTATGCAGGTACATAGGCCGATTGGTGAAAACTAAAATCAAATTTTCCGATTGTGCTTCATCAGAATTCATAATTTGTCAAACATTTGCCATAAATATGGGTCTCGCTCACAATAGGCAATTCGGGACTCCTTCCTGGCAATATATAAGCTAGGCACTCCGTTTTTTTCCATGTAATGACCTACAATAATATTAATATATTGGAAGTCTAGGTGTTCAAAACTACACACAAAGACTGTCGAAATTTAGGATGGGATATTATTTTTATCCTACGGGAGAGGAAAGCTGTGAATACAGCTTAGTCGTGTGGTGAACCACGGCTTCTCGCGCACATACCAGTCCCGAATCGAGACAAATTATTTTGGCTCATATTTCTCATTTTCCCTGTGCATGAACTTGGTTGGTGAAGAAAGCCGTAAGCAGTGCCTACGTGAACCACCATGCACAGGCGAGTCGTCTAGTGGACCTCTCGCACATAATCATCATCCATCACAGGATTCAAAGTTGCATCTTGACGATCAGAGATGTGTAATTCCAACTCCTTTGTACTCATAGAGCTATGAGTACAAATGACGCGTATGAGAGACTATTATAGTAGTATGTGAGAGGATTAGTGAAATAAGGTATTATACCAAGTAAATTAATAATGGCTGTGACACTAAAGATAAGGTGGGGCATTGTAGGACTCACACATGAGTTCATTTAGCTGGGATTCACTTTCCCTACCTACCATATCTATGTACAGGCAAAATCATTTTATGGTTAGGCTAAAACCTCTACTCTAGACATGGAATTGGTAACTGCACGAGAGGTTTTTTTTTGCTCCTGTATAAAATAGGATTGGGATAGAACAGGGTGGTTCACGAATGCCAAATATTTTTGATTTTATATTCAGGCTTTGATCGAAGAATTGAAAGCGAATGAATCTAATTCAGCAGTTATAGTTGGTGTCATGCAAACTGTGGGCGATTTTGCCGAAGTTGGTGGATCTGAGGTCGGCGTCAATTCAGTCATCGATCAACTGATGCCAATTATATTGGAAATGTTACAAGCATTGTCTAATTATGCTAAACGAGAGGTATTGTTTATTTGTGATTGGTTTTATTCCAGTTAATACCAATTCCTTGGGAATAAATATGAACCGTGGTCGAAAATCAAGTACATTTTAAGACTCTGCCCAAGGACTGATAACTCTGAACTTTCATGTTCTTCAAAGAAAGGACAAAAATCCAGGCCAAAAATAACTATTTTTGACAAGAAAATATTTCAAGCATTGTAGTCATAGATAGGGGAAGAAAATTTAACTAATTCTATATGATAATCATAATTATTCCTTCTCATTATATCAATCATGTACACAGGAGATTGAATTAATTTATGTATGGATTCTAGAACAATGGTTCACAACCTTTTTTTTATAAACGAGCCAAATGTCAAGTAAGCAGTACGCCAAAGTCTTATGATCAAATCATATATGTATATATACTGCTATACAATGACAGTGGGTTATGTTGTATATTGACTGGTTCGATCCATCATTGAAAATCTAAACAATAATTGATATATGTAAACAATGTGCTCCGGAGGCCAGCAATATTATTAGTCTTATTCTGCAAAAAAAGCCTAGAAAAACACAAATAAACTTCTTCTCAACGCTTATTTAGGGAAACCGCAGATTAATGCAAGCTCCAAAACGCTTTCACTAGCGATGATCTCAGTTCTATTTAATTTTTGGGGAATATTTACAACTACCGGTATATGCAGTAATTTTCTCTTTCAGTTACTATGCTCCCAAAATGTCTTCACTACAAAATATGTTTGTGGAGGGAAATGTGACCATGATGTTATAATAAGGCGCAAAAGAAGTTGCATATAAGCAGGAACAGAAAAAACGGCGCCACTTATGGAAAAGATATAAAAATATGTGACACAAGTTTCCAAAGTTGTTTCGTCACATTCTAAATCTTTGCAAAAAGCAGGCGACCAGAAGGACCAAGCCACCCATAGTTTGGAAACTTCTGTTCTACAATATACATCTGTTCAGACATCCCTTGAAAGTAGTATTCCATTTTTTCTCCATTTTTATGTTCTAGGTTGCTCTTGTTACGCTGGGAAAGTTGGTGCAGAGTACAGGATATGTAGTCGACCCCTATCAGAAATATCCTAAACTCCTTGATATTCTTCTCACTTTCTTGAAGACTGAGCAATCATTGTCGTTCAGAAAGGAGGTTTGTATTTCTTCTTTAAAATAAAACTGAACAATTTTCAGTCCAAGCTTTTTATGTCTAGCAGTTAACAAATGATTATGTTCTGCATATTATATACCAATCTCCCACACATATTGTTTTATCCCAACCTGCATCTGTTGTCCAAGAATCAGAAACTTTTATAGAAACTTACTAATTGATCTGTTGCTTTTTCTGAGGTATATAGGGATTTTAATATTGACTTAATATTGGTCAAAACTTTTTCCTTGCTGTACTTGTTACCAAACTGGTAGAATATCAGCTATTCTGCTACTCGAAGAAAATAGTCTTCATCAGACGAAAATTTGGTAAATGGCCAATAATTCATATGATATCTTTTGCTAAAAGATTAAAATGTCTCTTTTTGATTGTCCGATAGTGAAAAAATTGTTAAGAAAAAGGTTCAAAATCATCAATACTGCTATGAAATAGCAGTGTTGATGGTTTCGAAGGTTTTTTATCCATACGAAGAAAATGACATGAAGATTTCAGACACCTGAAGAAAACATAGATTCTGCTTCCCCACTTTTTTGCAATGCTAAATGTTATTTTATTTGCTCTATTTTCTTGGATATTTAATTTATATTTTCATTCAAATAGGTTTGTTTTTAAATGCTGTAAATACTTTACAAGCATGGCCACTCACAAATCCTGTTTTTTTGGTGATTTTTGTCAATTCCCAATGTTTAATAAAACAACATTTCATCATAAAATCTTATTCGCCCATTTTTTTCAAATTTTTAATCTCCACAGGTTATCAAAGTTCTAGGATTAATTGGAGCATTGGATCCATTCAAACATAGAGTTAATCAGGGAGAAATCGTTTTGACTGAAACTGATGTTGTTACAATGCCTGAACATAAAGATATTGAACAAGGTTTGGATAAAATTAAATTATGGGTATCGTAAATTTCCGTGCGCGCTGTATTGGATCCCTGGCGTCTGGCTGGGAATCCATGCTTATAATACAACCAAAGGTTAACTACGGTAATTAATTTGGGAAGTTTGTGCCATGAGGGTGAGTTTGCATCACATTAGTATAAGGTCGAGCTCAGAGACAGACTCACCCATACTGGCAGAATGATAGCTCTGATTTGCTACTCGAACAAGCAAGGAGAATAGATTGTGTTATTCCTATAATTTTGGGCATGTGACTCAACTAAAAATATTTTATCAATTTATACTATTTCATTATAAGACGGCGGTACGAGTGAAATGTTGATTACATTGGGAACATCATCGGAGGAGTTTTATCTTGCTGTTGCTATTAATACATTGATGAGAGTATTGAAAGATCCTCTACTTTCTACCCATCATATGGATGTTATACAGGTTCGCTATCGTTAAATATAAGTCAATATTTGCTGTAAATGGATAAATTGAGAGTCGTAATTCAAAGCCTTCCTCGAATGGTTTTTCTTAATCTTGTTATTGCTGTTGATTTGTTTTAAAATTTTTTATTCCAAACAGGAATTGAGCAATGAATGCAAATTTCTGTTTTTCCTTGTCTGATTCATAACATATTTCGACAGTGCCACACATCATGATTTTACAGAGGTTATCATACTGGCAGAATGCCAGGTACTCTGCTTCGCAGGCACCTGAAGAAAATGGGTTGGTACGTCAGAAGAAAATTAGCAAATGTGCATTATTTTATAATATCTTTAGCCAAAAGATTTCAATGTAACTTTTTGAGTGTCTGGTAGCAACTGAGCTTAATCAAAGCTTCAAAATCATCAATACTGCTATGAAATAGCAGTATTGATGCTTTGAAGCTTTATTGTCCATCAGAAAAAAAGGATATAAACATTTCGGACACCTGAAGAAAATCAAGATTCTGTTACCTTGTTATTTCCTTTCCTATAAAATCAAAAATTTTCTAAATCTCTTACGACATGGTATTGTTCAATCGTGAGAAATTCATCAGTGAAGTTTTTTTTTTTTATATTGTGTATCTTTTACTTTATTAATATCTCCAAAAGTCTCCATGATTAATATAATATACTGAATGTTACATTATTTTTCAGGCAATTGACTACATGTTCAAATCACTGGGAGTCAAATGTGTTTCGTATCTTCCTCAAATTATCCCTACATATCTTGCTACGATTCGATCATGTGATCCAAATATAAGAGAGGTTGGTTGAATATCATTCTCCTATTTTGAGGCTGCTTCTCAATATGTATGTTTATATTGAAATTCACTCTAAGCAAGACTGGAAGCAGTGCCTAAGATGGACCGACCTAATTGCAAATAGGGGCAGTACAAGATAACCAGCAGCTGTACTCTGAGCAGAAAACATCACAAACATATGGTAAAGTGCAGTGTGTTGTATTTGACCCGGGCGATGGTAAAACCATCTATCACTTCTTTGTTTCCCCCTTCAGTCGCCTCTTACATCAAGCGGGAAATACGTTGGACTATATTGAAGCCCGTACTTTCAGGGCTTCAGCGGGCCACATGAAGAGGGGGCTATACCAGCAGCCACTTGACAAATAAGATCTGTCCTGTTTTTCTTTATATGTAAAAATCATCTCACATGATCATGTGCTAATATTTTATTTTTCAGTTTTTGTTCAAGAATCTTGGAATCATTGTCTTCACTGTCAAACAACATGTTAGAAACTTCATGGATGAAATATTTGATGTGATCAAGGTGTATGTTTTTTCTGTCTTTTTTATTTATTGAAATTCTCTCTGAGCAAGGTGCCTAGAAGGTCAGTGCCTAAAAGGCACGGACTAACGGTCACCCTATAGCAAAGAATTATTAGATGTAATACCAATAGGGAAAAAGTCCCACACAGAAGTAAACCACCAGGCAGTGAGTCGTGTATGTCTTGGGCGATTATAAAACTATCTGTAACTATTATGTATTAACAAGCGTGGTCTAATGGTGGAGGTATGGTAAGACACGATCCATCAGTTACTCATACTTGACAAAAAAGTACTGGTGATTCGCTGAATTTTTTTATTAGATTCATCGTTTCTGGATATGCTCGTATTTTTATAAAACTATTCAATTTTCTATGCCTGCATTCTCTCAGGAATACTGGACAGTTGGAAGTCCAATGCAAGGGACACTGATTGTACTGACCGAACAAATTGCTTCTGCACTAGCTGCTGATTTTAAAATCTATTTACCACAAGTCGTTCCACATGCTCTCAAAGTTTTTATTCACGATGATAGCTTGGGAAAAAGTGTTACATTGAAGGTATGCTTTTCAATTTCCTCACAAACATGTTCTGTGTCAATCTTAGATTGGTGCTGTGACATCTGCTAGGCCACATGCTCTATTTCATTTTTTATATTGTTTCTCTACTTCATTAATGTGTGTTTATATGGGAAGAACATAGACCCAATATCATCATTGAAATGTATAAGATTGTTGCAGAAATTTATTACCGTACCAAGTTTATTAGATACTGAGATGTAGTACTTTGTTACCAATTGGAAGTTTTATTATTTAATCATTATTTGTCAAGCAGAGATTACTTATAGTTCTTTGCAGTGAAATGCAGCCTGTGATAAATGTTCGACGAATAAAAATATTTTAAACGATGGCCTAGCGGTTAACATGTTGACATCGCTGGTTGAATATCTCGGGTTAGAGTCCTGGTGTGTCCTGCTCGTTAATCCATGCCCGCGACTTAACCCAACATAAGTTGGGTAGGCGAAGCCGAACAGGGAAGATCATGTATCTTTCTTACAACTCTAACCCTGTCCGTCTGTAAGTGACAGATGGTACAGGGCCTTGGTCAGAGTGATCACCTCCAAAATATGGCTATAACAAGAAAAATATTCAATACATTTGGTAAAAATATATTCCCGAATTTGGTAGAGTTCGCAATCGGAAATACTGTCGACATATTTTCCATCGTGTTAATTAATTATATCGAATGTATTTAAAAAAAACTTCTTTATATTTTGGTTTTGTTCTAGTGTGAAATTAAATGTGTCAATATAACCCGAAAAAAATGATTTTTTATAATTCTAATAAATACATTCCTTTATTCTTCAGATGCTCCATGCTCTTCAAGTATTCAGTACAAATCTTGATACGTTCATTCATTTGTTTCTTCCGCCTGTTATCAGATTACTGGATTCCGCTGAATCTCCTGTCAATATTAGAAGGTGAAAGAAAGTTATATTTGGGAAACTCATGTTGCGTTTTCAGATGTATTTTATTCGATTTATCGGAACACTGTAATGTTAAATATTATTAGTGTTTTGCCTGTACTGATGAACACCAAACCAGAATGTCAGATACTCTGCTACTCAGACACCCAAAAAAGATGCGTTCCATCGGAAGGATATCTTCTGTCAGAGCTGTCAGAATTATTATGTCTTTTTGAGCGTCAACAGCAACAAAACTATAGAAATAGATTCAAAACCATCAATACTGCTATGAATGCTATACTGTTACCCTGCGCTGAACGGGCTTGTGCATTTTTTGAATGTAATATGAAGAAATTTTTTACTCTTGTTTTTTAGAAAATGAAGTTTTTGAAAGATACCCAGTCTTTTGTCTAGCATGTGTTACTGATGGATCTCTCGTCAAATAAGACTTGAATAAAATTTCTGATTGGCTGAGTGCTTTTTATTCACCTTTGCATCTAATTGACGTACCGGTTATCCATCAGTTATTCTTAATAATATTATATTCAACATACATTTTTTGAAATAATATAATGTTCAATTTAAGATAAAGCATATATATATGATCGATGAAAATAATTTTTACCGTAATTTCATTTCTGTAATCCAACAAAAATCTGTCTAATTTATCAAAAAACTAAAATTCAAGCTTGTTTAGTGTTCTTTTTTTAACAAAAGTTGCAATTTTTTTTTCGATGAAATGAAATTTAACTTTTTAGAGCTGCTCTGGAGACGATTCAAAAATGGTCGGAATGTGTAGATTTGCGGAGAGCATATGTCACAACTTGTACTACCAATATCTCGAGTTATAAGCTCCATACCTGACCTACGGCCACCTTCTATGGATACATTAGCATCACTCGTTTGTCAGTTTGGTACAAAGTAAGAAATCTTTCTCTGTACTTGGAAGCATCCAGGCCTTAAATTTTCGAGGCCATGAAATTTTAAAAATTTTCTTTTCATGAAATAAAGAGAGCTAAATTTTTCAAACCAAGCATAGGATATCAGGTGGTAGGTCAATGAGGACGCCCGGTTAGCTCTGTCGGTTAAGCGGTGGGAATACGCTCAAAGCAGGCATCATTACGTCCTGGTTTTGAACCCTGTGAGGGATGATTATATGAAGAAGGTCTGCTGGACACCTCGCTGGTGAACGTAAGAGCTGCTTACGGCTTCCTCTACCATGTCCATGCACAGGAAAAATAAGTAAATGTGAAGCCAAACCTTCATCCTGGTTCCGATCTGGTAAGTGCATGGGAGGCCGTGATTTGTCTGATGACTGAGACATATTCTCAGCTTTTCTCTCCCACAGGATGAAAATGAAAAATCCTATCCTATCCTAGACTTATGATTAGTGTTGAAAGCAGCTGACTTTAGTTTGAGAAAATATGTGTTCAGGCATTTTTTTTTATCCGAATTCGCTCAAAGCAAGGTTCAATAAGTGTCACTCAGAACCACTATTGTGCAAAGAGCTACACAAGGGCCGAAATGTCATAGAAATGGCTCTATTATATGCCATTCAACGTGTTATGTCAGTGTGCTTTGGTCATCACATTTGAAGTGGTCAACGAATATGACATGGCGTTTTTTTTTTCTTGTTGTGATGCCTCAATACAGATCAAGTTCACGATTTTTTATATATCTGATTGGATTGAATACATTGAAAACTGTATTCTTGGAGGCAACAGCATTTTAAAATCGTTCTTGATATTCAGATATGCTGTATATGTTCCTATGATCAACAACTTAATCGAAAAACATAAGATACTTCATTCAGAATATGATAAGATGGTTTCCAAAGTGATGCTGGTAAATGATATTTAATTGCTATTTTACTCCACATAATATATGTGCACTAAACTACCATACACTCTAAGCAAAAAAGCACCCCATATTGTACTGAACCACCATAGTAAAGTATAGTTAGTGGTATCTGCGCTGTGTGTACTCCACTGTGCTTAACATTGCATATTTATTGACATCAGCCCCATAAAAAAAGTTATTTTACTATTTATGCTGTGAATAGTCGCAGTTAGATATTTCTGGCTTTATCTTCATTTTTGGTGTTGAAAAGTATCGTGTTCATAAGATTTTGTGGTTGGTGACTAGAGATTTTGAGAGAATTTATTTTGAATGATGCCCAGTCAGAAAAATAATGTAAAATCAACATTTGCCAATCATGGGCCATTGATGGATCATGCTGTTGAGGCACGTTTTATCTGTGGCTCATGCTTGTCAAAATAAAAGTTCTGATTGCGTAATAACAATTGAATATTGTTTCAAGATTTCGGAGTGTAATAATTACTGTGTTCTGGCCGTGTTTGAAATGTGAAATTCGTCAAATATCCTAATTTTTGGGCAAAATGAATCATTTTAGAATAAAGGAAAATACGTACAAACTTTTAATCAGAATACTTAGTTTTTCAAATAGATATGGACTTGCCCATTGTTCACATAACATAATTTTTTTTCAATTTCTTAGGCACAGGATGAACTGGATAGTGGAATATTTCTATGGACTGGTCATCCTAAAACACAGGATTCATCATCTAGTAGCGGGGTAGCTGAAGTTAGTGTGAATAAAAAAGTCCACGTCAGTACACAAAATCTACAGAAGGTATGTTGCGTTAGTGTTCTGAAATATGTTTCTGTGACTAGGGGTTATGGATGCTCTACGTGGCATTTGCTTGAAAAGAATTTTTATGGCAGGTCATTATGTTCACAATGGGATAAACTAACGGATAGCATCGATTTTACTTTTGTGGCTATCGCTTTACTGAATAAAACGACTGCTGGACAGGGATGTGGTCAGTCACCCTGACAAGACCTGATTGCATTGGCGAGAAGCCATAAACAGAAGTTACATGAACTATCATGCATAGCAGGGTGTCTTACAATGCCCTGGCTTTTATAATCAAGCTTCCAATGATTGGAGGTGCATAATTCAAAAGTATATCCTTAACCCTTTCACCTATTGAACTAACTGGGTAATTTGTCCATATAGTAATCGATAGCATACTTTGAAAAATAATGGTTAATATCCGATTTATTTACATCGCCATATGCTCATCATAAATGCTAACAACAGGTAAAAAAAAATAAAACAACTCACCATATAAAAGTAAACACATGTTGCCGCTATGAATGTACATCGCGGTTTT
This sequence comes from Styela plicata, assembly GCA_963675895.2. Lineage (NCBI taxonomy): Eukaryota > Metazoa > Chordata > Ascidiacea > Stolidobranchia > Styelidae > Styela > Styela plicata. Next base: position 3,429,622 of record OZ023143.1, read on the forward strand.
GTGACGGGACGATGAAAAACCTCGCTCAAGTTTGTATCTTCGAAATTCATATATAATTGCCTAAATTTCAATTATAAGAACAGCAGTGGCAATAACTGAAATAAAAAGAAACGATTATGTCCAAATTAGGGATAACCTTTTTCTGATTTGAAGATAACGTACAAAAACCTACTCTTGTACAGCACCTTATCTGTCGTTTGCACAGATATACACAGGTAATCTCTGACGAATCATGCTTTTTATAAATTTAAAATCTACTTATTTTTTGTTATCCCAGGCATGGAAGATTGTCCGTCGTGTATCGAAAGATGATTGGTTGGAATGGTTACGTCGTCTCAGTGTGGAGTTATTGAAAGAATCACCTTCTTCTGCACTGAAAGCTTGTGGTGCTCTTGCAAATTCTTATGCTCCTCTTGCAAGGTAAGTTGAAATTTCGAATATGATTATATAGATATATTCGTTTAGACAAGATCCCAGTCAGAAAATCTTGGTGGCAACATGTTTTGTCAATTATGGATCAATAGGGCTTCACACCATGAACGCATGGTGTGTCTGTGACGCACTGAAACATGCTTGAAGTCTGAGCAATCCAAGTAGATATAGATGTAGGAGCAATCAGTCCTTTCTTACTAATTTATTATTAACATTATAATATATGTTGTGGTTTAACATGCTGGCATCGCAGGTTGAAGATCTTGGGTTTGAGTCCTCGCGTGTGCGGCTCATTAATCCATGCCCACCACTCAACCCAGAGTGTAATAACCTGGTTAGGCTAACCAAGCCGAATAGGAAAAGATATCTTTCCAGCAATTGTAATCCTGCTCGTCTATAAGTGGCTGCTAGCACAGGGTGTTTTGTCAGTGCGATCCACTCCAAGAAGTAGCTATAAAAAAATAATGAATGATAAATATATGAATTTTGCAGGTGTTGTTGTATAATAGGGCAAGTCTAATAATCATGGGTCTTTTGCTTTTCTAACCTATTACAATACCTAATCATTCTGCTCTTTTTTTAGAGCTTTGTTCAATGCGGCCTTCTTATCGTGTTGGTCGGAATTAAATGAAGTACAACAAGATGAGTTAGTACTTGCAATAGAGACAGCGTTACATGCTCCTGATGTACCTGCCGAAGTGACTCATACTTTACTTAATCTTGCTGAATTTATGGAACATACTGAGAAGGTCGGTAGTTGTTCAAAGAAAACTGGGAGCATGACGTACTCAAACATACCTGACACCTAATAACTTGGGTTAGAATCTGGGCAAAGCATTGGCCAAGAACAATGAATGAAAAGAGGCTTTAAAGAGCAAGAAATGCTCCTGGAGGAGGCCCTAATACACACATCCTAGTGACGATGCTAAGCATGAGCCACAAATGGACCGCGCCTCAGCGGCGCGATCCATCAGTGACTCATGCTTGACAAAACAGGATTATGAAAAAATGTTCCGATTGTTTTGCATACTGTAAAATGTCCATTGCAACTTAACAAAATAACAGAATTTTTTTTATTGCCTAGGGAAGCAATATTTGCGCAGAATAACTCATCTATTTTGAGCCAGGTTGTGACAACAGTAAAATTGTATGGATGGCTTATAACATCATTTGATTCATCAAAAACAAATTAAGTGAAAATTTCAAACATTTGAGGAAAACAAGATTGGTCAATCTCTTATTGCCCTGCTTAGGAATCAATGAGTATTTGAATAAAGCCCTTGTTGGATTTGACAGACCATTTTCTATTTCATACAGGGTCCTTTACCTTTGAGAAATGACAATGGTATCAAACTACTTGGTGAAACGGCTACAAAATGTCGAGCATTTGCAAAAGCATTACATTATAAGGAATTGGAATTTCATAAAGAACCAGGAACAACTGCAATTGGTGATCTCATAAAGTAAGTAATGTACAGGCTTCAGAATAATTCTATGGTATTTCCTACATGTTGTGAGAGGCGACTGAAAGGAAACAAAGAAGTGGTTTTACCACCGCCCAGGGCGGATACCACTTGCTGCACTTTACTATAACAGTCTGTATCTGTTTGGGATGTTTACCGCTCGGGAGTGCAGTTGCTGATACTAAATCTTTTTGTAGCTCTTTGCTATTGAGTGTCTGTTAGTTGATTCGTTTTAGACGCTGCTTCCGGCCCTGCTCAGAGTGAATTTTAATAAAAGAAAATGAGTCTGAGTGATTGTGTTCTAACCCTAGCACATTCATATTTCTACAGTATAAACAGTAAACTTGGGCAAGCCGACGCTGCTGATGGTGTGTTATTATATCACGAAAAAAATGTTTCTGGAAACCCACATTCTCCGGCTGCTACCTCTTATACTTATAAAGCCACTGCAAGTGTAAGCTTCTTTTTTGTATAATAACCTGGTCGGAAGAATTTTAAATATAAGCCATCATTTTCAAATAACCTCAATGTATAATAGTTGTGGAGATTTATTTGCGAATGCGACCTGTTCCATATCCTTAAATAAATCTGCACACAGGCATGTACCGGTTCACACAGGACATTGAAATAAGAGCTGAAAGAGTGCCATCATGATAATTTCAGTATAGAGTCTTGTTGCTAATTCGATTCATTCATTTCAATCTGTGCTGTAATTTAAGTTTAGTTGATTCAAAATTCACTATGGCTTAAACAATATTTGGAATTCGCTATGTAAATATACTAATTTTTTTAGCAGTTTCAATGAAGTAAATTGTTGATATTTGACTGTATTTTACCCATTTTGCAGTGAAGTCATGATTTATGTCAAATTTTACAACGTAAAATTTGGCATACATCATGAATTTAATGCAAAATGAAATAATTCAAGAATAATAGAAAATCGATTTTTCCCCCTTTTTCAGAAAATCCAAGGAGATGTCGGTATGGACGTTACATGGTATGAGAGATTACATAAATGGGAGGAAGCCAAACAATCATATTTATACAATATATCAGTGATCCAATCTAGCGTCGTCGAAATAACGCCTGACGAAAATAAAAGCTTGCATAACAAAATGATGGAAAATAAACTTGGATATATGAGATGTCTTGAAGCTCTCGGACAATGGTGATTTGTTGTTTTTGCTTCAGTTATTTTGTCTGAATGTAGACGACTTCTGTACAAAATGTTTTTTGGTTAAATGAAAATAATATAAAACACCTGTATATTATTTTTTCTGCTCTATGTTTTGCAATCCCGACTAGTGGTCAAGCTTGCATCACAGATAACACTAGCCTATAGATTCGGGACTCAAATCCCTTTGAACATGTATCCAAATTTAATGTTTCACAATTTAAAAATTTATGTTATCCTATAACATTTATTGGATTTGACGAAAGTTTTCCTCAAAAACGTTTTTTATTTTGTCAAGCGTGGCATGAAGCACAATTGTTCAGTCCTCGACAGGGCTCTATCCATCACTGACTAAACTTGGACAAAAACAGTAGGGACAACCGAATTCTTGAATTCGGACTCTGGTCGAGTCTGACCTATTTTTTGTACTAAGACTCAGTACAGAGTTTGCCAAAAACGCTGTAGTACCGACTGCATCACAGACAGGCGAGACAAACTTGGCAATCTCATACACATGTAACCACCATGGGACAGTTGCGTACGTATAGGAACATGTGTTCATTTGATTCAAATAATAATAAATTTAATTTACTATTAATTTACGAATATGTCCATTGAATTATCACTTGGTTGATATGTAAATAAATGTGTGTCACAGAAAATTTTTTTGCAAAATTTTCTCTGGAGGGGGGATAATTAGCATAATAAAAGTGTTCTGCGATCCATCTGTGACTTGTACTTTTTTATTACCGTCTACACATGCTCATCCAAATCTGAATTTTTGTTCTTGTCTCACAGGGATGAACTTCACTCTTTTGCTGAAAGTGAATGGGGACAAAACTTTGATGAAACTTATCAGAGGAGAATGGCAAGATTAGCAGTAGCGGCGTCTTGGGGGCTTGGAAAATGGGAAAGTATGGATGAATATACATGCATGATTCCGAGAGAGCAATACGACGGTCCGTTTTATAGAGCTGTGATGGCATTGCATCAGAATCATTTTGTGCAAGCAAAAGAGGTGAGTAAGTGGTGTGTTTTCTGCAAATCAATTGAAAGGCTGGTTAGTATACGCCGGGCAATTTTCAACAAATCATAACATTGTGAGACAGTTCGGAAAAAGATTATATTCCTATATTCTTATAACTGGTAATAAGCTTTTGTCCATTACTCTCCCACTGCTACTCAGAGGCATCAAAAAATAGGTTTTCAGAAAAAATATCAAGGGGCGATATTGCATGATCGAGGAAAGAAACATTTTTCAAACTCTTTCGATTTTGATGGATCAAAAATCATTTTAAAGTCTTCAAATTTACCAATGAAATAAGAGGAAAGATTTGGACATTTGAAGAACAATGTCTTATCTTTATCTTATTATCTTTATTATCAACCGAGATAAAGACAAGCAAGATAAGTCTTCTTCTCTTGTTCAGTGCATTGATGAAGCTCGTGAAATATTGGACAATGAATTGACTGCTTTAGCCGGCGAATCGTACAATAGAGCATATTCTGCTCTCGTTAATTGTCAAATGTTGGCGGAATTAGAAGAAGTCATTTATTATAAACTAGTACCTGAGCGACGTCCTCTTATCAAGCAGGCTTGGTGGGATAGGCTGCAGGTAAGTCCAATGTTAAAAAAATTAATGCCGAAGAAACGTAAAACCAAAATTACAGAAACCTTTTAAAATTGACTTTAATATTCAGCAAATAAATGATTATTTTAATCCCAATCGTAAACTCATTTATTTGTAACGGTTTTCTGCTGATCATCACAAACTCGATACCCATTTTGATTACTTGTGGAAAATAATTCATCAAATATTAATTCGCTCAGATCGAGGCAGCAAGAGACATATCATACTTTAAAAGTGAAACCACAAAGAGCTACATGAAATGTTCTCATCTCTGACAGGTGTCTATCTATTAGTGCTAGTTTTAAAGTCATGCAGATCAACACTTAAAAAGTTTCAAATAGGAAATGCTCTGACTAATAACTCATCATAGTTGTGTTCGAATTTCTACGATCTCTACAGCACCGTGGACGTTCATACTAAATATACCAGTGCTATTTTGCAATAAAAGATTAGACACTACATAAGTGTACAAAATTGAATTTGAATGATTCGATAAATAATTTCTTTTTGGATTTTTTCAGGGATGTGAAAGAAACCTGGAAGACTGGCAGAGAATTATTCAAGTTCGATCATTAGTCATATCTCCTCACGATGACATGAGAACTTGGCTGAAATTTGCAAGTTTATGTAATAAGAATGGAAGAGAGGTAAAACTTTCATTTTGTTTGCATATTCTATGACAGCTTGAAGTCTGGTACCGCTGCCGATTGTCAACTTAGGACATATGTTAGTTTGTTTATTAACAATCCATGATTTCTCTGTTAGGAATAAGCAATAACTTTGTTCAAAAGGGATGAATAGTGATTTGGATCGTGTCTGTCTTAAAGCTTAGACCGATAAATCTGACTATTATTTTCAAATATTCAATTGATTGTTTTTTTTTTCATTGAAAGAAATAAGCATGACGTGTATATAAGAATTGTTAACCGAAATGTGCCTTGAAGAATCAGGCATTAAATATTCTCAGTATTTAATAGTTCTGTCTCTCATGGAAAGTTTTCTCTAATTGGAATGAAGTTGCCAGTGCTTTTTTTTATTGTAGCAGTTCTTTATATCAGTTGGTTTTCAGTTATTTAAAAAAAATTTCATCGGCTTGCCATATACCACTGATTGACCGCGATATGAGCGACCTGCAACTTAATCTTTTTTCCCTGATTTGGCAATTTTTTTGTGATCCAAAATGATTTGTATAATATGCTAGTTAATCTGAATATCACCTTCTTTTGTTTCAACAGGGTTTAGCGAAAAAAGTCCTAGTTAAACTACTGGAAATGGATCCAAGTGCTAATCCTAATGTTCCTCTTCCAACAACATATCCATATGTTTCATTTGCTTATATGAAGCACATGTGGAAACAGGGAAAACAGGTAGGAAATGCTTTTTGATTTTGAAGCTGGGCAAATCTCTAAAAGTCAGATATCAAAGCAATCTCTGTGTTAATAGTATGAATATGCAAACTTATGGAATGTGTCGAGATATTTTTTTAGAAAATATTTGCTAACTGACCTCTTTGACTGAATTTATTGTGTGCTAGTTTAAAGGTGATCTAAGTTGGGTATTATGTTGATATGCTATCAAAATCTTTCATATCATTTCCCCGCCCTGACATATCTTCTGTGTAAAAGGGAATATTTGAAGTTGTAGGTCTATTGCCCACCCATTGCCGTTCACTATTGTAGCAATTCCTTCCTATATAATTTCTCGTTTAAAGCATCTCAATTCTTTTTTGGGGGATTCTTTGGACTACGTGTCAGAATCAGAAAATTGCTTTGTTAGTGATATATGGAATATATTTTTAATTATTTTCATTATTAATTTAGACCGAGGCATTTACAAACATGCAACAATTTGTCAGCAACATCCAGACAATTCCACAAACATTGAATGATGAACAGAAGAGTGAATTGAAACATTTATTATCAAGGTAAAAGCATTAACGTTGCAGGCTTAGAATACAAATTTTCTGTGTGTCTTAAGAGCTGGCTGAAAAGGAAAAAACTTGTGTTAGATGACATTACCATCACCCAGAGCAAATAACACTCTTCACTTTATTATTGTGGCCCAGTTCTGTTTGGATTGTTTTTCCCTTTGAAGGTGTTTCGCAATGGTCGCAAAGGGTCATTTTTCTAAAATTTTGCTATTTTGCACACAGACATGACGCAGCGCGGTAATAGTCGCAAAGCGTCGGTGAACCACTCCTCAAAAACGCTTATCAAACCTTATTAAACGCTAAAGTAACAAGGTACAGTAATTCATTAACTCAGACGCATGGAACGCAGTATTGTTTTTGTCCAGGTGTGCAATGTCGTTTCGGCCAGGTGTGCAATGTCGTTAGGCCAGGTGTGCAATGTCGTTCGTCCAGGTGTGCAATGTCGTTTCGGCCGATGTCCGTAAAACATCGTTTTTCTCCCTTCAAAGTGTCGCGGTGGATTGTTGAAGCATGGGAACAAGTGAGCCCAGAGTGCCTAGTGAATGGTTTTAAGAAAGCTGGTATATTTTACTCCCTTTCAGACAAAATTGAAGTGCCGATCGTTACAAACCAATCACCTTTGTATGATCTGTTTTCCTCAGACACCGAAGACGCCATTTCTTGTTGTTGTAATTATTGTTTATCGAGATACACATTTTGCATTTTAATACATTGCCCACCAAGACGTCATGTCGTGAACATAAACAAAACATAATTAACGGGAGCAGTTTCTACAATAGTACAAAACATTATCACAGAAACAGTGTGAAAATGTACAATTGTGGAACTTTCTTGATTGATTGATTTTGTTGATTAAAGTGTGCCGTCGATTGCGTCATTGTCAAAACGTCAAAGTAATTCGCGCCGAACCTTCCGAAAATTCCTTAGGGGGTATTTAAAACAATATATTATTGGGAAAAAAATAATTTATTATTTTTTATGAATCAGGCTTTTAAATACCAAAATATATATATTTCGATGTCACAATTGTAGATTTTTCCTTGTTTCGTTAATTTAAAGGCTGGCGTCGATTGCGTCATCGTCAAAACGTCAAAGTAATTCTGGTCAACTTGCTAAGTTTAAATTCCTTGTTTCGTTAATTCAGAGGCTGGCGTCGATTGCGTCATTGTCAAAACGTCAAAGTAATTCTCGAACTTGCTAAGTTTAAATTCCTTGTTTTGTTAATTTAGAGGCTGGCGTCGATTGCGAACTACATACATTCCCTTTCGCGCCGTTTTGCAATGAATGATATAATACTGGCCGTTCCGATTGATGATCACACATGATCGGATCGTCATCAAAGTAAATCGCACGTATTACATGTATGTACCAATGAAAATTCACTAATGTCTGCAAGCAAAAAGATCGAGCATACACGGTAAATTTGGGTGCAGTCTATTATCAATTTGATTCAAATCTCTCTACAGTTCGACATATCTTGAAAGTACATGCGCTGGCCGCGTCATCTATATATAACTTTTAAAATGCTTCACAATCGCTGTGGATCGGGAAAAAAACAATAAATAGATCGCAGCAACCTATAAGTCTCAGAAAGAAAACTTCTGGAAAAAAGTAGCGACTTATCCGCCGCGAAATACGGTACGATTAAAATATCACTGTTAAGGTTTTCATTTTTTGTTCTCACAAAAAAAATTAATGCTGTATAAGACGATTATATATATTATTAAATTTCCAGATGTTTCCTGAAACTTGGACAATGGCAGAAGTCATTGTATGGAATAAATGAAGATCAAGTTCATCAGATTATTAAATATCATAGACTTGCTACTGAGCACGACAGAGTGTGGTATAAGGTGGGGATATTCTTATCCAGATGCTGGAAATTGTTTTCGGAACATTACCAGTATTTTTAATTATCTTCTTTTTGGATAAATTCAGGCTGACGAATTCAGCAGTAAATTTATAAAATAGCTAAATTATCTTATGAAATTCAGTCAGCTGTAGAAGCCCAAAATATTGGTAATTCGATATATCTTGACGATTGTAATTACTTTCACCTGTTTAAGAAAAATGTTAATTTAAAATGATAAGTTGTTGTTGCAATTGTTAGTAGAGATATCCAAAATATTTTTATCAGATTTGTTTATCATTAAATATTCGATTCCATCAAGATTGTATATTTTCTGAAAATATATATGGATTTGTATTAGTAGTTTCTAGTATATTTTTGTTTGTATTTTATATGACTTTTGATTTTGGAAAAATCGTCATCTTAGGTTTCTGAAATTACAAGATGTTCCAATATGCTTACATTGCTTCTCCTTCAGCTCAGCATAAGCTGAAATGATATCTTTTTCTTTTGTAGGCGTGGCACTCATGGGCAGTGATGAATTTCGAATGTGTTCAATTCTATAAGAATAAATCAGATATTTTGTCATCTCAAAAGAAACAAGAAAGTAACAAAACGCCTGTATCACCTGGTATGTAGCAGCACATGGTTATTATGCTCAAGTTCAGTTTTCCTGTGGATAATTTGAACAATATATGGAATGACAAAGATTCATCATGTGGTGACACTTAGTAGACATATAAACTTTTACGTTTGGTTGATAATTTGTATTTGCATGGGCTACTTTGAGTTTAGTCGACTAATTTCTCCATTGGATTTAGTTTTTTTTTTTTCTAATATTCTCAACATCTGTGAGAATGCCGAATGACATGCAAGAAAATATATCTGTAGGAATAATTGAAAATTGTATTAAAAGATGAAGATTAAACTAATTTTTTTCCAAGTTTTTCAAGAGAATATCAATTAACAATAATTTTTTTTGTCCCATGAATAGTACAAGAAGAAGAAGATTCTGATGATGAATCAGAAAGTTCAGGAGGAATTGAATTTGATATTAGCTCGGTTCCTACAAAGGAGGTCAGTTTGGTATCATACATTTAACTAGGTACTCCTAATTGTAGGGGTTGGTATTTCAATTAAATATTGATCTTTTTTTGCTCAATTTGGGAAAAGTTTTCAAAAATGCCGCAATATTGGATTTGCTTGCACGAGATAAAGATATGCATTTTGTAGCAACTGGTATCAGTGCGAGTATTTAATTTCAGTCAAATTCCCGTATTTATGCATATACTTTAGCTTGTAGTGACTATTTTTTGTATGGTGATGGTTGTTGTTGTATTTTCAGGATTACAATGCCAGACTACTCCAATACGCTATTCCTTCTGTTCGTGGATTTTTCCGATCTATTGCCTTATCTGCTGGCAACTCATTGCAGGATACTCTCAGGTGAGGCGTAGTACCCCCAACCAGTGAAATTAGTGTAAATATTGTTTTGTTAATAGTCTGCTGATGGGGCATGCCAAAAAGTCTGTTTCATCTGTGGCTTATACTAGGCAAAATAAAATTCTGAATTGAATTTTATAAACTTTTTGTCACAAACTTTGCATCAGTGGATATGATACAATATTATATTCATCCTGTTGGAGATGAAAGCAAAGAGTATGATTCAGCTAACATTTGCCTAGCCACACTTATTTTGGCTAGATTTATGATTTTTGTTTGTATATAGACATGATTGATGAAAAACTCATAACCAAGGATTGATTTCACCACTGTGAACTGACATAATATCCAGCAATCCCAACACTTGATCTCCCACAGGATTGAAATATGGGTATCCCATCTTAGATAATTAGAGATGTGTTACTTGTAAGCTCATTCCTGTTACACTATATCGAATTAAACACATATGACACGTTAGGGTAGTTTGAAAAAATGAAATTTTTAGAAAACATAGCTCCAACTCTCTCAAAATAAGCGGTTGGGTCAAAAAACAAATTTGAAAAAGATTTCAAGCGATGGTTTGACACTTTCAGTATCGAGCGAAATCTGGTACCAGCAAAAATTCTTATGTTTTTCGAATTTTTTTTGTTATTTTCAACTATTTTAGCTAATTCTTACAGAAGTAAATACATTTATATGTAAAAGAAATGAAAATCAAGAAATGGCTGAATCATACCAAATCCCTATTTTGACAACGTTTTTCATTACCGTACTCGAGGGCCTCAAATAAGAGAGCCAGGCTTGTGAATTACGACACCCCTATTCCCACTACCTTTGCATGGTATTATTTCTTCAAATTCTTCATGTTTTGTGCAGAGTTCTGACCTTATGGTTTGACTATGGTGATAAGCAGAAGATATATGAAGCTGTTGTGGAAGATATTGAGACTATACAGATTGAAAACTGGCTTCAAGTACGTTTTTTTTTTATCAAGGGTAGCGCTGGGCAACACCGGACCGTTTGGAATTCGAATCTGATTCGAATAATAATTTTTCCATATAAATAACAAATATCTCATTATTACTAATACAATTCATCTTCATTATAAAAATCGAAAATTTTATTTTAGTATGAGCAAAACGGAATGTATTTTTAATTCATATTCCGTGTTTAAGAGTGTGAATTTTTGTTTTTAAGGACAAAACCAAAATCGATTGTATTAGGTCTTTAGAAATGAAGATTCCACATTATTTAACAAGTTTTTGTACCTATGAACAACGGAATAATTTGTGCTTCGAATCGAATCCCAGCCCTAATCAACGGTTGCAGGCTAGATAAGTTATGTTACAAACAATAGGTTGAATTCCCCCTTTTCTTCAATTTCATCATCTACAACTTAGCATCGTCCATGTAAATCAGTAACTCTACCCATCACTGGTACATATCCTAACAAAACATTGTTTTCTGACTTGATTTTATCAGATTGTAATGATGCTAGATTTGAAATGTTCATTTCATTCTTTTTGCATCTTATAGTATAGTATAGTATGTTTCCTCAGTATAGTTTTCGTTTAGATTGAAAGTACCCGATCCTATTGATTACCCAACTGAATAATCTTTAAAAAAAAGTTTCCGATTATATAAATCTAATATAAATTTATTTGTTACTGTCCTAGGTTATACCTCAACTGATTGCCAGGATCGATACACCAAGAAATCTAGTAGCTAGACCTGTTCATCAACTACTGAATGATATCGGAAAACATCATCCTCAAGTAAGATATTATATTTGATGAACGAATTTAAAATTTTTTGAGCAATCAGTTTTTGCTATGTAAGCTCATGCATAGCTAAAGCAAATTATTTTGGTGTTATTGTTTTATTTTAAAAGCAGATGAACAACCATATTTTATTATTTATTTATATTTTTCTTCATTTATTTTTTTATAGCCACTTCTTGGAGTCGATCACCCTGGCCAAGGCTCTGCACTAGCACTACTTATAGACGGTCAGGGTTCAAATTGCCGGGAAGATATGATCTTTTCCTGTTCTTTTTCCTTTTCCTGCTTAGTCTACTCAAGTTATTACACTTTGGATTGGGTAGTGGGCATGGATTACCGAGCCGGACTCACCGGGACTCAACCCGAGATCTTGAACCAATGCAATGCCAACATGTTTAACCATTCGGCCATCGAGCCCACATTGCTCAACTTTTGCTCTTGAAGTTTTGAATTAAATACCTGGCTGTAAGGATAGATGTCCGAAAAATTTTGTCAAAACATCTTTTGTTAGGCGTGGGTCACTGATGGATCGCGTCGACAAGACGGTCCATCTGTGGCTCATGCTTGACAAAATAAAGTTAATAAGGTCATCTGACCCCTTGACTACAAAATGGGGCAAACTATACTCAAATATAACAATATTCAATTTATATATTGAATTTCGATATCATAAAATAGACCAAACTAAAATGACAATTTTAATTAAGTTTGCGTATAATGTACGAATTTTTTTGTTTCAGGCTCTGATCTATCCATTGACAGTTGCTTCAAAATCTACTGCAATATCTCGACAAAAAGCGGCCAACACTATTCTATCTAAAATGTGTGAACATTCAGATACGTTGGTGAAGCAAGCAATTATGGTAAAATTATTTTCATAAGTAAATGACAAACCAATATAAAAAATCTTAATTTTTGACTCTGAATCAATTATTGTAAAAATTTTATTTGCTTTGAAATACCGGTAAGTGAAAAATATTCTTTATCCTTGTACCTCCAATAAATTTCGAATGATTATAAATCCTTTCAGTGCTAGACTTGTTTTTTTCTGAAATCTTGTTTATCAAATAAATTGGAACGAAATGAAAAATAATGTAATTTGTTACTGCTTGATGTTTGTTGTTACATTTAAGGATGTATATTGTTCAGTTCAATGCTTCGAATCGATTTTACACATTCTGTCTCATGTTTGTTCATATGTCTTGTAATTTACAATAATAGTGTGGTCAACGGATTCCTCTTGCCTGTTCATGAGGATTCTTTTTAGTAATTATGTCAAAATAAATTTAATAACAAAAACAGAGAAATAACCATATTTTGCCATTCGCTTCAAAAAAAAAAAAAAATTGCCTATTCCTGCGTATTCTTTTCTTAATTGCAGAGCAAAAGCAGGTTTGTAAAAGTTACGACATTGGTGACTTGAGGCTTACTTACTTGATTCAGTTATGTGATTTTGTGAATTTTGCTCAATAGTTGTTGAACCTGTGGGAATTCACACCCCTGCAAAAATAGTCCAGGACTACCACTATAAAGGGGCTTGATGAGATTTTCAATTTTCGTTAATTTTGTTGTATCCAGGTTTCGGATGAACTCATCAGAGTTGCAATATTATGGCATGAGTTGTGGCACGAAGGATTGGAGGAAGCTTCCCGATTATATTTCGGTGAACGAGATGTTGTCTCTATGCTCGCTACTCTTGAACCTTTACATGGCTTGTTGGAACGCGGACCTCAGACGCTAAAAGAAATCAGTTTTAATCAGGTGACTTATTTTGCTTTTGTTTCAATATAATAAAAAATTATTCAAGTCAAACAAGAATATCCTAAGAGTTTAGTTTAAACAGAGGTAGATACAGTATTTTACAGGATTCTCTTCTGAAATTTCTAATTTTTGAATTCATTGATATTTCACAATCAGAAAGTTCATTTTGTCAAGCATGTGCCACAGATGGATCGTGTCTCATCGACACGATCCCTCGATGACACATGCTTAGCAAATGATGCTTTAACAATTTTTTTACTATTGGCTTGAGTCTTTGGTTTTATTTTTCCTCCGAAGTGTCCAATGAATTCCTAGATGGGGCAAAAACTACATTGAGAACGCTTTGGCTAATTCTTACTTAATATTGTTGAAACTTTTTTTATAAGGCATTGGGGGGAGGGGGGCTAATTAAATTTTGCACACTTTTTTTCACCTAAATTGCCTGATACTTGTTTTGGCCATGAAGCCAACATGCCAAACTTATATGGATTTCAAGATATTTTCTTCATACCTGCTCATGCACCATGATAAAAATTTAGAAATTTCACTCTGTGTCAAAAACAGTTTTATTGAAAATTCCTTGCTGCGTTTCCTGTCACTGTATTCACATCTGAATTTTTTACGACATCTTCTCAAAATATAGAAATACCGATATCAAGGTGCTTTACCCAATCATTCAGATGTGAGCAATGATACATTTTATGTGCTTCACCCAATCAGAGATTTTATTTTGTCAAGCATGGGCCAAAGATGGATCATGTCTCATCGATGCGATCCATCAGTATCGCATACTTAACAAAACATGCTCTGACCAAATTTTCCAATCGGTTTTGATACAGACTGAAAATAACAGACTGTATAAGAGACATGCATTATAACCAAAGTAATAGTAATGTGTTATTAAGAATGGCTCCATTTTATTCCAACCAATAAATATCTGATAATCTTTACAAGATACGTGTTAAAAAAAGTAGATGCATTGAAGGGAAATATAAAATAAAAATGTTAATAGATTCATAATATTTAGTTCATAATTGTATATATTTTTAATATCTATTTACTTGAAAGTGGTTTTCTTTGTTTCAATAGAGTATAACAACTCAGTGCCGCCATAGAAAACAAAAATATTGATCGTCAAAAATATTATATGTACTTGATAAATGAGCTACAGCGTTCAAAATTTTTTTTAATATTTTTGTAGGTTATGTAGTAAATTTAGTCAGTAAAGGTGTATATTATATCTATTTATGTTATATAAATTGACAGAATCGTAAATAGTAGGATAATACTCGATAAAAATTCACTTTTTCCGATTTCAAAAAAATTGGAAAGATATTTTGCGGCAATTTTTGTAGTATATATTAACAACAAATATTAGCTACAATATATTGCGAATGTAGGTACAACTAGGGATGGGCAAATCCAGAAGGATTCGAATATTAAATTATCTGAATCCGAAATATTTTTTTGGATTGGGCTGAACATTTGCTGAGGCACACAGTCGAAAATGTTGTAAAAGCATGAGTTCGAGCAGGTGAGCGCTTGCCAGGATGCAGCCTGCCACAAAAGTAACTGAAATATCGCCCGCGAACAATGACAACAAATTAATTTCACCGATGGCGTATGTGTGAAGTCATACCCCACCAAGCGAAAAAGAAGACATCATCCCGATATTTTTGGATAGCCCTGTTTGGCGGTTTGGTGCCAAATTCGACCGAAATCGATTGTAGATAAATTGTCTTTAAAAATGAAAATTTCACTTTATTTAGCAAGTTTTTTGTTTCTATGAATGATTCTTGATGTATTCACATAATTTGTGCTCTGGATAGATTCGAATCAAATTTCCCAACCTTAATTGTCGCACAAAAGATTGTTCTTTGTCAATCCATACCCCTTTCCCTGTCACTCGAACTCGCTGTATCATCGTTGCTCAATAAATTTGCTGTTGATCCGCCAAAACCGGTTTTAGTCTGCCAGTCTTTTATCGTATTTGTTGTCACTTCGACATGTCTTCTGCAGTATAATAACATCAGTTCGATGAGTTCCATCACCGTTAATATACTCGCCCCGAGAAAGAGACCCATTGTTCCACCAAATTTACTGAGTAGATTTGTGAAATAGATAAGTGTGACTTCTTGGACATTGATGTATTTCATTTCCTGCAAGAAAAAGTTTTTTTTAAATAAATGGCCTTTTTTTTAACATAATTTGGAAATTTTGTTGTTCTGTTAAGCGGTGCGTGGCTCATGTAAAAAATATATTTTTGTGATTGAGAAAAAATATTGCTGAATTATTGAATTTGTGATCAATTTTCGTAATCAAATCAACTTCCAAAAGATTCGATTCGAAATGTTTCGATTTGATTTAATTGATTGAGAAAAATATTGCTGAATTATTGAATTTGTGATCAATTTTCGGAATCAAATTAACCTCCAGAATAATTAGATTCGATATGTTTTGATATGAGATTTGATTTGAAAATAAATCTTTTTCATGCTTGAAACAGATTTGAACAGGGTCAGTTTAAAATGTTTTGATTTGGGATTCGATTTAAAAATGAATTGCAATGCTTGTTTTGGTTTCATTTCAACGGTGTTTGCCAGACAAGTAGGGTCTTTACTTACTGGATAATATATATCTAGCACTTGAAAATCTTGCACAATTCTTTCTCTCGATACATTCAATTCATGTTGGTATTTGTGAAGGTCTGGTATGCTCGGCCATACAACACTCGATAATGCCGTTTTAAATTTTGAAGCTTTACATGCTGGTTGTTGATTGCATTGTTGCCATGATTTCGTAATCACTTCTTCGTTCGCATTATCAGTCCAGTTAAGGCCTAAAAGTGTGTAAGGATTTTATGGAAATGATAAAATAGATGAGTGTATGTTATCATCATTCGAATAGTTGAGTGTAATAGAATTGTGAGTAAAATGTAATTTTGTTTTCAATTTTTCCCAAATTGATTCATTTTGCAGTGAAATCATGATATATGCCAAATTTTACGTTGTAAAATTTGACATAAATCATGATTTTGCTGCAAGATGGGCAAAATATGGTCAAATATCAGCCATTTCGTTTTATCTTGGATGTTTGTTTCCAAGTTCAATATTGATTCATTTCAATTTAACGTTTCCGAAGTTAATTACCATTAGTTCTAATTGGGTGGAATAAATATATTAAACGGTACTTGTTAATATCACTGGAAAAAAATAGTTTTATATAAACTATGAACGAACCTAATATTGATGCGTCTTGAAACTAGGATGGCCAAACTCGAATATCTTTTATTTCTCGTTCAAATCGAATATTCGAATCAGAAGTCATATAATAAAAAACAAAGACAACTTTTTTATCAGCTTATAACATACGTGAAAATCCACACTTATTGTTTAAATAAATTTATTTTCTTGATTCTGAATTATTGCAATCGAATCGTTCAAGTCGAGAGGAATAATTTATGATTCAAATAGCCTAATATTTTGAATAAATAAATAAATATATTTTGAATAAATAATCGAATATTTTGGACAGCCCTACCTGTAACTTTTTCCAAATTTGATTCAATCAATTTCCTTTAATTTTGAATCGCTTTGGTAATATCAGACATGGCTTAATTTATCAATAACTTGAGGACTACAAAAAAAGTTATGAAAAAGAGAAATATAACATATACTAATGCCAGATATTGTCTTCATTCTCACTTTCGCGTGTAGATACAGATAAACGATTAGCATAAAGAAATCCCAATCTTACTTCTATTTGCGATCCATTTGACATCATACATGCATAAAGCAAGTGTAGTTCCGTTACATATTGTGTTGTCTTCGTTAACTAGGTTACAAAAAGGATAAAATTATGGCTTTATAGGGGTAGTAAGAAAGACGCCTACCTACTAGTGTAATAACATTTCCTGTATTTACTTTTATAATTTAGTTAAATCTAAATCCATGTGGCTCATGCTTTATTAAATGAAATTTCTGATTTGCTGGGTGTTAGGCATTGTGAACGAAATTTTACATATGTCATTGTTGAACTTGTTGAAAAACTTGAAACTTACCCACATACGATGGTGGTGTACACTCACAATGATTTTTACTTAGTTTTTGATAACATCTTTGTTCCGCTTCGGTTTTTGTGTAGTTTCTGTCTTTCTCGTGAACACAATGTCCCCATGGTGGTCTTACATATTCCTCTTTTGTTAATTCTGAAATGGCATCCAACAAATGCAATTAGAATTTAAACGAAACTTTTTTGCGTACGCAAAGCAACAAATTCACCCTGACTGTTATTTGCATGCAACAAATTCTGTCGAAATTTTAAAACAATTTCCATATTACTTTGAATTTACATGTAAATGTGTGCCTGGGTTTCAGTTAATCGTTATCATATACGGTACCTATTACAAAAGCTACCATCCTTATCAGCCTCTTAATTAACATATCTCAAAAAGTCTGGTTCATTCAACAATTTAGATTTAAATTTTCTTTCTAGAATTGGGATTGTAAAAATGAAGCTTTGTTCAGGGTTTATTTATTACCAAAATATGTTTGTTTTTAATTTAATATGAAATGAACAACACATAAAATCTTATATCCTACCTACTTGTGCAAAGGAATGAAAACCTGGTCCAATAAAAAATCCCCTTTCATCAACATTTGCTGGTTCTTTAGGATCATGAAGTGTGATCTGTAGAATTTCAGTCAGTATTTATATAGACATTGTAAAAATTTCTAGTAATTAGTTGAGGATAAGGTTAGCCTTATATTTTGAGTTGAAGGTACTTATACTCATTATAATTCATTATACCTAATACTGGTAGAAGGATGTTCCAGCATTTCAAATGAACAAAATGTCTGATATCTGTCTACATTTTACAGCAAAGTCATTAGTTTTTTTTTTTATAATTTTGTGGTATTTATCATAATTTTATTGCGTAATTATGAAATGAATTAATTTAAAAGTAGTATAATAATGTTCTTTTGTTATATTTTCTCCTCTGATGGAGAAACCTTTCTTTAAATATCTCAGTAACAGTAATTCTAACTCTACCTCTCATACCTTCATCCCAGCACCTAAAGGTGCGGTTTGTATTTTTCTCGTGAGAAACAATCCTTGAGGATTCAATAAAAGCAATCTCAATCCTCCTGGTATACCACTATGCGTTTGCTGCCATAGTGGTGACTTTTGTTTTGCACTGTTGAATGTCCAACATAATCCATGTTTTGTGCTGTAAAAAAAGGATGTATTTGTCATTGGAAGATGGATATTTTGCATAAATCAACAATTTTTTTTGCCAATTAAGCTGGTATACTTGGTGCTTTGAAATTGAATTTATTATTTGTTTCATCCTCTTATTAAAAAGAGAATCATTCCTGGCCTCGCAGTTATATCAAGCAATATTTTTTTCTATTGCTTTCTGTTGGGTTTGAAGATGTGGGTTATTTGGAATGAAATTCCAATATATAGCCAAAGAAGATTTTTCATCTAAATATATTTTGATAAGTATGAGTCAGTGATGGATCGCGCCTTCAAGGCGAGGCCCACCATTGGCTCATGCTCGACAAAATAAAATCCTTCTAGTAGGTCTGACAAAATCAGTAACATTGCACCTCTTACTGCGGCTGATTAGTGATTATACCTGTAAACTGGGATGAAGTCTTTGGCTGAGCATTGTCTTCTTCGCCCATTTCCAAATTTGCAGCTAATCAATGACATCGTTATATTAAATCCATATTTCATGAATATCTTCTTCATATTTCCCTTAATTGTGCAAAGAGTTCAAATTCAATGAATGTAGTCTTTCAAGTCTTCAAATAATGGTAAAAAACGACCTTCTGAGCGTTTTTTTTCTAAAAATTCGCTCAAAGAAAGGCTGGAAGCAGTGTCTAAAGAAACAACAACAAACGGACACTCAATAGCAGAGAGCTACTAGGGGATATTGTACCAGCAACTGCACTTTATGCGGTAAACATTCCAAACGGAACTAAATTGCTATGGTAAAGTACAGTAAGTGGTATCTGCCCTGGGTGATGGTTAAACCATCTACCACTTTTTCTCCCTTACTCGCATCTTAAGAAACGCAGGAAATATTTTAGGACTATTCTGAAGCCCCTATCTACAGGGGCTTTTATGAACATAGTGCAGCAAAGTTGATCGAAGTCTGCAATCCTGGGTATCAGGATCGTGTGTATGGCTATCCTTGAAATATACCTTATTCAAAACTTGTCTTATTCTTCTAATCCTGTACTATTATTATACCCAATTTTCAGCAGATAAAAATCATACTAATACTCAACACAGATGGCCATTGACGTTCAATTTTCATGAAGACTTTCATATGAACTATTGTTTGAACACATTGTAAATGATCACTAAATATATTGGATTTGAATGTAGTAAAATTCTTGATTTTGCGATTTTTTTTTTGAGCATGATGGCTTGAAAAAATAATCTTATTAAAGATCTTACTGATTCAGTATAATTCCTTGTGCAGTTGATATGTAGTAAAGCTTCTAGTCTCTGCTTCCTGTAAAAATGCAACAGAAATGATTTGTACTAAAAAGTTCTTTCCCTATTTACTTTTTAAGTAGTACTCTGCTCTTGGTTGGTTATTTAGTTCGGTTTAGATTTGCAGGTCTTACCCTTTTCCAGTTGCAATTTCTCGTAAAATTGAATGGTCGCATTTTGAGAACCTTCTAAGAAAATATTCCCTTCTTGTAGGATTCATTCCTTTAGTTATTTTATCAAGAAAATCTTCTGCGATGTATGTAAATGGGATGTCCTGAAAAATGGATACGTTTTTGGTGTCAGATAATTAAAAACTTTTTGCTCTAAATTTTGTTAAGTATGAGTCACTGATGGATCGCGTCGTGAAGATGTGGTCCATCTGTGACACATGCATGACAAAATAAAATTTTACATTTGGGATCGCAAACTGGCGGAATATTCGCTGCTCAGCACCTGAGGAAAAGAGGTTCCAGCAGAAGGGAAAGGTATCAAAAATGGCTATATTTCTATGTTGCATTATACATCAAGATTTTGAATTCTGCTATATAGTCATATATGGTCCTGCAACCTGTTAATAAATAAATCCATGAAATATACAAAAAAGATGAAAAATATTGTAATAAAAAAGCGACTGTACCTCTTTGAAAATCCCGAAATAACCCAACTATTCAGATTACACAATCCCTTCCAACCTATTTTAATAACATTGACATTTATTACTACGGTAATATATAAATGTCTAAAATGAGATAGGCAGATTTACATGTGAAAAAGATAATTCTGCAATATCATACGCATCTATCGTCACCAAATCCTCTCCACTTATACTCCTGTCATAATCATAAAATCTGTTCAAACTACAAATTGTAACTGCAGGGAATGTTAACGGTTGCTCTGTGTACATTATTGTAGTCTTCGTTGTTGTCGGATATCTCCAGTAGTCCCTTATCTGAAATGAATTAAAAGTGAGAGATGGGAAGTTAGTACAAACAGATGAGACCGAGATGGTATATAACATACCAAGTATCTAACACGCCCAGTCAGAAATAATATATTTTTTCAAGTTTGGGTCACTGATGGAACGCGCTGCCGAAGCTCGTTCCATCTGTGGCGCATGCTTGACGAATTAAAATTTCTTGATTGGTTTAATCATCTTAAATACTTGAGCTGTTCGAATATTTTTAAAATGTAGATTTGTAAAATCTTTATTGCTGTTACCAAATACAAATTAAAATGTGTGGTTGGTTGAATAACTTTGTAATTGTGCTTTTCAACAAGTGTGAATTCATTAGGAAAGTCGACGATGGTCACAAAAATTGATTAAAAAAGCTGATTTTTCTACAGACTGAGAAAATTTGTGTTTTTAAGCATGTGTCACAAATGGAATGTGCCGGCCAGGTGCGATTCATTACTACTACTATATTAAAAGGGGATAGGAAAGGGTTTAATTTTTATCCTGCGGGAGAGGAAAGTCAAGAATACGTCTTAAACACATGGCGAACCACTGCATCTCGTGCTGTCACCAGTTCTGAATAGGGTTCGAAGGTTTTGGAGTAACATTTTACTCATTTTTCCTGTGCATGGACATGGTTGTGGAGGAAGCCGTCAGCAGCATTTACGTGAAACAATGAGCAACGGCGAGTCTTCATTGTATGTGTCGTTTCATTCTGAATCACCGTAATGTGTCTTCTGATCTTTTCAATCTTGTATGTAGTCGAATTGATTCGGAGACGTCCTTATCTAATATCGACTAAACTATTTTTTGAAAAGAAATCAAGACCATACCTGATCAAAAGTAATTACAATAATTGCGCCGAGTCCAATTGCTATAAAAAGAGCCCAAGTATATCTTCTTAATTCTGATATTTGTCCTGTTTGATCTCCAGCTCTTCTCATACCATGCAATGTTGTCATATCAACAAATTCTGCTTTCATCTTTTTCCATCTTTCATGTGGCGTTCGTCGCTGATTTATTAGCGGTTGAGATGCCATGATGTATTTTTATATTAGTTTTTCTTGGCAATAAATTATATCTTTGGCATGTTCTCTGCTACTTCATTTAAGAATGATAATCCTGTAAGACAACATGTTCGCAAGGAGGATTTGTTAATTATAAACACTGATGGATTTCGCCACCAAAGCATGGCTCATCTGTGGCTTATGCTTGACAAAATAAAATTGTTGATCTGGAAACAACACTTTTCAATTGTTTTCACAGGTTTATTATTTTTTTCAGAAAGTACTCGCTGTTGGTTTGAATTCAAAAGAGTTAACCTTGATGCTCTTTTCCATATTTAATAAAATGGGGTCATAGATTGCTCAATACCATATTATGAAAGATTTGTAATTTGTTTGTAAAAAAGGAAAATTGTTTATCAACCTTTTTTTAAAATATTCAAATTACGGTATCATGGTAACTCCTAATTTCAATTTTCGTCTGTTCAGGCACATGAAGCTGTTAGATATTGACTATCCATATCTATCAGACTCCTTACTTAAAAAAGGTACATAAACTATAAACACGGGCCATCACAAGCAATGCTGCCTTAAAGTGAGCTAGAATTATGGGATCATTTTTCGCAATCATTCTTCAACTTCCAACAAATTCTCTACATATCAAAAATGTAGGTGGTTTGCAATTGAAAAAAACTCATGACAAGCATGAAATGCATACCTAACCATGTTTTTCATGTTTAGTTGTACTAATGCTACCAGAAGGGATGTAAGTTTCGAATATATATTTTCGAATCCGAATCGAGCAACACTGAACGGAAAACAAAGTTGCTGTGTAATGAATTTACGACCGGGCACATTAAAATTGTTATCACACAGTTATCACAAAAAATCCCAGATGCGCAGTAATTTTAAAATGTTTGCTTTCAAGTTCCGAAAACGACTGAACAAACACAACGCACCAGGAATTTATTATAATCTCGACGAATTTTCTCAAATTGCTATGAAGGGATTCGAATTATCACTGATTCGATTCGAAATTTTAAAACTTACATCCCTAGCTACTAATAACTTGCACATGTCAGGTGTTTAATCCGACCCGAAATATATTTTACATTGAGCACATCCTGTGGAGCATAAGGCCAGGTTTAGGAGGCAATTATAGTTTGTCTTGCTTAACACATCTTTTATTTTATTTTGTGACAAAAGAAATAGATGACACCTGTACTTGTGAAAATGCAATCATTTTAATGAATATAAATGTTTCAAAACTCTGTCCACTTATTCTACATTGTTCAGAAAAATTTGAAATGGTCATACAAACTTATTTTATACTTCGCTAACCCTGTATTTTGTGAAAGAACTCAGTATCTGTTCTAAAAGTACTTTGCTCTGTGTTAGAGCTCCTTCTTCACTTTCCTTCCTTGAGTAACACCAGCATGAAAGGAATGTCAGTCTAAGCGCTTCTATTGCTGGAAATTCAAAAAATGCAGTCCGAACATTTTCTATTTTTTATTTATATATATATATATACCGTATGGTATATATAATAGCGTATATAATAACATACTGTATATAAAGTATATTTTCCTACCTGTTGCCTACCTTCTTATTTGATATAGATGGGGAACTTTCCTATTTCTGAGTCAAAAAATTTTCTTTTGTTCAATCTAATTTTGATGAACCATACCTGACAAAAGCTTACATGTTGCCTCCCCACATGTTGACCTATTGTATCATCCAAAGACTAGGACATGCTGTCAATAGTATCACTTGTGCTCTTGAGTAACAGGATATTATCAGATAGTATCCATATGTTTAGCTGAAGTCACCGGTCTTTAATAATACTGTATATTTAATAATTGAAAAGTCATTTTTCGTCTAACATACGTCATGAATGGGCCAAACATTCAGATGTTAAATAATGAGTATAAACAGGAATGCACCATAGATTTTGATCGGCTGTTTGATTTGAAACAAACTTGAAGCAAGCATGGGCCGAAGATAAAATGCACTTCCTTTGACTGAAATAGTTACTGTGTTTCCAATGGAAATTTTTTCCACACTAATGATGTTTTATGATATATATATTACGGCTTTCTACCACAGGTAAAATGATACCTGATCTTAATATTTCCTATTGCGGTATTAGGAAATCAATTACTTTCCATGATGTTCAATTATTTATTAGGATTCTTCTCATACTCATACATACTTCTCATATTTTTTCAGGCTTATGGACGAGATTTGCTCGAAGCACAAGATTGGTGTAGAAAATATACACTATCAAATAATATTAAAGATTTGAATCAAGCATGGGATTTGTATTATCACGTTTTCAGAAGAATCACCAAACAATTGCCTCAAGTGGGTATTTTTAAAAAGCTTCACTTATCGTCTTCTCCCTAAGCGAGTGCCCCAGCAATGTTGATGGTAGAGTTTTTTGCTAATGCATTTCGCCAACCATGCTCACCATGAATTGCAATCAAATTAAGTATGTTTTAGACAAAAACCTCTACTTGTGACGGGTACCACCATATTGGTCAAGTTTAGTTTTCTGGATTCCTTCATCTCGGATTTGGCACAAATCATGATTTTGCAGCGAATTGGACAAAATTTGGCAAAATATCAGCAATTTTGTTAAAACTGTAAGAACGCCACCAGTTATCACAATTCCACAATGCAATTACTTGATTTTCTTGTTCAGCTTACAACATTAGAACTGCAATATGTTTCTCCTAAATTGATGATTTGCAACGATCTTGAACTTGCTGTACCTGGAACTTATAATCCGAGACAAAGTGTCGTAAGAATCAAATCAATCAATTCAACTTTACAAGTTATAACTTCTAAACAAAGACCGAGAAAGCTGTGTATCTTAGGTAAAAATATTTGTAATCCATTCAAGGGTTTTGAATTTTGTTGAATGGAGTGATGAAGCAAATTTTTTTTCTTCACCAGATGCGATAATATTTTGCTTTTACCAAAATCTGTTAAGGGGCAACTACATTTTTATAACAGTATTACTGATTAGAATCTTCTTCAATCTTTCAAAATTATATTACCTATCAAGGTATCATCCAGCTAGATACTGGAGATGAAATAAGGCTGATCCTATTTATGTTTTAATTATTCACCAGCAGTGGGCAGTAGAGACTCAGTTGGATATATTTATTATGTCTGAGCTTGTAGCCCAGTAATATGGAATGTGATATAGTAGTCTCTTCCTATATTCTATACTAGTGGCCACTACAATACTATTTGAGTTGGTATAGTGCGGAGGCCTACACAAGTTGTGCACCATGGTGTTATTCATTCAATGGATATTTTATTTCGTCATTCCCTAAATGTTTAACACAATGTCTAAAAATCACCCACATAGACTGGTGGCAACTTAACCAGCATAAGGTAGACCTGCCTTTAATATCTAGCTCTGATGACAAAAAAAATGATCATTGTACCCATAAAATTATTGTGTATAACCTTTACGAAAAGAAAACTATGATCCCAAAGACATAGTAGATGATGTACTAATTGCCAAATCTCAAATCAAGTTAGATCAAGTAAGATGATGAAACTTCAGGTAATAAGGTTATCATTAGAAGAGATGATGTATGTTAAAAATAGATATTAGTAGTGTTTCAGTGAACAAGAGTATAGCAACAGCCAACAACCAATTTGATCACATTATCTTAGTTTAGTTACCTCTCTACTTCCTCAAAGAGCAAAAGTCGAGTAAAAGTATGCTCTTATTATTTGCGTTATTAAACATGTCAATTATTATACATGTTAGGTATCAGATATTTCAATTTAATCAAATACTGATTTCAAATCTGAGTGTTAGATGCCCTGTCCTAGTGAAATAATAAGGAAAAGTATAGACGATTTGAAGTGACTATTAGAAATGTCCTTAAAGATTGAGATGTTTCATAAATAGTATCTAGAGCATCTCCTTGAACACACTTGAAAAAAAAAAGAGTCCAAGCGTCTTGAGGAATCTTATCACAAATCTTGCTAAGCTAAGCATGAACGCGAATTGACAAAGACCAGCTGACGAAAGCTTATTAAATAGTTCAATCTTTTTCGATAGGTATGCTTAGTGGTACCCTGTGTACAGATGGGTATCACTTTGATGAGTCGATCCATCCAGCGTCTCATGATATAGTTGTAAAAACAGAAAAGTCGAAATAAAATATATTGACGTCTGTCAGCAAAAATATGTGAAATATTCCCATCTAATTTGAACAATATGACTTTGAATATGCAATATTGACTTTGCAATATTACCGTAGTCATACATTTCAACAATTTCAATCAATAATATTGAAAAAATTGGAATTTTATAATTTTTTTAAATAATTTCGAAATGGAAATAGATTTAACAAACTTGACTCAGCAATGAACAAGTGAGAGTGGCAACGCCAAACAATATGACGAAACATGTTTCAGAATAATTTGTTATTGTGTAATTATTGTTTGAATTAATTATTACCGTATATTTCAGAACTCTCTAAACCATTTCCCTATTAGAATTCCGATTTCAATTTCCAGGGAGCAATGGGAAAGAATATACATTCTTACTGAAAGGACATGAAGATTTGAGACAAGATGAACGTGTGATGCAGTTGTTTGGTCTTGTGAATACACTGCTTGCCACTGACCGTACATCAAGCAGAAAAAATCTCAGGTTGGAATTCCAATTGTTTAGTAAAATAATTATTCGCAGAGGTGTCTAAAATATTCGCATCGTATTTCTCAAATGAGAAATTATTTGATTTCATTTTCCGGTCGATTTTCCATCAACAGAATCAAAATGGTATAATTGTTTATTAAATATATGTATATATGTAACTTTTGATATATTTTAAAATTTTCTGAAAAGATGTCTTTGTTTGTTTATTATAACATTATAATTCAAAT
Source organism: Styela plicata (assembly GCA_963675895.2). Classification (NCBI taxonomy): domain Eukaryota; kingdom Metazoa; phylum Chordata; class Ascidiacea; order Stolidobranchia; family Styelidae; genus Styela; species Styela plicata. The sequence goes on from OZ023143.1 coordinate 3,456,469, forward strand.
ATTTGATTCGATTCCCAAAAATTGTTCAATTGGATTCCGAAATCAAAAGATATTTGATTTTGATCAGCCGATAATCATGAATGAAGTTCTTTAAAAATGTGGAGTTAGAATCGCAGCGGATTCAAAAAATTTTAATTTTAATATCTGTTCTCATATTTGTGGTTCGGAGAACACATGGAGCAAAACTTGGCTTGCTCTGTAGCATTTTTATTTATATTTTCTTATCTTATAGTAATATAATTAAAAATTGAGAGAATTTTTCAACCAATTTCTATATGTGGACGTTGTTGGTGGATTATAGGAATAGATTGAAATGAAACAGGCTTCACTGGCCTGATTTGTTTTTGTTTTGTTTATCCGGGAGAGGAAAACCAAGAATACAGCTCAATCATATGGGAGCCACGGCTTTCTCGTGCAGTTACCAGTTCCGAAATGCAGTGCTTACGTCAACCACCGTGCGCCGGAGAGCCGTCCAGCAGACCTTCGCGTCTATTCATCATTCCCCCCGGGATAAACTTTCAAAGATGCGTAGCTGGCCGATTGATCTAATGCGGCAGTCCGTTTTTTCAAAAATGTCCATTTCTTATTTTTTCATACCACTCCAATAAGAAAACGTCTATTCGAAAATGCTTTATTAAATATCAAGTATGAGACACTGATGGATCGCGCCGCCACGGCGCGGTCCATCTGTGGCCTATGCTTGACGAAATAAAATTGTTGACTGGCATAGTGCGTGGATAGGATCATGGACTTATGTTGTTGTTATTCAAATGGTAACAGGAGAAAGGATTTTGCTGCAAATCGCTTTCCAAGAACGGATAATTTTGTTATTAAATTACAAGCGAGAATGTGTCGACTTAGCGCTACATGACCGTGAACGATTATCGTTTTTGTTGGCGTTCAAAAATTTAACGCTGGAAAAACACTCCCCAAGTGGATTATAATTATACATGATTCGGGCGTAATAATAGTCATGTTTTTGCAATCTTTCTTGTGTTTCTTTTATATTTATTTTTCAAGAGTTCACAAGGCTTTATGTTTAGTTTTTAAGAGCTTACAACGCAATGGTATTTTTTTACTTGAATTTCGCAGTTCTTTGCTATTTTACTCGCTCACCGTCGTTTTGTCGTTCAGGCCCGTTCCGTTTGCGGTTCAAACGGGGAAAATAAAAGAGTTCCCGGTTAGCTCAATCAATAAAACTTTGGGAATGCTCTTGCGAGCTACGCATCTCTTACGTCCTGGGTTCGAATCACGTGCGGCATGATTATATGCGAGAGGTTTGCTTGACGCCTCGTCGGTGCTCGATGATCTTGCTTATAATGTCCATTCACAGAAAGACAAAACCTTCGCCCCTGATTCGGAACTTCGGTGTTTACACGAGAGGTCGTGGTTCGTCGCCATATGTTCAAGACGTATTCTCGGCTTTCCTCCCCCACAGGATAAAAATGAAATCATATCCTATATATTTTATTTGTGATGGATATGTTTGTGATGGATAGACGTAGGATATAATGATTCCCAATTCATTATATATATACGATTGCTTTTGAGACATGTTCTATTAGACAATTACTTATTCTTCCTCTGTGCCCTTGTATCTGCGGATCCCTCCCTATTCCTTAGATCAGACGAAACGTTACAAAAATAAATTTGCAAGACTTTAACTTTTTAGATAAATTCACGATATATGTCAAATTTTATTTGGTGAAAAACCGTGGTTATGATGTGTCATTAGTTGGACGATTTCACAAAGTAATATTTTCGATTATTCTAGAACATAATGCTGCTGGATTCCGAATAGTATTCAATTGCTGGTACTTGACAAAACTTGTATATAGACGCTATAATTTGTGGGTATACCCAATCAGAAACCCTGTTGCCTCTGTGGCGCGATCGATTAGTGACCCATACTTAACAAAAACCTGTGTTTGAGTAAACTTTTTCTGACTGATACCATGTTCTGCACTGATAATTAGACTCAATTTGAAGGAAATGTTAGCATTTCGTCAAAAAATTTGAATTTGTCCTGTTAAGCTTGGGCCACAGATGTACCGCATCTGGTTGACGTATAGAGCTGACGTATAAAGCTGGACTAGTATAGAAGAGCGCGGTAGATGGTGTCCGACCTGGGCGTTTTTTCCTTTTAGGTATAACTTTTCGTGTGTATCGGTGAGTTATAACTATAAAAAAAACACCCAGGGCGGACACCATCTACTGCGCTCTACTATACTAGTCCAGCTCTATATTGATTGTTTGCCACTTGGAACGTAGTTGCAATACTTGTTCTTTTTGTTGTTGTCGTGGGTCATAAATGTGTTTATTTGTTGGTCGTTCTGCTTATTTCTTTCTGCTTCTGACTTCGATTGAAGCGAATTTCAATAATGAAAAATTAAAAAAAGTTAAATATTGGGGTCCTGAATAGCCAACTTTGTCTTGTCGAATTTCGTGTAAAACAGTTTACCAGTGTCTTACAAATTGGTTTTATATTAATCAGTTTAAATTGATGAATTTGCCTTGTTCTCAATAACGCCTGGAGTCTAGGCGTGATCAAATTTCTGTTAAAACATGTCAAAACATGAGCTTTACCGTGCCATCGTTTCATATTTATCCCAATTATAACATAAACTGTTATTTCCGGCGCATAAATTCTAAAATTGCGATTTCAATTTTTTTCATTCATTTCGCTCGTCATGTGTTCGCCCTAGGGCGCTTGCTAATAGGAGTCACGTGCGCCGATTAAGCCGTTCTCTGATTGGTCGAGAACCGGTGAGTATTTGTCCCACCTCTCTGGTAAGCAAGAGGCGGGTATTGCGAAATCTCTTTTGGTCACGGATGAAAGACATGTTATCCTAACATGGGCCATTCTTAAATTACTCCGTTTCAAACAACTGTCATCTTTGTTTGTGAATAAAGTCGGTCGGATTAATATTGAGCAATCGTAAATAAACAAATTAGCGCACGTGAGCATTGGTAAGTACGCACTTTTTGGAATTGCTAAGCTTGACCCATAGGTGGAACACCTTTGGTTGCTTCTGCCAATGTACCATGCTTATCTGAGGTTTATTCATAACGCAATCAAGCCGATCTTGACTCTTCAATTATACCACTATAGCGGTGAAAGTTGTGGCATTGTTGACGTGCCTCGTGACCTCTAAGCATATCTGCACTATGCACGTTTTTATACTTGGCTTTCGAGCGGTTTTTCTGACGCCTGGTACTGCCTTTAGTACTTCCTAGATAAAGCTTTCATTAGAGCTCCCCTGAGCTTACCTAGTATCATATGCTTGGTTTGATTTGTAATTTTAATTTATCACGTAGAATATTCTTATTTTTAATGTGAAATTTTCGAAATCGAATAATTTATTGAAGGGTCCTCTTTGATAAAAATTTATAACGTGCCTCAGGGTGTTTGAGATGTTAAAACGATATTCAAAATATGATTCGATTTTTAAGATAATCTTTCAAAATTTACGGAATGATTTGTGTACACACGTTTTGTTGAGTATGAGTCATTGATGGCTCGCTGCGGCTCGTACTTAACAAAGTTAAATTTCTGGTTTGGTAAGGACGTCTTCCCAGTGTAAAAAAAATATGGTAACAGTTTTTTGTCGTAGATTTAATTGAAATTGATTATTATTTTGATATTTATTATTTTGGACAATTAATTGATTTTTCCCTTTTCTTTAAGAATGTTACATGTACCCACAAGTGTCCCTCATATCCCATCCGAAACTTTGAATATGTTAAGCGGCAGTTTCCTGTGGTGGACACAGTAGTAAATATTTTCTGTTTAGTTCGTATTGACAATGCTGGCAATGCCGCGAAGGACGTCAATGTTTTTGAGAAGTTATCTCCACCTTTGCCGCACTCGTATGCGAGTAAAAGCACAGCGGTAAAATATGACGTTAGGCATTCATGCCTAGCGTCATATTTTACCGCTGTGCTTTTAACAGTTAATGTTAGCTGTAAATGTTGTCCGCTTTGAAGAGTCGCGTCAAAAAACATTTGTTGTCGCCCTCTGCCTTTGAAGGACATTTGAACATATGATAATTGCGTTTGAACTATTGCATTCGTGGTTGATATGGACATATCGAATCACTAATTATTTTGGGGATTATTTCACTTTTAATGTGGTAATTTGAACCAGTATCACCGTGAATGATTCTAATAATGCGTGCTTGAATCAGTTCAAATCACAGAATAGAATTTCCCAACCAGAAGGATAATTTAAAATTTTTCTAAATTATAACTGACCTATGCAGTTTACGTGAGATATAGAAAGGTGAACCAACATTTGATCTTACCACTCAACATCCAGCTAACAAATTGAATGGCCGATCACATCGCCGTTCTTTGTCCGTGTCTTATGTTATTTTTCCAAACATGATGCACGATACATGGTGCCCGCACAAAAATTTTCGGGTTCTGAATTATTTTTGTTTATCATAAGAAATTAATTTTTAAAAGTGTTGCACAAAGAAAATAAAAGTTTGTCGCGCCCGCCCCCGTCTGTGGTATTATCTTAATGTTCATTTTATTTACTTGAAAAATGGCAGATTTTCGATTCTTGACTATTTACTTTCCATGCTAATCAGAGGCAAGAAAATGTGTGTATATTTTTTTTAAGGGGGAGGGGTAATATTCGAACGTAAATTTTGATGTAATTGCCCACCGTCACTGCTGAAATCGATTCGGTGGTGACTTAGCTGAGCTGCAGCGTACACTATGTGCGTGAAGTGTATCCTACGTGCGCTACTTTAAATATCCCCAATGACTGTGAAATGTCAGAAAATGGTTTCAATTTATGCACGTAGTCAGTCGATTGACTACGGACGCTGACAAAGTAAATTGGTAGTGCTGACATTGCCGCAAAGAGCTTGAGTGTTTTGAAAAACTACCGGTCCGCTTTCACATGAGCATCATCCGCGGTGCAAAAGCACTGCGGCAAAATATGACGTTAGGCAGTACTGCCTAACGTCATATTTTGCCGATGTGCTTACACACCACCGATGACACTCATCAACTTCGAAATGTCGCGTCAAGGAGGTTTTTAAAAACTCAATGACGTTTGTTGTTACTGCAATTGACAATTGAATACGCCGATTTAACGAATGAAAGTTTGGAAATATTTAAATTGAATTTTTAAAAACCGCAACAAGCAGATTGCGAAAATAACAACTTGTCATCGACTTACTAAGTCTAATTCACAACCGCCTGGATTCGTTTCTTCGTTTTTCTTTCTTCCACGTTGACTTCCAACTTTTTTATTTGTTCCATTTTGACATGTTAGCTGATTGATCAACTTAATTGATCAAACCGACAGGTATGTCCCAATACTTTTTTTAATCACGCATGAGCTACCAGTGACACATACCTGACAAAAGATCAAAAGATACCTTAACACTTTGCTTCATTGCTTCATATATATATATATATATATATATTCCACCAAAACAATGTCGCTTGGGATCGCTACCGTACATTAAGATCGCTATATGAGAATTATCAGAGCAAATTGGAATGTGCACAGTTTTATCAATTTTCACTTAGCAATGATAATAAGCAATGATAATATTCTCATCCTCAATGTCACGAAAATGGGTAGCCAACACAACTGTGACATGTCATGTATTTATTTATCTATATATTCATCTTTCTGAAGAAGTGATATTACGAAAGCTTACAATAAACTTATATTTCCGTGGAATTAGTAGGCCGTTTTTTTCGCTCCATATCGCCGTAAAAAGTTTAATATACTTCATTGAATCACAAATTTATAACAGGTCTTGTACTCTGTCGGATAAATGTCATAGGTCACCGTCAACCATTCAATTTTAATCCCTATTGAAAATTTCCAAATAAGCCGCCATCAAAGCAGGATGATCTCTTGAATGTATCACATCGTGTTAATATAATTACTTTAATCTGGAAATTATACGGACCAATAAAGTGTTCACAATTTTAAAAATCACGTTCCGATGGACAATATACGGAAGGAAATTGAAATTACCGCACCGAGTGTCAAAGTACATCGAGTAAAAGAATCAGAAATTATATTTTGTCAAGCATGGGTCACGGATGGACCGCGTCTGTTCGACGCGATCCATCAGTGACCCATACTTTACAAAAGATTATTTGACAAAGTTTATCCGATAGGCGTCTGTGAACGCTACATGAATTCAACCAGTTCTTTGAATATCTTACCAAATTTCAAAGACCTTTCTTCGGCATCATGAATTTCTCTCATTTTACAACTTTCTTGTATTTGAGCTTCGTTATTTTGGATTTATCAAAATACCTTGACAAGACAAAATTAACTAGTTTTTAAGAATCGATAAACGAACGATGCAAAAAATTTTAATAGTTTTTGCTTTAGTTCTGTTTGTGAATGGATGGGATTTCATTTAATTGGGGGGGATTTTTGTCATCTGATAATTTTTACGCTGACGGTAATTTCCCTTGCCCCCCTCGATTTGAGAGCGTATATATGTCTATTATTATTTTGTTGAGCATAAAACGCAAATGGACCACTTATATAACATGCAACACTTTTTGTCTGGAAGTCTGGCGATTCGAAGTCCTCATATCAGTAGCATATACGCATCCAAGTCTCGCATATCTTTAGATGTTTTCTTTTTATCTGTCTCACTTACAATAACATCATCTGCAATCTTAAAACATTGAAATATTTTATATGTTCCAATATTATTTTAAAAAAGAGCACTCTTCATAGTAGCCGATATTGTGTTCTACAAGCCTACTAATTGGAGAAACAAATTTTCATTAGTTTTTCAGTATTCAACGATATGCAGTTATACCTTTGTCAACGAATTCTGGACTGATAGGATGGGTTCCACACTGCGATACATTACACGCGCTTATTCGTGATTATCGGGATAAGAAGAAAATTTTAATCAACATTGAACACAGAATTATGTTACGGGTCAGTTGTTCTTTTGTGTGTATTTTTTTGCGCGTCGTTCCCTATCGAAATTGTTTCATTTTTTTTTCTCAAGCATAAGTCACGGATGGACCGCGCCTTAGGGGCGCGATCCATCTATGACCCATACTTGACAAAACGTGCTTTGAAAAAAAGTTATGTTTTTTCTTTGGAACGGATTTTCATAATCGAAAACTGAATAAATACAACCCAGATTCTAGAGTACACGGCTATTCGGGTAAAAAAATCACCAACGTGCAAAACCATGGCGATAGCTACTCTGGGTCATCGCTACTTTCTCGTATTTTCCAATGCAGATTAAGGCTTAGCCCAAACGAAATAACTTGAACTTTTTTCCAGGAATACTGCCTAAAAGTAACCAACTAACGGTCACTAACGTGAAATAGAACTCAAATGCCAATTAGAGCTAAATTTTTCAACGTTTTTTATTGAAATTCATTTTGAGCAATGCCGGAAGCAGTGAATAAAAAAACATCTACCACTTGTTTCCCTGTATTCGTCTCTTGCGACACGCAGGAAATACGTTAGAACTATTTTAAATCCCGTACCTACAGTGCCAATGGCCACAGTTTCGATGACGTATTCAGGTAAACTTTTTTAGGGCAATGATGGAAAGATAGACAGCTTGTACATTGAATTTGATGAACAACCTTTTGCTTGATTTTTTATATCTATCTTTTTGTATTCCTCTATTTATTTAAGATGGCGCCCGATTACGACCATCTGACATTGATGCAAAAAGTTGAAGTTTTTGAACATGCTGTTAACAATACTGCTGGTGATGATCTTGCTAAACTGTTGTGGCTGAAGAGCCCAAGCTCTGAGGTATGAATTCTCCGTCTTTTGTCGCATGAAATTATTGTATCACAACAATATTTATCCCAATATGAAATTGGGTGATCCCACTGACAATCATACAATTTTGTAGCTATATTACATACATAACTGGTCCAGATTCAAATGTATCGAATGAATAGTATCTGCCCTGTGAAATGGTATTTAAAACTGTCCACTATTTCTTTGCTGACATTGGTCGCCTCTTACATCACGATAGGAAAAGTCAGCACTTGGGATGGGGTGATATAAGAGTTCATTTATTTCTGCCAAGGGTTTGAAATTGGTCCAGGACCGGACAGTGCAACAATCTCTCTCGAAATCCACCCAATTATTTTGGGGCCGATAGCCAGCTACATCCTTTTGATTTTTGTAATGTGCTGATTTTGCCATTTCAGTTTTCATTATTTCTATGCAACGGTACCTTTCCATTCAGCAAATATTCATCACGTCCCAATCAAACCACGCAGACACCTATGACGTAGTGACCTGTTTACGTGACGTCAGTTTTTGCGTAGCTTTGTCCGTTCGAAAAATAAACTACGTCGTCAAGCGCAAAAGTGGGACTTGCAAATAAAACACTTACAAATCACAAATTAACAGTCGTCTACAAAATTAATTTTTGCAGCTAACGGGCACGTATGGACAATCGATATCTATCGCTCAAGAGCGAGAGGTATCGATGGACCATGCGTGTCCGTTTACTCTTCTCGACCCACTTCTCGTTTACTAAGTCTACATAGCTAATTAAAACGCATTAAAAAGTAGGTTATGGTTTGACAATAATTATTCAATAACGTCCGGTTATCGTTTGCGGATTTGATCGTAAAAATCGCGAATAAACAACATTAAACAATACAACGCGGAATTCAATAGATTTACCAGTGCAGAGCGCATCGCCTGTATTTGTGTACTGACCTTTACGATACAAAAGAATTTTTCTCTAATTATGCACTGTGTATAGTAAATATCAGTCGTATCACAACATCAACTTAGTAAAAGGAAAGATCTTATTCGCAAGAGACGCACATAGATGCGTGCATGGATTGCCTTTGCCTTAATAGTGATTTTCTATGAACATTCCTTCCAAAATTTTCAAATCGCGCACCGTCGCATTTTTTTAAAAGCACCACCTTAATGGAATTTTGCGCTTTTAGGTTCAAAAAAGCGTTTAAATTTGTAACATATCCTAATCAGAAATTTCACTTCAAGCATGACACACATTGACGCGACCCATCCTAACTTAACAAGAGATGTTTTAAAAAAAAATTTCTGATTTGTATCAAATAGCTATTGCTAATACGGCAAGTGTCGTGACTAGAGCTTCCCAAAATATTCGATTCCATTTATGCAACAATTGGAAATCAACAAAGACAATTTTATTTTCTTCAAAATGGATGAAGTTTGACTCAAATTATAAGTGGCTAAAAGATGTCTTTGTTTGTTTATTATGTGACCTCTGATTCGAATATTCGATTCGATTCTGAAACGAAAAGATATTCGATTTTGTGTCACCCCTAGTCGATGACTTTATCTTCGCGCTTCCTCGTCTGTTGCATTCTGATGATTCAAAACAATTTTTTTTTAATTGTCTGCTACTATGACCTATGCCAATACATGTTTATTTTTTGGCAATCCAAGTCGTTGTCGCTCTTCATTGTTTGGACAACACCAGACTATTTTTGCACGGTTGTTGACCAGCAACCATCTACTCGAAATCTCATTATATGGCCACGAATTTACAAAACAACGGGGTTGAAGTGTGCGAATTATAGATTATCTTTTGGGACCTCGAGACCGTTCCTGTGCAAATATTGAAAAAGTTTCTGTGTCGAACAAATAAATGATAAAATATTGACCGTTTAGAGTTCTTATTGGTTGCAGCTATAGGGCGTGAGAAATTTACGAATTTTCCTTGAATATGTTCTGTGCTTCATTTCTTATGAGAGTTATAGAATTGCCAATATTATACATGCGAATATTTAAGCTAGAAGTGGCAGCTCTGCCACTTCTAGGCTAAAGATTCGAATCGAACCTTTGCAGTGGAATCATATCAAATTCCAAAAAGGAACATTCGAATCGGGCACATATCAGAATCGCTCTGAATGTTCAATATTAAAGCGGCCTAATCTTAGTCTTCTAGTAATAAATATTACAATACATTAATTTAGCTTTAATTGTTCTATTTCAGATCTGGTTCGATCGAAGAACAAATTACACTCGTTCTCTGGCAGTAATGTCAATGGTCGGTCATGTGCTGGGACTTGGTGACAGACATCCGAGTAATTTAATGTTGGACAGAGTTAGTGGAAAAGTTCTACACATCGATTTTGGAGACTGCTTCGAGGTAATTTAGTCTTATTGGGGGCATGATTCTTTCTGAGCCGAAAGCAAGGTGGACTTCTCTGTGACGTTTTTTAATCGGCGTTGGTGATCATTCTATATTGATTCATCAGCAAGATGGACTTGTGCGACGTTCTTACAGCGACGTTGAAGAACATTCTATATTGATTCATCAATATTATTCCTTTTTTTTATCACCTCACAGGTTGCAATGGCGAGGGAAAAATTTCCGGAAAAGATTCCGTTCCGATTAACAAGAATGCTGACCAATGCTATGGAGGTACACATTTGTTTTTTTTCCTTCAAAAATGTTTTTCAAAGACATTTTGACTTTTTGAAAGAATATGAGTACATTACATGCAGGTAGTACCTGAAAAGGACCGACTATCGAACACTCACATAGCAATGAGTTACTGGAGAATGCTGCACCAATAACTTATGCGTTCTTACGGCGCCTCTTAACAACACGCAGGGAATTTGGGAAGGCTGCTACTGTTGATGGATACAATCCCAACCAGAAGTGTTTTTATTTTGCAAAGCATGAGCCACAGAAGGACTGCGCCTGGCGGCGAACCACGCTTGATAAAACAAGTGCGGAGGAAATTTTTTTCACTTGGATGCGTTACGAACGCTCGATTTTGTAATCAGCGAAATGTCGTATTCTACCACGGACTGATTCCCTTATCGGTTACCAGGGAATGTTTTCGTCTTCGAATATAGCATCTGGTTCATGTTTTCATTTAGTTACTCGCGGGGGCTTGGGTGGAATTTCGCATTTTCCTGTCGTCATCGGTGAACAGGTGATGTTTTCGTCAATATAGTAATATCAATGTGCGCGTTTCAATATTTCAAAAATTTTGTTCTGTCGAGCATGAACCACAGATGGACAGCCCATCAGCAATGATTTTCATCAGTGGTCCGCCTTCAATAAAGTATACCGCCAAGATTTTTGTCTTGATTGGTTTATGCTCGTGTTTCAATAACGGGGCATACTCGATTAAGATATAGCTAACGATTTCTGATCACGACTCTCTAATTAAAATTGGTAACGAGTATTGCGTAATACATCCGCGCAGTTCATATCCATCCACGATTGGCCCATTCATACTCAAAAACCGATAATTGAAAAGGAATATTGCGCAATAACTCCACGCGACGAGAAAAGCTTGCGAAATAGCACGTCCGTCCGTCCTCTACAGATTTACGATCATCGATCGTCCGCGAATTTACTGGCCGGCATTAGTCTGTAATTATGCCGACTCACTCGGTTCGATTAGGTTTAGTGGTCAATATCCCTTTCTCGTCGATCATAAATTATTGTGTTTTTGCAAAGCTTATGGGATAAATATCCAGCCGTACATGGGCCATAGATGGACCGCGCCTATAAACGCGATCCATCTATGGGCCGTGTGCGGCCGAACTGTAATTTAGCTGGAAAAGAAGTACTCTGCAATGCGGCATTCGATTTCTATCAATTCCCCTTCTCGCCGACATTATTTTTTTTAAAGCTTATGTGATAAAATGGTTTTCTCACACATGGGTCTTCGATGAATCTCTCACGGAGACGCGGTTCATCTATGTCCCTAGTACGACCGAACTGTGTTTGAGTTGAAACAGGACCACGCGGCAATGCGGCATTCGTTTTATATTGATATCGCTTCTCGTCGATCTTATTATTATTTTTTTAGCAAAACTCGGGAGTGATAAAATGGTTTGGTTACATACAGATCATTGTCAGATAACAGTTGAAGAAGATGCGATTCATCTATGGCCCCAGTAGTATTCACGAACTGTACTTATGCTGAAATATAACTAAGCGGCAATGCGGCATTCAATTTTTGCACTTCGGTTACCACCACTTTCGATTAGAATTGTTTTATGAAATTGGCCTTATTAAATTACAAAATTGATCGAAAAATTTGATGAATTTTTTGCAGTTGCAGTCTAAATGGAAAACATCCCAGGCAATCGATTAGAATTGAGTGCAATTAGTGGTATCTGCCCTTGACGATTACAAAATCATCTACAAACATAATGGAACACTTCCATAATTATAAGTTAAAATACACATAATTGCATTCTTTGAGATACCGGTAATTCTAATTAAATCGCTTATTACAAAATTGTCGCATATTAATTCTGAAACATTCATTGCTCGACGGACAACTGAGCGAAATCAGCCTCCCGGCACGAATTAATTGAAATCAATTTTCTAGTATAGAAGTAGACTCCGCTGTGGTCGTCGGGTAATTAGCGTTTATGTATTAAAATTGATATTTTTGCTCTGCGAGATATATGCTTTAATATATGCCTTGAATGACGCGATCCATCTGTGACCTATTCTCGACGAAACGAAATTGAAAAATCTATCCATCATTTCAAAGGTGAGTTAAGGCGTGATCGTGACCAAACGCTAAGTTGTACATCGTATACCTCGGCAGTGAGAATTTCAAAATGCCCTGATTTTCTTCATCAATACCACCGTTCAGCAGCAATTTCGCTTTTTATTTTTTTGGTGATCAAGCATTGGTTATTTGAAAATGGAAATGGTTGACGTTTCCAGGCACTATTATTTTCAAATCCATATCGAATCGTATTACTTCGGATGGACTGTTTCCGAAATTCGGTTTTATTTAAAATATGTTCAAGGAGAAATTTCAACAAATACCAGATTTTTTTCTAATAATTTACGGAAATATCTCAAATTTGCATAAAAAAATTCTAGCATATTCGATAAATTTTTGCCCCAAAACCTTCGTCCTATCATACAGAACCACAAAAATGCGTATTCGAATAATCCGAATCGGCATCCAAATCGATACGAATCAGTATTCTATTATTATCATTCTTACAGCCAATAGTTATTTATCTTCATTCCAACACCCAGGTCACCGGTATTGAAGGCAACTACAGAAATACATGTCACGTGGTTATGTCGGTGTTACGTCAGCACAGGGAGAGTGTGATGACGGTGTTGGAAGCATTTGTATATGATCCTTTACTCAACTGGAGGCTAGTCGAAAGTAAGTTCAATTTTTTAGAATATGGTAATTTTACTTCCATACAGCTATATTCTTTTAAGGGTCTTTTGATATTGCTTTGTCCGTCCGTGTAAATTGGTCTATAGAACTAATTAATTTAGTGTTTCTCCGCATGTTTTTGGAAATGAATGTACAATTTGTCTTTGTTTCGGATATTCGTTCCGAAAACTATTCTATTGGATTCTGAAATCAAATGATATTCGATTTTACCCCTCCCCCTCGTCTTAGGCAAGACAAGCAAATTGTTCAGCGACAAGCGAATCGAATTAGTTCATTAGTTTCAGAAGTCTTAAACGATTTTTCTCGGAACATCCATGTATAATTTATCACTCACAGCACTCAGACAAACTGAAAATATATATACGTGTTATTCCCATTTCAGCCTAGCTGTCAATGTTTTAGTTTATCACAGCTATTTGGAATATTTGATCTGAAATACATTTGCGTAAAAATTTAATTGTAAATTAATCTGTACGCTGACTTGCGTGATACGAATTCCGACTGTATGCAAAATTCATATTTGAAATTTACATTTAAAAAAATTGTCTTATTTACTTATATTTACAATGGGAATCAATATAAGAAAATATCTGTTTGTCTACATCAAGTATTAGTTAAAACCAAGCATGATCTGTAGTTGGAACAAGGCGTGGCCCAACCATAGATCATGCTTGTTTGTCTATTCTATATAATCAAAGCAATACTTTATAGCAAACACTTAAAATTTACCGTTCTCTCACTGTTCTCTTTGTGTTATATAGGAGTGAAACGCGTGTCGTTTGCGTGCGTATTTCTACTTCATATATTCAGAAATTTGACTTCATATAGATTAAACCGATAAGATAAGGTTTTAATTTAATATCAATATTATATAATTTGTATTATAAATTTGTATAATTAGAACGATTAGAATACACCAAGTGGAGAACGGGGGGGGTTCTATTCTTCGAGTCGCCTGGGATAGGAAAAACAAAACCGATGGCTAACAGGTAACTTTAGCCTTGTTGTATTTGGTGAAGCCGTATCTGAAGGCAAACTTATTAACTTTCGCTGAATGGTAACGATGGTGGTAAAACACAACTATCAACTACTACTTTGTTTCCTGTATCGTTACTCTCCTACGACACTGGGGATTTCGATGTGAGCCAAAAACAAGCAAATGCTTGAGTGTCCCTCCCCTTTTTCTGTCGTTGAAGAGACAGCCAGCGTCAGGCTACGTTCAAAAAAACATTACTAAAACCGGATCACGTTAATAAACTTCTTCGGATTATTAAATAGTAAATACATTTATGAATAGTAATAATAGTAAATACGACTTTATATTCGTATTTTTCATAATGTTCCTTTCGCCACTGAAATTCAGCCAGGAAAGCAGCCAATCACCTCAAGCTTTGCCCATTCGGAAAGTTTTTTTCCCGAGATCTTTTTTAAGTATGTGTCATTGATCGATTGCATTGCCAAGGTGCGGTCCATCCGTGACTCATCTTGACAAAATAATATTTCTGAATGGATGTAAGTTTGAGACTCTGATCGATTTCGCCGCATGGGCACGGTGGTCGCTCATGGTTGACAAAATTATATTTGTGGTCGGTCTATCCAGATATTCCAATTCAGTTACTATAATTAAAAATTAACAGTATCAGAAGCTTAGGATGATCAAAATCCTCTGAATCGAATAATTATCTTGAACCGAACCGAATATTGAATCAAATTGTTCAGTATAAATAATTTTTGTCGAAAATGTAATATCACCATCATCCTCCCGCACTCGGCGAGCGGGTTATTATGATATATTCGACGTTATTCAAGCTTGATTGAAATTTTTTGAAATCGATATTTTAAATTTAGATTATGTGCATTTTGATTCTGTCCATGGTGAGTTCAACACTGACCGTCAAAATAGTTCGGCGATGTGAAATGGCAGCTTATCTTGTTGATGCGTTTTTGGTGCCATGTATTCTTTATCAATTTACTAAATACCATGATTTAGATGTGTACATGGAAATATTATTTATAGCGTCACATTACTCTACGAGTCGGTTACTTTCCGTTACCATTGTGACGTCACAGTTAATATGGTCGCGACGCGGTGTTATCACCGTTTTGAGTCTGGACGCTAGGACGTTTTTTTGTTTGGTATTTTGTTGATTCATCGGTAGTTTTGAATCTTGTTTAGCATTGCTTTGAAAGAGTTTGTTTGCAGGGGTATTGAAATTATTCATTTTAATTTAGATCTAATTACCTGGTATTATGTCCCTAAAAATGGACGCAAGTAGTGCATGTTCGCCCGCAGGAATGGTTCACGTCCAACTTTTAGAGGTTATTCGTTCATGAAAATAATTTTCAACAAACGTATCTGGTAATCGCGTCAGTGTTGTTATCGAGTATATCAACACCGGTTGTATGGCAAAAAATAGAGTTCTGAGCAGTTTTCACCTAGTTGCAGCAAGTCGTTGAATATTTAAAAAAAATTCAATTGCATTTTTCTAGAAACAGCGAAAATGGACATATAAGGAGACTCTAAAACACGTATTTTCTTACTCTCCTCATTATGAATAGCCGGTGAAATAGGAGTAAACAAGAAAATTGAACAAAGTAGTAAACACTTAAATTGAGTTCTTCACAACAACTCCATCTTCTGTGAGTCTTAATGCCCGCTATAACCACGCTAGGTCCCATGACAATGTCGTGATCCCGCTCACGCGTTGAGCACGTGGGTCAACAGCCGGCGAAATTAAGTTTTGGCGAACATGGGTCATGGATGGATCGCGCCTTCCAAGCGCGATTCATCCATGATCTATACTCGACAAAACTCATTTTTAGTTAATAAAACGGGTTGAGTTGTTGTCGTGCCTTTTATGTTTGCTGATGCTCAACCGGCTACTGGCTTCGATAAACTCACCCAGTTTATTATTGTGGGTAATGTCGGTGAAATTTGAAAATTCAATTTGTTTTGGGCACGCTAATAAATCATCTTCCAAAATTAAACTGTGTTAAAACGCCCCGCGGTTCGTTTTTCGTAAGATGTACGAATCCACACAATATGTAACATTCGATCACCTAATGAAAAATTGTTGGATTACTTATTTTTTCTTGCGTCAGAATTCTTCTATTTCGGCAATATATTCAATCTGCATATGCTAAATATAGTACATGTGACTTGATTGAAGTCAACAAATGTTATTTGTGCAGCGAGTTTTTGCAATTGGGTATATTCAAATGTCATTCTATTTCATAATTCAATTGGCATATTCCGAAAGATCCTACATATCCTGTAGCAAAATTGTGTTGTTCCGGTCAGATAATTTAAGCATTTTATTCAGCCAAGCATGAGCCACAGATGTGCTGTTAATCGAAGGTGCCATCCATTGGTACCCCTTGCCTAACAAAAAAGGGGTTCTCAATATTGCCATATATATGTTTCAGATGTTGGCGAAAAGAACGGGCGAACTACAAATGACGTTCCGCCACCTGCCCAACAACCTGACAACATGGTCGCTGCCGGACTGAATGGGGCAGGAGATATTCGTCCACACGAACAAATCTTTGAACATCCTCCTAAAGTTCCAGGTACATTTTCTTCATTTCCAAATCATATCAATGGGTGTGGGCGCGATGGCCTAGTGGTTAGAAAATCTTGGCATCGCAGTTTGAAGATCTCGGGTTCGGTTCCCGACAAGTCCGACTGGTTAATCTATGCCCACCAGTGAACCACGCGTGTAAGTACTTGGGTAAACTAAGCCGAACGGGAAAAGACCATATCTTTCCAGTAAGTCTAACCGTGTCCGTCCGTAATGGGCAACTAATACAGGGCCTTGGTCAGGGTGATTCCCTACAACTATATAATAATACTATTCCGACAGATCTTACATTCTGTATTGTCATTTACATTTGTCATTTGGGAGTTGATTTGAATAATACTAGTTTTAATTTGTATAATTGCCAAGACGTCGTATTTTATTCAGGGAGTGAAGGGGAGACGGCGATACCAGAAGTATTGAATAAAAAAGCTGTGGCAATTATCAACAGAGTGAGAGACAAATTAACGGGTATGTAATCGAACGTTTTCCTGATCCATTTGGTTATCATTGTCATTATAAATTTCATCTGTTATTTCCACCCTTGTTTCCAAACTAGAATATTTTAGATGAATGAACTTATGTTATGTTTGAGATATATTGCGCGGATAGAGCGCCCCGACATACGCACTGACGAATTTGCAATATTTTGCAAATGTCACTTCTATGCGCGTTCGTACCTAATTGACCTCGCTCCTCAGCCCGTGCTTTTCTTTGTTTCTTTATGTTATCTCACCTCTCGCTCCGATTTTTTTCTCGTATTCTCTCGAATAATTTTTGCTCGTCAGTGTGAACAATAAGAGAGAATGAAAGGAAGATTTTATCTTTCTTTTTTCTCTCACTTTTCGTTCGCATCTGGCTATCAGCGAACGATTTTTCTCGAAGCGTTGTTATAAATATAACACAATCGCTCATTTTCGAGCATGGATCAGGTATAAATATTTCCAATAGGTGCGAAATTGCACTAAGTAGTGCGATTCAGTTGCATATCAGGTCTGGGTGGAGTAAACGTTCCATTAACGGAAGCGAAATTGAAAGCGATCGAACATTTTGCCCCACAGCGCCGACGTTTTAATTCTATCGGATTTCAATAGACGTGCGTTTTGACCCGGGCAAATCCCAGGTATCAATAACTAAATGTAAACAATCGTTTCAAGCCTTAATTATCTTGGAAAATAGAGAATTATCTTCGAAAGGTAATTGGACTAGCATGTTTTACGATGGGACTCAAGGGGTCAGATACCATTTTTCCACTCGGCTGATTTAGATTCCAGAAAATAATTTCAAATCGTAATTTTATGGTTTTGAATTCCAAATTCAAAAAGAAGCTTTTCAGTAGATTAACCCAGTAAGAAATCTTGTTTTGTCAAACATTAACCACAGATGTATCGCGCCTCGACGTCGCGATCCGTCAATGACTCATATTTAACAAAAGATGCCTTTGATGAAAATCTGGAAGTCTGTTACTTGAATACTTCGCCCTGGGCATATACTGTACACGCGAACGGAATCATGGATGAAGACTGTACTCTTCGTCCAGACAGTATCTTGGTTATTATATCCTAGGCGGAGCGTTGTATATGATCGGAAGGAATTGAGTTAAAATAACCTGGTTTAAAATTTTCTCAATACACTCAAAAATATTAAAGTTCAATGTAATTTTTCAACAATTCCAATTTTTCAACAGCCCAAACCTTTCCCAATTTTTTTTTTTCAATGATTCAGAACCAATGCATGTATTATTACTATAAATACTTGATTTACATATAAACTGAATTGCACGTACGATTTTCAGTTTCTATAATGTCTTGAACAATTTTGTCCAAATGTGCTGTATCGTGTTTCTGGTCACTGATGGATCTTTCTGGTTTCCATGCTTAAAATAAAATTCATGAATCTCTCAACGAATTTTCTTCCCGCTTAATAGATTTCTTCTACGTCTTTACTTTTCTGTTATCATAGGTTGTGATTTTGCGAACGAAGTATCAGCATTAGATGTTCCTACACAAGTTGAATTGTTGATACAACAAGCAACTTCTCATGAAAATCTCTGCCAGTGTTATATTGGATGGCAAGTTTATTTCCTTTTTGTTTAATATGTTCCAAGCTTTCCTCTCACAAGATGAAAATATTACGTTAATGGAATGGTAGTATACGAAACCTGTTAATGTTTTCGTCTCTGATTCTCAATATGACTCATTGCTAACGAATGCATAATTAATATTTAGTTTGTCGATAATGGGTCTTGCATTTCAAAGGTTGTAATTTTTTTTTCCATCATAGAAGTTCGTTCATAGCAAGTTTAGGAATACTGTTTGAAATAGATTTCCCTAAGCCACCGAAAGGCAATGAGTACATAAAGCAAAAACTTCGTTGTAAAAAATTCATTGCTAACACTAAAAAAACTGGCGAAAATGGCGATGAAACAGACATTCGAAAAGATCTGATCACTTTTCCAAATTTATGTTACAATCGCGTTATATTTCAACGGCCTAGGCCAATGACCATAGTCCTTTTATCAGTGGCCACTTATTAGTGGTCAATAAAGAAGCGTACAGAAATTAGTGTAGTATACCCACATGAGTCCATAGACTTAACAGTACCAGAACACACGATATATTTAAGCTGCGATACCAACGCTGTATTTCCCACACACAAAAAATTCCATCTGTCGTTAACATGTTCAATAAAGATTTAGCGATTTAGAACAAATGGAAATAAGAAACACCAGCATGAAATCGCTCGTTACCTTACTAATCGGTTTTTCATTTCCATTGTTACTTCTCAAAGGTGCCCATTTTGGTGATGGCGTCACAATCCACGAGGAAAAGGAATGAGAAAAAAAAGAGTGAGACTTGGATGTTTCAACACACTCGCCAGGGCCAGGGTCAACTTCGTTTTGAAACGACACTCGCTGCACGTCCGATGGAAACTAACTATTACTGCAATCGACTATTGTCATTTGTCACTGGCATTTATTTTGTCCATCTGTGTCACATGCTTGGCAAATGGATTTTTTTATGATGATGATCATAGCATAGAGTTTTATGGTTCTAATTTATTTGTTCTAAATTGAATGAGTGATATCTGCTTTGTTTTGGTACGTCGGTTACAATCATGCTTCATAGTTTATTTTATTTGAAATCAAACAGAACTGCAAAATCTTACTGTAGTCATGAATTATAGTTGTAACTGAAAGGTTTTTCCGTATTTGGGCGAGATTTCGGTTAATTCACGCCTTATTTTTCACTTGTGATGCGAATATGATTAATTTGATTTGGTGAGCCTATTTTTTATGTAACATTTTCGTTTTTGCAAAATTTCTGAAGTATTTCAAGTTGTTAAAAGGAAGATACTAATGTTACCCCATGTCCAAAAAAATGTAACTTTTCTCGTTTGGATATTATTTGTAGTTAAATGAACTTGTTTGAACTTGATTGTTTGGCGATTATGTTTCGACAATGGATTTGAATCACAGCTGCCTTCTTGTCCCTCTCCAGCAAAATGGCGGTACTCCTTGCTGAGCTGAGGGTATCTGCGGGATTTTTCCAAAAATAATATATAATTGGCCGGAAAAATAAAAATAGTGCACTATTTCAAGATACAAAATATCATAATTTTCTTAAAATGACTCGATTTAAAATATTCGGAAACATAAAGTAAGGTTTTGGGATTTCAAATTGATTACTGGTAGAAATCTAGTATGTTGGACTCAAGCTCAAGTATGTTGAAATTCTTGAAAGTTGCCGAATTATCTCTCCGATAACTTGTATTAGTACTCCTATATTTATAATGTCGCTGCGGTTTTTCTGTTGTTTTTTTCCGAATATTTAATAAAAGTATCTCATACCGGAAAAAAGAAATGATTTCTTTCACAATGTAAGAGGGGGTGGAGGTCATTTTATCAACCTAGCAGAAAAATTTCACTAAGCTGCCAATACGCTATGGTGGATCACGCGGTGGAGGCGCGGGTCATCTATGGATCATGTTTGGCAATGATTTCTTATGCTGGCCTCGCATCTTTTATTTCTTAGTTTGTAAAGGGAATGCTATTTTGCGTCCACGGTGATAATACTTTTATCGAACATGTTTCGTTAAGTACGGGTCACTGATGGATCGTACCGCTTGGACTCGTGTTCAGCAAAATAAAATTTCTCATTGTATCATGTTTAAATATTGAATCAGAATTAATGATGACAAGATGTACAACTGAACCAAATGTTGTGTATGGAGATATGAGAGAGAGAGAGCCTAACGTGTGACGATACAAAATATCGGTTCATGAAATACTTCTTGTAATTTATTGGTAGGTTTGCGTTAACCTTGCATCCAACCGTCGAATACCCGTACTACCTTATCCTGACCGAATCACTCGCATTTAGCGCTTGAATACGGGCGACCTTAATTACGCGGTGGTTGGGAAGAATCCGAGGCGAGTCATTTCATCCATCACGTGAGCGGGCAGGCAAGTCTGAACCTGCCCAAATAACTTTAGTAGTCTTGTAAACCTTCGAAATATTGGACGATGTTGTTTTAAAACGAGCTTTTGGTGGGTATGCTCAATGCCGAATTTATTATTTAGTTGATAAAAAAACATCAACCAACCAGTCATAAAAATTATGTCGGAGGCGCGGTCTATCTCTAATTTTCAACTGAAAAATAGCTATAATCCAAATTTTTCTTTTTTAAAGAAGGCGTTCCTAGACGGTATTTCTGGCAAACCATTGCGCCACCTAATAGGCAGGGATGGATATGCGGTGTTGATCGAAATGTTTTGATCGTATGGGTAGTGATTTTGAATCGCATATACCGCATTGATCGAATGGCATTTTTTTATCCGTCCTTTATAAAGTACCGCCGAGGTTTCCGTTAACTTAGCACCTAGTAAGCGACGGCGGAAACAAAATTTTGATAACATAGCAATGTGGGACATTGCAAACTGCGAATGACTATAGACACAGCTCTTTAGATATGACATATATATGTAGATTATCTGAATGTTTTGTCATCCTCGTTTAAAATCAAAAGTTATCATAGAAAATTTGAAGTTTTGCAATTTAGAACCAAATATATTTTCCTGTATTTTAATGCGAAATCAGCAACAATTTGCATTTTTTGTGAGCTATCCTGCGGGATCAATCTCAATGGGACATTTTGTCAAGCATGAGTTTTTACAATCTGGAGTATCCACAAAATGAACCCAACCGAAAAGCGCTTGGCTTCAACGAACTGTAAATGTTTTTTCAAACTTTGACATGTGCGTAAACTAGCTCATTTGTTTCCATCCAGGCGTGCTTAATTGCATCGAAAGTCACGTATTAAATAAAATGTCAAGCGCTCTTCAGAATAGAATGAAACTTGCCAATAAACACCTTGCATGTGAACTCGGTCGGTCTGAGAAACGCACAAACGCACGTACACTAGTGACGCATCAACCGTATTTTGCCTCTGTTCCAAAACACATTTCTGCTAAACAAAAAACGTTTAACCGGTATTGTGTAAAACAGTTCATCGGAAAATAATAAAATATATGAATCATGATTATAATCATCAATCAAAACATTTCTGAAGCGAAAACAAGGATTTGGATTTACAAGTGAGAGCTACACAATCGTTTTATACTTGGCGATACATGCGTTTGCATAAATGCAAATTATTTTATTATTTGAAGTAAAGATCTGCTTTATTTAACTACAATAACAATGTCATTTTGTGATTAATAACCACAATAATTGAAATTATATTTGAAAAATTATTGCGGAAAATGTTAATCTTTTTTCTAGGACTGCAAGATTAAATTAATTTGTGACTTAAAAAATGGCAAACGCATCGTTTCATTTTCTCTACCCGTAAACAAATACATCTTGTTGAAAATGTCATTTCACTCAGACAATCGAATCAAAAAGAAACAGACTGTAAACGGAATATGGCGTCGGCGATTGTTTATCTTCCCCCTTATATCACTCTTCGCTCCAGCGTAGCGGATATTAGTCTCTTACCATTCTCTCACACCGTGCTCTCGAATGCACGTCCCGTTGGTTTCTCTTTTTTGTTTTACAATTTGAGTGAGAGTATATAAATTGGCGTCGCTGTACGGCGATGAATCAGTCTTCCAAGTCGGCCGTCAAGCGTATGTTGTCGGGTGTTAGTAGTCTTAGTATTTAGTTACGCACTAGCCATGGTTATTGCAAGATTTAGGTTTCAACAGTTGATTTCACGATTAAAAGCATCATTGTAAACATGCAGATATACTTCAGGTTATGATTTCATTAGAAATGCACAGTCGAATGTAGGTCATTCGCCGTGACCCAGTGAATTATCGTTACATTAGAAAACAAACGTTTTAATTTGATTGCACTTAGCAAATATTGCGTGGTTATGTCAATGTTTCACCCGTCGCCGTTTATTCACAGATACAGTCGCGCAAATAGCCGAGACAAAAGAGAAGGATAGTTCTGGGGAAATTGCCAGAATATTCTAGACTGTCTTGGATTGAACATCGTCTGACCCAGGTTTTAAGGTTCAAAGACACTTTGGGCTGTGGTTGTAGGGTACCGTATTCATCTTTGACAACAAACCTAAACGGTACGTCCCATCAGTGAGGTAATATAGTCGGCCTGATAGTACCGTATTATGTTTTGGATGTGACACGCAGTGCGGGCATAGCTGGTATTTTGAATTCACCAACTGGGGTAGCTTGCCAGAATAGTCGTGCTTGGACTAAGGTTGTTCTTAGAATGCCAACTGTGGGTACGGTACGTTAACCAAACACAAATTAGATGTTGTTAAGTATGATCCATCAGTGACCCATACTCTGACATTATTTTTCCCGACTGGGTACTTGCTCAATGTTTCACCGCCACAGGCAAAGTATTATGACGTACACGTGGTTTTTATTGTTCTTATAGTAAACTAATGCTTTCCTGTTTTTAAATCAAAGAGATTAGCTTTGCATTACATTAGCTAACAACCCAAACCTCTGGACTCGAAATGGCTAACAACGAAATCATGTCAAAGAACGAATCCACTCTCCGTGAAATGATTTCATCACTCGTTGGTAAATCCTCCTCAAAACAGCAACAGCGACGAAAACAGATATCCGATGCTGCGGTGGAAGCGCGCAAAAATCGTTGCGCAAGAAAAGTCTCAAGCAGCAGTGGTAGAAGCTCTTGTTGCGATTGTAGACACGGAGATGTGGGATTTTGGGATAACGAATGCTCCACAGATTCATTTCTGGAACTCTCGTCTGAAGTTATGCCTGTGGAGGTCGACACTCGGGACGGAATTTCAACAGAAAATGGTAAGCTTAATTGAAGTTTATTGTTGAAGTCAGTACCCGAACCGTTCTCGAATACCCTTATTAACTTATCGTAGATTTAAGAATCGGTTTAATTAACGGTAATCAAAGCTCTTGGTATTAGGCCTTGTTTGGGGGGATCGATCCACTGAAAATGGGTAAGTACAAAAAATGATGGCGCATAGGCTAGGTGTACGAGCGCATACGTTGTTGGGTTTTTGAATGAACTTTATTTAACCAATTAATATACGGTCATTTGGTTACTGTGATCATTCAGATATCAAGTTATTCCCAAAATGGTATGCGAAATAGTGTTATCTGCTATTTGGTTGATCTAGGTTAACTTGAGGCATTTTTAAATTCTTATTTAATTTATCTCACTTAATTTCAAAACTTGAAAATTGTCACGTGCGCGGTTATGACGCAACAAATTATCAACCGAGACCAGCTGTTTCGATCGAAATTTATATTACGAAATATTCTCGTTTCTTGCGAGAGCGAAATAGCGCAAAACCCATCAGACGTATATCCGAAAAAATCTTGAAACTTCTACCGACAGATTGCGAAACCTAACAGGCTGGGAAACCAAAAACGTATTCGGTCTCGTCGCCGATCGCCGTCGTCGTTGCTATTACGAAATTCGAAGTTACCTTTCACTATGGGCATTTTTGTAACATTAACTCCAAATATTAGAATGAATTACCCTTTTTGACATTTTCATACAAAATAAACTGAATGCCGAATAGAATTGTTAATATAAATATGATTATAATTTAAGAATAGAACTAGGTATACCTAGTTTTAGGGTGGAGGGTTACAGCTTACTCGTAATACACGGATAATAATATAAAAACATATTCACTTGTTTAAATATGTGCGGCACACCTGTGGCTATCGATAACATATTGAATATTGGATGACATATTGACATATTTGTAATGCATTCTGAATCTACATGTTCCTTGTCAGATAATTTCCATCCACATATCTTATGTTGAGGATGAACCACTGATGGATCGCGCCGCCGAGGCGTGGTCCATCTGTGGTTCATGCTTGTCGAACTAGAATTTGTAATTTGGGTATACAATTATGATGTAGACCCCACTTTCTAATGAGAATTGTTTTTTTTTGCAGGAAATCTCTGGAAAGACGAAGTCCGACGAAAATGTTCGCTATTAACAAAGGACCTTGAAGAAAAATTGAAAGCGTCAGCTTCAGAGCACGGTAAATAATTCACTTGTTTTTGTCGCCTACTCTCGCTATTTTTTTATATTTATTATTAATGCAGATTGTATTCAGCAGAATTTTTTCACATGAAAAAATAATTATATTTCAATCTTTTCTGAACTCCTGAAGAAAGTGTTGAAATCATTCTGAGGTTTAATATGATTTATGAAATCGTGTTGGTGATTGCTCAAAGAATCGATAGACTACCATTGGCGTTCATAGGTACAAGAGCAGTGATCACCATTGATTAAAATTCTAAAACAATTGTCTGTATCAAATATATTTTATTCAGAATTCAGAGTTGCAATTTTTAGAACAGTACTGAAATCCCATTAGCGTATTGTAAAAGTGCTCTGAATGTCATATTTTTGAGATCGGGAATCTCTTTGTCGAGAATCAAATTATGAACTATAACAATTAAACAACATTTCGTCATGGGTTTTCTAATATTGTTCAAAGATATTATTTTATTTAACCTATTTAATTATTGTTCATTTCAGGTCTTGCTTTGAAATTTCCTACTGACCTTCCCCATCGCCTTGCCAATAAAATAGTCAACACGGCTTCAACAGAACCTTGCGGGCTACGTGGTTGTTGCGTCAACTTAAGGCTTCTGCACGAAGATATTGCTGACGTGTTGATGACGTCAAGAGGGGAAGAAGAACGGGTGTTCTCTGACGTACGATCCGAAAAGTGTGCGAGTTGGCCAGAGGAACCCAGGCGAAAGTCCAGTGGTACGATTAACGCCCCTGAACGACCTGCATTGGACTTTAGAATCCTGCCGGACATGGACGCCGCTCTAACTGAGCGGTTTTGTCCAGACGCTAGCACGGATAGTGGTTTTGCCGAGTCAGCGGACGCTAGGAGGCGCACGTACCGGCGACTTCAGCACTCGCTCTCTTCATCAGCCATACCAGTGTTGCCAAGTTTATCAACTGCTTCCCGACTTCAAGTTGCATGCGCAGATTTGGGCCGGTTAGATTTGTGCGACTCCGACTCGGTTCCCACTTTCGAGGTTTATGTATATCTCGCCCCAGCCACGTCTTGGTCCTGGTGGGTGCGAAAATTATTCTCCTCTTCCCTGAAGCCTGGCAATGGTGACTGTAATCCGCCCAAAACTAGAAATCAAAAAAACTTAAGGCCGTTAAATCTCATGCCAGATTTTACTTTAGTGAAAAAGAAACTTTATCGAACCCGTTCAAACTCATTAGAAGTGATAAGATGCCCTCTTCCCAAATAGTTTCAGTGTCCTTTATGTTTATCTTTTTATTGTTCAATGTGAATTTAACATCAAACCATGCTCGATAGTACTTGAAACACTGTTAATTATCATTTTTATGTCCGATTGTGCATGATTGTGATGCTAATTTGTTAACAACACCACTTGCGTTGCCTAATATCTTCAAACTTTGTGCACCGATTATTTGCAGTATTTTTTTTTTGTTTGACTTTGATCATAAATTTTTGTTTGTGATGTCTTCCGTCATATTTTCTCACATTTTCTGTACTAGATTAGAACAATTTTTTATGGTTTCGTTTGCATTAAGCGAGATATTTTTCCAAAAATATTTGATTATAATACTTTTGGAAAAATTAAAGAAGTTCGACCATGACATATTCCACTGCCAATTATTTTGTTCCATGGAATGTTTTTTCAATAGTTTTGATTCTGCTCAGTTTTTATGTTTCAAATTTGAAAGTTAGATATATTGACTTACAAAGAGGGTGATCTTGTCAAGTACTGGCCAGTGATTGACCATCATTAGACCGTACTTGGTCCAACTCTTTTATTATATTAATGAAATCATATTTCTGTTAGAAGCTCGGACTGTACTTGCCTTGCTGTTTGCAGTGTTTCAGCTTGCCGTTAGATTATTATAGATTTTATTTGATATTTGTCAATTGCAAAAATAAATCGATCTAATGATAACATTGATTTTTTTTCTGATATCGTGGCGTCTGACTTTATTTCAAACGTGTGGGTCCGTCTTGTGTTTCCATTTTTGCGTGTCTTAATGAGGCGACTAAACGGAAACAAGGAAGGTGTGTGATGACCGTCATTGTCCAGGACAAATAATCCGTTAATGTACCTTACCATGGGTTCAGTTCTGTACGATATGACGCTACATGTTGCAGTAGCTCCCCGTCATTCCAGTGGCCGTTAATTAGGCGCTGCTTTCGGTGTCACTCGGAAGGAACTTCTATATAAAAATAGTCAGATTCTGTCTTCAGTATGAGCGGGTTTCCTGTTACAAAACGAAGATTAATTTGATATGACATGGATTAGGTTTTTACGCTGTTAGAAGTGGGATAGCCGGAGGGACAATAACGTGCTTTCTCGCAAATCTGTATTAGGGCTTAGATTTTTGGACGTTGAAAAGAAATTAGTAGTTACTGAAAATTCCTGCGGCGTTTTTCAATCTATTCTTTGGACATTATTGTTTTTTTTTTAATTATAACGGATATTGAAATTCTGTGCTTTGCTAAAATCGTCAAAATTTACATTTCAACACATTCTCAACGAATCCGACTTCGCCTCCTTTCCAATTAAATTCGAAAGACGCTGAATCAACAAAATAATAGCAAGCGTATCAGCAACGATAACAGTATTTCATGAATCCAATGCGGTTTATTGCAAGATATCAGCAATTTGAAACGCACCAACAAACTCCTGTTTGGATACTCATCCGATCGGATGTGACCTCCTAACGTGGCCACGGGGTCTGTGTTGCACACGAAAGTTGACATTTACCAGATAGTTAAGCGCCTTGCTTGTGTAATTCATTCCCTGCTCTCCAGAAATTTACCCAATGGAACTTTACATGCACAAGGTGATGTCCAGCTCTTCAACTACATGTGACGTGACTTTATTATGCGCTTTTGGCGAATTAGCCACCTAATTTTGATCTATGTAGCAAGACTCGCCTAGCAAATTCTCATTTTGTTGAATCAATTTTAGGTCTACATTTTATATTTAGATACAAAAACAACAGCTGCTATGCAATGTTTGAATGATTGATTACCGCAAAATTAGGCAAATTGCGCACCTTCTGCTGTGCTACGTCAAAACAACACATACTTCTACCCGGTACCGTGAACCCATAAGTGCGTAAGGGTAAGACAACGGTTTGGGTACATGCCAAATAAAACGAAGGCATTTCCTGCCATATAGCATTCATCGAACATGCATGAACCGCAGAACGCCGGGTCAAATGTCTTGAATTCAAAATATTGAAGATGTTTAGTTGGCTTATTAGCCCACCCGGGCCACAGGAAACCAGCGGATAAAAGAGAACGTACGACAATGTTCCTTGAAAACGAACTTTGAATATTGATTAGATAGCCGTTGTACTTGACACAGTAATGTGTTTATTTTTGACCTGCAATTGTTCTCCAATTGTCCTTCGTCGCCTCTCACTTGGTGCTTAATTAGTTTGTGAAAACTATTTTGGTGACCGGGATAATTGTATTAAGGGAAATGGCTCATATAAAGCTAGATCCTTGCTGACTGAAAGAGGCGGAGAATGACTTTTTAATTCAAATATTTTGAGCCGTACTAATTTTATAGTCTTTGGTTACTACGACAGGATTTAAATTTTTGGACTTTGGAATACAATTATGACACTTACTTTCTGAAAGATGTTTCGCTGAAATTTTCAAAAGCCAAAAAAACAGAATGTTCAATGCGTTATTCTTTATGTTTCACTGTTCGTTTTAACAAGATTTAACGGTTGGCCTTTCGATTGTTCTAGTTATAATTTTAAAAACTCTTCCATTTCATCGGGTTCTTTTAAATCCGTTCAATAAGTTCAATAATTGTGTCCAGAAAATCCTATGAGGTCTCCTGCAGAGAAGCGTTGATGCGCACAACTACCCTTGACCAAGCTTAATTATGAATTCCAGTCAGAAATTTTATTTTGTCAAGCATGATCCACAGATAGATCGCGATTCATCGGCGCGCTGCATAAGTGGCTCATTCTAACCATAAAATGTTCGAACAAGGTAAAATAATACTATTTAACTAAGTAAATGAACGGATTTTAGCAGTCCTAGCAGTAATATCTACATAAAACAAATGCGGTCAGAAGGAAACATGTCATCAGAAAGGCCATATATTTGATCTGATTGATTTTTGCAGTACAACCTCGCATTACCCATTCTGCGCATTCTTTATTTATATCATTATGTCTTCATCGGCAAAGTATATCAATATTATTCAATGGGCAAACATGGGAATTCTAACTTATAAACAGCGATAGGGAAACACATTTTTGATGAGCGACGAACCGTGTTGACGAATAGAATGTAATTATATCTGATCATGAATAATAGAAAACAGTTGAGAAATATGCTCTGATCTATGCATTTCTACTTGTCCTGCACGGACGTTGGTTCGTATACCGGACTGTGGACGACAAACATATGGGAGAGGATTGCTATACACCCCGCCGGCTGATATTGGTTCGTGGTATAAGCGTTGGATATACGACTTCCTGCGTCGACCATGACCTATGCAGACGAAAAAGTTCAATTAAAAATACCTCGACTTGTATGTGAGGTATTGGTCCGCCTTCTGGAAAAACTTTTTCATCCGTGTGATGTATAAAACGTATTTTTAGTGCAATTAGTACTGTATATAATACCAAATAATGCACGCAAACCATATACGTAAATAACACGCGATATGTGATACCTTTTGAAACATTAAGATATGACAAGTAATTTTTCATATCGGAAATGTTTTCAAATTGTCTTCATGTTCTATTTTTCCTTTTCCAAATATACGGTTTCATGCAAATAATAACAAAAACACATGAGAAGTAGCGATCTTTTTAATACCTTTTTGCTGCAAACTATTTTAATTTAGCCTATCTATTTTCAACCGAACTCCGGCGGCAAGTATGTTGTTAATTTAAGTGTTGAAAGCGTGTTTGATTCATATTTTTCCAGGGGGCTGAGTATTAGCCTTGGATGGAACGCGAAGCCGAGGTGCGTTCCATCTATGGCAAATACTTGACTGGGTTCAGTATTATTCCGGTGAGAATTACTGTCAGGTTCAAATGTTCAAGAAAAGCGTGCACGCGCATATTGAATTTTGCGGTAGAGTTACGACGCCAACGAGGTGCATGGAATGGCAAACGTGCGACTGCGTTCCAAGATTTAACAAGATGATGATGGAATTTATCAAGTTTTTTGTACTTTATTGTGGCATTGGACAATCAAGTGGAAGATGAGCAAACCATGGATCAGAAGCAAAAAATATTAATAACACGTCTCGAATTTGCCTTCTAAACCCTAGAAAATGTTATTGAAATCCTCTTCAACTTGAGTTGGAATCAAAGAATCAGGATCCAAGCATTGAGCTACATAAAATGAAAAACAACAAACGCTTTCTAGTTTCTATACAAAGAACGTCACATCTATTCTAGAACTGAACCGAGTAATTACGTGGAAAGGGGCAAAATATGTCTAAATGTGTAACATTTATTTGTCAGTAATTTAGAGGTGAAAGCTAATTGTCTTTAAAACTGTGTAGATTTTTTGCTTCATATAAAACGCTTTTTGTGAATAGTAATACGATGAGGCGAATTTAATAGTCCAGGTGTTACCGCGTTACGGATTTTTTCCAGACGGACTCATCATTCAAAACCACAGTGGATAACGTCACAAGGACATTAAAGGTGAAAATACAATCCGCATTGAGAACGAAAAATCCATATTCCAGTTGGTAGATACAATAAGGATGATTTTTCCACACATTTCCATTTTTTTGTTTTTTACAGTCACTCAGCTAAGTGGTTTTTCCCTGAATAAGTTCCTATACTAGCGGTCACATGTACACGAACAGGGTTAGTGTTGCTGGAAAGATAGATTCCGGTTCGGCCGAGATTGCTAGTACAAATTATTACACCCTGGGTTGAGTGGTGGGCATAGAGCAATAAACCGGACTTCACTCGAAACCAAGATCTTCAACCTACGACGCCAAAATCACAACCACTAGGCCATGGCGCCCATATCTATTTCCATTTTCAAAAGAGATCACATTATGATCCTTTAAAGACGACCGTGTGGGGCAGACATGATCTTTAAACATAATTCTAAAACCTTTTTTTGGATTTGCCCATTTATTTAAGTTATTAAACATGACTTACAGATGTTTACAGATACAACCGAAAATATTTTTCTTGTATAGTATATGTATTATCTCGGAAAGGTTTCTCTAAATGCTTAACATTAATATCATATTTTTGCGCTTTGTGGGTATACATACATACATTATACACAGTTACTCAGAGTATTTTTTTCGCATTCCATATCCGTATTTGAACAAAGGAGTGTTAAATCAGGATTGAATTACACTGTAACAAAAGAACAAAAGTGCAGTAAAATTACTACTCTTTGACAGTATTTTTCCGGGTGATATTGAAATAAAGCTACAAAATCAACATTTTTTGGCGAATTATGGACTGTTGGCGGAACTCACTGTCAGGGTGCGTCTATCAACAGCCCATAGTTGGCAATCATCTTATCAACAAGGCGGTTTTGAATTTAGGAAATATGCAATTACTGGGTAAGAACAATAAATTTATTGTACTTTCGTCACAGTGTGCCACAATTATCATTCATTCGACAAAAACTACCCACTTTATCCAAAGTGTCGCGAACCTGGTACTTCCCCTAAAATTTCAGGGTTCCGTAATGTGTATGCAACATTTAAAAATAGAATGTTGAATTTACACAAGCAGACAGGTATAGGTTCTCTCAAATACGGTGAATGATGCAATATGTTGAGTAGGAATATTGTGTGTTGAACGTATGTACACTATAACAAAAATGCAGTAAAATATCCGCTTTTGAGTGTATTTTTACTAGGTGATGTGGAAATGCAAATATTCAATCAACTTTTCTGGCTAATTATTGACTGTTGTTGTAACGCACCACCGTGGGGCGATCTATCAATAGCCAATAATTGGTTCCAAATCTCAAATACAAGACGGTTGCAAAAAATTTCAGAACTATACATTTACTGCAAATAAACAGTACACTAACTTTACCTTTACCAAAGTGTACTCCAGTCAAACACATATTCTTGAACTGCTGATGAATGGCGAATGATCCGAATTTTATTCAGTGTTTAGGGACACGTTGTCACCACGATTGAATTACGCCCACCCATACAAATTTTGAAGAACAAAGAAACAGAATGTGGTGTGATTCAAAACTGTTCTTTCGATTTTTCCACACGATTTCCGCTTTTATGCGAAACAAATTCGAACCTTTGTAGGGTATGTTGTAGTGATTTTCTGATGAAATTGTGAACCACGCCCACAACGTTGCCTGTATCGTCAGTCAACAGATAATGATATATCGATAAGATAAACACTTTTTTTTTTATTCTAAATCTGACTATCTTTTGAAACACTGTGCAAAAGTATGTGGAGCGCGTAAAGCAATTACCGGAGCACCTCCATTGGGGAATCGTCTGAATTTCACAAGAATACTCAACGTAATCAGGGCCAGATTCAAGTCAGAACTCATTTACCTTTTTACTCCATTCGGCTTGTGACCCAAAGTAAATCAACTTTTAATATTTTTCGAACGGTATGGTGTTTAGGCCGGCGAGATTATCTAATGCGGAGGGACATGTAAAGTATTAAACACTGGTGATATCTGTTGAGGATCTTGAGAATAGCATATTGCCCTTATTATCGATACAAAGTTGCTGTTGTTTGTCTTTCCAATTCATAGGTTTTCTTTATTTGAACTTCGAAGACATCGCTATTCGTAACGTCATGAACTGATATTCGTCACTTTTGCACCCGCTATTTTTAGAGAATCACAGTCCCATCTATGTTTAAGGTGATATCTAGAATTGGCCACTAAAATTTCAAAATTATTGTCATCATCAGTTTTTTACTAAAGGGTTTGGGTACTAAAAAGAGATAGGTTTATTCATAATAAGTTTTATATAAAAAAAAACTTCGCCGTTCATTTTTATTCCATTGTTTTTAATCATATTTGGAAGTAAAATATCACAACAACCTTGATTGAAACATTCGTTTCAGCTCAGATCATCAGATTAGTTTCCAATCAGAAAATGTTTTTAGAACATGTTGTGTTAAGTATGGGTCACTGATAGAGCATGGCGCCAAGGCGTGGTCCATCTGTGATGCATGCTTGGCAAAATAAAGTTTGTGATTGGGTTCAGTTAACTCTTTTACATGGCACTGCTCGTATCTTGATGAGTTTTGAATAACGTTAATATTATTTAACAGATTAAAACTTCAAAAGTCAGAATTGAAAACTCCTTTTTTGTGAATGGAATTCTTTCCACCTTCAGAATGTCGTCAACTAATGTTTACCAAGCCAGGTAAAAAACAAAGGCCGCACCTAGAAGGCACGATCTATCAGTGGCACATGCTCGATAAATACGTATGCAGCAACAATATGCAATGACATGATTTGAACCTATTAAGACACATTCAGGAAATATATTTGAATGTTTCCAATGCATGCATGCAAAATTCACACGATCAATGACGTTAAATATCGGAAGCATTCGGCCAAGATGTGATATTGTCAGTCATTCCGATTGCAATCATAAGTTGGACCGTGACAAGTGTTCAGGGAGAAAAAACAAACACGGTTATGTCTCATGTTACAGTGGCAAATCAATTCGATAATTTGAATCAATTCCAGGAGTAAATTGCTTGAAACGATCGATAATGTTCTACATGGCTGTCTCAAACCCCACCCCGCATCCAGTACATGTTTGCCTGTAAGAGATTCGATACGTAAAATGTTGAACAGATCTAATAAGGAGTGCAAATGCACGCAATCGATGACGATAAGGACAAAAGCGATAACATTTTGCTTTATCTCTTTCCTAAAATAGATAAGATTAATTTATTTATTTAGTGTCTCTATCTGTTGCTTTCTTTTATTCATCCTTTGTCGTACATGAGTCAGGAAGTTTCCGCCAGTGCGCTGTCCACCTCATAGTCTAAAAATTTGTCCAGTCGTAGTTTTGTCGAGTGTGGGTCACATATGGATCGCGCCCCTTAGGCGCGGTTCACTTGTGCTTCATGCTTGATAAAATCATATTCATGATTTTGTGTTAAATTGGAGCATGATCCAAGTTTAGGACGCACAAATAAAGAATCAAACTATAGTGACACGATATTGTTTTGGGGACGTTTTTAATGGACGGAAAATCATTTTTACCAGAACAAAACATTTGACAAAGGCCGGTTTTTCCATTGGAAAACATTTAGCGCCATCAGGCTCCCGTGAGAGCGTAATAGCATACCGGACACAGACGATAAAATTACGCTAAAATTAATGTTTATTGAGTTTAAAGTTCTTTCTATATAATAGATTACGGTTGATCACGTGTTCAAAACACGGGATTTTATTTCACCGGGGATGGAAATTAATACACAAAGTATATGATCAGCTGATGAGTGTGTCAGGACCTTGGACGAAAATGTTTTCTTTTTATATAAATTTAATCATTCACATTATATCAGCGCCATGAAACGACTTAAGAAAAATAATATGTAAAATGGAGTAGAATTTCAAAAACAAAATGACACCAAAATATCATCGATTTTAGTCACATTTATTTGTGCTGAGAGATATGAAGCGTAAATTGAAAGTGAAATTGAAAAATTTAAATCCGTATTCATGTGGATATTTTGACATTAAAATTTTAGGGAAAATTGTAAGAAATATGAAATAGGGTTTAGAAAAATATTGAATCTGATTCAAATTCGTTATGATTCGATTTTACTCAGCCTCAAGGTGCCAAGTCATTAAAAAATCGATATTAATGAATATTCCTGATCTCTTTTAATAAGTAATGGTTTGTCAAGGGGGAATACGGAGAAATGTTTTTCACCGAAAGTCGTTTTGTACATAGGGTTTGCAGTACCCCAGTCTAAAATCATATTATATTATATTAAATTATAAATTGTGAGTCACAGATACACGACTCGATTAATTTTTGATCTGAACATTACTCGCGGAAGTATTCTGACATACACGTCATATAGCGAGAAGTTAGAAATTTTGTTAAATATGGGTCACAGATGGACAGCACCGCTAGTTACCCCTATTTGTAAAAAAAAGCTGTTCTGACCGACTTTCAATCTGATTGCTTAATGGTGATATTTTGCTAGCGTTGATTCCTGGTTTGAGTCGGCGATAAATTCATGCAAAAACTCCTTTTTGTTATTATTGGCGGGAAGTTTTGTTAGTTAAGTATGATTGGTCCAGACCGCAAACTTTTTGTCAAACATCTTTTGTTGAGTATGAGTCACTGATGGATCGCGTCGATGAGACGCGATGCATCTGTGGCTCATGCTTGACAAAATAAAATTCCTCATTGGGGTAAGACTTGTCGTTTATCAATAAATAAATCGGAGGACACAATATTGATTTCCAAAACAAATCGAACTGTCAATTACACTCAAAAACAGATGATATCGATGTAAAATTTAGAGATCTCGTTTTTTTCAAATTTCACAATTAGTCATTTTCAGGAGTGGATAACCGTGAGCAAGGCCTAATACTAGCATCGTATATAGACAAACAAGTTTAACATTGTGCTATAGAAAAGGTATGGACGATCAGGCCGAAATTATCCTGGATATGAAAATTTGTAATTCCGAACGATTATTTATCCGATAGCTTAGTTAGACGAACCGAGAAAAATTATCATCATTTAAAATTTTTCCAGAGGGTATAATTTGAGAGGTTTAAAGTCTTGCTTCACACTTACTCAAATTTATTTCTTTAAATTTGTGTGAGTGTGAAGCAAGACTTTGAACTTCTCTAGTTAGTCATAATTACTCTTGCTACTGTATCATTGCATGTACTGCATACGGATCCGCAAACACAAAGGCACAGAGGAAGGATGAGTAGTTAGTCTACGTCCCCCAGACCAGGGGTGTATGGTTTGAATGTCATTTACAGCAAAACAAAAAAGCTGCTATTCATCGTAATCATAACTGTATTGAAAATAATGTATTTTATATTTTACAATATCCAGGACAGTAAATTATTCGATATTGATATTTTCGCTTATTTTAGTTAGATTTTTTTACTCCTTTTTTGTTCAAATGTAGGCCCATCACGCAAAAGTGAGCGCAAAATATCGTGACAATGATAGGTTTCGTAAATATCGTTAGAATTTGATGAAAAACGATTGAGTATTCTCAATTTCTCTATTCTGTTCCACTCTACTGTTGCAATTGTGCATTTGTAAATGAACGTTAATTTCCGCTTGTTCGGAAGCATATCGATCAAATAAACGTGGCAAATCTCAATTAATTGTAATAAATCGTGTGAAATTGTATCACGCAGGTCACGTAAATCGAGTGACGAGGGGAACTATCAAAGTCTACGGGATGCAAAATCATTTAAATCGAACTATTTCAATTTAGACAATCCTGTTTGAACTAAAATTTTCCGAAACATGTTTTGTCAAGTATGAGTCAGTGATGAATAGCGCCTGGAAGGGGCGATCCACCTGTGCATTCATGAATTGAGTTCAATGGAGTAATACTTTAACATTATTCAATCAATCGCACAACCAAAATAGCACCGAGATATATTGGCATACATTTTTTTATTTTCTAAATACCTAATTACTAGTACTTTATCGCTTTTAGTTATGCGTTCAATTAAGATATTTGTACTGTTTTTAATGTGTTTTTTTTTAATTTTTTTCTCTGCATTTTTTACGTGGAAATCTACTGTCCGATTTATTTCTTAGTCAATAAACAAAACATCTCTCCTTCCAATTCGCATCATATAGGCCGCACTACACGTTTGTGTAGGTTGCGTTTTATTCAGGTTTGTTTTATTACACCCAATGCAATGCTCTGCATGAATTTACTTACGTTTTCCAATGAAACAGAACGGTTTGCTATGCAAGCAAACGAAGTGTGCTCGCTTCGTACGTGCGTTTGTGATTTGTAGGCATATGAACAAGATTAACGCAAAGCAATAGCAGACGTGTATTGCCGCTTTTATTTTGTTACCCGAAACGTAATGCAACGTATCGGTAAGACAGCTTCATGTGTTTTGTGGCCTTGAAACATATCCTTAAACCCCACTACCTTCGTTCATTGATTCCATGAATGGTCAACTTTCTTTAAATAGTTATTCCTTTTTTCTTTTTCATCCTTTTGCATGGAGATCACGTGTTCCCCCAAATTTCGAGTTTTTGAGTTTATAATTTTCTTGGTAAACATTACTCTCGCCTCTCGGTGTTTGCTACCCCAGTTTGGAATCGAAAATAGCATAGCAATGCTGCTCGTTTTCCATTTTATGTAACCCTTTGCCTTATATCTGATTTCTAGTTAGCTCACTGCTAACCTTGATTAAAGAAAATTTCAAGAAAATGTGTTAATATTTTATATCTTTTTCATCCAAATAAAAAAAATTCCCTATATACATCTTTTGTTAAGCAGTGTATTGGGCACTGATTTATCTCGCCACCGAGGCGCGGGCCTCCTGTGCCTCATACTTGACAAAACTAGTGAAAAACTAAATCTTCTTAGGATAAAGCAATGTTCATTTCTTTTCAAAATAACAATGCTCGCAAAACTTAATTATTATTTGCTCTTTACTGACATATAGCGTATTCTGTGTAGACATGAATGGTATCGAATAGATTGGTGTTGCCCAATCGAAAATGTTTAGTCAGAGCATGTTTTGTTAAGTATGTGATACTCATAAGAGACACCATAGGCTAAAATGTGATAAAAACCAGCAATTTTTATCGTTAATCATGGAGCAACAGCCTAATATTCGCGACGGATTTTTTTTGTGGAAAATCAGTCAATAAATTATGCAACTGACTACTTCAAAATGCAGTTCCAGCAACTGATGTACTCTGGTTTTTTCTAGATTTCACTCAATAAGTATTTGAAAGAAAAAAAAATTCAAAAAACATTTCACAGAAGAAAGATCTAAAATAGTATCCAGTGAGAGGTATCTATCTGCTCTTTGTGACGTAAAATCATTCATCACTTTTTTTGCTTCCTTTTAGTCGCCTCTCGCGACACACAGAAAGCACGTTGTAAACATCACAACAACAACTCAAAATGTGAAAAAATTCCTGTCCTGATATTATCGGAGAAAAGCATACCACATCAATGGTGCGCTAAATTTGTGCGCTTAAATATTAATATATCGCTGAAATGGTACCCTATCTTAAATACGATAGTGTTCGTAGCATAGTCTATTTTTTGTCCATACTTGTTTTTTAATATAATTTCTTACGCATTTTTCTGTTGTTATATGTTTCCGTTGTTACCACTCCTTTATTTGTTTGCGTAATATTGTAAATATTCTGATATCCTTTCTTTTTGATATATTGTGCAACTATGTTAGTTTCCACAAACCTTCCAACCATGTGTCACTGATAGTTCTAGCCACCGAGTATTGGTCTATTTGTCATAATTTGTGGCACATGCTAGCGTTTCTTTTATGATTTGTGTGCAAATATATTTATTTTCCTGTTGTTTACCTTCAAAATCGGCGCGTTGTTTGTTGATGCGATTAGTGTGAATGGTAAACATAGACGCACGTCGTGTTTTGACGCTTGACGCGTCCTGTGTGCAGAAGCCTTTATCCGTCCTCTATCTGTTTGTGTATGAAATTATTTTACACGAAACAGAGACAAATAAAAGGTGAAGCGAGGACAATGGTTGAATTAATTACGCCTACATAATTATAATAGGATATTTTGAAAATTTCTTGGGGATGATATTTCTCATCTTCGTTGCCCTGCTATCTACATAAAACACTTAGAAGATTCCGGCATTAACGAAAAATAAAAATACTAAAACATATCGGTTCAAACAAATTTGCAGTCAGGTAGGACAAACCAGCACTGATCGCAGAAGCTGGGGTCGATCTCCCCTAAATTTTTTGCGCGCCTTCTACGGGATTTTTTTTCCAGCGTTTTTTCAAATTATATCATTAGAATATGTTTTTCAGTTAAAATTTTGCATATTTTTCAAAATGACTCAGAATGTTTTTGCGCGTTTTTTCGGCAATGGAAAACCGAATTAATTTACCCTTTTCGCCAAAGAATCGTCAAAGAGTCTACGAAAAATAGAAGAAAACTGTAACCAACGTGTCAAGTTATCAACGCCCGGTTCAATGACAATGTTTGTTTGAGAGTGGTATCGATTGCACCATTCCCAAAGATTTCACATTTCATTATTGTTCTGATGAGGCTTTGGGTTTTCGATATTTCATTATCTCACCATAGCAAATTACAAGCAATACCATACCATGCAATACCATAGCAAGTTTGTAATTTGCTATGATCTCACCGGCGTAGATCACCTCAAATTACCTTGAAGCTCTTGTGTACCACTAGTGGTACGCGTGCCTTGGGTTGAAAAGCGAGAAGCACTGAGCAGCAAGAGGTGTTTTCCGAAAAAATCCCAGATCAAGATGGTAAAGCAGAAAGCGACCTAAACTGTAAAAGGCAATTTTAGGAATAGACGCTTTACCGATTGAGCTCACAGGCCAATGATGGTAAACAGAGCGGAAAGAAGTGGTGGATGATTTTGCCATCGCCTGGGGACAAATGTCACCCACTGTGCACAGTCTGCAGTGCATGCTGATTAAGCTGTATTCTCGGCTTTCCTCTTCCGCAGCAAAAAAGTGAAATCCTATCCTAATTAAACTGTTACAGTAAATCTGAAATATTTCATGTATAAATTACAAATAATATAGCCCTATACCGATGTCCGATATTAAATAACCTGTAACTAAGCTGTAAGTTAATCAAGTTTGCAAAAACAAATCCATCTTAAAGTTGCAGGATGCTGAGAAAATATTAAATTGGCCAGGTTAGGTTGTGATTCGCCTTATGGCTAATCTGTATTTTCGACCTGAGGATAAAAAAATCCAATCCCAACCAGAACAGCAGGAGCAGGCATTTTGCCCAGTTCATTTTTGGGGTCTAGTGAAGTTTAGTACCATATTCCCGAATGTCATCAAAATAAAAACTGGCAGAATATTCTCATCCTAACTAGGGGGCGCCAATGCTGCAAGTATATGGCATTGTCTCCTGGGTTAGGATGAGTCGTTTCCAACATGAGACCCTATTTTTGTTCCGCAGTGAAAATCTAAGGGAAGACATAAAAAAGTTATATTTATTTATTTTATTAAATTTATTTAGCCCCGAATATATTATTCAGACAATTTTAAATTTTGCAGAATCTGGGCAACTGCCACCAATCCCTTCTTTTTTTCCTACATCATTGTTTAAACTGTAAATATTTAACTTTATAGATTTGTTCAAAAAAGATTCAATCATGTTTTTCTTGAGAAATTCTCTCTTTCTGCAAATATTTTTTTCGTTCCCAAAACCTTCATTAACAGTTAATTTAGCTTCAATTATGGTTTTCAGTGTAAATTGTTTAATATTCAGTTTATCGTACTTGACTGATTTTGCCTATCTTGGAGATATTTTTGTTAAAATTCTAAAATCTTGCAGGGAGGACTGTTCCTCCCTTCCAAAATCCCGCAGGACATGTCCAATTTTTTGTTTGTATGCACAGAAGAAATAGAGTATTAGTATTGAGCAAGGATTAGTTGTTTAATTGAAGCAGATTTTTTTCTGTTGGTGGAAAATACTGAAAAACAAAATAGCTATCAAAATAGCTCTGTTTTACGGTACTAAACTTCATACGACACCTTTTTACAGACGGAACACAGAAAATATAAGAACATTTAATCTTCAATCAATATATCAGTGCAGTTTAATTTTATCTGCTATACTGGAAAACGAAACGGAAAGATGGATATCCGCTCTAAATTCACGATGTCTGGTGTTAGACAGATGAGTTCTGATGCTTCAACATTATTTACAAGAGCTTTACAGGTTGGCATTATTATCTTTTAATTTTTCTCATACTTGTGTACATGTAAATGTTTGCTTTGGTTAAGATTCATATTGAAGTTTGAAGGTGACTCTTCATAACATTAGAAATGATATGCATATTATTTTGCGTAACAATTAATCAATTTGATATATTCAAAACTACATATTTTGATGGGTCATGTAACATTAAAAATGCTTAAAATGGTTACGGCATTATCCATTGATGTTAAGATTTTTGAGTTTGTATGATTTGTCTGCAAAATAAGTCAATTTAGGGGAAATGAGAAAACAAAATTGAATTTTCTGATTTTGCACGATGTCAAAAAAGCAAACACATTTTTTTAGTACACTGAGGAAAAACTTGGAAGTGCTGAGAAGACGGATTATGATGCCAATTTTGAAAATCTTCTTGAACGATACGACAGAACAAAAAATTGGACAGAAAAATTAAAAACACAGACAGAAATATCATTACAACCCAATCCAAGTATGCAGACTTTTAATAACTTATTTTAACTTTAGATGCAGCATAATGTGCATGGTGGCAGAATGTTGACAAATAATATTATTTTCTACTTAAGATTCGACAAGCTTTAACATCATCAACATTGCTATGAAATAGCAGTGTTGATCATGTCGAAGTTTGCAGAATGATGCTACTAGCACAACACTCTTGAAGATGGCATTTTTGTTATTATTGATTATTGTATTTCACGTATCATAGACTGATCAAATATTATTTTTTTTGTAAATTTTTTTAATATGGATTTATTTTTCTGGTATATTGGGAGCAGGATAGTTGTCACTCTGTATTATGATATTGATCCATTGATTAGCTTTACTTCGCAGAGCATAGTAACACTGAAAATATCTAGTACCTAGGCAAGCAAGAACTTTATTACTTTTCAATTAATTGAATATTTGGGTAGGAAGACACCCAGTGTTTATCATATTGCATTCGTAGGTGTTGAATATCTGTGCGTCTCTGTCTCAGTAAAATAAGTTGATGTATCCATGCTCTCCATCAAATTATCAGTTTGCTTGAATCAGAAAACATATGCCTTTCTATTGACACTAATCTTTGAGTCTCAGTAGCCGAAAATGGGAACCACTCGAATCAGTGACTACCAGTATAAAAAGCCGATAGTACTCACACCCACCTACCTGTATTACGTTCAGATATGCGCATGGAAGATTTTGTTTATACTAAATTAGATAGAAGGCCGCCTGAACGTGCAACAAATCAAGAGATTTTAGGAGCAACTATGGTCGAAGCAGGAAATAGTTTTGGGCCTGGAACAGCTTACGGTAAGATTGGGGTACCGGTATTTGAAAAATTGGTGAAATTATGGTTAAATATTTTTTTTCCTATTTTTTTGGATAACCTTCGGTAACATTTCAGAAAAAAAAAATTTGCTTAAGCAATTTGTCATTTGATTAGGACTGGTGAATATATAACACAGTTTCACAATATTTATCAGGTGTTTTTTTTCTATTCATAACTGACAATGACTGATCACTTATGACAAATTTGGAATATCAGTCCACTTGTCTAACATTCAGATGATATGATTCATAAATGATTCATTTTATCTCAAATAGGGGGGGTGGGATAGTTTTAGAATATAATTTTCACAAAAGTTGTTGTTTTTGTTATCGTCTTTCATGTATTCGGATAGATTAGAGACTTCAACATCATCAACAAAGCTGTTATGTACTATAGCAATGTTGATGTCTTTGAAATCTTGTTTGATTCATGACTTTACGACACTTTGAAAAGACAATAGACATCTTCATCTTACAAGAGTGATCAAATTACAAGTTTTGCATATGAATGGTTTGTATTATCTTTGTGAATCAGAGTATTCAACCGATACTTATCAATATCTGAAAACATGTTTTGTCATGTATGAGCCACATGTGAATCACACCTAGCACCTCAATCCATCAGAAATTGAGTATTGAGTTATTTGTTTTTTCTCTGGGAGAATTGATAAATTCAAAAATTTGTACTTTCTTCCCAATCAAAAGAATTAATTATTTTATCAAGCATGAGTTATATAGGGACTGCACCCCAGTGGCATGACCCATCAGTGACTCAAAGTTCATTGAATATTTATCCACAAAGTATTTTTGACTCGTTTCCATTTGCTTTCATAATATGTTGGTTATCGTCATACAATGATGACCAACTTGTGCATTACCATGCCCATGCATGAAAAACATAATAGAGAAAAAAAATCAATGGGATGCTGACCCGGTATTAAGTTGAATTGTTAAAGTTCTTGGTCTCATTTTATAGGCAAATCATTAATAAAGTGTGGAAACGCTCAAATGAAGTTGGGAGAATCAGAAAAAACACTCGTTCACACATCAGCAGTAAATTTTTTAAAGCCACTTGCTAACTTTCTGGAAGGGGATTGTAAAACTATACAAAAAGAACGCAAAACTCTTGAAACGAAGCGTTTGGATCTAGATGCTTGTAAAAACAGAGCGAAAAAAGCAAAATCCCTGGAGGCCAGACATTCGGTAAGTATATAAAATTGATTTTTGTATTTTGCAATATTTAATGAACATCATGATATTTTAAACAGCACGTGAGTGAAGCCGCAAACTGAAAATTCATATGATATAATATTATTGTAATGAAGTTTTTTTCTTTCTTCTTATTTCCTTATTAATCCCAACCATCGCATCACATCTGTGTCGTGTGTTTTGTGCCAAAATCATCTCCTTCTAAGTTTTATGTTGTAAACTTTCACATCATGACAATACTGCACACAGCACACTGTGCTAAAACTGTAATTTTTATTCTCTGGAATTCTTGGACAAGTTCATTAAAAATGTTGAATTCAGATTGTTATTTCTAGGACTTCTTTTGTGATCATAGTCTGCTTGCTTTGCAAACGCATATTTATATACATACACAATTACCTTCTGGCGTTTTGTTGAATTGGAAATTTTCTTTACGTCTCTCAAGGGATTGCTGCCAGCTGTTTGATATCTATAATTTGTTTTAATTTTGGTTTTATTTATGGATAAAAGTAAAGAGTTTTCAATAAGTCCATTCTTGTTCATTTCAAAAGTTTGTTCTGTTTCGGATGTCTGAGTATTC
Organism: Styela plicata; assembly: GCA_963675895.2. Lineage (NCBI taxonomy): Eukaryota > Metazoa > Chordata > Ascidiacea > Stolidobranchia > Styelidae > Styela > Styela plicata. The sequence continues at coordinate 3,500,781 of OZ023143.1, forward strand.
TTGTCTCGAATGTATATGCTTGAAATTCATTTGAGCTTTTCAAGTTTTTACGTAATCAGCTGCTAGTCTTTTTGTTTAGCATGATGGATCAGTATGAAAAAGAATAAACCAGAACTCTGTTTAGTTAAAAAAAAAAACTACTTTTCTAAGTTGTATCAAAAGTTTCATCTTACCTTTGCTGAACACTCATTTTGTTTACAATACTATTAGAAGATTCTTGACCTATGTGGATAACAATTCATGAGGGGTGTTGGCTTATTTGCACTTTTTTGCATCATCTACTAAACAATGTAACCCATGTTTACTTTGTGGAGCTTCTCAGAAATATTTGGTTTATGCAGTTTGCAAGGCTACCAGGCATGCCATTTGTTGTATTTTTCTTGATTTATTTCATCAATTTACCAATTATGGCAGTTGTGTTTAACTCTGTAGTTCTAGGTTTGCTCACATGATCGGTTTTGGAATAACAAAGAATATTGAGATAAAATTACTCATTCAATATCCAATATTGCCATGAGGTTTCTGGATACTTGAATGACTAATGGATATTTCATTTTCAGATATAGTGAATTCCACATTGAATTATTATATCCCGAACTATCTAGTCTGTAATTATGTCACAAGTTTTATTTCTTTGAATACCCTTCTTATTACAATTGTTGTTTCGTCATTGTCCACTTTCTTTTTTTTAGGCCGAAAACGATTTGAGACTTGCACAGACAGATTTTGATCGTCAACATGAAATAACTAAATTATTACTTGAAGGATTAAGTAGCACACATGTAAGTGAATCATTCTTTTTTTGCAATCTGTCATAGGAATACTAATTTTAGATGCCATTTCATTGGGGTTCATTTATGTATGTGCTCAATTTATTATATTTTGGTGACATATTTTTATTTTTGATATTTTTCCAGAAGCTCTTCTACATATTTTTACATGGCCATTAGTCTGGTCATCTCAGAGATTGATTCTGACTTTGCATAAAGAGAATTTCATTAAAACAGGTTCTCAGCCCCACTCGTGATTCCCTGGAATATTTTGCTGGTTTGGAAATTTTCGCTACGAAACTACTTCAAATTTGCAAAAGGACTTTGAATTTTTTATTGTTTTTTTAGGATGATGTAGGTATTTATATTTACGTTTATAGTCAAAGCTGAAATTATTGTGTTCAAATTTTGCTATCAATATCTTCTCTTTTGATCCCTGTTATATATTGCACAATATTAATAAGGCTATTATATTTGCATATATTACTCATACCCTTTTACCACCTTATTAATTATGGATTTGCTGGATTATACACGGAATTAAGAATAATTAATTCAGGTATTGAGAAGGTATTTTTCACTGCTCACTGAGATTATGAAATATGCTGCAGTCGTACATGCCTTGGAATTGAAGGCAACATGCTTTCTAGTTTAGGTTAGGTAGATATAATTAAACTATTTATCAAAATTCAACATATTCCCAGCTGGTGCTTGCTTTAGGATTGCCCCATATTTCCTGCGTATTGTAAAGTGTGGCTAAAGTTTTCTGCAACAAATGAGGAATTAACAAAATGAGAATTTTAAATTTGAAAAAAAAAAATAGAAGTTGATTAAATTATAAGCTTCTGAAAGGATGTTTTTGTTTGTTTGTTTTATGACTTCTCACTTCTGATTCGATTATTCGATTTGATTCTGGAAAATTATTCGATTTTGGCCACCCTTACTAGCAAAAGATATCATGAAATGGGTCCCATTTACTAAATTTTTTTTCAATAGAACGCATTTTCGTTGGGAATCTGACATAGCAGAGCATCTGACATTATCCCAGTCTGGTAATTCAATGGTAGTCGAATTGATTGATATTGCTGATTGTGAAGTTTTTTTTGATGGAGTTTCGCTACATGATATAAAATGTATTTAGAGAGAGTTAAGACGTGAAAAGCAATGCGTGTGATCTCATCGTTATCACTTCAAGACAGTTTTCAAGTTAGGCACCTTTACTTTTATAGTACATGACTACTGTCATGTTATTTTGGCAAATATTGATATAAAACTCAAACATGACGTAATCAATGAGTCACCTATTGTTTGTACAAGATGATGTGCTGAAAAATGATTCATTTTCGTGTTACAGACCGAACTTTGATTAACATTATACGGCATTGACATACCTAATAAATCAAAAAAATTTCCAAGGCCATATTTTAATAATTTAACGACTTTTATTTGAAGCATTTTATTTGGGAAAGCATGGATCATGTATGATTAACTGATGTCCCAAGCTTTCGAAACCTGAGATCGGATATTTCAAAATCTAATCAAGAGTTTGTAACATTGCAAAGTTTGACATAAATCATGGCTGTTACTTATCATAAAATATCAACATGGATTCGTATAGGCAATTGAAACAATATTCCATTTACATATATATTTTAATTATAGTGAATTTCGAATATTGTTAAAAACGACCCTAATAGGTATAAGCACCAGTTTCTTTTATGTAATTTTATGATGCTAATAAATTTAAAATTTTAGCAAATAATATGTTCCCACTTCTCTAGTTTCTGAACACATGTTCTGTATATTACATACAGACTGTCTGAGGGTACCATAATATAAATAATACTTGAACAATCGAATATCTCACATTTATATAGTCTGTATTTATATCAAATTGATCATGGATGATTGCGTTTAGAAAGGTCATTTGGTTCAGATTGAAGGCGAGGCCGTCTAGAACAATAGTATTGATTTAGTGTATCTCGACATTGACTGAACTTTTAAAATTTCGGAATCCTATTGATTGACGTTGATAGCGACAGGATTTTGAATAGAGTCAATATAATTTTACACTTTTGTTCAAAGTGCTACAAAAATATTTATTACACTTAATACTGAATTTAACATCGTTTGACATATCTCGATCAGAGACTTCATTTTGTTAAGCATGAGCCACAGATGGACCACGTCTCTCGTACTAGTTTTTTTTTTTAAATGAGATGTTTAATAAGACGGGCAAAATGTCAGCAGCTCAAGGGACTTCACCGTGATGAAAATGGCAGCATTTCATGTTAAATCATTTGTGCGCATTGAATTTATCAGCAGTCTCATTTTGAACTACTATTCCTATTCATTGACAGCATAAAGACTTACACTATAGGTTTATACATAGATACATGTTGTGTTTTCATCAGTGTTATGGACTTTTAAGTATTCATGATTTAGCCCTGGTAGAATAATACAATACTACTGACTCAAACTGTGGCCACCTATAATCTAAATCGAACACCAAACAATCTCATAAATGAGATGGATTTTAGGTCTTGTTAAAGATGACATTGCTCTCAAAATGGAATTGGGCAAACTGATCAATACAGTACAGCAACTATGCTGATTCATTTGTATTTTAACCATGGAGAAATTACTAATTGTTCTGAGTTACTGAACCTTCACAACTCCAGGGATAACAATTGGTTGGGTGGACAATCTGAATCCTGTTTCCTAATATTCAAGTTTTTTTTCTACGGTTTTGGTTTTAATTGGTGAGCTTGAAATTTAGTGAAGCATGTCACTTGAACTTTGTATTGTGAAAACAACATCCAGTCGAAATTCATATTAACAAAGTATGGCCCTTGATATTTTTGTGCCCTTTAGTAACGTGAATCATCATTGTCTTATACTCGATAAACCCAATTGGAGTTTATCATACTGAACGAACTTAATCTTACAATCGGTATATTCTTTTACTTTAGTCACATCACTTACGAAGTTTGAATGAATTTATTGAAGCACAGTCACAGTATCATGCATCCTGTCATCAGGTTATGCAGGAACTAAAAGCTGAATTGAATAGGTGAGATTGACGTTATAAGTGTTGGATAGATGTGGCTCATTTATTCAAATCATAGTAAGAATTTGCATGTGAACTGAAGCTCCAACGAATATACCAATAGGTTTCAAAATTTGAAGCCTCACAGATCTAAACTATTCCAGTAGACACTGATAATATACATATAAATATTTATTTCTGCGTAGCCACAAAATTTATGTTTATGATTTAAGACGTATTCCTATTTTTGAAACATACTTCGCAGCCACAATAAACTTTCCTGTGTTCTAATTGTGACTAACATTTTTAATTGGGAACATTCAGTGGCTTGTCAGCTTTGTCCAGTTTGTTTTTGAAAATACAAATTCTCATGTCTATGACCCTTGCTTGACAAACATGTTTTGATAGGGAGATTTATTTTAATTGGGATAATCCGTAAATAAAGTAGAACAGAACATAATATGATAGCGTGTTCAAAACCTTTTAATGTTGACTGAAATGAAGCTAATAGTTGCATTTGATACCAAAGTGGAACACATGGCTGACGTGTCATTGCATGTGAGCTGTAAAGAGTGATCAGTAGGAAAGCAGGATGGCAGAATGTCAGCTACTCTCTGTGTATCTTTTTCCATCTCGTTGAGTGTCTGGTAGCAACCAAACTGCAGAAAAAATTTTGCAATAAATTTCATAGCAGTATTGGTAGCTTTGAACAAAAAAAAATAAGACTTGAACATTCCTGACATTCGAAAAACAAAACATATTTCTGTGCAATTTATGGATGATTTTGAATCTAAACGTTTTGAATCCAATCTTCTAGAATCAAAATCTGTGATTACATCAGCTTTATCATATAGCAGGGTGACAGAATCTTAGTTTTCTTTGTGTGTTTCAAATGTTTATATAATTTTCTCCGGATGAACGAAAAAGATTCTAAATCACCAATACTGCTATTTCATAAATCCCTCCTATCTCTGCTATTCATGGTTCTAAACTTTGTCAGCAGTTATCACCAGACACTCAAAAGGGGACATTTGAATCTTCTAACAGCAGATATATCATGGAATATTGCTCATTTGCCAAAATTTCTTTGTATGGAATCCATTTATTTTTGGGTGTCGTAGTAGCAGAGTGGCTAGCATTCTGCCAGTCTGCCATACAGCCTGTGAGAAATAGCTGTTCCTTTGTCCCTTGTAATGTTCAAGTCTGAATAAGCATTTTTTAAAAATTTACAGTTTGGGAGATTCACCGACAGCTGGCGCAGGTTTATTCAACAGAGCTTTACAACCTTCAGCTCCTGTTGATGTCAATGATATAACAGGAAGAGATGCAAATTTACCTTTCACTGGTTCACAGAAAGCCCGAGTACTGTACGACTATGATGCATCTGACACAACTGAGCTATCATTACTTGCTGATGAGGTATACGAGCACATACCTGAACAAAATTTTACTTTAAATTTTCTGACGCCGTGCTCCTCCAACTCCGACACGGGGTAATTGATTTTACAAGTATATAACAAAACTGCTGTAGTTGTTTTGTTGTGTCCTTTTCACTATTAATCAATCATTATTTCGGCATGATTAAAATATTTTTCCAATTTTTTTTCTTGAAAATGTTGATTTTTAATTTATCATTATTATTTTTTTTGTCAAATTTCTTTTGGATTTTATGTTGGGAGCTCCACATTCTTTGGTTTTTAGCTTACTGAATTTATAGTTTTTTTTTTCTTAACTATGCATTGGTTTGGCTAAATGATGTTTACATTTGATTTATTGGTCTGAATCATTTGAAACAAATGATGCGTCAGAAGTAAAGTTGGATATACATTTCAAGAAACATGGCAATTTTGAATATGCTCAATTCAGAAAATCACTGTCGATTTTGGGATATGATTGCTCAATTAATTTTCATTAATCTTTATTTGTAACGAATTGCAGAAATTTTTTACAACTTGAAAACTTTCTATTTATATTTGGTCTGAATTTCAAATTTATCTGAATGACTGCTTTTTGAAACTGCAATTTTATTCAAACCTTAGTCGCTAGTAAGTAATACATTGTACAGGTTCGATTTCAATGGGAGATGACTATGTATTAAGCAGACTATATATTAGGTGCTTACCTTCGAATGAATATAACAATGACATTGGAACAAGTTTCAATACCATGATGTTGAACACAACCGACAATTGACGAATTGTTGTTTTCCTTCCTCTGTCTGAAAATTTTATGTTGTGTCATTCAGATGAATCAAAATATTTTGAAATCATCAGTATTAGCATGTTGTTAGCTTTGTTGATGATTTTCAAGCGTGTTGTAATATTTTTTTTACTGGGCACCAAAATTATATATGAATTGCTTTTACTTTCAGCAAGTGGATATTTTCTCTATCTGTCTGAGCACCAGGGTTGCTGACATTTCGGTTTGCACAAATCAGATCGAGAACCCTCTGTACAACCTAACCCAAGTTGTTCTAACAAATAACAGTCTGTGATAACAGATATGGCTCATATAAATTTTTTTATGCTTTAGCAAGCATTTTCCAAATGTAAATGTGTTGTTTCTACTTGCACGATACTTACATCTACATGATACTTTATTGGTTAAACATGTTGGCATCTAGGTTGAAGATCTCTGATTCGAGCCACGGCGAGTTCTACTTGCTTATCCATGCCCACCAATAACTTGGGTAGGCCATAAAAATATGGGTAAAGAGAATTGTATACAACCACCAAAATGAATGCTTCAATTCTGCATAATTGTCTTACTATTTCAGTCTCAAGAACAACATGGTCTTTTTTCCACATGAGAAGAGATCATTTTGTGTTTGAGTTGAATACTTTCTCATTCAAGCATCCTTGAGACTTTAGTCACACACAGATCCGAGGTGACTAGCACAAAGGGAAAAACTACTGACGGTTCACTGCGCAGAATTTTATTCTTTAACTATCTCAATCTCACTTTTTATTTCAGATAATCACAGTAACTGCTGTGCCTGGAATGCATCGTGATTATGTGATGGGGGAACGGCGAAATCTAAGAGGAAAAGTTCCGCTGACGTATATAGAAATTCTGTGAAGATGATGTCAACTTTACTGTAATCATATCAAGTCAAGAGATGAAAAAGTTCATGGATACTCGTTCAATATACAATATTTTGTACACTTGTGCTGTGAACGTATTATACTGTGTATTGTAATGATACGCTAAGAGGTTCTGAGAGCATATCAAGGTTTTATGAGATAATAAAACGATGTAAACGGACTTCAGAAGCTGTAATGTTTAATAATTCGATCCTACAAAAATTCTCGTTTCGTCAAGTATACAAATGGTCGTCTGCTTTGGTAGCATAATAGTCCTGATGTCACAGTCAATGAAGAAGAATTCATCAGCATACTATTTATTGGATATGTTATCATGTCATAATACTTGTGCACGATGGGTCTTCTTTCAATCATTCTCAGCAATGCACCAATTATTTACTTGTTTCTTATGAAGGCTCCCAGAAATTTGTCCAGGCTAGGTTTCAGAATTCTGGATATTTTTTTATGGATGGAATCTTTTGGAAAAAATTGACTTTGCAGTTATTATGACGACTGTTAGAACCCAAGTTTTTCTGCTGCTAAAACACACGAAGAAAATGACTCATCAAAACCAAAATAATGAAACAAAATATTCAGAATATTTTGAAAACAAAACACATGATAGTTGTAGGGACATAAAAAATAATTTCACTAATTTTTTGTTTATTGGCGTCAACAACTTTCGACTCAAACACCGTGTAGACGCTCTCGCTAATTTTCACTTGTGGATTCTCATGCTAATCTTTTACTACATTTCAAATGAGTTTTATATCTATTTGAACAATGTCATTCAGATCTTTTTTCCTTCATTACTCAGTCCCCTATTTTTTTTTGGAAATTTTCTAGTAGTAAAAGTATTTGTGGAATGTATACAGAAAAATCACATTTTACTCAGTTTCGGCAAAGAATTGAAAACGTTATGTGGAAGTAAGCAAAAAATTTTGTACTAGTAAGTTTTAATCGAATGCTGATGCTTTTGAATCGACTGGGATTGACAACAGACAGTCCAGGTTTATGTTTACACCTAATAAAAAAACAATAAAGCATGCAATAAATCTGCATCCAAATTGACTGAATATTTTTGGATTCGCACTAGTGGTACTCAAGTCTCAGTATTAAGATATTTTCCACATTGTGACCAAACACTTGGATACGGTGGCTTTTGCATGTTGTCTTTTAATCGTTTGTAAAATACATTAATTTATGTCGTTCAGCTCATTTTTTTGTAGTTTTTGCCTGCTGAAAACCTGTATATCGCATATACTTGCCATGCCGAGTGCGCATTTATGTTCATTAATTTGCTTATTGTTATCGAAAGTTTTAATTCTGTCAAACAGACTGTTGGCGAACCATGTCTTCAGCGGCGCTTGTGAATGACAGAGTCGACAAAAAATTTACATCAATTTTTTCTGACTAGGTAAATCGTTATTATATTAGATATAGCTCGTTACTATTTTTCTTGTTGCGTTATTTTCTTTAAGTTGTCATGGTAATGGTTGTTGTAACGTATAGAAAAATATATTCATAATCAATTGACTTGCTTTCAATGGTTTCGACGTGTTATCGACACAGAAAATTAAATCACTGCAATCTCTTGCACAGCATAAGAATTAGTCCATCATTTGGACTAATTTGAATCCGCGATTGTTGATTCTACTTTTTTTACGCTCAAAGCGAGGCTGGGGGAATGGCAAAGAGTTGATTTTTTAGTACCGTTAACTGCGCTCTTGTAGAAAACAACACAAACTTCGCTGATTTCTTTATCTGCGCCTACAAGGCAAAAGTTTTATTAAGCATGAGCCTCCCGTAGTCCACCTCTAAATCACCTGTAACCTGAACATTTTTGTATTTGCTAGTTTATCGGAAAATCGCAGGTTTTGAAGTCCAGTTCTAGGTTAGAACATCGCTCGTGGAGAAGTTTTCAAAAAAAAAATTACAAGTAGAGAAAATGATTGACAAGCTCTTCCATTTAATAGTTTAATGTGCTCTCGTGAATTTTTTTTTTACATTTTTAGGAAGTGGCTACCTCACACGGTTTATGCGAACAAAACGATCTGTGGGGCTCGGCGGGTGCAGTGCAATTTGCCTGTTAGTTTTTGTATTGGTGAGACGCCGATAACGTTTGGGCGATATTAATCCTCTGTAAGCTCTTCCGATTTGTTAAAATAAAGGTGACTGCAAAGCGGTCGTGGTTCACCTCCTGTTTTACAAATAACAATTTACGTTAACTTCAAAGCTCCCTGGTAAGGCGAGGATATCGCTGAAAAAAGGCGCTCCCTTATTTAGTTCTAACTGCAGACATACAAATGATATCTATAATTTTATGTTTATGAAAAGTAAAATATAGAACAGATAATATTTAAAGCAACCTATTCTTGATCCCGCTTACGTGGCGGTGACACATTAATACTTAAACGATTTGGCACATCGACTTTTGGTCAACTAATAAACAAATCCTAAAAAAGCAAAATTATTGAAGTATAAAATATACATCCTGTAAATCAGTAATCACTATAAAACCCCTTCCTCTCCATCTTCGAAAGAAACCAACGAACCAACCACGTGAGCCTTAACCAGTGAAAAATGAATTGCATTTAAAATGCAAAAATTATTCTAGTATACTAATTGAAGAAAATACGCCCTATCTGAAATTCATGTGAAATTACAAATAGTAGGCTAGGTGCACGATATGATATTTGTACTTAAGGGTGAGATCAAGTTCGAATGTACAAATTTTGGTCTCAATTCTTCCATACTTTCAGAAGATGTGAAAAATATTTCCGATGTCTGACATAAGGCATACCAAGTTTTTCTCTTGTTCTACATATGCGTTACGTTTGGCAAATTATAGTTTCTTATTGGAAACACTAGACACAAGTCATATTCAACACATAGACGATTTATAAAGCATCGTTGAAGTAATTTTTACATTTATGAGAACTTAAACATTCGTTCTCGATCGTGCACAAAAAATATATTTGGAACCAAGTAAAAATTGATGCCAAGTGTGTGGACACTACTAATGACAAACATCTTTGTATTTATTTGATCCATCGTTAAATAGCACGTTTCTCACAATCGTAAAATCTACACTGATTTTCAATTAATTAAGCTGGTAGCAGTAAGACGCGTCCATCTGGGGTTTAAAATGGGCAAAATACAATTTTTGATTTTCGTAAGGAAGCTGAATTAGATCATAAATTTCTTTTTTTTTTCTGAAACTAAACTGCGCGGACAGATTTAGTCTTAGGCTTGGGTGTTGTCGCTTTACAAACTAATGAAACAAGTCCAATAAAAACGAAAAGAACTAATATTCCTCCCCCAATGTATAACCATCCATATTGATTGAAGTCCAAGTGCGTGGATTCTGGATTAACTTCCGTACATCCTTCGGATTTCGGAGACCACCAGCACCGGTACACCGGAATATTTTCCGTTTTTTCTTCCATGGAATATTCTTGTCAATACTGAAAACAAAACGCAACAAAACGGCAGTATTTAGAACCTTGAAAAAGGGTCTCAAAGTGAAATGATGACGTCACAATCACCGCCGCAGGCATTATTTTTTTCAAAAAACAGGATTTTTATTGTATATCACCACAGAACAGGCGAAAACTTTGTATAGGCCAATATGGAACTTCAACGCCTAAAATAGGCTCATTAAGGAATGATTGTTGCTGCAAAAATATCTGAGATTCCTACGTTTCAGGCAAACAATGAGGACATTCTACGACTTTTTGGGTCGGCGAAGGGAGGGCATGGCACAACGTCTCTTCCAAATACCTTAGTGGTGACAAGCTTATTTGCCTGATTTAATTAGACATAATTTTAGGGATTTGCATCCAAGTGCTCGCAAAATATAATGTCGTACAAGATGTCATAAGATACAGGTCAGTTGCACTAATTTAACCATATAATAATTTAAGGTTTAGGCCGATGCAAACAATATAATTTTCTAGAGATATGGAACATGGCCCAGAAACTAGCTTGTCATTCCCGTTGGGTAGGTCATGAACCATTAATACTCGGAGATTTGAGATCCAGGAAATATTAAAACGGGGGAAAATATATATAAAGCGGGAAGAATACTAAATAAAAAAAATATTGGAAACAAATACCTCGAAGCCTTCTCCAGTAGATCCCAAAATATCTTAGACGACTGAAGCACTTAAACAGCTTTCATCGATCAAAACTTTTCTCGGAAGATATTAAGATACACGGCGACGAATATTGGAATTTTGAGTTAATGTTTAACTTTGTGTTTACCAACAGTATCAAAGTTACATACAGACATTTTAAAATATTTAGGCAGGGCGTGCTTGACTGTAAATCATGGCCCAGTAATAGGACACAGGCAAAGGCTAACGTCTGAGGAAATATACGGAAATTTTATTTACCATTTTATCAAAGTTATTGTTAGAACAAACGTCAATGTTCTTCAAAATCTTCTGTCGCCCTTTATTTTCGTAGCTTTTCTATATTCTGAATTACACCATTTGTTACGACTTTTAAACTATCCAATCTAAGGCGTTACATACACTCGGAGGCCGACCGATTCTCGGTCAAAAATACAAAGGTCAACTGCACTGAATCTTCCGCATGTTTAACTAAATCTCTAACAACTCGTGTTGTTTCGATAAACTTTGATAAACCGTTTTCTCCTTCCCATCCAAACTCTTTTATTACCTTCCCCAATGCCGTATATGAACGAGGTAAACAGCCTAAAAATCACGCCGGGGGCGCACATTTTTTAAATGAGAATTGTTAGGAGTGTACCTGGTTGAATAATTCTTGCGCGTCATTCAGCGACTATTCAGCTTCTGAAAGGGTAGGATAAAATTCAGTTTTATCCCGCGGAAGATGAAAGCCGAGAATTCAGTCCTACTGTAAATGTTTACGTTCATGCATTTGGATAGAGGGGTGGACAATTTTCAAAGTGAAATCATGATGTCACATCCACGCAGCAGGCAAGATTTTGTTTAAAAATATGGTTTCCTATTGCTTATCACCATACAAACACAAAAAATCGCCTGGATGCGCGAACAAAAATTGGGATTTCAAGGCCTAAAATAAGAGTAATCAATGTCGCGTGAAAAATTGTGATATTTCCTACGTTGTGAGGCGCTTGAAAAGTCGTTTTACGATTTCATTCGGTCAACGGGGGCGATTCCACTTCAATCATACCGATTCCGCCACAATTCACTGGTTAGTATGTTTCGTTGCGCCCTCTCACATTTAGATCCCCATAGAAACCGATAGCATATTCTTGTCTCTATGTTTTTGGCCGTTTATTTCGCAGTGTTGCCTAACTACAATACATTCTGAAATTGGCCCATGAAGGCCGGTAATTGTTATCATTATTAAATAGTTATGATTATTAAACTTCGACAGTAGTAAACCCTGATGTCCAATATTGTAAAAAATAGCATCTGGAATTATTATTGTCAAACCATTGTATCCTATTGTGAATGTTTATTAATCAAATCAAGTTACGATTGCTGTAACTCAAATAACAAAACGAAATCTTTATAATAATTCATTTCAATAACAATAAAAAGTAGAATCTGTATTGTAATTTTTGGCTGTCTCGACGATAAATCAAGTAATGAAATGAACTTTTATTTCACAGTATTGCAATTAACAATGTTCACAATTATATCTGGTTACGAGATTTATCTTTCGTCTTGCTACTCCATCCATTGTGGAACGAATGAGAAACCGGTAAGGTTATCGAGCATCGTCCCATGCATGTAAGATGGTAATGCATGTAAGAATTTGCCACTCTTACGGTGTATTTAATTTAACTCGAGAATATTGGCACAAACACCATTGTCTACCATGAAAGGCAATCCCCATCCTTTCAGCAATGTCTTTTTTTTTGTTTTTTTGGGCATTTATTTCCTTTCATTTCTTTATTACCCCTCTTTTGTTTCAATTTAACTTTTCTGTTATTTTATTGTTGTTACGAATTTTTTTCTCATGTACAGTTTCCTCCTTAGTCCATTTTTCGTTTGTGTTTTAACTTTATTTATAGTGTGAGTGTGTGTGTTAGTTTGGAGTCCCTTTATTTATTTATTTTTTGTTATGGAGGGTATTTCCGTATTCTGTGTGTGGCCGAATTTAGTAATATTTATATGATTTTTTTCGAAGTAAGCAAACACGTGTTACTTTCTTCGGATGTTTCTTTGAAACTTTTTTCCTAGCACGTTTTTAAACACTATTTTAGTTTTTGTTTGCTTCATTGATAACTCTGTAATGTGATATCTTTATTTGTATCGCCTTTTTGCCGACAAAGTTTCCAAATAAACTGTGTCTGTGGGTATGGTTGATCGGGTTAAGGAAATTGTCACGCATGACGAGTTCTTATGTAAACATCATATGACTATTATGGAAATTCCCCAACTGAAATACTTCCGTCTTCTTGCTTTTTTTTCAGATACCGAGGCGGCTAATCGTTGCTGGCTAGAATAAGCCTGCGTTGCGTCTAAATTTCGGGCGAACTAAGATTTGTCGTTATTATATTCTTTTTGGTTGTTCAAGTGGACCTTGCATTCGTTGTTGCAATTTTTCTTCTTGCATTGTCTATTCAGTAATGAGGTAATTCGCAGTAAGCTGATTGCTGAGCCGGTCGGGAACGTCTGTGCAGTTCTGATCTGGATTCGACGTGCAAGAAGTGCGAAATTCAAAACCGGTACTAAATATGGGTCTCAATAGGTTGAAGGTAATTTTACTACCGAGTACTAGCCTATAGCTATATTTTTTATTCCCTAAAATCTGTAACTGTATCAACTGTATCAATCAATCAACTGTAAAATTTTGGTTGCAATACATGGGCGAGATGCTATAATGTAGAGTAAACTTAATTTGAACAGTTGAATGGTTTGTCTGGATATCGAACAGAAAACAAATAGGTGAAGTTATGCAGAAATGCTTTAAATAAAAATTGGAAAATTTATATATATTCATTGTGTTGTGAATAAAATCAAATGCATGATCGTTTTGAAAAGCTTGGCAGGTTCACTGTATAATAATTTTTCTGATATTACAGGAATTGGAGATGACAAGTATACAAAGTTGCCAGTTGAAGAAGAAAAATAATCTTCCACAGATAAATCCTAATACCTGTATTCAAAAGTAAGATTAACCCTGATCAAGGTGTCTATTCTAGTTGGAGAAACATTTTGTGTAATGTAAATACTGTTTTTTTTGTTTTGTTAGTTGAGTGTAAGTCACTGATGGATTGTGTGATCTTGACACAGACTATCTGCTTGGCCAAAAAATTTTTGGTTAAGACATATCACAATATCAGTAATCTTCTGAAAGTATTAAATAATGGGGCATGCTTTGACTAAAATCAGCTGGATTAACTCAAGCTATAATATTTATGCAAATTTCATCCAATAATAAATAGAAAACTTTGGTTGATTGATTATAGAAAAGACAAAACTGTCAAAGATGTTTTTTGTGTAGACAGGCAGTGCTTAGCTGTTGTGAACCACCATGGAGGGACTCAGTGATTGGTAAAACTTCTTTAGAAAGTTTCTCTGGGCTTTGGGATGTTTTATTATAAAATTTAATTACATATATACGTATGCCCAAAGAATGATGAAAAATATTCATGATTAATTCTTTGATCTTCTTCAAAAACATTTAAGGTAATTTTTTTAAATGCGATATCGGTGGTCATTTCTATGTCTTTTTTTTATTTACCATATTTTTTTTTACTTTTAGGAGCAGTTTGGTTAATACACATCTTCAGAAAAGTAAAAATAAAGCGTTTGATTCAAATAAAGGATGGCTGAGTCATTTCACAAATAAAGATTCAAAGGTTGGATTTGATCAGTTATAGATTTGGCTACAATTTGTGCGACATTAAGATATGCTCATTAATGACACTTATAAATATGAATATAGATAAGGTTTAGCCCACTGAGACTGATATCTACTCTTGTCTTTTATGATATGCTGAAAATATTCAAAAACTCATACCTAAATAGCATGGCTTTAAAGCTTTTTGTTTATCTGAAGGTTATGGATAGCTGAAGGAATTAGGATTCTGTTGACCTGAGTTATCCTATGGAATGTGGAGATCATCTAAAACTTGTCAATCAGTTTTTGTATTATGAAATGAAGTGAAACCACAATCTTCACTTTTACCTCTAACAAACTGTGTTTAACAAGGATGAAAAATCTTGTTTTGTTTGTCCGAAGTCAAGTTCCGATTTTTTTGCTGCTGTTATACCTTTTTACTGTTGAATATTTCTTGAAAGATGTCTCCAACTTCGACACTTTTCCAGTTATTGCAATTTAATTATTATTTTGCGACTCTTCACTTGGAATGTTATAATCTTGACAAATATCAAATTTTGACTTTTAAACAGTATTATTTAAATTTGTTTTATATTTGATACTAGGTTCTACGGTAATATTGTAAGCTATCAATATAAAATACATGTCATTCGACATTTTTTCAAGCATTCAACCCTTTATATATAACTACGTCACTTGTCTCCATAGCTGTTCTACTTCATGGCAGGCAACGAGTCAATTTGTATGAATCAAAAAAAAAATTTTTTTTGTAAAATCATGAAATATCATTTAGTTGAAAAAGGGCAAAGTTTTACAGTAGTTTGTTTGCACATAATCAGTAATCTCTTTCTTCTCAGATAAGACGTCACTTTTGGAGCATAGACAATGATTGTATCACTCTTTTCCTGACAGAAAGTGAATCTCTGTTCTACAAGGTGATGCATGCCTATTTATTTACCGAATAAGGAAATATGATAAAATTGGTACTACCATGTCAAACATCATTTAAGTGTCTTCAAATCTTATGTCTCCGGGAGAAAAATTCTTTAGTCCCTATTCTTGAACTTATGCAGGTCTTTACACATTGGTTGTTTTATGGTAATTTGCAACCTTGCTCTGAGTGAATGTAATTAAACAATATGTGTATGCTATATAATTACTGGGTAAAGCACAAAAAATTTTGTTTACAGTGTTTTACCTAAAATACCATTTTATGTGACAAATTCAAATGATTGGCAAAGTTGAATAAAATATATCATTCAAAGATGTTTAAGTTTTTTCTTTCTATTTCTTGACATGCTCATCATTATATTTCAATAAGCTCTTTGTTATGAATATCAAGTGATATGTAGATGAATTCCTGCTAGCATTTTTTTACATTTCTGAAGATTAAATTTCATTGTGTTGTCAGTAGGTCGGTTGGGTTCAAAATTTGATTACATTTCTAATTCAGATAATTTGAATATGCTTTTCTGGTAATAGTAGTTATGAATTGACAATTGTTTCAAGCAGACTGGCAGAATGTCAGCTACTCTGTTACCCAGACACCCAAAGATAATGGGTCCCATCAGAAGAAAATTTAGTAAAGAGCAATTTTTCATGATATAGATCATTAAAATGTTTTTTTTGTCTGGTCACAACCAAGCTGTACAAAAAGTTTCTAAATCATCAATACTGCTATGAAATAGCAATGTTGATGGTTTTGCAACTTCTTGCCCAAAGAAATTGACAGAAATGTTTCGTATATCCAAAGAATACCACGATTTTGTCTGTAGATGTATATGGCTTAGATTCGGGTTATATCATATGTATATGAACTAATTATCTACATAATGAGAAAAAATTTTTGAACAGGAATATTTTCAATAGAGACATTAAAAGCATTATTCTATTCAAATTTTCCAGAAAATTGTGTCATCAAATATTTTGTCGATAAAAGAAGGCAACACTTCTAGATATAAATTCAAGATTGTTCAGGAGAACTTGACTATTTTTGTAACCAATGATGGTTCAGAGGATATGAACATGTAAGAATTTAGTTAATAAGAATTAAAGTGTGATCTGTATTTTGACCTGCCGACGTGGGTTTCAGTGCCTTGCCCTTGAGCACTCCACATGTATTGCTCTTTGAAAGATTTTCCATTTGTCAATCTTAACCATAGTTTTTGTTGTGTTAGAACCCTCGTCATCTATATGGTCTTACCTTCGAGAGCTACTGTTGCTTTCATCACCTCACTGCAGGTCAGTCCTTTATGCTTGTAGTGCATTTACTGGTGACACATTTTGTGGTACTGGTAGTTGTTAGCCATACTAGTGACCACTGGAAGGTTCGTTTGGCATTGATTTCTGCATTGCATAGAGCAAATTTTAATGAAAAAAGGGGATTTTCTTTGGTCAAAGAATTTGACGTAGTTAATTCAGGTTTGCATCAACTTTGTTTTCTCTAATACTCTTATATTGCTTCATAAAGTTGTTATTCTCCAGATATAGTAGAGACGAATGCTCTTTTTATTTCAGAGTAGAATCGAAAAATTTTCTTGAATCAAATTGAATATTCGAATCAGAAGTCATACTAAACAAGCAAAGTAATCTATTCATCAGGTTATAATTTAAGTGAATTTATAATTCAATTCGCACCTACTTTTGGAAAAAGTTCAAAATTATTATTATGTTGATTTTGAGTTGTTGCAGCAATTGAATCAAATAATTTATGGTTTGAATATTAATAATATCAAATCCAATATTTTGTCAACCCTAGGAGTGATTGGTATATCTCTTCACTGTGAGCCGAAGATAGACTGCGCCTCGGAGTTGCGATCATGTCGTGGTTGGCGTGTTAGATGTCTGATACAGTTCGTGCATACCTAATCAGAAATTTTATCTTATCGCCTTAACGGCACGATCCATCAGTGACTCCAGCTTGGCAAAACATTTTTGAATATTTTTTTCCGACTTGGTAGTGACAATGTCCTGATAACCAAATGTGCTAGTACTAGCCTCAGGGACATGCACATGGCACTTATGAAACCATACTTTGATTCACCTCAACAAAAAATACTGATTCTTGTTGTTTAGATGCTGATGAATGCAATCAGGATTAATTTTATATGTCGCTAATGCTAAAATCTTGCTAAAAACGAGGTGCAATTGTTCTCATTTTAGCTCTTTTCGCTAGAATTTCCTCATTGCTGCATGTGTAGAACTACTTTGGGCCTGTATTGCATATACCTGTAATATACAATGAATCTACCTATCTTTCAAGGTTATTTGTAACTATAACCCTAAACAATATTAAATATATAAGTGAAAATCTATGGAATATCTTGAGGATCAGGTTTGAATTTTTTCGAGAATGATTATATGGGGGAAGATGGCTGGACACCTCATTGGTGCATCGTCATTTACATTTCAAGCAGCCGCCAGTCACATCACGGTTTCGTCCTCTAACCATGTCTTATAGAAAATCAGTAAAGGATTAACTTGGGCATAATTTCACCTTCCGACTTCTGCATAAGTGGTCATTGCTTGTGGTATGATTGGGTGGTGTTCTCAGCTTGAAAATGAAATTGAATCCTACCTTCTTACATACCCTTTAAAAAAAAATTTAGCTTCAAGTGATATATTTTGTTTCAGGGGTCAAGTGAGAAATTTCCTTAATTTGTTGAAAGAAGTACACTTATCTGCTACAAAGAGTGAAAAGTGTATTGCACCAAAGGGTAAGTAACGTAACAAGTTAACGTTTTACGCCGTAAATATCACAGTTATCAATCAATAATGCTTGGAAATTGTTTGATTGCAAAAATATGTTGAACAAAATATTATTCACTTACCTCATTTATTGTTAATTTCAGGAAGCATTTATAAAGATTGGGGGATTGGATTGTTCTTATCTGAACAGTCGAGTACCGGTATTTTAAAATTCTGGTTACCGGTAAAAATAATTTTCTTTTTTTCCTTTCTTCTTGAATTATTCTGCAGTGAAATCATGATATATGCCAAATTTCATGTTGTAAAGTGTGACATAAATCACGACTTTTTTGTAGGGCAAAATATATTCAAATTTCTTTTATCTTAAATTTTGAAACATATTCATTCCAAACATTTTCATTCTATTTATATAGTGGATTTTGAATATGGTTTGAGCTAAATCATGAGGACAACGCTAGTGGAAAGACTTGAATTAACATTTTTTTCAGTGGAATCATTTTGCAAAAATTGAATATGTATATGTAATGAACAAATGGCGTCTTATTTCATTTAATAATTAAATTGTGGTCGCTTAGGTACCGGTACTAGCATATATATATTGTAAATATAAGTAAACTTTTCATTACTTTTGTGACAAATATTAATGTGTTTTTGTTTGAAGGTGGTTAATAATAAACCCGGTTTAAATTGAGACATACCGGTATGTTTTATTTTTATTTGTTTTGATCTTTTTCAATTAACATTTCTATTTGTGATGTGACGTTGCATAGGATAGCAATGTAATATTCTAAATATCTACTGCTATACAATAATACAAATTTGAACAAAATAAACAAAACATAATTTAGGCACAAATATAAATTAATTATGAATTGTGCTTTTTTATCACTAAAAATCATAGATTCTTATTCTGAACTTTTTTTTATTGAAATTCACTCTAAGCAAGGCGTAGGAGAACCAACTAATTTCCAGTTATGTGTAAAGAGCTACAGCGAAATGTAGTAACAGCCATTGCACCCCAAGCAGAAAATATCCGAAATAAATTCAGTGTGATAAGGTGGAGTGAATGATATCTGTCTTGGGCTATGGAGCCTGTGGTAAAACTAGCTTTCGAAATAAATAACTTTTATGCATTGTATTAATACAAGTTTGTTGAAAATCATTGTCTCCAGCAAATTTATTGTATAACTCAACCAAGTTACGTTATAAAATTTGACATAGATCTTGACTTTGCTGGGGAAGGAGCAAAATATGATCAAATATAGAGAATTTTAAACAGCGTATAAACCAAACTATAAAAACAAGCCTACCATCGTCTATCGATAATACCCTGCAGTCTTCTGCATGGCCTTCTACAGAAAAATTTATTAAAGCGGGAATATTACACGAATATCACTTTTGAGATTATTTTTTTCTTCAATAATAAAAGTTAAAAAAAGTGTTTTAAATCATCAGCGCTTATATACAGTAAAAAATATCACTTAAATTTATTTCAGTTGCCATGTTTCATTTGGTATCTCAGATGAGAGCAGTATCTGGAGGGAAAAAAGTAGCCACCACTAACTCAATGAACCCTCCACGTACTTCGTTTTATTCACCCCTGAAAATATGATGGGATTATTTTGAAACCTGCTCCTATTTTTACAAGTCAGCCCTATATTTCATTGTAATAGCAATTTTCACAATTTCCTGTCTATCTGTATTCATTTCATTCACTAAACTATAAACGGAAAAGGTAAAATAAAAAACTACATACCCACAACAGCGCACCAAAACTTTTCCCCCTCTTGTACCTTTCCGCCTCTCTTGTAGATACCTGTTCTGAACCGGGGTGAAATATTTTGGCTTATCATATTTTTTATTTTTCTTGTGCGTGGACTTGCCTGGTGGAGGAAGACGTTAGCAGTGCTTTCATGAACCACCGTCCTCCAGCAAAGCATCCAGCAGACATCTCGATTATATTCATCTTCTAGACTTGCATCTTTACGATTAGAGATGTGTAGGTCTAGTTTTACCGATTGAGCTGACCAATCATTTATATATTTTCTGCCTATTTCATTTCTGTACTCTGCATACATATGTCAATGTCAACATATTTTAATAGTTTGAATGATTTAGAACTATTAATAATGTCGTTGTTAACTGAATAACTGAGTATTCTCAAATTCTTTTATATTTTTTACTTATCATATTATTTCATTTTTTGGTTCTTTTGAAAGGACTAGTTTGGAAGGAAAATTTATGAAATATGCAAAACTTTGCTCTGTAAAATCTTAAATAAATCGCGATTTTGTAGCAAAATTGGAGAAGTATAATCAAAATTCAGTAATTATGATAATCTGACATTTTAAAATAGTATAAACAGTGGCAGCATGCCTGCTTCTCTGCTACTCAGACACCCGAAGAAAATCACTGCCATCAGAAAAAAAATTTAGCAAATGGGCAATATTGGAGTGTTTATATCATGTTGGAAGATAAAAATGCCTCTTTGAGTGTATGTTAGTATAACTGTATATGGTAGTTTGGACTGTATAAAAAATAAAAAAAATATTAATGCTGCTTTTCATAGCAGTGTTGATGGTTTTGGAACTTTTCGTCTGCCTGAAGAAAATGATATGGACATTTTGAACACTCGAAGAAAAATAATGTTCTGTTGCCTTGGGTATGAATAGGATTTCATGCATAATTTATATAAAATTCTTTGTACATCTCTGTTAGCATCCCAGTTGACTTTTTCTGCTTCTTTTTAAAGAAATCAAAATCAAAATTTATTTTAAATTGGTTTCAGATATGCAAAAGAGAACTGGAAAAAAGAAACTATTCGATAAACTGCAATTTGCTCTGGAATTGGGCGATAAAACGTTCGAAGCTAAGAAGACTTTGCGTGAACTAATCACAAGTAATGGGGGGCAAATTTCATACATTTTGACGAATAATACTGATTATTTAGTTGTGTGTGAAGAGAAAATAACACAATCAAGGCAGTCTTATAAAATTCGAAAAGCGAATTTATGTGGCGTGCCTGTCGTTCGTGAAAACTTTCTAATAGATTGTGTGGAAAAAAATCAACTTGTCCACTTCACGGATTATGTTTTTGGTCCAGCTACTGGAGAAAATTTTTCAAAAGGAAAAATATCTGCGGTAAATAAAGTTGTCAAAAAACATCCTGTACAAAAGTTTGATATCAGTAAAATAACTAAATACAAAGTAGACTCTGGTGATTGTCCTACCTTTGTAGATGATTTCCAAGTACCTAAATACTCGATTCTGACTAAAAGGATGGAAAAAGATGGGAAATGGAGTGAAATTTATTGTGTTGAGGCACAAGTTGGGTTTGAGACAACTTTACAAAGAGCATTCAGAGTCATGGTTTCTTGCAAGGGTGAAAGGGGTGGATTTTCTTCTCATGTTTATCCAGTGGGTGACTCCTTTGAATTGATGCAATGTTATGAAGTATTGGTGAAGCAACTGATGGTAGATGGACTGAATCGTATTAATGGAATTCCTGATATTGAGTTTTGTGATGTTGTTTCACCACCTCTCGGTCTTCTTTTGAATGAAATGAAGATTTCTTCAGGGATTATTCACCCTGAGGTTGCCAGATTGGTTGAAACTGTATGGTTGGATTCAATTGGAGAAGTAATGCTTACTTTTGGCATTGAACCTTCTAATATTAGTGCAGAGCAGGTTAGAAATGCTATAATTGCTTTGATGAAGATTGAAAATGCTATTAAGAAGAACAATTTCAGGAAAGAAGTATCAGATCAGTTTTATAAATTCATTCCTCAACGGGATGGTAAAAAAGATCCAATTGATGACATTGGGAAAGTTGCAAAAAAGAGAGAATTATGTCAGCTCATGAAGGATATTACTCTAGCTAATGAAACTACTTGGTTTTCTAAAGATCATAATGATAGACTGTCTCAATACACGGCATTGAAGTGTGCATTGATGTGGCTTGATCCGACTAAGACAGAATACAAACTTGTCAAAGATCTGCTACCATGTAATGATAATGTCAAAGTCGAAAACATTTTTAGAGTGAACTGTTCGGCTGAGTCTTCACAATTCAAGTTTGATGTTGGTAATATAAAGCTCTTATTTCATGCATCCAAACCTCATAATTTTCGTAGGCATTTTATCCAGAGGTTTAATGTTGCCTCTCACTTTGACTAGCGAGTATGGTGTTTCTAGAAGCGATGATGGTAGACTTGGGACAGGGATTTATTTTTCCGATTCATTTGATTTGTCTTCGAGATTTACCTCGACTGGTCAATGCAGAGGATCGAGACTAATGCTTGTTAATGAAGTAGCTTTGGGAAAGATATTTGAGACCACGGAGGCAATGACTGATTTGAAACGGGCTCCTACTGGCTATGACAGTGTGAAAGGAATTGGTATTACAAAAATTGATGACATGACCCTGGACCAAAATATGAATGAATATGTTGTATATAACACAGATCAGCAGAGAATGCGATATATTGTAGAATTTACAATGGGTGATGATTTCATGGTAACATATGACAGAGATCCAATCACATTGCCATTTCCAGCAGATAGAAAAATTGAAAAAACTGAAAAAGGAGAAAACTTCGACCCAACCATGCAAGTTGTTGAATACGGACTTATCATGGAGTCAAAGGATGCTTCTGCTGAGTTGGAGGAAGTTCACGTTCGAGCTAAAATAATTGATTTAGTCAGTGAAGTTACTCTTTTTCAGTCATATATCAATAACAGCAAAACAACTGTCGAAGCTAAATATGTTTTTCCACTTACAGAAAACGCTGCCGTTTGTGGTTTTGAGGCTTTCATCAATGAAAAACATATTGTTGGAGAAGTCAAAGAAAAAAAGCAAGCGCATAAAGAATATAAAAAAGCAGTGTCTGAAGGTCATGGAGCATATTTAATGGATGAAGAAAAACCGAACGTATTCACAGTCAGTGTTGGTAACATCCCCCCCGGTGCTCGTGTCATCATAAAAATCATTTATGTTGCTGAGCTTGAAACTGTGAATGAGTTAGAAAGTAATGTTCTGTTTACATTACCTGGAAGTCTGGCACAATGGGAGGAAAAATCAACATTGCTTTCAAGTTCTGTCACCCAGGAAGTTACTCAATCTGTATCTGTTTTGAAGAAAAAGAAGTCATCTCTTATGATTTCCATTGATATGCCTTTTGATATACTATACATTAACTCTCCTACACATAAAATAGCAATGAAGAAAACTGCTACAAAAGCTTGTGTCAAGCTACAAAAGACAACATTCCTGGATGGTAACACTTTTCAATTGCTAATCAAAGTTGCTGAAATTCATGTACCACGGATTTGGATTGAAAAAGAAGATTCTGAGAGCAAAGATCAAGTTGCCATGGTGACCTTTTTTCCAGAATTTGAATTCGATGAGATAGTAGATTATGATTGTACTATATTATTGGATATGTCAAATTCTATGCAGGGTGCAGCTACTTCCCATTCTAAACATTTATGTTGCTCATTGATTGAAGATTTACCTGACCAATGTTGTTTCAATGTCATAGCATTTGGATCATCTTTTGAGGAAAAATTTATTGGTTTTGAAAGTGTCACTGCCGCATCAAAGAGCAAGGCATTAGATTTTGTTTCATCTTGTTCTCCTCACCTCGGGGGATCTGATGTTTTTCACATCCTGAATTCTATTCTCTTGCTTTCTGGTGATTTAAAACAAAATAAGTTACACAATATATTTCTCTTTTCTGATGGACACTTGACTGAAGTTGATAGACTTCTTAAACTCTGTTGTGAAATATCAAAAAGTAGTCATTCTCAGACAAGAATTTTTACATTTGCAGTTGGAGATTCACCTGATTTGCACACTCTACAAACCATGTCCGTTTTAACAGGTGGATCGAATGAAAGATTTTTACCATCTGCAAAAAACACCTGGAGAACGCAATTGAAAAACCAGTTGCTCAATTCACGACAACCTGCATTAACTGATGTGCGTATTGATTGGTGCAATTATGAATCTGAAATAGATGTCTCAAGAGGAGATCATGGTATTTTTCAGGTTCCAGAAAAAGTGAAATGTGTGTTCAGTGGATCTCGGCTTGTTGCTTATAGTTATATTCCAAATTGTGTTAAAGCAACATTATTTGCCAATATCAACGGAAAAGAGTTTTCCACAGTTGTTACAGCAACTGAGTTATCTAAAATTACTGGAATCACATTGCACAGGCTTGCTGCAAAAACTGTGTTCAAAGAGCATGAAAGTGGCAGACTTGCAGATGATGTTTATTGTGATCAATTGTTAAGAGAAGAAAGAAAAAATATGATAATCTCACTCAGTGTAAAATATTCAGTTGTTTCAAAGTACACAAGTTTTGTTGCTGTTGAGAAAAGAAAACCGGGGGAAGATTTGAGTATCACATGTGGTCCATCTGTATCTGATCTTCTTTATGAATCTTTTACTGATATCATTCCTGAAATCATGTGGAAAGCAGAAGAGAAGACTATTGAAGAAAATATAGATGAGCTATTGAAGAGATCTTCACAAATGCAGGTCAGTTCCATATTGCAAGCTCGTAATCTGGCTCTTGAAGCAAAGTCACTGAATGATACGTTGGTTGAAACTGATTTGTTGAGAAATTTACGAGTCAGTGCTATGTTCTGCAAATTGAATTTGAATAGTGAATCTGAGGCACAAAACGATTTAAAGAAGATTCTTTTGAAAGATGAAAAAATGAATTTTGATGCAATACGCATTATCAATAATTCGAAAGACGTAAATTTGAAACAGGATTTGTGTGATTTATTCCAAATTTCGTTCACTGAACACAGCACCATCAAACTTCGTTCCATCCCAGAAAGCTTTCAAACCCTTGCTATAGGAGCTTACACTGAGCTTTTTAATTTCTTTAAAACTCCTCAATTTGGCTTTGATGATGTCTCGGATTTTTGGAATAAATTTCAAAACATTTGTTGTGATCATGAAAACACTGCTGCAGATGTGTTTCACGCGACAAAGCTTCTGGTTACATCTTTAATGGATCGATTCAAAAGTTCTCTGTTGATAAGCAAGAAAAAATCCAGGCTCCCCCTTGTTTTTGGTTCATTATTGAAGCATGATAGTTTGGACGGTGAAAAAATGGTACCTGCACCAATTCGTCGTTTAAAGGTCTTCGCTTCGTCGTTTAGGCGTCCTCAGCCTATCTCTCTTCAACGACGTCCTACAGAAATTGAGCAATTTACTGAACAGTCACACATTTGCTATGTCGAATCACTTTCATCATCGAATGACTGGTTATCACAGGATATAGCAGAACTTGAGCCTGCACAATCTTCCCCAACATATCAACCTACATCTCCTTCACATACAGATATGTTTGGAGTACAAGGCTTTCATTATCCTCCGTTACCACATTTCAGTTTGGAAGATGAAGAAGAAAACTTGAGTGGAAAATATTTGCAACAGCCACAACAACATCTAATTGTGCCCTCCCTCATGAATGAGACAATACGGGATGGAAAAGATTTTAGATTTGCGTTTGGTGCTATCAGTACACCTTTATCAACTGTATCTCATCAGTCAAGGTCTTCCAACCGTTTATCATCGAGATTTAGTGCCAAGCCTGATTCCTTTACACATCAAAGTCAGAAAGCAATTAGGAAATTAGGAAGCAATATTGCATTTGCTGGAGCTAGTTCCGCTTCAGTCCCTCCACCACCACCCCCAGGTTCATCTTCATTATTTGTTGCTGAGTCGCTTCCTGTGTCATATCCAAGTCCTGTATTGAAAGGTGGTTTTGGTTTCAAGTCTGCTGCAGATAGTTTTACTCTGGCTCCTCCACCTCCGCCACCACTCCCGCCCAAATTGGCTTTCGACGATAAGCCGATTTCAGGATCATTATTCCACAAACGTACTTCAAGAAGTTCAAGTCCAGTATTGAGAGGTGGTTTTGGTTTTGCGTCTACTGCAGCTAATTATACCGCAGGTCCTACACCCTCACCACCACCCCCACCACCACCCCCACCTTTACGCGCTTTCAAGGATAAGCCAAGTTTAGAATCATCATTCGACAAACGTATTCCAAGAAGTTCATATCCTGCTTTTGTGCTACGACAGCAACTGTATGAATCAATGCGTCCAAAATCACAACTTAGATCAGCGACTCAACAAAATAATATGCCACTGGCCACCAGAGAGGAAGATTCAGGTCATACTTATCTCAGTGCGCCAAAATGTGCTTCATTTCTTGTACCACTCCCAATCAGTCCAATGCAATCACCAGGTCCATTACATGAGTTAGGTGCATTTTCTTGTTTTAATGGCAGAGAAATGAGTGGCGAAGTGTTAAAAGGTGCTGTTGACATAGTTGAAGGAAGGAGTCTGGAGGATTCATCTCATTTGGAAGCATCATTGTGCTGTACAACATCTGATTCAGAATCTACATCGGATGATTCTACATCAGATGGAAGTTGGTCAAGTGAAGACACTCCACATTCTGTTCAATCTTCCTTCTACGAAATGGACAGAGTTGTATGAATCTTTTAATGCCGATGACTTTGGGGATGAAAATGAAAGAATCTCTATCTCTTCTGTTAGCAGTACTATTGGCAATGAAGATATAAAAACAATCTTAACTGCCATAATAAACCAATATCAATTTTCCGTTGAAGATATAATAGAGGGATTTTGGGTAGGATTGAATGACGGAGAATTTTGGAAATATGCTGACATTGAATCAGGTAAAGAAGGCGATTTTTCAGTAATTGAAATAAAGATGCTTACTTTGTTTCAAGAAATTGTAATTTCCTCTGGTGCTCGTTCTCTTGGAGTTCAAGGTTTTACGATCGTCTTGGACATGCTTTTAACCGCTGTTGTTTTGGAGATTCTAAGATGTATCGATGATGGAAATAATGACAGAGTGCAAAAATTTATGATAAAGCCTGCTGAAAAATGGTTGAAATATACCGATTCATTGCAACCATTTTTGTATAAACGACTCGAACTAGGTACATCATGGGAAATGGCAGCTAAATCGGTAATCATCAATTTGTCAAAAAAACTTTTGAAATCAGAGCCCCAATAACTATAATACCACATTGTTTTATAAAATAACCTTTCTTTAGAGTACCTTCACTGTGTTAGTTTTGAGTGATGGAATTCTTATCAAATTAGAATTTGCCTTTTTTGATATATTTTACATATTTACTGTGCACCAAAATTATGTAGAATGTCACAAACGAGATTTTTATTACTCTGTGTTCTGAAATTCACCACACTCACCACATCAATTCTGAAATGGTTGTTAAATGAAATTGGTTGAGATTAGAGCTCGGTGGTATATTGGTAAGACGTTAAATACCGGTATTGAGTTTTCCGAAATACTGTTTTGCCCTGATCTGCGCAATTTCGGTTTGCCGTGATACAAGCATTTCACGGTATACCGCCTAAAATGGTTACAAATTGCTGCATTATCGCTTCAAGTAATGACGAACAACAGGTCTTTAGCCCACTTACACCTGCTGAAATGCCAATATTGAACTTTCACAATGTCATGAAACAGCAACCCGCCCGCATATTTTTTTTTAACTAGGTTGCACCTCACCTGGCTCTTTAGAACAACGCTATAGCATGATTTTTGATGGCAGAAAATGGCTTGGCATACCGGTCATTTGGCTGCGATATGCCGATACAAAATATACCTACCCAGCTCTATTCGAGATGCTAAAACTTGATCGATAATAAAGTTTATATTAATTAGTATTATTTTTCCATTTTTTGATCTTTATTTTCTCCTCGAGCACTTATTAAGAGTCAAGTTATTGTTTTACGACCACACCTATTGGAAATTTTTTTTTTTTCACTGGGGGTCTGTATTAGGAATGGGGATTCGGGAATGACCTTGTCAGATATTCTAAAATCGATTAAGAGTTATGTTATTCATGATTGTTCCTAAATTGATTAATTTTGCTGTAAAATTGTGTTATATGCCAAAATTTACATTGTAAAATTTGTCATAAATCAGGAATTTGTTTCAAAATACGATAACTATAATCAATTTCGTTTATGTGAAATGTTGAAAAATTCCATTCTATTGTCCAGAGTGCCGGAATTTTGTTTTTCTTCGAGTGTCCAAAAATCTTCATATCATACTTAGCTGGGGTTTGAACCTCCATCATTCATTGGGTGCTACGTTCGGAGGCTGCAATAAAGATTGCGAATCATTAACACTTCTATTTTATAGCGTTATTGGTGATTTTGTGCATTTTTCTACTGTGTGGTTGCTCAAAAAGAGACATTTTATTCTTCTAGCAGAAGATATATCATGAATAGCCGTCCATTTGCAAAATTTTCTTGTGGAATATACATTTTCTTCTGGTCAGTGTCTCTAGCTGACATTCTGCAAATCTGAAATATAGTAAATCTCCAATCATTTTATACTTAACTATAAAGAAAAACCTAGTCTATATTCAATAAAACAATTTCTGAAAAGAGATAAAAAATTACCCCCCCCCCCCCCCAAAAAAAAAAAAGTTAACTAAAGCACTTAGGTCATTTTGCACTTTTTTCAGCTACGTTTTTTCCTCATCCAATGCGTGCTGTGCTACCATATTGCATTCTAGCAATGATTCATACTTGACAAACATCTTGTCAATTTTTTTTGACAGACCGTATCAAATATTTACCCAGAGTATACTCCAGTGATTTTTTTCAAAATAAAATGTTATTTGTCAAGGATGTTTAACAGATACACTCCTGAATGACAAAATATTCGTTTTATTGGCATATTCATATTGACCCAAAAATATGTGATTTTCAACTTTTAAATTTTGTTTTTCCAAAAACCCTTATCAATACATTGTGCATCTCTGCGATTTTTTTAACAAATGGATTTTCATTGCTTAAATTTAGCTGAACAAGTGTAAAAGCTACTGTGTGGCGGAAGCGGTTTAAAGGGTTTGATTAGAGTCGATCCGAAGCTCAAATTATTCGAATCAATCACTAATCTTTCATAGGAACAAAAACTTACTACATGAAGTAGAATTTTTTATTTTTTATCAAATATGACCAAAATCGATTGTATTATGTTGATAAAATATGAACTTTTTGTTTTATTGTGATTGAATTAATTGGGAATTTTTAAATGCTAATGTTAGTAATTTGTAATTATGAATTTCATAATAGAGCCAATTTGTAATAGTAAAAATGAGATATTTGTTATTTACATTCGATCCGATTCGGGACAATTATTCGAATCCAATCGAATTCCAAATGATTCGGATTCGCCCAGCCATAGTCTTGAATGGGGTGGAACATTATAGATAGCTAATGGTCAAAAAGATTCCACACAGTGAAATTGTGTGCAGCTTTATCACTCATAAATCACATATAGGGCCTGCCAATTTAATTAAATGATTTGAATCAATTCGAATCATACCAACCGAACTTAAAATATGAGATAGGTTTTCATATTTTAACATTAGAATACAAACAAATATATTTTAAATTGGTAGCATATATTCGTGCCCATAGAGATAAAGTTTGACTTAAAAAAAATCCACGTTGTCTCTCTTAAATTTTATTACGGGTCAAATTGTAACATAAAGACGGGACCTTTTCTGCCGTCTGCCGTTTCTTGTGGTTCCTGTTTCTATATATTATCATTTTTATTACTACGTTACTATTTCATATACTCAAGATTCTTATAGTATTCCGGAAAACGAAATTATAAAATAAAATATAAACAAATGATGAGTCATTTGATAAGTTTATTTTAAAAGACATTAGTTTACCACTTAATCAACACTGTAATTTATTTGAAAGTTAGTCATTTTGTCATGAAGTGACCCAACGACTGCTATGTGCATATGATTGTTAGTCGATTGGCCAGTGGGCATAACAGGATAGGATATCATTTTTATCCTGCGGGGGAGGAAAGCCGAGAATACAGCTTAACCATATGGCGAGTCACGACCTCTCGTGCAGACACCTGTTCCGAAACGGGATGAAGGTATTTGATTATCGTATTTCTCATTTTCAAGCTCTACACCCGGACTAATTGATCCGTGGTTCCACATTTCGATTCCCGGATATTTCACTGTTGTTTATCTTATTGTATATACGTGTTAATTCTCGTGTAATGTGATTAGACAGCTAGCATTTTGTTAGTGTTTTGAATCTTATTTTAGATTTTGCCTGTCT
Source organism: Styela plicata (assembly GCA_963675895.2). Classification (NCBI taxonomy): domain Eukaryota; kingdom Metazoa; phylum Chordata; class Ascidiacea; order Stolidobranchia; family Styelidae; genus Styela; species Styela plicata. The sequence continues at coordinate 3,531,387 of OZ023143.1, forward strand.
CCTGATTTTTCCGTCTAGTTCGTATTTTGTTGCATGTGCTTTTCCTGCTTGATAACGGAAATCGAAATAAACTATGACGGCCACAGATTGACGGTATTATTTAAAGAAAAAAAACTATGGTTTGTTGTTCGTTCACTACTGGTGGATCGCGCCGTTAGGCGCGGTCTACCTGTGGTCCACGTTCAACAAAATAAAATCTTTGAAAGGGTTGCTTTGCCTGCTTAGCTTATCAATTAACCATAGTTGACCGAAATATTTTTAACAGATTCATATTGAATATTTAGTTGACTGACTGTGTTTTTGTTGTCTTACATAAAAAGAAGTTTTGTCAATCAGAAATTTCAATTTGTTTCACTAACGTTTAAAGATTGTCAAGTTAAACCAACAATTCAGGCGTTCACATCATTATCTTCGCAATTCTCTTGACTACGTCTTAAATTACATTTTTTTTTATCAAACTTCAACTTTTCCGCAAAGCGCGTGCGACTCATGGACCGCGTTATCAAAACGCGGTCAATCTGTGGTTAACGCTATTAGCAATTCAAGATTTTCTCCAATAGTTTTACATTTTGAGGCTCTCCCATACTAGTGTCTCTAATGAATGGCGTTTCCCAAGTGTGATTCATTTATAACATTTGTCAACAAATCAGGGGACCCCCCTTTTTTGTTTATAGGTGTGCACCACAGATGGACACGCAACCATCGCGTGGCCACATCTGACTCACACTTAGCTACCATATGTCTATTTCCTCCTTATTAAATAAGTAGTTTTGTTGTTTCTGCATTATAGCCGATATGACTGTCTATTTCTTGCTGTTCATTACATACGTGTATATATATTTTTTCTCCCTCTCGTGACTAGTTTTATATAGGTTTAAATTTTTATTCTCAGGGCAAGAGGGCGCGTGTACATCCTTCACGTTTGTAATGTTCGCACTAATTTTGCGTTACTATCCGACCATTCTTTGTGGCACTCAATGTATTCAATGACGCCCACCCCCCATCCCCAACCTCGATAGAATGCTTCTTTGCTCCGTGATTCAGAGTTCTTTTAAAAAAAAATAGTGTTGCAATATGGCACTAGTCAACGTCACGAATAATCCCAAATTCAGAGCAATGATAAATTACCTATGTCTGCCACGTTCTATTTTGTTCTGTATTTGTTAATTGACTTCCTTTGAGGATGATTGTGCGCAGAATTGTAGCAACTCGGTTTATATGGAAAGTGAGCGAGTCACCTCGCGCAAAGCTCTCCCCTCACCTTCAACGCTTTACCGGTGTATGTGTTTGCAGATCTGTTATTGCTTATTAATTGTACAAAAGTTCGAACATTATTTGTCGAGTCGAAATAATGTTAATGTTTATATTCTAGCACTGTTGTATTTGAAATATATATTGTTTTAACGCTGATTATTCGGATCGACCGTAAATCTCCTTATTTGATAAAACGCTATTAATACATCTTTTGCGAAAGAAATTTGATTCTGTTAGGTCAGTTATAGCCTAGAATATGCTCTTTGCACGTTGATGTCGTAATTGCTTTTTCATAACGAAACGTTTCCCAGCTAAATTTACTGCCTTTATCACAATGAAAAAATTTGGACGCATCTCCGAAATATCCAGTCAGATCCAGTCAGAGAAAAACAGTGACTCCAAATACTGATGGTGCGATTTGGTACATGTAATCATTGAGCGATAAAGATATTGTTTAACATATTTTGATATCAGATTTTTAACTTGGTCTGATTATAAACTGATATTTTAACCTGATTTTAATATTCTGTTTAATGCTTTGTTCGGATATGGTTTTGATGTTTTTACGACGAAAGATTGGTAGTTGTAGTGGTATCGTGATGGGTTGTATCACAAGTTATTTTAGATAATTATTCTTTACATTTTCTCTCAATGAGAGAATTTGGTACATTTAATGTAATGTAATATGAGGTTACACATTCGTCAGTTTACAACTGTATTATGTGGTGATTGTTGGCGCTGACCAGTCCTTTTTGTTAGTCATCCTGTACTCTTCATCTCTCGCTGCGAGGTCCGTAACCATATTTTGATAAAATCTAAAAAAATTATCAGTTTTCTCTATACCCTATCATCGCAGTTTTATACTAAAAAATCGTTCGTTCGATGCAAAGAAGCTGGTACAGGCTACATTTTGGTGATGTTTGGCTACGCTGAATCATTTTCAAATTTTTACAAAGAGTGACGTTATATTGGAGACTACCTGTGTAGGACATTGAAATAAATTAGGGTGAGGCACACTGAAAACTAAAAAAAAGCCTGAAATAGTCATACTCGCTTCCATCCATGTTTATCACGAGGAATAGTGCTAAATTGCAGGAGAAAGAATAAAATGGGCCAGTCTAAAAAGAGAACAATTAGAGGGCTGTGGAATTTATGTAGTTCTAGTGTACCCCACATCTGGGGCATATTGGTACATCTGAAAATGAGTGATGTTGTCTTCAATTCAACTGTTTTATTGTTTGTCGATTTAAGTTATGTCATTATACCGAGAGTATGGGCTGCCCATGACCAAAGTTTGGTGATCCGGAACTTTGTGGTTTACAAGCAAAGATATAACGACTCCATATTTCCCGTTCCATTGCGTCTCACCTACCCCTACCCAAATCGGACATAGTGAGTCGCTTTTTCAACTTCATTCTTAGTTTCAAATGAGAATATCATGCCTGGCGGGCATTTTATCCTTTTTTTTTTAAAAAAACATGACTGAGGCAGAGCTGAACAAACCCGATCATCATGAAATCGAATATGTTTTGGAAAATTTCATTAGAGCTAAATCGAATCGCTCATGCCATCAAGGCGGCAAATGTCCAACTTTTACCAATGTAATTTCTCTACTGTCAAAAGCGGGACACCCATAATTAGCAAAATCACTAATAAGGAATGACAAACTTCCTTTCAATTCACACGGTCTGAGGCCACAAATGAAATCTAAAATGCTTTGATTGTGTCTTTTCGATTAACTAAAAAAATTGTTCTTCATTTTGCAATTTTTTGTTCGTAAGACCAATTTACGACAGATTCGAATATTTCGAATCACGGAATCCAACTGCCCAGTCATAGTCACAGGTGGTCTGCACCTCGGTATAGCAGAATATTTGGGTCGCGTAAATTATTCAACAAAACTTAGATTGATGATTCCTTTTTAGGAGGTCGAATACAGTAATAGCAGTAGGATCGCACTCTGGATTGCATCCAGTGGGATTACAACTAGTTGGATTGGACTTAGTACGATAACACTAAGCGTTGTGTTTTCAGAGAGTTGTGTCACGTGAGAAAAGACATTTTCAAAATAGGAAAAAGCGCCCAGGGTGCAAAAGGTTATCGACAGGATTGCCCAGACAGGTTTCCACGCCATAGGAATTATCGTTGCGTTCTGCAAACAATTCGTACGGTTATAACGCGCTTCCAAGTGTTATGTTGCCGAAGGTTGTTTAGGCGTGACGAACAAAACAAGTAGGTATAGAGAAATGGCAATATGAACAGTTTGCGATGAAGCCGCCTTGCAGGATAATTCCATTTCTGTCGCAATTGATTATTATACTCGACAGCCTCACCGGTTCCTGATTGGTTCCACGCTGGATCGAATCATACATAAGGCGCAAGATCAATCTCTTAACGAGATAAAAATTGTAAACATTGTTAATTGCATAATGTGACATTATGTTCATTTCATTCGTTTCAGTACATTAGTATAAAATGTCTTTTAATTTCAAATTTGTTCAGAAATATATTGTGCTTCATTTGTGCTGCACTGTATTTTGTCAGAGCAGTCTGGATAGTGTGGACGAAAACAGTTACACAGTTTGCCAAAAATTCACGGGAACGTTTGACCCTTACAGACAAGTTTCTGACCAAAGTATAAACCAAGGAAGGCCAGGAAAGCGCGGACCGAAAGGAGATAAAGGATCACTGGGAAACATCAATGAATCAGAAATAGTGAAGGGCATGGCGAGAGAATTGGATTTGATAAAAAGTAAGCTATAAATTTTCGTTAGGTTAAAGCATATTTCATTATCTAGTCTAACACATACACTGGCGTGTTTAAAATACGTCATAACGAGCGCCTCTGGCAAATAAGTTGTTTCTTATAAAATATCACGGAAAAACGGCCTGAAATGTGGATTTTTCCTGGCCTAAAATAGGCTAAATAAGTGGTATAGCTACAGCGCACGAAAATTGTTGAGACTGAGCGAATTTCCATATTCCTGCGTTTTACAGATAAACTATATCGCCGGTCTTTAATTTCAAAGTGTCTATTTACTTTTTCGTCGCTAAGTTGAACGTCCCCCCAAAGTTGGATATCTTCCACTGCTGCTGCTTCTAGCGAATGGCTGGTCGTCACAGTACTCACAAACCAGTTACTGAACAGGCTTTGCCCTGTTAGTTTTGAATTTTGATGAAGTAAAATACTAAAACGAACTAAAAAATGCGAACAATCAAACTTAAGAATATGCGCAACTGGTAATTGCGCAAATTAAATAGGACGTGTTTATTATATGTATAATAATGTGTTTATTATGTATGTATTATCATATGTGTATTTTGATGGTTTATTTGGTCACGTAGGTTGGTTTTCTGGAAGGCATGAAGCTGCCTTTGTTTAAGCCGAGGAAGCTACCAAATAATTGCTGGTAATTCTTTAACATGCAACGTCAATCCATATTTTCAGGCTGTGACGGGCTACTTCGAAAAGGAATTTGTTATTTTCTATTGGAAGTTTCAACCAATTATCAAACTGCTCTCAGTGAATGCCAGAAACACGGCGGGAAATTGGCAGCAATCCACAGCCGCCAGCTATATGGAGCACTTTTCAAATTTGTATATGATGGATTGGTCTACTGGCAATCGAATTCATACGTCCAGTTCTGGATTGCTGGAACCTACTCAAACATTGTGAGTTTTCGATCTTGCAACAACGGCCTAGTTTGCAATATTAAGAGCAAAGTAAGACAGAACGCACAAAAAATATGACGTCGAAATTACCGATGGTAATGATATAGTTTGATAATAATTACCATGTCAAACTGCTAATTTCTTTATTATGATTTCTTCCTATTATAGCCACATTGTTTTTTCTAGGATGGCGAAGTAACTTTGGACGACACCAGTATATCACCCTTTGTTCTGTGGTATAATGGATATCCTCGAGCCACTGAAGGAGATATTTACATGGCGTTCGAGGTGAAGAAATCTTTAAGCGGAAGTCAGAATATGTTCAATATTCACGGAAGACATAACGCGTATCCTCTGTGTCAAAGATGAAAAATTTTTCTGCAAATTTTTGTGCAAAATATTCGTTGAGTTTTTGCTAAAAATTAGGGAAAGTCTAGTGGTATTCTCCCAAAACTAGGTAAACTATTACTATGTAGCTTTTGTGACTAGGTAGCATTTTCATTTAAAACCAGGTTAACCCCACAAACAAATTCTCCCCCATTTAGGGCATTTTCTAGTAGATTCAAAAATTTAAATTATCAAATAATCTATTTCAAAAACGACTTCATAATATCTATGTGTTTTATCTAGTTTTTCCACTAGATACCTAATTTTTTTAACTCGGTTACTTTTTATTGGTATTAAGTTGTCAAATGTTAACTTACTTGAATGATCAACCTGAACGAGATTATGTATCAACGGTCATCTATAGACAGACGGACATGGTTAGTGTTGTTCGAAAGATAAGATCTTTCTGGTTCGGCCGACCCTACCCAAGCTATTACATCCTAGGTCGAGTGATGGGCATGGATAAGCTAGCCGGATTCGAACCCGAGATCTTCAATTTCTTCGTAGTAGAATTAGCAGGTAAAATTTCAGACAGAAAACGACAATGAATGAGGTAATCTGCGAATAGACCAGGATACTTGAAATTGTTCAGGCGCGTTGTAAGCTTCGTTTTTACTTTGAAAGTTGAAAGTATTATACCGAAGAATTCCACGGTACGTTTGGCATAAAATCTTATCAGCCTATCTAGAAGCGTGATACTACCTATGGTTCGACATGTATTGTCATGTATGATACACTGATCGATTGCGCCTCTTAGGCGCAGTCGATCAGTGTGCCATACCTGACTAAACATGTTTTAAACACTTTTGAGAGTTCCAAACGATCACAATATTACCAAGTGTATATCGATTTCATTCAATACGTTTATTATAATATTTAACTTTGATTGAATGCCAAGACATCACAACTGTGAAAAGTTGAGTAACGGGTACAATAACAACAGAAATATATTAGTTTGACATCAAATTATCGACCCCATGTCTCTGATTAGTTCTACTTCTTGCATGCTGCAAATAAGAAGAAATAAAAATGATATTATGCTACAAAAAACAGAAGGATACAATTAAACATTTATTGAGTGATATTGTGATTTCTGCAAAATGTAACTGGATTAGACTTGAACACAAATCACACAAATCCTGCCAAAAATACGGAAGAGCGCGGAAAAACACGATCGACTTACCTATCCGGAAAGACTTCATCTTAACACATGTAGTCGGCAATCAATCTTTGACTCATTGACAAAATAAATTTTCATGTTTAATAATGCTACAGCCTCTCATCGGCCATTGTTAAATACTTTAATTTCAGGTGCTGCCTATAACCTGGCATCCCAATCAGGAAAATTTCTGCCCGAACACGTTTTGTTAAGTAGTATTGGTCACTAATGGAGCGCGCCGCTTAGGCGCCATCCATCTGTGCCACATGCTTGAAAAAATATAATTTCTAATAGAAATAGAATAATGAATGAATAGATGGATATATTACTGCCCGAGGTGGATAAAACTTATTGCAATCTAATATAGTGGTTCTGTTTGAAATGCATTCCACTTCAGTAGCTTGGGAAAATGTTTTTTTAATGCTTTGAAAATAATACGGACCATGTTTGGAATCATGTTTTTGTTTTTAAATGTCGATCACTTTCCGCGTGTCCAGAAAATGCAAGTGAGTCAGTACGACAGAATTTGGCACGTTTGAAATTACTAAAGCAATCTGAAAAAGGTGCCACTCATACCCCATAATAAATGGCTTCGAAGCAAATCAAAAATAAAACAAAAAAATTTTTCTTCAGACGAATCCCTGTTGTCATTTGTGCTGGATTTTACTTTCTCTTTTCTGTAATAAGTGGCCTCACGTCAGTTTATTTCGTAAGATGCTGCTTTTGGAGTTGCGTAGATAGAATTTCAATATAAAAGTTCTTTATTGCTTTGATTCATTCCTATTAATTTCTCACTTATGATACGGCAATAAAGAGTAAATTAGAGTCAAATTGCTATATTTTAACGAAACAGAATTAAATTCTAATAAATTTTGCCAAGTTTGTAAATCTTAAATATCGTTTCAAATCTTTGTCGATGATATTAGAATCTGATTAAAAAGACTAAGTAGTTTAAAGCTGTTTTTATTTTAAATTAAAATTTTAATCTTATGAGTTGTGCTTGAACAAATACAACACCAGAAATGATCTAACTGCGAAACATCTATATATGACAAAAAGCCGCACAAAATCGCAAAAACAGAACAACTGCATCATGTGCGAAAATATTTTTATACATAACTGCCGTTGGCAATGGTAAAACCCTCTACCACGTTTTCATACCTCTGAGTCGTCTCTTGTGACTCGGGAGCAACCTCCAACATTAAGCTTACCCAGCCATAAATATTTTTATAAAACATGTTTTGCCAAGTATGAGTCACTGATGGACCGTGCCTCTGAGGCACAGTCCTCTGTGGCTCATACTTATCAAAATAATATTTCTGATCGGGAAAGATACTTACGGACACATCTTGGGGGGTCGTCCGAATTCCAGTATACTCTCGAAGATGCATCTTCGAAGCAAATCAAAGTTGAGTTTCCTTGTAGCAGAAAACCTTCATCACATGTGCACGAAGTCACTGATCCAATCCTTGGATTATTGTATGTGCATGAACCATGATCGAGCACGTGATCAGTGCACACCATTTCTATAATAAAAAGTTAATTGACAAAAAAAGTTTTCTATAAAAAATCTTCTCCACATAAAAAAGTTTTACGGAGCACTGCAGGCGATTAAAATTTCTTTTTTTGCTCAGCTTCACTTTACATGAATTTATCTCTATTGCGTCCAGATAAAAGAATATCCAGTGCTGTGCTGAACGAATATTTTTCTCAAAATATAGAAAAGAGAAATTATTATTTGAGGCGCAAATATCTTCTCAGTACGGGTGTTATTGGTGGAATGAGCCAGTTATTTTAATCAACAAGATACGAAGCAGTGCCTAAAAGCTAGCAGCTAGTTAAATCGCAATGAGTCATTGCTAGCATCGAGCATCTTCTCTAATAATATAAACAAGTAATTCTAATGACTTACTTTCGCAAACTGGTTTATCCCATCCATCGTAACACCACTCGGTGACAAATGTTTTATAATTAAACACACATGTAGCTTTTACTGATCTTCGCAGTTGCAACGGCGTAGGACATGAAAATGTGCATTCCGAATCCAGAGGGTATGGGTCCGTATCGTTACCACAGTCATAGGTGACGTTCAGACTATTCAGTTCGGTCTCGTTACAATTGAACTCTGTACATTGATAAGTTTTCCATTAAAATTACGTATCATAATCTTAAATTTCATTTTGTTTAACATGAGATGTATCGTTGTCAATCAGCCAAACTCGTTTTTTTTCGTCGTTTTTATTCGATGAAAATTTCACGCCTTCGATGCAATTTATATCTTTTTTTTAAATTTTGGTGTAGAAGAATATGTTTTTGTAGCAAAAACTGTTGCCCACGCGCACATTATGGGACAAATTTCTGGATCCACCATTGACCGTGGTCAACAAAACACTTTCATATAGTTTTTTTTCTGACAAGGATACCCGAACTTTTGCCAATACACGCACACACGTATCGACCGATTTCGAGTAATTTATTACTATAAAAGCTAACTAATTGATTTACAATTAGTAAATAAAACTTGTGTAATAAAATTCCGGACATGGCCCTTGATGTCGTTATGACAACTCAGCTATTACATTCATGACTATTCTTGATTAATGTTAAATTTCATACTTCGAGAAATCGTCGATGAAATAGAAATAGTGATGGCGCATTTTACTAAGGTTTACCAAGGCCACATGAAGGCCCTTTTTCGATTTTTCGGTCGGAAGGGAGGGGGGTACATCTTGACCACCCCCCTTAATATGTGAGTGCAGTTAACTCACCTGTGCATTCACGGGGACAATCTCCTGACCATTGATTGTCCGATCCACAAGTTAAGGAACTACCTCCTTGCAATATACCAGTTGAACAAGCGAAGTCGCATACTGAACCTACTGTATCAGAGCACCCAGCCGCATTGGATGTATTCAGTCCTGCGATTGAACCATTAACAAGACCAATAATGTCGCCAGCAGGGCATACAGACGAGACATTGGTTGCAATGTTGAAAATCAGGAACACTGTAAATGATAGGAAATACGACGATATTAAAACATCATGTTTTTAGAAGTATGATTCACTGGTGGACCGTGTCGCAATGGAACGGTCCATGTCTATGTCATCTCGATTAATCCACAAACACCTCTTGTATTTTTTCACCGATTTAAAAGTTGAATAATACCCCGAAATTGTTTAAACAAGTATTTAATCAAAGAACTACACATCCTCACATCAATAAATTTTACGCACATTTCTAAACCAAAGTTCTCATACCATAGACCACTTAGACTCAATTTGTTTTGTTGTGGAAGGTGGTTTTACCAACGCCCATGGCAGATACCAAGTTCAATTCCGTTTGGAATATTTTCCGCTTAGAGTGCAATTGCTGGGACTAGATCTTGCGGTAGATCTTTGCTATTAAGTGGGCATGGGTTGGCTCCTTTTCGTTACTGCTTCCGGTGTGATCAAAGTAAATTTCAACAAAAATTATTAAAATTACATTAATTTTTCAGTTCGACTAAGCCTGTTCAGGTTACACGCTTGATTGAGTAGCTGACATGACGAGTTTTAAATATACATACATACATTTTGCGAGACTTTTCCATCTAGTGTCCATATTATCTGCTGGTCGTTCTCGAGCTGTAAAAGTTATACTTAAGAAAAGAATGAAAAACATTAGTTGTGGGATTTGTGCATTCAAAGTAAACCTACTCAGAAATTTCATTTTGTCAAGCATGCGTCACAGATGGACCGCGTCTCATCGACGCGATCCATCAGTGACACATACATAACATAACATGCGCACGCAATGCTTTGCAAGTCAGGAACAAGAATAGTGAAAATTGGGATGAGCGCTTAAAATCTGTCGCAGACTGAAATGTGGTATTTTTTTTAAATATATGTAAATCATCTTAGCATTCTATGACATTTTTTCTTAATGCAAGCTTTTGTAGATTCACAGGAAGTAACTCGATTATCCAATTCATATATGTGTCCGAAGTAAGGATGAGCAAAATCGAACAATTGGAATTCGAATCAGAATCGGATTGAATAACAAATATCCAATTTTAATAATTCACCTCGTCTCCATTACGAAAATCAATAAATTTATAGTTGCGAATATTAGAATAAAAAGAGTCTAAGAGGCAATGTATGTTCAGTTGGAACTTGATTCTGAAAGTGACCCTCCTGCTCGAAAGGCCCGAAAATCAACAAATCGGATTTCTATGCAAACTTTAGCAATTTCTATATCCAAAAACATTAACCCAGTTACAAGATATTTTCTAGTAACAGGGAAAGGAGCATTTATTAAGTTCTTACTCAATCATAATTGATGCCTGGAAAAATTTTGGTGCGTTGCAGGGTAGCAAAAAATTTGAAATATTATAGTCTGAAAAGCTTCGGAAAGTACTAAATTTTTTTTAAGCATTTTGCTAAATAGCTCCACCCCCGGTTGCTGAACCCTCCCTGTCTTTGCTATTAAAACTGATAACACTTCTCACATATTATCGTGTTGCTTAACTCGGCAAAGCCTGCGAGTTATTTTGTTCTGATAGAAGTAACGGAAATAAGCTATGAGTTTTCCGGAAATGAGGAGCATTATCTTTCATCGAAACGAACGGAGGAAATATGAGTAATAGATTCTGTTGATATGTAATTGAATAGTCTAATTAGTTTGTTAAGCTCCTTGGCAAACAATAGCACGGAGATTGCTCCACGAGAATGGCTCGAGTATAAGCATAATACGGTACACACCTGGTAATATTGTTTTGCCTTATTTTCTCATGGGGGGATTTTGTCCGTTTTTTTCAATTTTGATTGCGTGTAAGGTGTCTTGTTGAATGACCCACGCGTGCCAAACCTACGACGTTATTTTTCTGGAGTCACTAATTTAACTCGATCACTCTGAACAAGACCCTGTACCGGTTGTCACTTACAGGCGATAAGGGTAAGCACCATTACAAAGTTATCGTGTTTTCAGTTTTGTTGAGCCTAACAAATTCACAACGGTTGTGTGGTTGGTATGGATTAAAAAGTTGGACTTATCGGGTCACTAACCCGAATTTTTCTATCCGCCTGATTTTCAAACTGATTTTTCCCTATATACTGTCGGTTGGTTGGTGAAAAAAGCCGTAAACAAAGCCCACGCGAACCGCTGTGCGCCGTTAAGGATTCAAGTAATCATCACGCGTATAATCATCTAGTTCATCTTCATCTATTTGTATTTGCCCAAACACTGAGCTGCTTGCCTCAAAGTGTCTTCCCTACTAATGTTGACAATTCAAGATAAAAGTACCGAGTTGTTCTCGTATACCTATTTTACCGTGGAATAAAAATGAAAATCCTACCAAGTTTATTTCAAAGTACTTTTACCTAATTTCATAGACTACTGATTTACCTGCTTTTACTGTTACCGATTTTTCTCTATATTTAAGTTTTACCAGGCAAAATAGGTAACTTTATTTAATTTTTAACTAGGTTCTTGGAGAAAATTAATCAGGTACCTGGTTCAGAAATGTAGGTACCTAGTATGAAAAACAAGGTAAATCATATAACATTGTCAAAATGTTTTTGGTATACATAATTCGGTGATTTCAATATTCAAATCAATTGAAAATGTCTCAAGTACCGGGACGCGGCGATTACCTAGTTTACCTGGTTTGGAATCTGGGTACTACCTAATTTTGAAAATGAAACTAGGTTACCTAGTAATACTTTACCTCATTTCCTTGTAAATTCGGTTTACTTCACCTAGTCCAAGTAAAAACTATGTTGTCATCACTACAATCCCGACACTTTTACCGATTGGGCTTACTGGCCATCATTCTTATATTGATTTACATGTGATTGACATTAGAATCAGTTTTTAATATGCACGTTGAAAGCAGAATGAAAATCCTGCGTGAAGTTAGTTACTCATAGGCTGTGGAATTTGGGAGTGGAAAAATAGTTGAGCACTATTGTATACCTATCGCTCATATATTATTGCTATTTGGCAGCCGTTTTTCTTTTGCGCTATGTACTCCCACTCGAAGCGATAAACTATACCATATCATTAAACAGCGGGGGTCTTATTACAATTTTTTTATGTTTTGTGCAATAAAGAAACGCAGAATGAGGTCAGCTTTTTGATGACGTGATTGACTATTAGCAATAAAGTAAATATTAATGGAATAATTGTGTTTGTTCATAAAACTCGTTCATGCTGAGTGGGAGAAAAAAGAGGAATTCACGGTTTATTTTTTTCATCTAAATTTTATTTTTTGTGGAATGTGGACTAAAGATGAACCGCGTCTTGCGCGGTTCATATGTAGCCCATACTTAAACAGGCGTCCCAAGAGGATTTATTCATCGGCAATTTGGGTTATGACAAGCTGTGGGTCGCGGTTCATCTATAGCCCATACTTGAACAAACGTCCTCAGTGGATTCATTCATTGACAAACGGTGATATAACAAGCTTTACAAATATACTCTAAATTTGACTACTGGCTTGAGAGTTTGCCTGACTTATGCATTTAACAAGTTCGTTATATAGACGTATAGAATCAAAATAGTAATACAAGACGAATGTTGTGTGGTGGTCGTAATCAAAAAGTTGTTCTGCAAAAGTTGCCTTCTGAAATTGACTTTTTGCTTTCAACACATTCGGAGGTGTCCGTCAGGTATACGTAATTTGAACTTTTCTTGTTGGACAGATGTTTACGAACCAATTTTGAAGAAATGTAAAACCGATACATCTGATCCGATACACTTATCGATAAGTTTGATAAAGGTTATTTTTAGTTTTGCGACATCTTTAACCACGGAAATACGATACACGGATACAATGGACTCATCCGCGGCTCATGTCTGCCAAACATAAAACAACCCACTCTATCAGTGAGTCATGCTTGGCAGATTTTTGTGACTGGGTTGACGGTACTAGCCATCAATGAGTCATATTTGTCCATACTTTATTGTACAAGTCTTTCTGCATATTATGGAATAATGATATCAGTGCTAACGCACATTTCGAATGATCTGATAACGAGAAAAATTGTTTCCGACAATCATTAGTATTTTCTTACTTGAAATTATCTTCAACTTCAATTAAAAATTTCCATTCAAACTTGATAAAACAAGATTCCCTTACAGAAAACTTTAGATTAATTTTAGACTGAATTTGACTTCTTCGTTCGCCGATCCGAATCCGTGTACAAACCACGTTTTTTCAAAGCTGAAATAGTCTTTCAAATGACCGTCAATTTCATCCGAACCCAGTTAGTAAAAGTTGTCAAAGTATCTTTGGCCAAGTATTAGTCACTGATGGATCGCGTCAACGAGATGCGGTCCATCTATGGGACATGCTTGAAAAATAAAAATGATTGGGAAGGTCGGGACGGATGGTGGTTGACAAACATATTTTTACGAAAATTACCAAACAATCACAGATTTTACATTGCAATGCATACGCCAACGATGAACCCATGCTCGGCTGCAAAATTCATCTGTGAAACACAATGAACAACTTTTTTTTACCATTTTTTACTGCATGGACGTGGTTGGTAAAGAAAGCTGTGAGCAACGCCTACGTGAACAAACTCGCATGTACTCATCCTTCACGGGATTCGAACCTTAATATTTTGGCCATTTTCTTTGACAAAATTCATTTGCAACCACATCATGTCACTCAGAGCATATTTGTGCCAACATTTGTTTGGGTCGCTATAGTGTTCGAATAGTCACCATTGCATGGCAGCATAGGAGGGATGGGCGCAGTCAAAATCCCCCCGGACAAAATCTCCCATTAGGTAGATACAACATGTGGTGAATAACGAGGTTTAAAGAATTCAAATATCAGTGACTAAAGTCTGATGAGTTTTGCTAACAAAGAAAAACGTGTTTAAATCTTCAGCAAAAAATATTGCAACCATTGTACAAAGCATAGATTTTATATTGCAACCAGCAACTTTATTTTGTCAAGCATGGGCCAAAGATAGACCGCGCCTCAATGGCGCGTTCCATCAGTGGCCCGTGCTAGACAAAAAGTGTGCCAATAACGTTTACGAGTACTATTCATGAACTAGATTTTAATTAAAAATGGCAACATCCCTTATATAATTAACTATTGGTAGTTTTATTTGCTTAATATTACATTTTATTAATTATGTTCTTTGTGCGACAATACTTTAATATTTCGCTGATATTGCGCGATTACGGACTTTCAACAAAGGCCACGTTGGAAGGTTGAGAAAGTGTTTTTATTTGCCTTTGTTTAAAGGCTTATGTGTTGCAATCATTCAATTGAATGACCCGGGCGAAGAGGATATTGTCCTACACTGTTTTCTCATGGAGAGATTTTCTTCATTCTCCAATTTTCTAAATAGGGTTTACAAATGGAGCATTTTGTCGCTTATTGCTGCCGTTTATACAGAAACGACACTAAATTCAGATTGTGAATATGCATAGACTGTGCTCCACAGGGGTCAACTCAATCAGAAAAAAGAATTGTCTAAGCAACTTTTGTCAGGTATGAGCCACTGGTGGATTGCGTCGATAGATGCGGTCGGTCCATATACGGCGTATGGTTGACAATATAAAATTTCTGATTGAGGATCAAAAATTATAGTAGTGCCAATTACTCGGAAATAAACAAAAATGCTTGGAAACAAAACAAAACAGAAAAGCATGTTTCATCACACTCTAAGCGAAAACATCCGAAATGGAACTGAATAGCGATAGTTGAGTGCAGTGAGTGGTGTCTGCCCCGGGCGATGGTAAAACCATTTTACCACTTCTTTGTTTCCTTTGAGTTGCCTCTTACGCCACACAGGAAATACGTTAAGACCGTTCTAAAGCCTGTAGCTACAAGAATGATTCGCGCATGTTTTCAGTTTTTTATTTATTTAATTAACACAAATTGTTTTAGTCGAGCTATAAGTTTACAGCATGAAACAATATTGGTATATTGCGCTTTAATCAAAGGACTTTAGTCCTTTGCGACATCGTCCTAGTTTTTCGACCGCAAGAAAATCTTTGTTATCCAGCGTGACCGACGGACGAGAATTTTATTGCTTACTAGGGAGCCTGTATAGCTATTGTTTTTGTCGGGCTGGTTTCTTTATTCATTTTGTCTCTTAACCGGGACCCCCTGGGGTTGACGATCTCGAAAAGGCATCACGCAACGAAGTTTCCCACAGCTTTAATGATTTATTCATAAACGTTGTGCGTTTTTTTCTCCCTTTGCTGACGCGTCGTAAAACGCAGCGCTCTCACTTTTTAGTGATGGTTAGCTGTTGTGCGTTTGCTTTAAATATCGGGTCAATCGACATTATCGACATTGGCAAATCTGCTTTGACCGAGGGCTGTAGTGGAAGGAGTCGGCATCGCGAATGTGAAATGACGAAAATCAACTTAATATTTACGGAGATGATATACTGTATGAGGTATGACTATCGTATTTCAATTCCCTAAAAATAAACGATTCTTAAATTAATATCACATGTGCAAATTCTTGCTCCACCGAGTTGTGGGAATCCGACAAAAAATAAATCGCAAAATTGATAGTGGAGTGCTGAACTTAAAAATTTTATGATCGTTGTTTGCTTCTTTTCGGCTTCCCTCACATGATGAATATCAGATATAGATAAAAGAATATTTGTTACAAATTTTCGGGCCGATGTTAACACTGAACTATGATCAATTTTTTTTGTATTCGATTGGATTCATTTATCCATTATTATAATATTGACTGTAAACCAGTAAACGTGACTTGAAATCAGTGTCTTTTACCAGACTCACATTAATAATTTATCAACTGTTCCGTATTCCACACGCACATCGATGTCTGCTAGTTAGCAACATTCTGTCGTTTTTTTCTGATCAAAGAATAATAAGAATTTATTACATGCGGACATGACAAGTCATGGACCATACTCAGTACTGCGCATATATATATATTCATGCAGTGATCAAGCTGTAGCTAAAAAAGCCTGCCGTGCTATTCAAACACTTTTTGCTAAGTACGAGACAAAATCATATTCCTGACAGGGCGCGTTCGACAAACGGAAATTTGTGATAGAAATCGATTGTTTTAAAATGAGCAATTAGCGGGAAAATTTGAATTTTTGGTAAACAGATGCCTCCTGTTCATTTAAGTCGGTTCGCGTGCAATCTGCGACCATACCAGACCAAAACATAAAAAATTGACCTGAATTTTTTCTATCCTATCTCGGTAAAATCAAATGTACAAAAAGTTGTATGTATAATGTATCCAGTTTCCGTACGAATTACATTATTCAATTTATCTTTGTGTTGATTTACTGATGTAATAAATTCTATTAGCAAACGGTATAACTGGTTTGTATTATATATTATATCCCCACGATTAACATAGATTATGTTAATAGGATTCAGTAATAATCACATACTGGATCACATGGTATACCACAGGCTGGAAGTTATTATCTCTAAAAATCGTTAAGTCTGATTATTGCAGTATCGCCGAGTTCCAACGTTCGAATCAATAATGCCATCAGCTCACCGCTGTACTCCCGAGTCGCACTTTACTTCACCGTCAGATCGATATGTGTGCTGTTTCATCATTTTTCAAATAAATGCGTTTTAAATCTGAATTCCTTGTTTTTACGTATGAGTTATCCCTTTCGAAGCACGAGATACATATGGGCCGCGATCCATCAGTAACTTGAACCTGGTTCATTTTGATCAAGTTATTTTGACTGGGTATAGGCGTTAGTGTATGAAATACTGAATATGTGTTCAAGTATATATTTGTGCATATATGTGCCACTTATGACCATTGATACCGTAGCTGTATTGTGATATAATATTCAAATGTAATACTGATCTAACAAATCATATGTCAAGGTAAAGATGCAAAATATATGTGTGTGCTGATTTTCAAGTACAGTGCACATGTCTGTCGTCCTACCCCAAAAAGTTGTCGGGATACGATTTGCTGAGTGTTAGCCACTCTGATGGATCACACTCTGCAACAAAAAGTTATGGAGGGATATCTAGAATCGACCAAGTACTTCCAGAAAAGTATAATACACAGTATGCCAATAAGATCACAGCAAGTCAAGATTAGTAAGTTTCCTCACAGTTGATATTGTGGTATGCGAAAGCTAGTCAGAACTGGTATAGTTTATGGTTTAATACAATACTCCCTAAAACGGTTTGGAATTTAACGCGATAGCGTGACATGCTTTCGGTTTTGATGACGGGGTTACATTTGAAAAAGCTATATAATGGTCTAACAATTTGACGTTTATACTACGTATATTTATTGCAGACTAATTTAGGTCATGACCATTTATTCTATCTCTAATTCATTTACTGTTTTCATTTGTTTTTATCCTCTGCACCAAAGCATATATTTAATCGAATCCTCGCTATAGTTACGATGCATTTTTTGGCGCAATTCATCGGTGGCTTGTATTCTAGTTTAATAATCTACAAAATATCGTTAATCCAATTTTCCTCTCGAAATGTCTCTCAAAATAAGATCAAACCATAAAATGGCAAGCCATGGTAGCATGGCTCGATCATTTTGTAACGACACATGGACGAAAAAATCCAAATTTCAATACTTATTCCTGGGCTTGTATTGTAGCTTTTAACACGTTTCGAGACATCCACTAAGATGCCGCGGAAACAGGCGAGATAATAGTTTTTTGACGACTCCCTAACATTATTTCACTATATTGTGTGTCAAACAGGTGCTCAGAAAGTTACTATCTAGTATCTTTCAATTCTAGCTAATATCTCGTGAGAATTCTCCATTATTTGAATACTCCTTTCTTTCTGGCAATTTATCCACTAATCCAAACAGGAATTTCATTTTTACAAGCATGAGTTACTGATGAACCGCGCCTCGTCAGCGCGTTCCGACAATAACTCATACTTAACAAAACAAAACGTTTAAATTTTCGAAAGTATTCTCGAAAAATGTTTATGCTTTGACTTTTGGCACATGAGTTGGTTTTTTAGTAAGTCAGTCAGCACAGTAAATCGATGCAGTCACTTAAGACTCAGATTTTAGCATTATTGTTGGGCGACGGCACCTTGATTGTCCAAACGCAATTCGTGTATGGTATATTGACTCACGAATTGAGATGGACATCAAAACGCCGATACGTCGAAATCATCATTTGCTGTTAATGCATATTCTGTATTAGTTAAATGAGGTGGTTGAAAGTTAGCCTGTTGTTGCAGATTATTAGTGAACTAAACTGTGGCCCTCAACACTAGAGAGCGGCAATGAGGTACAATATAACTTGATGTGCTAAGCTGAGTATAGGATAGGGATGCGATATGAAACCGCACCAGAGTATGACGAACGACCACGTATAGTCCTTTGTGGAGTCACCAATCCCAAAGCTGGAATGAAGGATAGAGGACAGTATTTAATTCCCAATCGCCTTGTAGTAAAAATGTGTGCTGCAAATTTAATTGTATGAAAGCATTCAATAAAAGATAGATCATAAGATATCAACAAGCTATCATAATGAAAAATCTGGAACAATTGTAAAACTGGGAAATAATATAGTAAAGCAAACAATTACAAAAAATCAAGTATTTCATTGTAATAAGAAATTCTGACAAATGCAATTTCAACTGTTTTTATAGTACTAATGACAGCTTGTTTTTAAAGTTTTATGTCTTCACAATTGCTAAATTCTAAAAACGACAGAAAATGTTTTAGTGAATCAGTATTTGCGGCATTAGCTCCAATGATAACTGAGATTATATAAATAACTTAACTTATAAGTATTCCGGATGAATGATCGTTTTAGTCCCGTCATTGAAAGACGATATTCATCTTGTTTATCTTTGATATTCCTTTCAATATTTAGATCAAGAGGAACAGCTATATCCATAATATAACATATCTGACTTTCTGTATACCAGGCCACAATACAGTATATCAGGTCTTTCATAATGTACGGCTGCGAAGCTTCGATTTTTTATCCCACCTTATCTATCTCGATTTTAGGTTCTTAGGTCGTGTTGGTGTGCGTTTGTGCGATCGACATTCGGGAATCGGTAACTAGGATAAGTCTAATCAAAAATATAAATATATTTGTTATCAAGTACGATTGGTGAAACGGTAACCATTCCACCAACTATATATTTTTAATTTCCTCGTAATAGATTTATTACAATTATCACTATTTGCAATTATCAAGCTAGGCTCTTTCAACAACATTTTCATTTGGCATCATCAGAATGAAATGGTTAAATCATCAGAATGTATCTGTGGGCTAACAAATAATGATAAATTGTAAAAACTTGGTTTATCAGGTATTTCCTGATGCGGAGAGAAGGTAAATTAAATTGATTTTAGTTGAAGATCGTTCTCTCAATGTTTTGCTAAAATTAAGATCATCATCCGGTTGCGATATTACGCCGTCAGATGTAGGTGATCTACCGTTCGTCTACCTCCTGACGCTGCCAGATCGGTAAAAACGACGAAAGGACAGGGAACCAATGGTAAGGGTGTGCCAAAACTTGTGGCCAAAAAGTAAGTGAAGTTTTCTACAAAAAACCTTTGCCGCGCAAAATATTTTCTTAAGTGTTAAGAATGTTTTAGATAATTATATTCACTATTTTCGGATAAAAACGACGCAAAACCGCCAAATATGATTGCGCGTTCAAAACGCGTATAAAACTGACAAATCGTGGAATCGCCAGTTGCAGTAACGGAGGTAAAATCGCACAATGCCTTGTTATTTGGTTGATTCCACCTTCAAACAATAATTTAATCTTTCATAAAATTTGTGAAGTCGTCTGATCTCCTCGATAAAATTTCTGAAAAATGCAATACTGCTACAGCGGCATGGGGAAACTTGAAAAGTTGCAAACTAACTGTTGATAAGACAGGAAGCATGTGAATAAACGAAACGAACTCTGGCCTGAATAAAAAATTATCCAAACTGAAGGATCGCGTCGATGAGATTAGGTCCATCTGTGACGCATGCATGTCAAAATAATATTTTTGATTAAGATAATATATATTCATATTACCCTGTTGTTGATGTTTTTCACAGTAACATCTACATATTTCGCAATTTGTGGTTGGAAATATTCTACAAAAAAAAAATCAATTTTCTATCTAACAGACACATAAGTTCCTTTTGAGCTCCCGCTAGAACATAACTTCTTCAGACAAACGTTTCTGCCGATAAGCATATTCATTGACAATAACTGGTTATGGGGACGCTTGCAACACCGGTTGTGCTTATTATTATATTATTATATACAAGATTAAAGTGCAATTAAAGTGCAATGAAAATGCTATTGGTTTGCAATGAATCTGGAAATAACCTGAATTAATGCCCTTGTTTGTTTGTACTAACTGATGTGTCATGGAATGTTGAATGGTGCTGAAGTCAGCGTAGACAATGGTAGTAGCATATTAAATATTGAAATATTGGAAATAATTATTACCGTATATTAACAATGTCTTACCCAATATCACTTTTGGTGTTGAGTGTTTTAATAAATCATATTATTTCATTTATTATTTATTGGGGTATTTCCATATTCCGTATCCTTCTGATATGGTGTTCTGATATATCGATCTTGAATAATCATTAGGATGAACAAAGCGTATTAATTACTACCAAAGTTACGACGAGATAATCGTTTGAGGGCACGGGCCGGTAAATGATGGAGCTCCTCCTCCCCCCATACCGAGTACGATTTTTTCAAAAGTTGATCTAACTCACCTATTTTTTCCAAGTACTGTTATGAACATCAGTACAACATTTCCTGTTATTATTTATACATAATATACAATATAACACGTTTTGATAAGTAATGGACGACCACGAATAGAGCCGCTATAAGATAAAAATCTTGGGTACTATATTTGGCAATCGAGAACCAATAATTAGCCCCGCAATCCCGGCGTTATCACTCATAACTCCCGATCACAAAAAAGTGTCCAAATTATGTTTTGTTAAGTATAGCTTACGCTAAATAATAAGATTTGTGATTGAACTAGCTCGTGCCTGGCAGAACTAATCACAATTTTTATGTGTCCAATCAGAGGAATTCTGAGAGTTTTATTTTGTTGTGCGAAGGCCACTGATGGATCGCCCCATCGAAGGCGGTCCATCTGTGGTTCACGCTTAGCAAAACA
The DNA here is from genome assembly GCA_963675895.2 of Styela plicata. Lineage (NCBI taxonomy): Eukaryota > Metazoa > Chordata > Ascidiacea > Stolidobranchia > Styelidae > Styela > Styela plicata. The sequence continues at coordinate 3,552,993 of OZ023143.1, forward strand.
ATTTCTGGCATGATAGTGCTTTTACGACTTCCGTTCTGAAGTCGGAAAATGTTTTCGATATTTGCCCGAAAGCCGACGAACCAAATCGATGAAAATTTTGCCTATTTTTGATCTTAGACGTCTAGACCTTCCTTCCTGAGTTGTAAACAGGGTGTTGAAAACACATAAACCTATTAAAAAGCCATAATCGACCCATGACTGACTATTGAATTAAACTAGCAAGCTAACAAACTTTAGATACTGACCAACCAAGATTGGGAAGATCATATTTTGCCATACTTTATAATAGTGACTATTGTATATATGGCCCATGCTTGGTCAGATATGGTTTTAGATTTCTAGCTTTGTATGGGTCTTTGTAAACCTACAAACTGTCTTGCCCATAAACCCAGTCGACTTCAAAAAGAGGAATTTCCGGAACCCCTTCGCCTTTGCCAATATTTCGAAAAATAAATATTGTCTGTTTTGCCCAAAAAAGTACGTCACAGTGGTATTTTGTGGTTTAAAAACTTCACGCTGGTAGAGATTCACATAACTAAGATATACCGGCGACGTGACGGCGTTAACGGATCGTTTCGATTAGTAGAGTCTGTTGGATAAGGTATAGATTCGATATGGTGCAAGCAATATTTTCGGATAAGTTTTGTAAATATAGTAGACTAATGGATTGCAATATTACGGTACGGTCCATCTATCTGTATCTTCCGCACGGCAAATAGGCAAAAGTTACCATCAAACATTTATGATAAAAAATAAAGACGAAAACCTGGTAGGCATTTGGTATGATATCGTTATAGGAAATTCATTTTTGCCAAGCATGAAAAAATGACCGCGTCTCGACGGTGCGATCCATCAGTGCTCCCTTTCTCACCAAACACTTTGGCGCGGAGTTTGTCTGATTGGGAGGCTTTCAGTTTGGCTAGCTTGAGGTTAGTTCGCGCTGAATGCTGAATTTTAAGTATTCGTCAAAGTTTTAGTGTAAGATTCCAATCCGAAGTTTTATTTTGTCAGCAGTAAGCCATGATGGATCGCTCTTCAGCTCAGAAGCGTAATCTAACAGAAACTTGGCAAAACATATTGGAACATAGGTTGTCCGGTTAGAAATGAAAATAGGACAACAGAGACATTTATAATTAATTAAATTCTAATTGGTGGTCTTCGGTGAATAGGGCTGTGCAAAACCGATTTAAATTTGAATTCGATCGAATCACTAATTCCATGTAAGTAACAAATATCCCATTTTTACTGTTACAATTTGTCTCCATCATGGTTATCAAGAAATTGATAGTCTATAGTGTTTTTTAAATTCACACGACACTGTCTAGGAGCAACAATTTTCATATTTTGTCGATAAACTGAAAATTCTAGTTTATTTAGCAAGTTTCCTTTCCCATGGACGATATATGATCGATTCGAATAGATTGTGCTTCGAATCACCGACTCGAATTACCCAGCCCTAATGGGGACAAAACAATTTTGACAAAAGTTTCCCGGTTGGGAATTTTTAGATGATAACGGATACAATTTGAGAGTATACCCTTCGTTGGGTTAGCGTAGAGACTAACTACTGCTGTGCTTTTTTTTGTACTATATCAAGTACAGTATCTCTGCTATGATTATGGTTCGTTTTAAAAAATAATGACGTGAGTATTAAATAGTGTTGGCAACCCGTTTTTTTTTTCTTAAATTGGGTGAAGTATCATTTGGTAACTCAGTTTCACCTTTATTTCCAGCATGCACTTTCCTTTGATTTAAATGTCAAAATCATCGAGTAGACTATTTCAAAAACCTTCTTTTCATAATGAAAAATATGACTTACTTGATTTTGTATACTCGGTACTTGGTTGTTTAAACGAGGTACCTAGGTGAAATTTAGTTAAATTCAACCATTTTTCCCATTAAATTTACCGGGTAGAAGTTCAAATGGAAAAATCCGTGAAAGTTATAGAAGTTAAATGTAGATATCATTAAACCCAGGTAAAATTCTGCTTCAATTAAGGTTGAGTCACATAGTGTAGTTAAACGCAGTACAATCGTTGTCTTTAACCGTAATTGTACTTGGTTACATTGAAATAAATTAAACAGCCAATCAACAGTTTATACTTTCATCTAAATTTCATCTATGATGCGATTTCAAATTTTGGAAAATACAATTATTTCTGAAGACCGGCCAATTTACTCTACTTTTGTCCTAGTGCAGATGGACCGTGCATATAAACGGTGCATTTTATGAATGAATTATACTTTTTTTTTTGGAATTACTGAATTCTAAAAAAATTATGCAAATGGTGTCCTATTGCGAGAGATGGTTGTATTTGATCCCGTCTTTCCTAACAAAATTTTATCAATCTCGTTGACGCGGTTTAAATCACTTTCAATTGACCATAGCAATTGCACGGTACCTGAAAACCGTTCGGGGAATGGGTTTACTCTCATCGGAAAGGTATTGAAATATAAAATGAAACAAGTTCTCAATCAGAAATATTCATCAAGATAAGTTCCAACCAAGCATGTCGATCGCAAACAAGGGTTCAGTTCATAAAATTCGTTTGGTATTTTTTACTTCTAACTCCTAATGCCAAATTATGTGCAATTTGGTCCCGAATTTATTCAAAAAATGTGATTTTCAAACATACTCCTTTTCGTAATGTAATTAAACAAATTAGAAAATAGGAAAAATAAAGGATCAAACGTATTTTGTTGAGTGTCCTATATGCGCTATATGCGCTGCCCATCTGCGGCCCATGCTTCATGAAATAAAATTTCTCCCTCGGGACAGTTTGTTTGCTGCAACGCCGGACGACGACGTGTCATTCTCAAACCCACAGAATGTTCATTCGCGTCCAAAATAAATAGGATAAACATAATGAAGTTCATAAGCAATTTTTTGCGCATGCCGATGGCCTAGTGGTACTATTCTTGTATCATTTTGAAACAGAATGATCGACTATGATTTTTATCTGGTTTTTGGAAATATAGAACATTTTTAAGTTAAATTTCGGCCTACGGTCAGACATACCTTCGCTTCGTCATCGAATACCTTCGCTCTTTAATTGTATTCAGTTGAAGGTAAAAATAACACAACCTCGTGAATGTTGTTAATTTCCAGGCCCGTCCGCTTTGAAACAATTGAAGCAATTCTAGCAAGATTTATAAAGTCTAAAAGCAGACTGAAACTGCTGCAGAGATTAGATTATGATGGAGGTATAAGATCGAAGAAAATTATTCCGTTTGTGTTATAACATTCTTGAAACAAGCGTACACACACAAAGTATCCAAGTCAGAAAATATTTTTGGGTATTCATGAGCCACTGATGTATCGCGCCTGGCAGGTGCCTCCATTCAGTAACCCATGCTTGGCACAATAAAAAATTCTTACTGGGAACAATAAAGGTATCAGACGTTCAAGTTACATCCACAGGCCATACCTAACATAGAGTACCACCAGCCATACCTAACATGCAAAACACCTAATCACGAGATTGTACGTTGCCATACGTCGAGTACGTCTTATATAAAAAATATATCATGTTCTCCTCCCACAGAAATATGAGTTCATTTTGTAAGCTTTCGTTAGAACATAGTCTAACTTCTTTAGACAAGATTAAAGTGCAATGAATATGAGACGTATGCTTGGCAAAATGAAATCTGTGATTGAATTGAAACAAAAATAAATTTAATATTCAGAATTTGAAAATTGTGATCCGATCATTTATGAATATAATTTAAGATAATAATGACCACATGAATCCACAAGAACATAGTCTAACTTCTTTAGACAAGATTAAAGTGCAATGAATATGAGACGTAGGCTTGGCAAAATGAAATCTGTGAAATTTAAATTTAATATTCAGAATTTGAAAATTGTGATCCGATCATTTATGAATATAATTTGAGATAATAATGACCACATGAATCCCCGCATTGTTGATTTAGAACAGGATTAGTGAAATCTTCACACCCGAGGAAAAAGTGGTGTGAAAATCTGAGCAATATTTGCAGAATAGGCGAACCGTGTCGCTTACCAATGCGGGAGATTTTTCAATTAGGTCGTCAGTCAGTCAGTACAAATTTTCCGAACGGATGCTAACAGCAATACTTTTAGCAAGGTGAATTCTCAAGGGTTTTTGTTTGAAGTGTTGAGAACAAATACATGTTGTGGGCTGCTATTTTGGTGGGATTAGTTAGCAAGATTGTAGATGTACATACAAATTAAATAGTCTGTGAGGAGTGTTTTGTTGAGCTTGGGACCAATGATAAATTGCTACGTCGTTGTGTTGTCTATCTGTGGTTCATGCTTACAAAAATAAAATTTCGATACTATTAAATTATTAGAGACTATCTCAGGATAATTAGATTGAAAATAATATGAAATGTTAATCTTCCGGATTTTGGAGATGATATCGACCCAACACATAGATGTAGATTTCTTTTTAGGTTTGTTAAATTACGCGAATTGGGGTTTGGAAGCCGATTGCGAATTATGGAAATTTGTGCCGCCAATTAGAAATTATATTTTCTCACACATGTACCGCGACTCGGCGGCGCGATCTATCAGTAACTCACGCTTGCATATTATAGACATGTGTACGAAAAATTTTTGGGACTGATTTGGCAAAAAGTTATTCTGGCGAAAAAGCAAATCCAATCAGAAAATATTTGGCACGATAAGTTTCGTTAAGTTTGGGTCACTTATCGATCGCCACGCCGAATAATCAGTTGCTCATTGTTAACAAAAAAAAAATTGTTATTGGAAAATACAGCAAATAACAAAATTTTTAAGCCAGGAAAAAGGTTTCATAGTTTAAATGTTTTTAATAATGTAAATTTATTGAGAAATGATATTCCGAACTTTTAGAGATCGCATAGCCATCACGATATTTCATTTTTATCGTGAATAAAACTGTATTTTCACGATTTGCAAAAATTCTTGCCCAATACTTTCTAAATATTCAGTAATTAGGCGAATAAGGAACAGTTAGATAATGAATATAATGGAAATATTAACTTTATCTACGATATACCACTCTCCACTTCTGCTTTATGACCCTCAATATTTTATATAGGCATAGTGTATAAAATATTGTTTTTTCTTCTGCCTTTTATGACAAACTATATAGGTACAATTTTATCCTTGGGTACGTAATGTGGTTGCGCCTGGGCAAAAAAACCACGATGCGTCCTGCAATATTATGCGGACTTTTATTAATGATTTGTCTTGTTGATGTTACGTGGGGTCAAAGATTACGAGGAAGAATACGAAGTCAAACATTTAGAAGGGACATGAGTGAAGTACCGCCTGGTGCTGCTTCACTCGCATTTGTTTTTGATGTCACGGGATCTATGTGGGATGATTTGAAACAAGTTATCGCTGGAGCTAGAAAGATTTTGGATACAACTTTAGGAAGACAAGAACAACCGTTACATGATTATATACTCATTCCTTTTCATGATCCAGGTAAGATTTTGCCAAAAAACTTTTTTTTATCGCGTAATGTTATATATTAATGGTATTATAATTCTCTAATAACGTTAATCTTGTTCTCTCAAATTACCGACGTAAAATTTCATTTTACCAAACCTAAGTCACGGATGAAACCCGCTGATTCGATCTACCAAAAAGACCGACGGATTCAAACAAATAAATAAAAATCTACTGCACACATATTAGTGTCAACCAAATGTCCTAGTGTCCAAATGTCCTAGCAAATATATTGTTTCCTGCATATTGCGCACCATATGTCGTAGTCAATATTATCACGGCTAGGTCAAGGTGCAAAGCGCAAATAACACTAATTTTACTGTTCTCTTCTTCGATAATGTCATGTACTTGGCACAATATGAGCGTGATGCGGATATTTCGATTATGATCTTTTGCATTCCTATAACACTGACCACACAGGTGTTTTGTTAAGTGTCAGTCACAGATATATCGCGTCGCTAAGGCGCGGTCCATCTGGGGTTTATGTTTGACAAAATAAAATTTCTGGTTGGTTGACAATGCAGCAATAGTTCCAAAAATTGCTTGATAGGTTTGCAGAGTATATGAGCGAAATTAACGAATATTTCATAGACGATAGTCTACATAGACTTTGTAAAAATTAAACATGGAACATTGGGTTGTAATGAAGACCATTAAGTATGTTGATATAGCGGAGTTGGGTCATTGATTTTCATGATCACAAACACAACATCTTTCGTGGTGAGGTTAACACTTGGAGGAGAATAAAGGAACTCGCTGTATAGTACCAACTAAAAAGCATGAATTGAATTTGAAATACAGGTGTTCAATCAAGCTCATACGAAATGTCATTAGAGTTTTGAAGACTCGAGGTGATAAAAAATCCTATGACAATACGTCGACAATTTTATTTTGTCAAGCACGCCTCACTGATGTACTGGGTGCGTCTCATCGACGCGATCCATCATTGACGCATACTTTTTTCGATTAGGGATAGATGCGCATTATTGAAACTTATCTCTACGCATGGGCATTTGTGGTGACTGTGTAGGTAATGTGTGTTACGTACAAAGTACCTCAAAGAAGGGTACATTCGTTAGTAAAATGAATGTGAAACCTTTGGCATTCCGTATAATACGATCGAGCTTAACCGGCTCAACCACCCTCCCTTGTCCACAATCAATACATGCATTCGGATCAGTGTGAAATGAGTTGTTGAATGTTAGATGCGTTTATTTTTTATCTTACACTTCCTGGAATTTGTTGTTTATCCTGTATATGTCTTTCGTAACGAGAAATCATCACAAATTTCAAGTTCCCTGTACTTTCGTCAACAAACTCAATTGGCTATATCGAATATTTGAACAAGTATATTTGAAAATCTTTATTGAATGCAGCCGGAAATGGGTCTCTGAATATCTTTTATCAAATATTGAACACTGAGTAGCTAAAGCGCTGTCCATCTGTGGCTGAGGCTTGACAAATTTGAATATTTGATGGGGAAGTACGTTCATAACTCGCGATGGAGACAGTAAAACATCAGTGAATTCTGCTTGAAAAATCTTTTCGAGCTTTTGATGTTATATTTTTTCACCTTTTAATTTAATTCTTGATATTTCTGTCCTCGAACCGCTTTTCTATAATTCAAAAAAAATCGCTCCTAATTTATGCTAATATTTCTGTTCAAGTTTTGACACTCTTTCTCCTACATTTATTGGAAAATATCATATTTTCCTCTTTGACTCCCTTAAAATTTTTGTGTAGGGTTCTTGTCACTGACCTTCTTTCAGGGATGCCGGAAAAGCGTTGGTATAAAGAACTGATCGAATTGATTAAAACAATGTTTCATATCGCCGAAGGTGTATCGTGAAATCGAATTTAAAATTAAAATTTTTAATATTGCTACGCCGTAAAGGTTTTTATACATGAAATTCCTTCTTATCGGAAGAAGTGTGCTTGTAAAACTATACCTTTCGTACTTCGAGGAAGTGAAAGAGCACGTAGATTGGGCAGAATTGGGAATTTCCATCCGATTCAATGCTTATGATACAGTACGCAAGTAAATTCGATCGAAAATGTCGTATGTCAATATTTTTTCCTGAAGTTTTTATTACGGTGGAATTGTAATTTTATACTAGGGATGACTATGTCGAATATAATCCGATTCATTCCGAGGTCGTTATCCGAATTCCAAACAAATTGCCTTTATCATGGCATACCCCATCCCATAATACGACCCAGTATTTTTTTTTAATTGGTCCAATAGGACACACAGTGCCAGACAAAATTTAATTTCATATTGGAAATGTTATCAAGTAATATGAACTATTTTAGAAGCTCTTTAATGCTCTCTGTATCTTTTCAGTTGTTGGACCTATCACTGTCACAACAAAAGGAGATTTGTTTCAACGGAAATTGAAAGATTTATTCGTTCAAGGAGGAGGAGATTGTCCGGAGATGAGTTTAACTGCGATAGCGTAAGGAATTATTCTTCATCATAAAACGACTTGAGGCGCGCTGCTGCGCGTATGTTCAAGCACTTTCCCAATCAGAAATTTTATTTTGTCAAACGTGAGACACAGACGCTTAACACAGCTTAACAAAAACATGTGTGTACAAAATACTGTCTTCCCGTTTCCCGAACCTGTTCCTACCGATCCTGGTGCAAGCGACAAAGCCCTTACACATAATAGGCTTCACTTAAATTACATTCTTAATATAAATTTTCCATATCAGTTCTGGCTGATTCATTCGATAACTAGATAAGTCCCAAGAGTAGGCGATAAAGTTGGACGATAAAGCGACGATTTGTTTTCAGGGAAGCATTGAAACTGTCTCTTCCAAGCTCTTTCATTTATGTTTTCACCGACGCCAGTGCAAAAGATGTCTATCAATTGAAAGAAGTATTGAGAATTATTCAAAGAAAACAGAGTCAGGTATGAAAACTGAAATAAATGATTCATAGCGGTTATTCAATTTCATTTGTTGCTCTTCGAGAAACAAAATACGATTATTCAGAATTTCAAGTCACTCAATATAGTAGTTCACAGAACGCGCAGTGAAATACTGGGTGAATTGATTGATGTCAACAGAAATATTGACATAATGGTTGACTATGAAATTTCAATGACTTCATTTATTTTTCAGATTTTTGAGGGTTTTCTAAAGAATGTATGTTTTTTGGGAATAGGTCACTTGTTTGAAAACATTCAGATGGGCATCACTGAACCTAACGGGAGATAAGACATTATGACAGTTAGGAAGAAAAAAGAAACATCATTTATATTCTCAAAATCTGTTCAATGAAGATAAAGTAAAATGATTGCCCATTCATCAAGCAATTAAGCAAGAAACATCCCCGAATAGCAAAAATAAAGTGACTGTATTTGATTGTGGTTTGTCATATAGTGAGCCCTATTTTTGGATTTCCTCTCCCACAGGGTAAAATGAAATCTAGCAAAAACGTTGCATGTTATGATCAAAATTATATATATATATTTTTTTTATTGTAGGTCGTTTTTGTCCTTACTGGAGATTGCAATGACAGAGATAGTCCGAAGTATAAGGCATATGAAAAAATTGCTGCAACAAGTTCTGGACAAGTTTTCATCATCACAAAAAACGATGTTTCAGAAGTATGTTAATGTCCTATTTTCAATTTCAACGTCAACATGCATTTTTTTCTTTATAATTTCCAGTCACTTGAGCTAATACAAATGTAGTACCGGTGTCAGCAACAGCACTTTGTAGGTGGAAAACATCCAGAGCAGAACTGACCTGTAACAGCAGAGTACATTAATTGGTGTCTGCCCTGGGTGATGAAAAAAAAAATGTTTTGTTTCCTTTTAGTCATCTTTCGCAACACACAGGAAATACGTTATATCTATTATAACCTTCCCTGTAGGTACGATATTTAGAATAGTCCTAACGCATTTCCTGTCTGTTGAAAAAGGAAACGGAGAAGTGGTAGTGGATTTTACAATCATCGTGGGCAGATACCACTCACTGTGATTTTTCATAGAAGATCAGTTCCCTTTGGGATGTTTTCCACTCAAGAGTGCAGTTGCTGATATAGTATCTTGTAGTAGTACTATATCTTTGCAATTGAGTAGCCGTTAGTTGGTTACTTTTAGGCACTACTTTTGACCTTGATTGGAGTGAATTTCAATAAAAAATAAAAAAAAAACTTGCATTGCCATTGATAAAAGCAATTTGCACTTTCCTATTCGTAATCTTTTTTGATTCACCTATTTTTGTCATTTTTGAATTTAAATATTGCTTGAATAGGTTGTCAAGTTCATCGAAGTATCAGTTCAAGCCCACAAAGTTGTTCTTCTGGCAACTGATCATGATCGACCAGGAGACAGAACTTGGGAACTTCCTTTTGATCCAGAATTAAAAGAAGTCACACTTTCACTCAGTGGGCCAAGTGAGTTTTGATGAATTGTTTCAAACTATTTTACAAAACAGGATGTATTAGGATGTATTATATTTTCATGTATATGTTAATTAACACTATAAATTTATTGTAGCATTGTAGGGCTGTGTGTAAATTTTGCAGCTGTTGAATAAAACTCACAATTTTCATTCAGCTCAACTACGTACAAAAAAAAATTGTTCCAAATCCTGAAATCGCCAGAAACTAGAGCAAATAGCCCTCACTTCACTCTGCTGTAGTGGTTTGCTTGAGTACAAAATATTTTTGCTCAAGTTTCAGTTGCTGTCTTGTTTCTTCTGTATTAGTGGTCCATACCTAGTTTCCTTCAGATGCTGCATTTCCACATTGCTTAGAGTGAAATGCAATCGAAAAAATAAATCTTTATGTTTCTTGCACCAAAAGACTTGTATGGGAACCCCTTTCTTTGAAGAAACAAGATTTATTTCTTTTGGTGTATGCTCGTTTTAAGTGTCTAGTGCTTTCTTTTTATCTGCTATGTTTGCTAATATAGTGAAAAAATATAGCCATTCATAAATTTTAATAATAATTTTTGAAGTAGTTTTGAAAACATTTGATTTGAAATGATATGTGTTAATAATTCATTCATTAATAAAGGTAAATATTTTAGTGGCACATCAGAGTAAAATTACTCAATATTTCTACTATATTTAGATAGAACTCTTCATTTATTCAATCCATATGGGCATGAAATGACTGAACATGATGGACTCGTAACTCTACTTGATCTTGAAACTGTTCTCATCCTTAATATCAAGAATGCAACTCCAGGTCTGTATAACATGGAATCAATTCGTATGACTTGTTGTTTTTATCATGGATATACTAAGAGACTCACTTGATTTGGGAGGAGGTTATTTTATTTATTATTAAAAATTATATTCTTGGATGTGAATTGTTATAATATCCCAATATCAGCACTTTCAGTTTGTCAAGCATGAGCTACAGATGGACTATGCTTTGGCAGCACGGTTCATCAGTGAGCCATACTTAACAAAACGTATTTTAGCGCAAGTTTTCTGTCTTGGATGCGACTGCTCATATATATTTTTCAAAGTAGTACTTGTATTTGCAATCATTAGTCAAATGACGTTTTGTTTACAACATCATTTTGAACATTTTCTCGCCAAAATTTTGTTCAACTACTTCCTGTATTTTGACAGGTTACTGGCGAGTTCAGGCTTACAGCAGTGGCGAACATTCTCTCCGTGTGACTGGATTGAGTTCTCTCGACTTTCAAGCAAGGTTTTCTCGACTTCCAACATTGGATTGGGCAGCTGCCGATTATCAACCTGTAGCAGGTGTTCTTTTAAGAAATATTATTAAATTCTATTAAGAGATATTCCCATTGTTTGGTACAAATAAGTGATTGAATATCAATTTCTAAAAATTGCAATCTACACCCAATTGGTCATTTCTCATCATTGTATTTTAGATGCTGATACCCATGTGCTTTTAAATGCCACTGGTTTACCACCTCCGGGAGAGTTTCGCGAAATTGCTTTGAGAGATATCAAAGGTGTTCCTATGCAGGTAAAATACATATACTGAGGAAAAAGGATACACAGATTTGTAACAGAGAGTGTATTGAATTCATCAACCAGAAAACATATAAAATGATAAAATATACTAGGTTTTCGGTGTTTTTTTTCGATCATCAGAGTCCGCTGCCACAAAATATGTTCAAAATTGAGCATTTGGCTACTCTTGACATATGAACACAATGAATATTTAGTGTAAATTTAATATGTCATAAAAAGTAAAAAAAGAGGTCAATTTCATTAAAATTGCCTGAAACGGGAAAAGACACAGTTTAAGCAACAGTGGCTTATATTATTTCTAACAATGTTTAATGAACAAGAACCATCAATGGAACTTATCTCGAGCTGTAATCCATCACCAACTCATAAACAAACAAGAAGTCCAAAAGATAATACCTGTATTTGGTCCATAAAATACAAGCACTCTGCACATTTTCACTAAAATTGTGATCGTGCAAAAAATATGATCACAGGACTTGGAATCATATTAGACTGAGCAACGACAACCTGGTTTTATCATGATTTCACTGCACAATATAGGATAGGATTTCAGTTTAATCATACGGGAGAGGAAAGCCGAGAATATAGCTTAGTTATATGGCAAACCACGGCCTCTCACGCAGATATTAGTTCCGAATTGGGGTAACATTATTTGGGGTTATTATATTTCTCATTTATCCTGAGCGTGGACATGGTTAGTGGAGAAAGTCGTAAGTAGTGAGGCGTCCAGCAGACCTCTCGCATATAATCATGATCACTCACAGGATTTGAATCTGCGTCATCAGGTTGCGTAGCCTGAAGCACATTCCCAACGCTTTACTGATTGAGCTAACTGGGCACCCATACACCGGAACCCGGTTAACTTTAAAACGATATTATATTAGGTAATGAGATATAATAATATTTAGAACTATCAGCGGGCTTAATTTTGTATATTGTACAGTTGAGTGAGAACCGGAACTAAAATATCCAAATTCACTGTGTCACTGTCAAGAGGTTCAAAATCATCAACACAGCTACAAGATAGAGGTGTTGAACGCTCTGAAGAAATAGAAATAATTTAGGACGCCAAAGCAAAACAAGATTCAGTCACTCCGCTATGACTCGTGCTTGAGTAAATGGACTCTGTAAATGAACAGGTTAATAAAAATCGTTAGAATAATGGAAACTGTTACACCAAACTCATTTTTACCAACTGTATTTAAGTGATATTTTGCTCATCATACAACAAACTACATCAATAAGAACCAAATTTATAATTGCTGTTTAAAGAAAAATTCTCAAACATAATATAGATGTGGAAAGCCTGCACTTACTGAATAATTTTTATTTGCACAGGAAATTCCTCTTGATCCTCCACCAGATCCTGACAACCCCTACCTTTATGCAGTTCGACCTTTTCTCACTCCATCTGATGATTTTTACATATATGTTCAAGGAGTAACGCATGAAGGTTATCCATTTCAAAGAACTACTAAAAACGTTATCTTGAACGTTGTTCCAGGTTAGTAAGAGAACTAAAATTCTTATTGAAAAACACATTGACATTTTCATTTCTTAAAAAAACTAACTTAAATAGTGAAGATATTAAATTAACATCCTATTAGAATGCACCTCGTACCAGTAGTTGTGAAACATAAATTCTAATCTTCAATAAATGACTCAATATTGAATTGGGATTAGTCTACAGTGCAAATACCCTTTTTAATTTTCGTCTCATTTTCAAGGGTTATATTAAGATCATTTGTATCTTGTAGCAATATTTCTAGCGAGCCTACTTAACAATTGTGACTTTTATCTAGTGAAACCATATGTATACATGAAACCAACTCATCCAGCATATTTTGATTATCCTGCTGAGATTCCTTGTAGAGTAACAAGTTTAATCCCATATCATGTGACATGGAGCAGAAAAGTTGATGAGATATGGAGAGCAGTTGGGACCAGAACCTTCCACCAGTAAGCTTGATAAAAATATAATTTGAAAAACAAAATTATAGCAATTATAGTAGCAATATGTTGTGAACTTCAAAATTGCTCCAACATATATTCTGTGCAGTGAAATAAAGCAACTTTAAAGAAATAATATATCACCATCTTAGCTACCATGCTCCCCACCCTGCTATATTAGTTCCATTCTGCGTTTAATGTTTTCTACTTAGCATATATGTGCTGGCTTTCTATTTTACATTGCTCTTGCACATTAATGATAGCTACTTGTATCCCTTCAAGTGTTTTTACCCTTGTTTCAAGTGAATTTCAGTAGAAAAACTCGCTAACTACAGTCTTTGCATCAAATTTTGTTACGAAATAATTTGGAAAACTTGGAACTGAGAGGTTTTGGCTTTCCATACCCCCAAGCAATATACTTCCCTATTTTTTCCCAGACAAAAAATGAAATCCATCTTATCCAGCCCTCAAAATTTGTTTGATTCATTAGTCTGTCAAGAGGTCTATGCTCAAAGAATTTAGTTTAACAAAATTTCATGATTGGTGTATGCCACTATGGATATATTGAACAAGAACTGGATTACAAGCATATTTATATTGTATTCTTAAAATTTTATTTATGTACATTATTTCAGACTTAGTTCCACAGTATATCTCCAGATACCTGAAATTGTTGATGAATCTGAAGGAATGTATAAGTGTTTTGCTAATAATACTAGAGGATATCATCATGGAGAAACATTTTTGGATGTTGAAGGTTTGTATAAGACAAGACAATATAAAGGGACAAAGCAAAAAATAAAATATAAATCATCAAGAAACAATAAAAAGTTTTTATCTGTATTTAAAAATTCGCCCAGGCGATTTCACCTATTATACTCTTTACTTTTTCTTACTTTTTTCTTATCTATTCGGTTCCTCTGAGATTTTATTTTATCAAGAATGAGTCACAAATGAACTGCAATTCATCAGTAACCCATATTTGCCAAAACACGTTTTTACACAATTTTTCTGAATTTCTTAGACTGGATTTTCATCTGTAAAATTTGTTTTTCATTCACACTATAACAGTACAATACATCCTTCAAGTCCAAGTTCTTCGTTTAACATTCATGTTGAAAAAAATTTATCGTACAATGTATCAGCATAGCGACCTTATTCATTTATTTTGTAAAACATGTTTATATCCTGCCACAATAGCTGTAAGTAAGCTCGAATAATCTCGATAAGCCTTATTTTTCTTGGTAACTTCCAGAGAGACCTCCAAGTGTTAGATCTGATGGTAACGTTACTGTTGAACCAGGACGGCATGCTGTTTTGACTTGCATTGTCACAAGCAAAGTCAAATTCAGGGTTTCATGGAGTAGAGTAGATGGCAGGGCATTTGACACATCAAGGTATTCGATAATGTTACTAGTAGTAGACACTGGGATATATTTTTAGTATGTTTTTGGTTTTTATTTAAATTTCTGATAAATTCATATTAAGAATATAATACTAATAAGTGGGGTTGCCACTCTCAGATACATTTCCTATCGAATCGAATCTCGAATCAAACTTTTAGAATCAAATTTTTTCGAATTCTATCACAAAGAGAATTCAGACAATTTATTGATTGATTCCTTATTTATCAGAGAATATGTTTTGTCAAGTATAAACCAGTGATGGATTTCTGATCGAAATTGCAATTCTTGTGAAAGAAATGTAGAACTGCTGCATAGTTGATAAAAACCATAAACAATTTATAATTGTAGCTTATACTTAGGGACGGGCGATTCAGAATACAGAATCCGGTTCGATTCAAATTTCGAGGTGTCCAAATACAAAATGTATATTTGAATCGGATAATAGGATTCTATTCGAAATCACATTTGCCAAGCGTGCACAGACTCAAAACAGATAAAATGTTGTAAAAACGGTAGTTCCCAAGTGTGTCTTTTCGAATTTGGATCCCACCACAAAAGTGAGTTGATTGCGGTTCACGTACAATGTCAAGCATATGTGTCACTTCATACACAGTCAAGCTATTAAAAAGGCATTTTTTGGATAGCTTTTTTGGCATTTTGCCACAAGATTATATGCTGAGCGATGATATTTGGGAATAGGATTCGGTATTCTGGGTTTGATTTTACTATTTCTGAATAGTAAAGTATTTTAAATTACCAATCCCTACTTTTACCTCGTTTTCGACCTTTTTTTGTTGTTCAAAAATATTAATGTTCATTTTGTAATTTTTCAAACCAAGGACTTAAACCTTGATAAACAGACCGTCATTTGATATTTCACAGTATTTTATTTTTAATATGCATGTTTCGAAATATTTGGCTTAAACTTTTGCAACAGAGTGCGAGTGTTATCAAATAATTCACTGGCTGTGACAAGAGCTCGTTATGATGACGATGGTGGATACAAATGTGTTGCAACAAATAAAGGAGGAACTTCGAGTGATGAAGTGTATCTCACAGTACAATGTAAGATATATTTATAATGTATATATATATATATTCCCATATTTTGAACTGAGGTTATCCTTAAGAGTTCGTTTAAACAGAATTCAAAATTTCATCATATAAATAGAATAATGTTTCAACGTTTCAGATAAATGGAATTGATCATATTTGAACATATTTTGCCTCTTTTGCAGCAAAGTCATGATTTATGTCAAATTTACAAAAAAAGTAAAATTTGACATATATCATGATTTCACTGCCAAATGGATATATATTTAAGGATAATCAAAAGATGGAATTACTACAGTAAGAATTCTAGACTACCTGATTATTTGGATGAGAACAATCCTATTTTGGACATGAAGTAGTATTTATATTTAAACCCTCCTTGCTTTTTGATTTATTTTTTAATCAGGATTTTAATTCTGTTTTGGAGTTATCTATCAGTCTTGCACATTTACAAAACATGCTTTAAGATCAAAGATTTTCAAGATCAAACTTGTTTTTTCTTTGAAGCTGCACCACAAGTTGTTGTCCGACCTCTGAAGCCTGTGACATTTTTTGCCAATCAAACAGTGTCATTGAGATGTATTGCTAACGGATATCCAGATCCTTCTATTGGTTGGCTGAATGGATCTGAATTTATACGTCAAGATAAACATGTTAAGTATGTAAAAGTTTTGTGCCCTTTTTCTATATATTTTTTTGAATATTATTAGAATCAATGGTCTTAGTAATGACTCAGTCCATCCATGACAAAATTTGTTTTGACAGATTTTTATATATATGCCGGATAAATCATAAATCATCAACAGTATTATTGCTGAGAGTATTGATTTTCTTGTATCAGTTTGATTTCAGTTTTAATTGTTATTTCTACAATTTTCAAAGAATTCGAAGAGGTGGTACAGAGTTGAGATTTGTAAAAGCTAAACAAATACACGAAGGAGTTTATACTTGTCAAGTTACTAATAAAGCTGGAACAGCTACTGACACTGGACGCTTGATTTACACAGGTAGATCTTCCTTCTATTTCTATAAAATATTCAATTTCAATCAAATTTATAGGCAAATTTGCAACATAAAATTGTACTATTATTCAGTAATGAAATTGTGTAATAGTATACCTATTTTGTTGTTCCTTTTTATTGTATCATTTTTTGAAAAGAAATAATCAAAATGAATATTAATATACTCTCTTGACTTACGGTACCTTGGATGAAGAGATTAACAAATTGTTTTTTTTTTGTTCTCTCATTGTTACATAAAAGTTTTAATTTCATTCAGAAACTCCAACTGTAACCCTGGATGAAGACAGAAGGCTCGTATTAGAAGGAGAACAAACTGAATTTGTTTGCTATGTGACTGGTTATCCAGAGCCAAGAATTACATGGTTCTTTATGGATGGAAATCAAATTGTTAATGATGAGAGACACAGAATATCTGTGAGTTTATGTATATTTTTTAACAATTTCAATCGTTTATCAGTCAAATTTTAAATAACTGAAACTTTGTTGATAGTGTGTTCCATTACTGGCAAATGTAATTTGAGGGTTCCCATTTTGCCATACTTAATTACTGAGCTATTGTTTTGGCTATTCTTAGGAAGATGGCGTTTTGACTGTGAGAGATCTGCAGACAACTGATACAGGAGATTATACATGTCAAGCTGTAAATACTGTTGGACGGGAAAGTGATTCTATTTATCTGAAAGTTGGAACAATACCAAGAATTGTACTTCCACCAACTGACACCGGAATTGATATAGGTAATAAAATTATTTTTGGTGAAATGCTGTAGAGAACATGTTGGCATGATATATTTATTTCAAATCTGTGATATAAATAAAATATTTTAGATCATGATATTGACAAAAAGTACTGAATATCTTTACAAAATTTTATTTTCAATTATGTATTTGTACTCTGTATTTCCAAAATATTTTTGATCCTTTTGTTGTGGAATACGAATGACCTTTTTCGAATAGAATTTTTCTGGTGAAAAGTAATTTTGTTTTTGTTTATTTTTATTTTTGAATTAACTCATTTTGCTGTAAAATAATAATATATGCCAAATTTTACGCTAGGAGCTTATTCTGTCTACTATGCTACACCTTTATTACCAGGCTATAATGGTAGACTACCATGTGCTGCTGAAGGATATCCAACGCCTGAAATTACTTGGTCAAAACTCGTCGAGTCCACGGAGGACGATACTGGACAGTGATGGAGTAATTGTCGGAATTTTCGAAATTGTCATTGACCAAGTAGATGATAGAGTTTATCATGATATCAGGACAAATAACTTGGTTATTAAAGATATGACTATGGGGGACGTTGGAATGTATACATGCTCTGCTACTAATCAATTTGGAAACGATGCACGATCAGCTGAAATTGATATCACTGGTTTATGTATGTATGTTTTTTGGCTCAGTTTGCACAACAAAACAGAAAATAGTATTTTTCTTGAATTTATCTACTGCACGAGTAGTGCGTTTCTCAGTTTCATTACATCCTAGACCTAATAATCTCAACAAAGAGAAATTGATGAATTCTTGGATTTAACAGATTTTGAAGTATAAGTCAATAAGTTATTGAGTGTTATAGTCAAAAGCCAGCATGAATTTATTAGTTCTCCGTAAACATATTCATCATAAATATAAATATAATATCAATTAAAGAATTATTAAAGTTATTAAAGAAAATCTTGTAGGAGAGAATTTCGAGTCAAATAGATCAAATTTTATTAAATAAATCGAAAACGTTTTTGTTGTTTTCATTTGGGCATTGCAATTTTTCAAAATACATCCACCTAAAATTATGCATGTCAATGCAATAAACTATGCAATCTAAGATAGTGTACATGGGTAAGTAAAGTAAAATTGCAATTGAGACAACACACAGCACAACCAAAACAATAAAGTTGCATATATCTATTACAATTTGACCAGAGTAATAGCATATTTTATCATTGTATTTTTTTCTTTTTCTGCAATGTTGCTAGCATTGAGACCTCATTTAACAAGTATTTTTATTCAATTGATTTTAATAAAAACCTTGTTACTTTTACCAGTGAAACCATTCATTGTCTTATCTGACGATAGACCACATGTTATTGTTGGTCAATCCATTGCATTACCTTGTCGCATTACATCTGGAAATCCTCGACCAAGTCGGCAATGGCTGAGAGAAAATCGAGTGTTCGAACCAAACGGCAGAATTTCTGTGAGTTGAATATCTATTTTCTTCACTGTTGCAAATTGTTTTGTAAACTCTATTTGTTCTGTGAAGTTTAGCTCAGTGTACTAATTTTTAATCTCTCATGAAATAAATCAGGAAAGAGTGGGACAGCAATTTTATCATTTAAATTCCTGCAGGTCTCTCATGAAGGAAGTGTTGTGATCACATTAGCTCAAGTTAGTGATGCAGGAGAATATGTTTGTGTTGCTACTAATGTTGCTGGAGAACATAGAACAGTTACAACACTTGATGTTTGGGGTTAGTATACAAGAGATCTCATCTCCCCTGTTTGAAGAAGTAAATTATCGATTGTCAAAACATATGAAGTATTTGTGATTAAAAATGCTTAGAACAGAGCTTCAGGCTGTTTTTTATGCCTTGATGCTAAACTGATAAAATTCAAAATAAAAGTGCCAAAAGTCCTAGGGTGCTCAGTTAGCTCAATCGGTTAAACGTTGGGAATACGCTTCGAGCTACTCATCTCTGATTGTCAAGAAGCAAGTTCGAATCCCATGAGGGTTGATGATTAAGTGTGAGACGGGTCTGCTTTGCCGATCCGACTTTGCCGATGCATGGTGGTTCACGCAAGCACTGCTTACCATGATATCATAAGCCAAAATAATACACCCTGATATGGAACAGGTGTCTCCACGAGGGGCCCTGGCTTGCCATGTGATTAAGCTGTATTCTAGGCTTTCCTCTCCAGGAGGATAAAAATGAAATCCTATCCTATCCTAATTTTTCATACTGTACTTTGGTCATATTAACCTTTTGAGAGATTGAGGCTATATTGCTGACATAATATGAAGCATTTGATTTACTGACCTATTGAACCTTTTAGACAATGAAACCGCAGAGCAGTCAACAATTACAAAAGTTAATATAAAAATTGCCATGTCATCCAAAGTTTGCATGCATTAGAAATGTCAATGCAGCTTATTTGTCACAGCTACATTTTTTAGAGGTCACTTGCTCTGGTAGCAAACTCATCAGCTTTCTCAATTATTCGCTATTTTTATATAAGAATAGACAGCATGAATCTCATATCTCTCAACTTATACTGGGTCAGTTCTGTATTTGTTTATGTTTTAGGAAATCTCAAATATTATTTTATATTTTGAGAACCTCGGTATCTACAAGAAGCATCATGCATCAAGAAACTTTCCTACATAGAATATCTCTCCCAATACATCAAGTTCAACACAACTTGTGTGTTTTTGACGCATGACAAAATTACCCATTTGATAAATTTACTTTACAGTTCCACCCACAATATCTACACCTGAAACCGACTACACTACAATAGAAGAAAGATCAATTACCCTACGATGTGAAACATCAGGCAATCCTGTTCCCACTGTTCAATGGACTAAGGCTGGAGTCAGAGGTCCACTTCGATATCTTCCAGATTACCGGGTCTTGAGAGATCATAGTCTTGTAATTTCATCACCAACACCAGAACATTCTGGAGAATACACATGTACTGCAACTAATGCTGCTGGAGCAGCTTCTGTGGATGCAAATTTAGTTGTATATTGTAAGTTTTTATATTGCCATATATATTTAACATCATTGATTCAATAACTTCACCACACAGTGCATTTAGTGAGCTTTGTTTGTATTATATAAACTGGAGTTTGCTCTTATAGAAAAAACTTTGTTTCTAACAGTAAATATTTCCCAAGATGATAGATAGTTGCTAGAATATGAGATAGACTCGATAGAATATGATCTATGGGGGAATGAATGAGTGCTTGATGTTTTGCTATAATCATACTTTTTTTTATTACTAGTCCCGAAAACTGCACAGAAATATTCAAAATACTCAACATAGTATCAGAGTTTGAGACACATGAAAGATGAGATATATTCACCCTGACAATCCATATCAAATGCATGCTTTCAATATGTGCCCTAAAACTCAAATGGAAAAAAATGTCCAAATTTTTTTTATTCTAGCTGAATTTTCTCTTTCTTACGAATTTTCAGATAAACCTCGAACTAAAGATGGATCGCTTGATCTGTACACGGTTGTACAAGGTGATTCCATTGTGTTGGATTGTCCAGTTACTGAGAGTAATCCCCCTCCAACATTTAGTTGGTCATTTGAAGGAGTCGATGTCATTCATCACACAGGACAATATGAAATTACTGATGACGGGAAGTTAAGAATTGGTTCTGCTGTTGTATCTGATGATGGTTAGTTGGGTACATATTTTGATTTTTTTTTTTAAAATTTGGCATAATTTTTTCTGCGAATATACAAAACTTACTGCTACAGGTATATGTCCAATGAATTTTGTGGTTAGTTTGCTTGACATAGGATATTGCACACTGGCATAATGGCAGCTACCCTACTATTCTGACACTCGAAAAGAATGGGTTTCATCAGAACAAAATGTAACGAATAGGAAACATTCTTTGATATATCTCTTGCTATAAGAATAAAATGTCTGCTCTTGAGTATCTTGTAGCCAACAAATTGTAGAAAAAAGGGTTCAAAATAGCAGTGTTGATGGTTTTGAAAGCTTTTTTGTCCATCTGATGAAAATGACATTTTTGACATTTAAAGAAAACAAAAGTCTATGCTACTGCTGGATTGATTGCATTTCAGGATCACAGTTCACATATGCATATATATAAGTGTATATATATATATTGATTTTTTTCAAGCTTTCATAAAATAAAGGATCAAGTTCAGCAGAACTAAACAATTTGCTTGCTAGCACTGAAACGTTTTTCACGAATCACATATTCATTACATATAGGCATGTATAAGAAGAATGCGGATACAATTTGCTCATTGTATAAATCAGAAAAAATATAGTGGAACAAGTTTATTTTATTTTTTTATTTCTTTGAGTGGGTCACTGATGGCCACTTTAGGCGTACGGGGGTTCAAACTGGCATATGATGTTTTCCATTTTGGCTTAGCCTACCCAACATTACACCCTGGGTTAGTGGTGGGCGTGGATAAGCGAGCCGGACTCGCCGGGGCTTAAACCCGAGGTCTTCAACCTGCGATGCCAACATGTTTTGGGATATTAAAATGGGTCACTGGTGAAGCGTATTCAAGGCACAATCCATCTTTAACACATATTTATTAAAATACAATTTTGTATTTGAGATAAAATCATGGTAAGCAGGATAAAATAGAATTTCATTTTTATTCTGTAGGAGAGGAAAGCCAAGACTGCAGTTTAACCTTGTGGCAAATTAAGACCTTCCATGCAGAAAACCGATTTTGAGACGAAAGCAGCGGTTTTTCCTGATTTTTTTTCACTAATTTTTTTCTGATTTCTTGTGATGATTAGAGATGTGTAGCTTGAGGTGTATACATAACACTTCTCTTGATTGAGCTAACATTTTGTGAAGTGTGATAATTTTCTCAGGCGAATACACTTGTACTGCGGTTAATCAAGCAGGATCAGTTACTCATAAAATGACACTTGTTGTTCATGTTCCACCTCGTATTCTGCGAGGGCCGTCGGTAATCAGAGTGAGTATTTTGTTTGTTTTTTGATTGGTATTTACAAATATTAAAAGGCAAAAGTAACAAAAAAAAATCCTCAATATATTCAGTATTCAATATTTGTTAATAAACTTGCCAAAAAGTGTCTAAATGAAAATATTCAATGCTAATCATATTACCGACACCATATAAGATTCTGAGCCCTTTAAAATTAAATTTAAAAATTGAATTGAATGCTAAAATATTTAAAATGGATTCTGAGCCCTTTTCGGAAAAATTCAAATGTTAAAAAATTTTGATATTGAATGCTAAAATGAATTTGCAAGAATAGTTCATAGCTGATTTTTCAACCACTGCTTTTCGGAATTAAATTTCAGGTTTGTCATATTGTGAATAAAATGTCTATCATTTTCAATATTTTAGACCTTGTCCTAACAATGAAGCTTATGCACAGACATTGAATAGTAAACAGTATTGCTAATAATAACGTATATCCAAATTCCAATTTTATTTTAAGCCTTTTTTCTGTAACAAAAACACATAGTGATTGAATATACCCAGCCTTCTCTCATATTCAATCCTGAACATGTATTTTTTTTTTCAAATTTGTTCAACATCGCTAATTACAGGCGGTTATATTTTTTTCCACTCATTCTTTCAGGGACTGGAAGGAGAAGACATAGGTTTGAAATGCGAAGCCACTGGAATTCCACTTCCACGAATAAGATGGAGAAAAAAAGATGTTGAGCTTGTTGAAAGTGGACGTGTTACAATCACACAGTCACCGAGTATGTTTTGCCTTTTCTCTTTAAAATGTAATAAAAGTTATAATTTTATATTTCTATTTGTGTTATCGATTCACATTTTTACTTTAATTATCAACCATTATTACTTTCTGATAACAAAGCACCAAAAACAGATGTTAAATATCCAGCCAAAAGATCTTGTCTAATATATTTTGGGAGTGCAGGTATGTAAGAGACCACTAAAAGAAAATAGAGAAGTGATATCATTTACTGTACTGAACAATATGAGTTCTGTCCTACCTGGATGTTTCCCACATATAGGTCAGTTTCTGGCATTACAGATTAGATATTTTAGAAACTGTTTTTCCATTTAAGTGAATGTTAGTTACTAATCAAGGTAAAACACAGCAGAAGATTTGGACATACAGGTAGACATATTTATTTCGATTTCTTCAACACGAACACTAAAATATTCAAACTGAAATGAGAAACCTGGAAAGTGATTAAAACCTTGAGTAAAATTTGAACAGTCAGGGCGCAACTGGTCACCATCACACAGCACATGCAGAACAAAACGAAAACGACTTTATATAGTCGGAAAATCTACTTAAAAATAATGCAAAAGCACATTCATCAGACATCTAAAAAATTAAATGTACAAGTGTTACCTACAGAGGAAGTGTAAAATTAGGGAACGATTATAATATTATACCACACTAAGTTCATCTGGCGTAAGTGTGGGAAAGGAAGGTCACACAACTTGGCCATCTATATACGTATAAAATCATACATGTGAATCCTAAAAATAATGTTCAGTTTTAAAAAAATGAAGTAGAGTATTCAGCCTTTTTCTCCATGATAATATCTTTCAACTTCAACCATCAACCCAGTTTCATTTCTCAAATTCGCACGCAAAAAAAGCAGTACAGTAGTTATAAACTTCAAAATAAGCAAATTGATTTATTTCTCATAGTGTTTCAGCATGAACATGCATTGTGTAATCTAACGAAAAAATGTGAGAAAAGTGATGAGACGGAAGTAAAACAGGTCTGTCTGTGACGACGTCCGAGAGCGACTGGAGTTCATTATTCTATTCTATTCTATTCACTTATTTATTCTAGCAATCAAAATGCAAGGTGGTATTTTTTATTCAATCTGATTTGCATTTATATCGTTTATTAGTATTTGAAAAAGAGATGTGAATAAGAAAATTTTTTAATAGACGTATAAAATATGCCTCAAATCTATATAGCTATGCATTGATTATGTTTTAGCTGAATATTCATCATCAAGTGAGATTTTGATTCATCCCGCAAGATTGACAGATGACGGGGATTTTGTTTGCATTGCAAGAAATGTTGCTGGCAGGGCAACAGCCACAATCATTCTTGATGTTCAAAAGAGGCCAACAATTCAAGATCCAGGTTTTGGCAATGATTTAACACCTTCTAAAGGATCTCATGTTACTATACCGTGTGTAGCACATGGAGATCCTGCTCCCACAATCAGGTATTATTTTATCAGTATTTGTCATTCTATCTATGTAACACTAGAAAATTTTTAAAATTGATTTAAATCTTTTTTCCTATATAATCTTAGAAAAACACCCGGTTTAATTGAACAACAATATAAGCAAGCTGTAGTTTTGAGTTAATTTATAATGTTTAAAGACCAATGTAGGTGTCTGCTTTGAAGAAAAAATTTGTGATGTAATATTACGGTAATTTAATTATACCTTCCATAATTGTATATGACAATATCTACATTAGCATATGTAGGGTTTTATACGTATGGCATTAACATATTGCTTCATCCCATTTTGATCAATTTTGGATTGTTTAAAAATTTGTAGCAAAAATTGAAGATACTAATCACAGCATTCTAGCCTAAACATTCAGTTTTGTTCAAGATGTTTTTCATCTTGATTGAAGTTGTTAGTATTAGACCTAATTTCTACTTCATTAAATTTTAGATGGTTTCACAATGGAATAGAACTCACTGGTGATGAACTAGATATTGATATTGCAAGCAATGGGAGTTTGTTGTTATATTCTGTTGATGGGGATGACAGTGGTTTATATAAATGTGAAGCTGAAAATAATTTGGGAAAAGTTGATATAGAAACAAAAGTAACAGTTTATGGTAAGCATTCATGTATATATAGTTTCTGATTAATTTGCTTAAGCTTTGAAATGAAAATAATGTTTTATCAATCTTTTGAATTATGAATAATCTAGTTGGCAACCATTCATTCTTGATGTACGGTATATATTGCTGTGGCTCTACTAGGATTTTGCTTCAGAGTAGCACAAAATTATACAGATGCAAAAATTTAGTTAAACCCAAAAATGGCTATAGTGTTCGTTTAGTGCTTTTACACTGGATGTATGAAAAAATTATGCTTTCAAAACATGTTGGAGTTTGGATCAAAAAATGTCATTTTATGTATCTGGCATGATTTTGGATCAATTTGTTTAATTAGAGATGAGCACCTCCAAACCTTATGCTTCCTTTGACAAGTTTCAACATATTGTTACCGCGGTATCATAATCCAGTGATTTTTGGTGTTGGCAAATGTAACAAATAATGTAAAACCAAACACTTCAATTTTTGTTTTATATAGAACCACCTGAGATTACAGATGCCGGTGATACAACAAGATTGTGGGTATTCGAAGGACAGCCCGCTACTATGTTTTGTCATGCTACTGCTGTACCAAAACCAACTATTACTTGGTATAAAGTGGAAACTTCAGACAGAGTAAGTTGAAAAAATTTTCAATTTCAAGCAATACCTTTTATATATTTTCTTCAAATTCAGACAATGTGTTTTAATTAAAGAAGCTTTTGTTTTGCGTGAGCTGCATGCTAGTACGTAGTACTACAAAGTTAGTGGCAACTTAATAAGCCACTTTGTACCTCTTCAGGCCCTGGCCATTATATCGTTACACTCCATCTATTACTGCTTGTCCATACATTGTAGTCATGTTTGATTTTATTTTCAGGTCATAAGCAATGAGGCAGATCATATCGCGATAATAGGAGATATCCTCAACATCACAAGATCCCGAATCACTGATACAGGAAGATATTATTGTGCTGCAGCGAATGTTGAAGGAAAATCATACAAGGTACTTTCTTGTTAAATGATGAAATAACCTTTGATATAGTGTTTTGGCATGACGACTTCCTTTTGTTTTTGTGGTTGTTACTAAATGATATGGATATTGAATAAAGTATATTAAATTGTTTATATTGGGAAATTTATTTTAATTTTTGTTTTGCAAAATATTGTCCATTGTCACACACTATGATGTATGACAAATTTTATTTTGGGAAATTTCACGTGTAGTGCAGTTTTGCTACTCATTGGATTTAATTAAGTGCCCCCCCTTCTCTTTTGAACATCTCAAAACATAGTGCAACTTCCCTTTGAAATAAGTTTTTTTAAGTTATACTTGGATAAATAAAAGATATGGGCTAATGAGCAAGGTCATCAACTTTATTTTTTTATTTTAATACTTAGTTTTATGAACTTGATGTTTACGTGCTTCCTTCAATTGATGGTGGGGATGAAGTTGACAAAAGTAAAGTTATTCTCTTGGTAATGACTTTACATTAGAATGTCCTGCAACTGGTATTCCATTTCCAAGAATTCGATGGTTCAAAGGTGAGGCTCATTTCATTATCTAGACTATTTAATTTTGTGGTAACTACTTAATTTAAATGTTTTTTAACACATGTGTTGAAGATGATCATTGAATCATTATATATTTGTTATAAAATACTTGGCTGAGGAAGTTTGATCTTGGTCAAAAATTTATTACAAAATTTTACAGAAATAAATTTGTGTTTGCGTGTAAAACGACTCTTGAACCTCTTGTCTATAAAAATATCATTATATTTTTGCATGCATCAAAATTGTGATAAACTATTAATGTATAAAAAAAAAATTTTAATGTTTTTTTCTCAGGACTGCATGAAATATCAGTTGAAGATGAAGGAATGTTGATTGATAATCGAGGTCGATCTTTAACTGTACTTAACAGTGAACTTGAACATGACGGTCAATATACTTGTGTTGCTGACAATGCTGTGGGTGAAGCTGACAAAGATTTTGATTTATCAATTCTTGGTGAGTTTATGTTGGGTTTGTTTTATACAGGCAAAACATTGCATGTGACTTTTATTACATGTTTGTGGTATATGTGATTCGTTGATATCTTGCAATGAACTACCTATCCCTCCTCCTTGTTTCCTTACAATCCTGGATCCGTGTGTGAGAGAATTCACAAGGATACACGAATGAGATAATATCAAGCTAATATACAAAAAATATCATCTTCTCATTCTACAGAAATATAAGTTTATTGTAAGCTTTCGTTAGAACATAGTCTAACTTCTTCAGACAAAATTGAAGATTAATCTTGTCTGAAGAAGTTAAACTATGTTTTAACGAAAGCTTACAATAAACTTATATTTCTGTGGAATGAGAACATGATATTTTTTATAATTTGTGGTATACTTCACATTTTCATTTTGTTGGTATTTGCAGACATTTAATGACACTTATGTGAATAACGAAAATTTCCCAATTAGCAACCTGTGTTCTCATGTAATATTTTGTGTGTGTCTCAATGAGCGTATTTATATATTCTATAACTTATGCCAGCCAGCATCCTAGGTGGAGCTCGGTGACATACCGGTAAGCAATAAATACTGGCCTCTTGCTTTCAAAAATACTGTGCCGCACCTATAATTGCAATCCCGGTGTGTCATGAAACCGGCATTTACGGCATACCGCTTAAAACCTTGTTTGTTTGATGCAATAATTCGATGATTGCTAACATACAATTCACCACCTCTCGCACATTCATGCTTACCTGCCTTGTCTCAACCAGCTCTTTGTGACGAAACAACAACCACACAGACATGGCAGACATTGTCTCATTTTTAGTTATACAGTGGTTAATAACTCTTATTTTTATTTTGATAAAGTTTTATTTTCTATTATGATTCCCTTATTTTTATTTGTGTGTCTTGATGATATTTTTACATAGGTATTTACCTTTTTTTTAGTTCCACCAACTATTGCCGGTGATGATATGACACACACAGTCCAAGTCACAAGATACCTGGCTATTGAATGCAGGTAATGTAATAATTATAATGTGCTTTTCTTTCTCTATTGGCTTTTATGGCAATTTTTTTTCTTTCTCCGTATTCATGGTATACGTTTTTCTTTTCGTTATTTGATAAATTGCATTATTTGTCAAATCCAAGCACTATCTCCGCTGTTTTAATCACAGCCCAGTTTTATCTTCATAAAGCATTATTGGAAAAGGAATAATTTTCAGAATGCTAGATTATGTCTTATCCATAAAATTAGGTGTTTATACTAATTTTGTTATTTATACTTCTACAATTATTTTGACTCATTGTTATTATAGAGCATCTGGCATCCCAAAGCCCACTTTGTCTTGGTATAAAGATGGACGAGCGGTTGCGATTACTAACAATGACCTAGGTGAAGGTCCACAAACACTTGATAATGGTCGATACTTAGAATTCTCAAGAATGCGTGTCGAAGATGAAGGTGTTTATAAATGTGTTGCAACAAATGAAGCTGGCACTGATGAAAAGTCTCATACTGTCAACGTTCAAGGTATGTTTTTAGTTACAAATGTAAATGCTATTCATTTTTTTCATCTACACTGACACTGAAAAAACATACCTGGGAAGATTGAATATTTGCTAGCAGTAATTTAATATTAAGCTAATTATTAGGGATTCGATCTAAGTTCCAGTGGTTTCTGTCTATCTATGAAATCTTACTTTGAGCAAACCTACACAAAAATATAATAATTGTAGTATTGTAAAGTATTTTTTTAAATTTCAAAACTTTTACTCAAAACAGGGGCAATCATTTAATATATCTAATTCAGAATACTTTAGAATTAGTTAAATTGAATGCAGAATACCAGATTCTATTCCTACATTGAATTCTCAAACATCGCAACATTACCTTTGTACTTTCATTTCTGTATGGGAAGTTTTCTGCTTAGCGTGCAGTTGCCGGGAACTTTATCTTGTAGTAGCTCTTTGACATTTGAGTGACTGTTAGTCAGCTCCTTTTAGGCACTGGTATTGGGACTTGCTCATAGCAAACTCCTAGAAAATAAATCTTGTGCCTAAATGCAACACCTCTATTAAAAAAAAATATGAGAATGAGAACACTTTACTCTCTCTCTGCGGTGTATAATGCCACACACAGTAAGCTAACTAATATATCACTGGTGTGTTTAATTTTTTGTTGCTGTACTCTACTCATAATCAAGTTACTTTTGTAGTGAGATGAGACCTCGCAGTTGCAAGCAGTCTCGAACTCACACAGTTATAATGTTTTTGTCTATCTGTTGTCTGTGTGGATTCAGCAAATGTGAATTAACAATCGTATTATCAGACTCAAATATCAATTTTGGATTTGAGTACTTTGAAATCCGAATCCAACTGGATTCGATATTCTGAATTGCCCATTCTAAAATCTAACCTTAATCTAAATAGACAGAATGCGTGCTTCTCTGCTACTCAGAGAGACTAGAGTCGAATGAATGCCACTAAAAAA
Organism: Styela plicata; assembly: GCA_963675895.2. Classification (NCBI taxonomy): domain Eukaryota; kingdom Metazoa; phylum Chordata; class Ascidiacea; order Stolidobranchia; family Styelidae; genus Styela; species Styela plicata. The sequence goes on from OZ023143.1 coordinate 3,582,935, forward strand.
AAGTTCACTTAAAAGGCAATATTTTGTGATGAATTGGTCACTAGTGGCCGCTGTTATGAATCGGTTGTTACTAGACGATTGGAATGTCAGTTATTGAGTGTCTGGTAGTAAAAATAATAAATTGCACGGTATAGCAGTTTTTGATGGCTTTAAATCCTTTTTGTTCATTCAATAAGTTTTTTCATTCAAAAAAAAACCTGTAAAGAAATAAAGATACTGTGTCCCTGCCTCAGTCATAAAAAATATAAAGTTGCCTCTTGTTGATTGTAAAAACGTATAATCCATTCATAGTTCATAGTTTATAGGAAAATATTTTCTTAACATGAGCCATCATTAAAAAAAAATATCTAACTTTGTTTCTAGTGCCGCCCAAGTTTTCTGGTGACGACATACCTGCAAATATATCAGTGGTCGAAGGAGAAGACATAACAATGACATGTCATGCAAGTGGTGATCCTCCTCCTACTATCACTTGGTTGAAAGATGGAGTTATTGTCAGAGCTGGTGGTCGATTCTCAATATCAGAAAGTGGAACCTTTTTGTCTATCAGAAGTATGATTTTAAATTAATAACAAGCAATTAATTTTATTGAATGTTTCGATAAGTAAAACTCATTTTGCAATTTGGATTGTTTAGAAATTTTTTACCTCATCAGGTCATTTTTTGTATTGGTACTCACATATTTAGTGCGGTTGAAAATAAACTTTACAATCCAGTCTGCATTCCTAAGTCAATAAAATCTGGATTGAGAAGTGGGGATGGGTTCACCTGAGACCACTATGCTTATTAGGCCTTTGTACAATTACAGATGTTAATTAGATTTCAGTCAATGTATTTTGGCCAACAGTATATGTTTATACATCTACTCAATATTGTTTATGATTCTGACCACACATAAATTTGGTAGATACACCAGTATTTTGAATGTAATCAACAAATATTTATTCTTACCCAGCGCCAATGTTCAAAGACAACTTTGTACAAGGCTCTGCTCACTGAGAAATTTGACAAATCTTTGTCTACTTGATCTTACCTGCTACTTGAAATACTTGAGAATTTACTCCAGAAATCAGTCAGACTTGGTGATCTAGCAAATAATAAGATGCAATTGTATCTAAATAAGCATTCACTGCAAGAATATGCTAGTCTGCTGGGGCCTCACCGGTACACGGTGGTTCACGTGAGCACTGCTTACAGCTTCCTCCAACAAACAGATCCATGCACAGGAAAAATGAGAAATATGGTAAACCAAAAAACATTCACCCCAATTTGGCTCTGGTATCTACACAAGAGGTCATGGTTGGCCATATGATTAAGCTGTATTCTCGGATTTCCTCTATCGCAGGATAAAAATGAAATCCTATCCTAACTTTGTCAAATTCAGAACTGTAAGTAGAATCCCCAATTGACTAACACCAGTGATATTGTATGCAGCTATACAGAAACTGCTATGCTCAAAAACAAAGGTTGCAAGAAATAGTTACAATAATCAATTAAGTAATAATAGCAATTCTTAAGAAATATTCAGGGTAAACAAAGCAATCAAGATGTAAACATTTTGAGCACAGTCTAGTGCTGGTGCACATGGCCACAGTAGTAGAAAGCACCATTTGCTCTAATAAAACAAACAAACAAGTACAAATAAAATTTTGATGTAAACATCCAAATGTTAAAAGGTTGTGATTGTAAATTTTGGCTTTATGACATAGCTGTTTAAACTCAAACCTATTTAATTTGTAGATACATTCATTTCAGTCTTGAATAGCAGAAAGACATGATATTTTTTTATCAGATGCTGCCCAATCAGATCGAGGAATGTACACATGTAGAGCAACAAATGATGTTGGAGTGATAACACAGAATCAATTTCTTGATGTTCTTGTTCCTCCCAACATAAGTGGACCAGAAGATGAAAACATTGTCATCAATAAAGGAGATCAAGTTGCACTCGATTGTGTTATTACAGGAAATCCAAGACCCAAAATAAGGTGAGCCATAAAGTCTGACGGTAATACATTAAATATTTAACGTAGAAAAATTCCAATGTGTTTTTTTTTTGATAATCAAGACTCATATTGTCTGTACTCTGTAGTAGCATAGTTTTTTCAAATGATTGTCTTCCTTGAATGTGGTGTGTTATTAATGTATTTTTTCATACGAGCTTGTCAAAATAACACAAATATTTAATTGAATTTGACATTTTTATTTAGGAATCTCAACCTGATAACCAATCGAACACTGTACGGAATACTCAAACTTTAGTTTTTCCTAATTTAGTGACCCTAATGCTCTTCAACTAGGGATGTAAGTTTTAGAATTTCCAATCGATTCGAATCACTGTTAATTTGAGTAGAATCTAAGGATTCTAGAAAAATCATTGCGATTCTAATAGATTCCTTGCATTTCATATGGGAAGTTCTGTCGTTGTCGTACCTTGAAAGCAAACATTTTACGCTTATTTGGCTCTTTGGTGACTTTCGTATGATAAATCTTTTTTCAATTTTATTGGGCCCATTCATCGAATCAATACACAGCTATTTCATTCTTGTTCAGCGTTGCTTAAATTTGAACAATGAATGTGTTGTTTTGGTTTTGTAACCTAGCATAGCGTCTTAAGAGCTTTTTTGAAAAGGAAATCATATTCGAAAAGGTTCAATTCGAAATTATTTCTTAGAGACTCGATTCGAAAAAAAATATATATTCGAAACTTGCATCCCTACTCATGATCATGATGTTACCAAGTCAGGAAAAATCATTTGTTAAGCCTGAGACACTGATGGATCGTGCTGTTAAGGCACGGGCCATCTGTGGCTCATGTTTAACAAAATAAAATATTTAATTGGGTGGTTTATTTTACCTTTTACCATTTTTTTTTTGTTTTGCATTATTTTATAATTGAATTCACTCACTAGATAGATATTTTATTTATTATTGCAGATGGGAGAAAGATGGTCTTCCAGTGTTGGCAAATGATCGTATCAGTTTTGACTTCGATAATCAGAGATTAATCATTAGAAATGCTGATGAAACAGATACAGCTGGTTATACTTGCACAGCCAGTAACATCATTGGATCAGATTCCAAATCTTTCAGACTTGATGTTCATGGTTGGTATATTGAATGAAAAATAACTCTATAAAGATAACTGATATATTCTCCAAATACTCCCCAGCTTCGATTAATTTTACGAATGAAACCACACCAGATTGAATGAAATGTCTTTCAATAGGAGATTTTTTGTCGAGCCTGATTCCTGATATATTAAGACTCGATAAATAGCATAAATATTCTGCTGATTGGACTATAGGATTTCATTTTTATCTTGCGGCAGAGGAAAGCAGAGAAGCCGGCTTAATCAGATGGAAACAACTCTTGGGCATTGAATTACGAACATTCATCATACATTATATGGAATTTGAATGGAATAGCTGTGAAAATTCAATCAAACATTCAAATATATAATATATTATTTTTGAAACATAATTTATTCGAAATAATCGCCTTTGATTTTGTTACTTTCCAGAACCACAGAATGACATTTAATCTTTGGACTAGTTATATATTTTTCATTGCTTTTTGAAGATTTTTAGTTTAGCTTTTTCAGGTGATGCTTCCAGCTTTGCTTAAAGTGTGTTGCCATTACAAAAAAAATTTTTTTCTGGTTTTCTCCTATGCCATATTTAAATTTACTTACTTTATTACATATTTTTTTAAACAAACATTACTTTTAGTTCCACCTATTATAAAACCATTTGGACAAGACTTATATGAAGTTGTTCAAGGAGATAAAATACAAATAACATGTGTTGTGAGTGGAATACCTGAACCTACTGTTGAATGGTTGAGAGATGGTAGAGTAATTGCCAGGTCAAAGTATTACAAGGTCAGCTTTTGTCATATCATTTTTCTTGCTTCCAGCTAGTTTTATTCGGAAACTTAATATGTATTATTTTCTAGGGAATTTGATTTGATTCCCACACTAGGAGTGTAGGAGGTATTTGTTCTTCTTGTGTTTTGGGTTGCACATTTGGATCTGTATTATTTTAAAAAAATGCCTTGCTTGATTACTGTACCTAAAATAATAAGTGCTCCATGTTGTCAAAATATTTGGGCTTGTGATCGTATTCAATAAATTTGAGTAATTTTATTTTATCAAATTTCCAGCATTTTTAATTGCTCGCCGTAGTCAATACTATTTTGCCATTTGTTTATATTTTTTCTTTGTTAGCAAGAGTATATTGTATTTTTTTGTTCATTTCCGTCATCACAAGTTTATTAATTACTGATATATCTTTCATGTACCGTAGTTCAGGGAAGAAGGTCGTACATTAGTAATACAGAATGCAAATGTTGATATCCATGAGGGACAATATACTTGTTCTGCCATCAATGATGCTGGTGAAGCTGAAAGAGATACAACTGCCAGTGTGTTAAGTGAGTTTAACAATATCACAGTTGGCAGTTAAAAATTTAAATTTGATACCTAATGAAAAAATTCCACTTAGTGGATCGTGCCATCGAGGCGCAGTATACACACACTTGACAAAACAAAATTTCTAATCAAGTAAAGCAGTTTGTACTATGTAGCGTAATAATTTTGTTTCATCAAATCTTGGACTGGGAAAGGATCGTAGTAATGAGATTATTTGTATTCAAAATAAACTTGTTTATATATAAAATTAAAGTCCTAAAATTGATGAAACTAATCTACTCGTAATATTGATAAAACTGTATTTATCTGTATATTCTTCTGGAGGCATTGATTTGTCGAACTTTAGGTATGAAATCATAGCCTTTTCCACTTGTACCATGATGCTTAAAATCGTATCATAGTTTCATATCATAGGTATCATAGTTTGGTACAGTAGACTATGACTATAATTATCTGATTATGAGATTAAATAAATCATTTTGTGATTGTCTATCATCTGTTCTAAGTTCCACCATCAATATATGGAGAAGAAAGAATTGTCAACAAAATAGTCAATGAGGGAAACGAAGTCGGATTAGAATGCAGAGTGAAAGAAGCAAAACCACAAGCTGTGGTAAGTTTGTACAAATTCGCATTACTTTAGGATTGAAATTTGTTGAATAGAAGGATTAACTGCAAAAATTTAGATAGAGGGAGCATTTATAATCATCAAGCACAATATGTGCATACAAAATGTAGTGTTATGCAAATTCATTGACTTGACGTTGTAATTATTATTAGTGCGTCCATTACTTCTGTTTTGTAGTGAATTATAATTTGGTGGAATCAAATTCCGGCAACGGTAATACATTTTTTTTATTTATAATAATAAAACAATAGATTAGACAGAATGGTGATTAGGGAACTCCATCTACTATTGCCATAGCTAAAAAAATGAATGGAACCAAAATGATTACTGAGCTCATATACCATAAATATAAATTCATCTCTGTTCTTCGTACATTATAGTAGTTACCAGTTTTCTGAATGCTTTAAAAATAGAGTGAATGTCCTATGCAAAATAATATTCAACACTTTTCAGATTCGATGGTATAGGAGAAGGAGTGATGCTATATCCAAACTGAGTACAACATGGAACCATGCACATTTTGATCAAACAATAACAAATCTCCGAGCAAGAGTTGATAATACAGGAGAATATTGGTGTGAAGCTGTCAACCCAGCTGGAAGAGCCAGGAAAAATTTCACGATTGATGTACAAGGTAATTGGATAATTTACAATTTTCGAACATGTTGTTTTGAGCATAAACACAGCTTATCTATACTGATTCTAACTGCTCTTCCAATGATATGCAAATGATATTTCACATCATCAGTTGAGCAATTGGAATCACTATAAATATACCTGGTGGCGATCACTACAAGAAAATATAGTTTTTGCAAGTTATTGGCATCACATTCCCGTTTTCACAACTAGTGACTGATAGATAAAAAATTTTCAATTTTACATTATTTCTCTATTTTAGTAAAACCATTTATCGATGGTAATGAACGAGAAGATAAGAATGTTATTCTCACCAATGATGTGTCGATTTACTTGCAAAGTTAGTGGAGTTCCAACACCAGATATCACTTGGACAAAAGATGGAGTAGCAATATCTGAAGATCAAAGTCGAAAATATGGAATGAGTGGAAATGGTATTTCAATCATTATTATAATAGTTTCCAATCCAAACTTTTGATTTTCGGGAAAACAGGCTTTCAAGTCATCCCTTTTATTCATCCCTTTTTTATTGTATTGTTCATTTTTCTGTGATGCAGCGATAACAATATTACAGAGTTGGTTGTTCAATCTGTAGTGTATTTAATTTTCAAAATTTCATCGGCAGGATTTGATTTTTTATTATACCGACATACTTAAAGGACAAGATGTTCGAGAGTCTTTTTAAACACATACAAAAATTTATTTCTGTAACGTTTCGTCTGATCTTGGTTTTATTATACTTACATACTTAGAGGACAAGGTGTTCGAGAGTTCTTCTACACACATACACATATTTATTTCCGTAACAGAAAAAAATTTGGTATGTGTGTAGAAAGACTCTCGGACATCTTGTCTATTAGTTTATTCTCTTTCCATGGCATTCCTGCTTTTAGCATGCGGGCCTACTTACGGTACACAAAAGCATAGACGAAGGATAAGTAGTTAGTTAGTCCCAGGTTAACCCGACCAAGAGCATACATACCTAAACTTTTTGTTTTTCTCAATGATAAGTTTTATTTATCACTTTGAAAATGATCTTCTGGATATAATATTTAGTTAAAATGAAGTAGTAATTCTTTTTATGATAATTGTTTGAGTTCTCAAATTTGTTGTAGTTTATGTTGAACCTTTATCGATTACAACATGCAACTTCAAACTATTTTGACTCATACGTCACTGGATTCAAATAGTGTGTTGTCAAACTCAAACTATGAATATCGATCGAAAGTTTTTTGTGCTTCTTTTTATCTTTGAGAAATAAGTTGCAAATGATTATACACACTACATTCCCTTTATTTTTTCAGGAATAGGAACCTACTTGTTGACTGTATTCAATGCTCAAGATGATGACAAAGGTGTTTATACATGCATCGCTACTAATGATGCAGGACAAGATTCGAAAGATTTTGACCTGGATGTTTATCGTGAGTCAATGTTTTTAAACCTCATATATAGACAATCTCTTACTGGCATAATCAATCGGTAACCCTTATTTGCAAAAAGAAAGAGCCTGTATATAATTAGTTCTAGCATTCTGCTCTCAATTCTATTGAACATAATTGGCTCTTTGTAATATGTTTGTGGTCACTGGGAGTGCTATTATCCAAATAGTCAAGTATTGTAGATGTCTGGTTAATGTAATTTATTCGTAATTCATTCCCAGTTTGATTCATTTTGCAATGAAATTGTGATTTATGCCAAATTCTACGTTGTAAAATATGACATAAATTATGATTTTACTGCAATATAGCCAAAGTTTTGTTTATTTGAAAGCATGAAACATTTTTCTATTTACATAGTGAAGTTCAAATAGGTACTATCTAAATTATTCAGATTTTCACTACTCGAATTCTTTCTTTATTGACAATTTGACATAGAAGTTTTTCCCACATATTTTATATTTCAGTGCCTCCTACACATGATGGCGATGGTGTTTCAAACGTCACTGTTCTTGAAAATGAGGATGCTGAATTATTCTGTGATATTGACGCATTCCCGAGACCCACAATTAGATGGTATAAAGACGGTCAGCCTGTTGTTCTTTCAAGAGAAGTGTTAGATGATTTAACAGATTACAGGATTTTACCGATTAAGCGAGCACAGGCAAGAAAATGGGATAATACTATAATTCGTGCTTTATATGTAAAAAACTAAAAACATTGTTATTATCGGAATATAAACATAGTTCATATATAATAAAAGTGGTAGATGGTTTTATCGTCGCCCGAAGCATATACCACCCACTGCCCTTTATCATGGTGGTTTACCGTAGTTCTTTATGGGATGTTTCTTGCATAGAGTCCAGTTACTGTGTTTCTATCTTGTAGTAAATATTTTTCATTTACATGGCTGATAGCTAGCTCCTTTTGTGTGCTACTTCGACTTTGCTTGGAACAAACTTACGGTATATAAAAAATTCAATTTTTTGCCCTTTGTTTGCATTTATGCAAGTTTAAATGATAATTTTTCCCAATTTATACAAAAATTGAATTGCCTCTTGATGTGTATCTTAAACTTACTGAATTGTTTTGCATAATCAAAATTTTGCCTGAGTTTTGAACAATTTTCTATTGTCTTTACACTTTAACATGAAATAATTATATTTTAAATGTTTGGTTCGTCTTTTTGGCTTGTTTTTTATGTTTTATTACATGCACAGCTTGGTATAAATAACATTATTTCATATATTCATGTCTCGAAAGTTGCAAAACACCATTATGAGAGACTTTTCAAGCAGGAAAGGGTCATTAGCTATCACAGATTAACATGAAACTGCTTCCATTGTCTATAAAGCTCAGAATGTCAATTGACTGAGTTCAACAACGAATAACCGGCGTTTTTCGACAGAGCCTCAAGAATGGAAATAAATTTTAACTGAGATACAATAAAAAATCCATCAATTTATTTGTTTCAGATATCTGATGCTGGAAAATATAAATGTGAAGCTGAAAATGTTGCTGGAACAACAGAGAAAAATTTCAGATTGAACGTTCATTCAAAACCAAGAGTGATTGGCCCATCTGTTGACGAAATAACAAAATGTAAGCACTATCGATGTTTTTGCTTATGTTGTGGACCATTATGCAACATTGTGATAGAATCATTTTTTTTCGAATTTTGAAATGTTCGTGCCTTTTCTTCGGGTGGTCAACAGGCTTCAAAAACATCAACACTGCTATTTCATAGCAGTATTGATGATTTTGAAGCTTTCTGTGAAGTTTGATTTCTACCAGACAGACACGAAAAGACTTTTTATTCATTTGTGAAAAAAAATATCATGAAATTTGTCCCATTTTCTGAATTTTCTTCTGATGGGATCCATTTTCTTTGAGTGTCCCAGTAGCACAGTAATTAACATTCTGCTAGTTTGGTATTAGGTTTTTTTCATTGTTTGTTTCTTGAGCGAATCTGTTCTCATATTGTGTTACTGTATTCCTACCAGAGTTCAAATGCAATAATACATTATTTTAAACATTTTTCAGTGGTAGGAGATAGAGTGGATATGGTTTGTGATATCCGAGGTGTTCCTGCACCAACGTTGTCATGGACAAAGAATGGACAACCACTTGTTATTGATGAAACCAAGATGACTTTGTTGTCTGGATCGAAGATATTACGAATATTTGCAGCGGAGGTTAGAAATAAGAGATTGTCACCAATTGAACAAATGCTTTCCATTGATAATACGTCCATAAGAATTGTCAGAAGTATGTTTTATGTCATTTGTGTCATAGTGGCCTAGTGGTTAAACATGTTGGCATTGCAGGTTGAGGATCTCGGGTTTGTGTCCCAGCGAATTCGGCCCCCCGCTCAACCTAGGGTATAATAACTTTGGTAGGCTGAGCCGAATAGGAAAAGATCATATCTTTCCAGCAATTCTAACCCTGCCTGTCTATAAGTTGCCACTAGTACATGGCCTTGGACAGAGTGATCCACTCCAAGAAGTGGATCCACTCCAATACTGTGCAATACTGTTATATTTTTGCTATTCCAATTTATTTTTCAAATATTGAAACACAGCGTGTTGATTTTTCATACGTACTTTTATGCAATTTGTAACATCTATATTTTTGTTTTTAGCTTAGTGATACCGGCCAGTTTGAATGTCATGGCGTAAATGTTGCAGGAAGAGCAGTAAAATCATTTGATGTAACAATACATGAATCATCAAGAATTAAAGGAGATCCAAATGAGGTACCATGAAAGATTTCAGATATATTTTGTTTTAGCCCTGTTGGTGAGGGCTTCAGAATTCTCCTAATGTATTTTCTGTGTGTCTAAAGAGCTGACTAAAAGTTATATATAAGATGGTTTTATCATCACCCAGTGTGGATACCACTTACTGCACTTTATTATATCAGTTTGTTTTTTGTGGTATATTTTCCGATCGGAGTGCAAATATTGATAATGCACATGTAGTAGCTCTTTGCTTTATTGATTTGCCATTATTTGACTCCTATTCGACCTTGTTTCATGTTTTTTTAAGAGCAAACTTCAATTAAAAAAATATGAAAGGTACCCAAGACAGAATGTGACAGTGAATATTATTAGTACTCTCATCTTGAATGCCTAATTTGGTCTCAAAAATTTTAAATAAACTAGTAACTCTTGTGATAATAAAGTTTTTTTTTCTATAAGCAAACTTCAATGTTGACTGTGGATTTGTAAATAGTTTTTCATTTTCACTAAAATGTGGACCAAAATATGATTTTATTAATTATTATTTTGCAAATTTTTAAAGATGCATGATGTAAACAAAGGTGACACCTTCACTTTGGAATGTGTGGTAACTGGAACACCGAGACCAGAAATTGCTTGGTACAAAGATGGACATGAAGTTTTCACTGATTCAAGGTAAGTTTGAATCTTTTGCTATAATTTGTCATTATAACGGTAAATTTGAAATAATTGAGATTACATGTTTTAAAATAATCATAAGATATCATAATCATAAGTAAGATAGCAATTTTTTTCGTATTAAAATTTGCTCTAAACAAGGCCGGAAGCAGTGCCTCAAGGAATCAAGTAATGGCCACTTAATAGCAAAGAGGTACTACTCTTAGCAACTGTACTATGAGTGGAAAACACTTCAAACAAAACTGAACTGTTATGGTAAAGTGCAGTGAATGGTATATACCCTGGGTGATGGCTACCATTGATATTAATGATTCAATTTTTCTTAGAGATGTTTCCTGCTCAGGGTACCACCACCTGTTCTTCTTTTTATGTTTGAATATTATCAACTTAAAAAGTTGCTTTCAAGGTTACTTATAGTGAATTTAAACGAAAAATGTTACTAATGAAATGATGACTATATTTGTTAGTCTCATTTCATTCATAAAATTCGACAAAGCCATTTTTCGTCAAGTTATGGATCATGCTATACAGGTTAAAGCATCTGTAGTCCGTGTTTGGTAAAACAAAATTGTTAAGTCTTTGAAAGTTTTTTTGGCAAAAAAATTTTTTTCTGCTGCTAACTTATTCAGGAGATGGTCATTAGCCAGATACATAATTATCAATATAAATATAAACTTAGTCAGAAAGAATGTATCCAAATATGTTTTGTTTAGCATGAGTCACTGATGGATCGCGCCAATAAGGCGCGGTCTATCTGTGGCACTTGCTTGCAAAAATAAAATTTGTGACTGATAAAAGCAAAGATGCTTGGTACTGGGTATTTTAAAGATTTTTAAGTCTATTTTGATTTACTTTTAACATAACAGAACAAAAATAAGAGAGAAGGGAAGATATTTGATTGTGAAGAAAACCCACGAAGCTGATGCCGGTCGATATATTTGTAATGCATCAAATGTTGAAGGTTATGATATAAAATCTCATACTGTTAATGTACGAGGTCAGTATGTGCTTTTTTTCAGCATATCAGCCATGTTAAGTAACAGGGTAGTTCTAACATATATCCTGCTTGAAGTGGTAGATGGCTTTACTATCTCCCATGGCAGATACCACTCACTGCACTCTACCATGGTGGTTGAGTTTCATTTGGGATGTTTTCTGTTTATAGTGTAGTTGCTGGAACTGTATCTTGTTGCAGCAGCTTTTTGTTAATAAGTGGCCTTTAGTTGGTTTCTTTTAGCATTGTTTCCAGCCTTGCTCAGAGTGAATTTTGATAAAAAAATGATAAGATTATATTATAAATTGTATTAATTATACTAAATTTTATTGGTTGTCTTTTTGGGATAGAAACTTTTTCTCATGGGGGCAGAGAAATCCAAAATGAGAAATTTATATTTTATTACAAACAACCACAATCTTTTTTCTGCTTACTTGTTTCTGCAGGAAATTGATGTTAAGAATCATCACAATGGTACTGTTTGGTACATTCAATTTTGATTAGCTTATATGTCAATTGTACATTACCTTGTTATCTTGTTTTAATATTGTTACACTTATTATCTCTCAAATGATTATCAAATTTTACTGTGTGGAGTCATCAGCTTTGTTCTGGAAGCTTAGCACATATAGCTTACCAGTAATCTAACATTAGTATTGCACTCAATAAGAATCTTTTTTATTGCAGTTCATATGTGACTCATACTTGACAAAAATATCATTTTTTTGTAGACTGTATTCAGAATTTGTGATTTTTTACCATTTCCCTTCTTTTCAGTGCCACCAACTATTGAAGATGGACCAAACCGAAAATGGGTTAAAGAAGGCCAAAACATCAACCTTACATGCAATGCAGTATCAAACTCTGCTGTACAAATTCAATGGTTATTTGAAGGAGAACCTATAATTCCATCAAGTCTTGCAAGACCATCACCACAAGGAAAGAGATTAATGCTTTTTAATGTTCAGGTAGAAATAGAATATGTTCAATCTTCGTAATTGAACCTACTGGTATATCATTTTCAGTACTAATTACATGAGTGACTGTGTCCTGTGCACGGACCTGGTTGGTGGAGGAAGCCGCAAGCAGCTCTTGCGTAAACCACCGTGCACCGGCGAGGCGTCCAGCAGACCACTTGTATATAATCATCATCCCTCACGAGATTCGAACCTGCTTCATGACGATCAGAGATGAGTAGCTCCCAGCGTATTCCTAACGCTTTTACCGATGGAGCTAACCGCGCACCCAGCGCCAAGAACTAACACAGCATGGTTACCACTTTCTCAGGTGTTTGGATGCAGTCTAGGTCTTACTGGAATTGTTTTTTTTTCTTAAGCATGTCCTTTGAATAAATAGCAACGGAACTAGGTGACAAATTTAGCTCTATCTGTAGCCCATATTTAGATAAACAAGACAACGAGATAGTCTCCTAAATTGAATTGAAACGGCATTACTGGTAGTCTGGTATCAATGTTTTGCTTAGCCTTTCCGCGATCCCTACTAAAACCAATCAATCAGATGTGTTCGTTGTGTGTCATTTGTAAGAGACACAGTCACTCATAAAGATTACTGGGATTTGGATGAGATTTTCATCATGCGGGAGAGGAAAGCCCAGAATACAAAAACAAAGGGCGAACCACAAACACTCGTGCAGTACCAGTTACGAATTGAGGTGAACCGGTGAGGCGCCCAGCAGACATCGTCATCCCCCACAGGCATTCGAACTTGCTTTTTGAGGATCAAAGATGCAAAACTCTAAGCGTATTCCCAACGCTTTACCGATTGAGCCAACCGGGCACCCAAGAATGTTTAGCGTTTGTGCATAAAATGCTTTGTATTCTTTGCAAGGTAATATTGAACAGATATGATTTGATATACTAAATTTATGAGTGACTGCATCTAGAAAAAGATTCCGGGTTTACATATGTCATTGATGGGGAATTTGAAACAATCATAACATAAACCTCATTTGAGACATGAAAAGAATATGTCGTACTGGTACACTAAGATTTTTGGGATTTAGAATATCTAAAAAGTATTGACGATTTATATCTCCGATATATGGATATTTTGATTTTTGATTTCTTTTTTTTCAATGTATTTTCAAGAATGTAAAAATTTACATCAAAAATCTTTAATTGCAATTTTATTTATAATCATTTCAGTGGATTTTCATAAGTAATAAATTAGATTCCGATTGTTGGAAAAACATGTTTCTTATGGTTTGACCAAGTTATTATCATTATATTTAGAGTAATGGGTATTCTTTTTGAGCCAAGTTTTTTTAGGACGCTATTTAGATCTTCTATCTGCAAAGCCAATATATTAACCACTGAGCCATAATGCCGGAACTTTCAATGACAATATTCCATGCATATATATTGATCTTGATTTTTGAATATAGAAATATTCATGGACTGTTTCCTGGCTGTAATTCATGTTGAGCATGGCAAAAAACTTCACAAACTGAAATTATTTCTAATCATTTTTACTTTTACACAGAGAGAAAAAGCCGGTCAATATACGTGTAGAGCAACAAATGCTGCTGGTTCAGATGAAAGAAATATAATATTGGATGTTTATACAACTCCAGTTATAACGGACAGCGATATAGTTGATACGTACAATGTTACAAAATCTCAGTCTGTAACTCTAGAATGTCAAGTAACTGGTTTCCCTGAACCAACAATTGAAGTAAGTGAAAGCTAAAAATAAGTCCTAAGAAATTGTTGAACTATGACCTTTTGTGCAAATACCAGACCTGAATGGAGTGTGGAAGGTTTCACATTTTATTCCTGTGCATTAACCTGATTGGTGGAAGAAGCTGTAAGCAGTACTTACGTGTAGCGCCATGCACCGGTAAGCTGTCCAGAAGACTGTTCGGATATATGCATCCCCCACGAGATTCAAACATATGTCAGAATGATCAGAGATGCAAAGCTAATCAAATTCACCCATTTTATTAAAAAAATTCTGTTTTTTTAAATCTAATCTTAAAATTCAGTACACCTTTGATATTCAAGTTCTGTGGGTTTTTTCAGTGGCTGAAAGATTTTTATCCGATATATTTCCACGAAGACGGTTCTGCTCAAACTGGTAATTATGAGATTCAAAATGGTGGGAGGCTTCTCACATTATTCGATGCTCATGTCTTTGATGATGGAACATATAAATGCAGAGCTACAAATGAAGCTGGATTTGCCACCAAAGAATATGACGTCAATATATTTGGTAAGTCTTTATTTATTTTGAAACATGCTTGCCACACATTAGTAATAGGCATGATCATGAATTGCAATGATTGGAATTAGATTAAAATTGGCAGGAACTTGAATGGTATCATTGATGATAGGTCCACAATCAAAAAATATATGCATGGTAACTGAACAATACCTATGCACAATTAATGACTAAATCGTTTAGCCAAATACTTGTTTATTGTTTTGCAGAATGAGTAGTAATAATGGGAGTGATGTGAGATTTTGACCGAACTTTTTGCCTTTGTCTTCTTCAATGTTTCTGCAAATTTTAAGATATTTTGATCATAAATTATTATTGTTAACATTATTAATCAGTTTATTTTGTTCGAATTGAAACGATGTCCAGACACTATCACTCATTATTATCAGCATGTCGACTCTAGTCTGATGATTTTGCCAAATGTGGACTGTCTTGATACTTAATATCTAGCAAATAAAATTATCTGTCACTTCATTGCTTCTTTTAAGTTGTCTCTTAGGACAAGAAAAACATACATTAAGACAGTACTAAATCCTTCACCTATAGAAATCTGGTTCTGGAATAATATGCTATTACCCACAAATTGGGATTAGCAAAACTTTTTTTTTGGTCTCCTTTTATTTTATTGAACTTGAAATATGAAAGTCGCCCCTTTCTTGTGTAGAATATCAAATTTTTCTAACATGATTTAACCTATTTCAAACTATTTTTATTATTTTTGCTTTGCACAAATATTAGTTTTAACGCCATGCTTCACAAAATGTTGAAGTCTGCTCTTCAGCCATGTAAAAAATGTAATCCAACTGATTAAAATGCTTACAAATAGAAAAATTTTCTTTTATTTCATTTTTATTCATCTATTGTCCAGTACCCCCTGAGATATACAAAGATGGCTTGAGAGAAGAAATAACAGTCCGAGAAAAATCTTACATGAGAATACAGTGTGCTGCCTCAGGAATACCTCCTCCAACAATAAAATGGCTCAAAGGTATTTGATTATTTCAAAAATCGGTGGTGCAATTTATCATTTCTTTTCACAGTTTGTGTCTAAAACGCACGCTTTTAAATATCAATTTAAAACTTCTTGTGTAAGTTTGACTTAGTAATCTGTGAATGCAAATGTCGAAATCTTGTTATTCTAGCTAATAGTTATATTCATAACTGCTCGATTCTAAAATATTTGAATCAAAGATGATTTGTCAAACACGAGTCACTGATGGATCATGCTGCGTCGGCACGGTCCATCTGTGACTCATGCTAAACAAAAGGGAAAAGGAAGCTTTACCTTTGGTTAAACAGAAAAATAGATAATCATAAAAAACAATAAAAAATATTTATTCGTTTAAAAGGTTCTGTCAACAACACCCAAAAATGTTCATTTATAATTTTTTGTGGTAGTTGTAGATTGATAATTGGTTGTTCTGTCTTAATGGCCCTAAGCACCCAGAACCACTATTGCGCAAAGAGTTACATAGGTGCAGAAATAAATACTAAAGAATCTTCCTTCCCGAAAAATACCTGTTGCACCGCGTTTTGAAAGCTTGCAGATCCACACGACCGTGAAAGCAGTGCGAAGGCAATGGGTTCTAAATCACAGAAGTTCGCGAAATAAACTTCTTGTGTCAAATTTTCTGTGGCATGATGGAACTTCCACAGTGAAGGAATGTTATTTGTTTGTTATCTTTATTTGTTGAACAAGAGCAGAAAGCTTGTCGTCATCATGTGAAATATTTAGATGTGATGTTTTGCCCATTTTCATATCTTTCTGGTTATTTTGCTCATTCGAATTTTATAGATATATTTTTTAATAGTAATTATCTTGTCTTTATGATTATTATTTTTTCTATAACTCAATCAAATATGCTGTATACATGATCAGCTGTTCTATTAATCAATAGATTAATATTAGTTCTATTATTAAAGAATTATTTGACCGTATATTGCAAACTTTTTAGATGGTGAAATTTATGTACCGAAAAACACATTTCCGGTATCATTTGGTTACAATCTGGATAGATTTTTAACTTTCCAAAGTATTGAAGAAGATGATGGAGCAACCTATTCATGTGTTGCTGAAAATCCAGCGGGACGAGATATTTTTGATATGAACCTCATAGTGAATGGTATGTTGGAATTACTTGGTAGCTCTCAGAACAAATGACATACTCTGACTCACTGGATAAAATATATATTTTAAATTTCACATATGCCATTTTGAGGCTGCTGAGTAAGCTGGACGCTTAAAAACAAACTGGTTTGATGTGTTAATTTTTATAAAAACAATATTTTGTTGTCGTGAGTTTTAAGGACACCCCATCCCACCATTTTATGGTAATTCTGTTGTGTATTCAATTGTTGAATTTTCTAGAAAAAGATTAAAACTATATAAGACTATATAAGACAAGATAAGACATTATATAAGACAAGATAAGACATTTGAAAGCACTCAGAGATAAGGTATCTTTGCAAATACGCATGATCTATTTTATGGAAAAAGTAGATTTAGTTTCGTCCTGTCATCCTCAACCCAATCAGAAATTTGAATTTGTCCATTGTGATCATCGTTGACCAAACATGTTTCAACAAAAGCTCATCGGATTGGAAAGTAATGTGAAGGAATTAGAATTTTCATTTTAAAATAATCATGTATTTTTTAAATAACAGTTCCGCCCAAAATTCGAGGGTCTGAAAATCCATTCTCAAGTACGGTCGAAGTAGTTGTTGGTGAAACATTGGATTTAGAATGCGAAGTTATACGAGGAACTCCTAAACCACAAATTGAATGGTGGAAACGAACGTCAAAAATATTGGAAAGGTATTAACCAATTTATTTTACTTTTATTTGAAAAACATGAAAATATTATTTTTTTTTGAGTTTTGCTTTTAAAGCAAAAATAGCCAACTAACAGTCACACTAATGGCAAGAAGCTGCTACAAAATGTTGTACCAGAACTGCACTCTAAGTGGATATCACATATGGAACTGAATTTCCAACATTAGGCAATGAAAGGTATCTGCTTTTGTTGATGATAAAGCCATCTACCACTTCTGTCAAACTTTTAAAATGATGGTGCCAATTTACCTCTTTTCGTATCATTTAGAAAACTTTGTATGCTAGTAAGCTGAAATTGTGTAGAGTAATTTGCTTTCTTAGAAGCATCGGTCAGACGAAACATTACAGAAATAAAGTTTATATGAGTGTGCAACGTAACTATGATTGTATCTGGAGGGAAATCACATTACAAGTGCACACTAATTTTTACTTGATTTGGGAAATTTTTTTATCATAATATGAAAACAGATTCTGCTTTGATGGTATTTTTCATAAAGCAACTCATACTCAGCCAAGTCACAGACAATCCAATTTTGTTGATTTAAAGGCAATATTGTAGAAAAAAGGGCATAAATTTTATTCGACGATACGCCCAAACAATAATTTTTTATAAAAATTTTAGGATGTTAATATATTATGTAAATAAATCTTTGTTATCAGTGAACGCATAAAGATTCTTGCTGATGGAAGATATCTTAGAATACCACAAGCCCGTTTAGATGATTATGGCATATACACTTGTGTTGCAAAGAACATAGAAGGAGCTGACAGTAAAGAATTCAATGTTTTAACACTGGGTAAGTTTGTGGCCATACCGGTTGAATGTCCGCTACTCTGCTACTCACACACACCCACAGAAAATGGGTTCTGTCTGAAGAAAGCTTTGCAAATGAGTAATATTTCACAATATATCTCTTGCTAGAAGATTAAAATGTCTTTTCTGAATGTGTGCTAGCAATCATGCTGCACAAAAAGTTTCGAAATCATCATCTATGAAATAGCAGTGAAGCAGTGTTGATGGCTTTGAAGCTTTTTGGTCACCAAAAGAAAATGACATGACATGATTCAGATATACGAAAAAAACAAGATTCTCCCACATTCTTCATGACTACTGTAGGTGAACAAAAATAATATTTTGACGTTTGCCACAGTCACAGATTTTTTTGCAAATATGAAAACAGTACTAAATTTTGAAATTATTCATGTCCTTTTCTTAAATTTTACCCAGAACTGTAGGAGTGAGGCGCATCCCATTTTTTTTTTCTCAGTGAATAATCCTATACCACTGGTCACTTATCCTATACCACTGTATTAACATGTTTTGTTAAGCATGAGTCACAGTCAGAATGCACTGCTGAGGTACGATTCATCTGTGATATATTCTCAAAAAACATCCCAGGTTTGGAGGCACATTGTTTATTAAGCAACGCTCTCTTTTAAGGAACAATTTTTTTTATTATATTATGTATTACATATATTATTATTATTTTTTGAGTGTCATCCTTCACTCTATTCAATTTATTACAGAGCCACCAAGATTCTCTAGTGATGAGCAAGATGAAGTTGATGTTGTTCTCGGATTCTCTCATTTTATTATTTGCGAAATTGATGCTCAACCCCAACCAAGACTTGAATGGTTTAAAGATGGAGAACCAATCACTCCGGATCGAAATGTCCAAGTTGATCAAAATGGCCGAGTACTCTTTATCAAATCTGCAAGGTATTGTTTCCTGGAAATATTTTTCAAAATCTGTTGTGCTCCACCCATGGCTGTGGTCTGTGTATGGTTCAAACTCCACTAGAACAAAACTGAAGTTGAGATGAGGTTAAATCTTTTTTAAATAGAGAATAGTTGCCTCCAGTATTGCCTCAGGTAGATATCATACACTACATTGTATTATCGGGGTTTAGTTCTTCTTAGTACATTTTCTACCTATGCTGTCTTTGTTGGGGCTATATTTTGACCTACCTCTTTGTCAATTAAGTGGCTATTAGTTACTTTTTTTTGAGCACTGCTTCCAGCCTCAAAGTAAGTTTCAATAAGTAAAAAGTCATTGTTCAAGGAGATATGCTTAATCCTCAAAATGCAAATGATATTTTTGTTTGCTGACATTTTAAATACCTTTGCAGACAAGCTTCTTCATCTGTCATTTGCGCACATCTCATATGATAAAATATCCTTGTCAATTACGAACTCCTGTTCATTATCAGTAGATTTTTAGGTAGTATTAACTGCAATGAAATTTATTTTATTTTTCAATTATTAAGTCAAGTGTAGAAGTAAAGTAGTAGACGCTCAACAATCATTCACGCATAATATTTTTATAAAGTGGTGACATGAGTCAAATATAGAAACAGGACATTTAGTCTAATCACGGTGATCCGTTCATGTGAGTGATTGCAAAAAAAAATTAAACGATTGTTCTTTTTTTAGACTTGATGATGGTGGAATATATATATGCAGAGCAAAGAACAAGGCCGGAAGTGATGAAAAATTCACAAAGATCAATATTTTGACTCCTCCATCCATAAAAGATGGACAGAATGATAATGAAGTTGATGTTATGTTAGCTCGACCAACCTATCTAAACGTTAGTTTGTGATGTAATTAGATCTAGGCCTTTTTAAATAACTTGAAAACTACAGAGGCACTATTACCAGCATAAAGCTTATGTGTTCTAAATTAAAAAAAAAAACACTTGTTCAAGAATTTGAAGAGGTTTAAATAAATTTGATAAATAAATTAAATAAATTTGAATTTTTCAATGATGGAAGTAGAGTTCTGCTTTAAATCTTTTGTACTCCCGAGGTTTCATATTTATTTTGGCCAAACTATTGCAATGCCATTTTATTTTTTTATTTTAGTGTACAGTAGACGGATATCCACAACCAACAATTACTTGGTTCAGAAATGGAATGAAAGTTGATCTGAACGATGATAACTTTGAAACATTCGATAAAGGCCAAATTTTAAGCATTGCGTAAGTACCAAATACCGGTATATCAGATAAAAAATATCTAAGGGTAAGAAAATATGTTGGGTATATATCCATATATGTATGTATACTTTTTGTTTATTTTGTCGACTAGGATTGATAATTCATATACTTGCTATATACCGTATGTTTTTGAACTGAAATGACAAAATTCGATTTTTTTAAAATAAACTTTCGAGCTGGAATGTTGTTAATTTATATTTACTTGTAATCTTTGGCCATACCCCATTGTCGATTTTGCCTCAAGAACAGGCGAATGTATGAAGGCAAAAATGAAAAAAAGCACGGGCTTTTTGTGAATGTTTTGAGAAAAGAAATTACTCTATGTTATACTGTATTCTAGTTACCGAAATATATCTATGCCAAAAGTTTCTCAATGTTTCAAACGGTACAAACCTATTTATAAATATAACAGTTTAAATTACTCACCAATTGGGTAACATGTGGAGGTTACACGCAAGATTTTAAATGCTGCATTTGATATCCAGGAGTGCAAGACTGATTGATTCTGGTAGATATGATTGTCATGCAAGAAACACAGCAGGAAGAGATAGAAAGGATTTCAGGTTGAATGTCCAAGTTGCTCCATCTATAGCTGGACCTGAATATGAAGATTTTATTATGTTAGAAGGAAGATATTATGAACTAGATTGCTTTTCAAGTGGTATTCCTGATCCGGTGAGTTTAAAACTCTCCCTTCTGTATTGTCATTTTCGATTGACCCATCTATCATTATGAAATTCATTCTACACAAATTTATAGTGTTGAATGTTTTTTTAGATATCTTTTGACGATTCAATAATCTTATTGCGGATCTGTGACTATCTTAATACACATATTAAAATAAGAAAATGTGCAGGCCAAAATTGCATAAAACTGACTCATTAATGAATAATCTCAATATCAAAGAATCACTCAAAAATTTAGTACATTACATCAAGTATTTTTTAATTTGATATGTGTTGATGGGATTGAGAGACAAAAGATAGTCCAAGTTTTACAGTTCAGTATAATAAACATTTAAATATTGATATTATTGTTGGAACCCAAATATTATTTTACCTTTTGAACAGTTTGTCCGAATCTTCTCTTAGTACTTTCTGGGTTGAGTAGTACTGTGGATCCATCTGAACTTTTACATGTAATGTTAACATTATAATTAGGGTACTTATGGTTCAGTTTAAATGGTAGTAGAAATTCACTATATACCGGTAAATAGAAAAATGCTTTAACATTTCAGATAAATAATATTTCTGATATTTTATCATATTTTGCCCATTTGGCAGTAAGTCATGTTTATGGGATTTATCATAATTTTACTGCTTAAATAAATTGATTTAGGAATGATAAAAACATTGAAAATACTTTTAATCGGAGTTCTCCCAGAATACCCGACAATTCGCATATGGACATTCTTAATGATAGTTAACTGAAAACAATTTTTTTTCATTCAGACAAATGAATGGTTTAAAGATGGTGATTTACTAAGGCAAGGACAAAGATATTCTCAATTCCGCAGAGGTAGACGAATGGGGATATACGGAGCTGGCGAGAGAGATAATGGATTGTTTGTTTGCAAAGCAACTAATGTTGCAGGAATGGTAAATTATTTTTTCTTCTAAATACTTTAATAATATTTTGGATTTTAGTTGAGGTGCTAATATTATTAGAAACTTATCAAGGAAGTATGTTTCAGCCCAAATGTTTTGTTCCTCAGTTTCAATTTGGATCTGTACATGTAGTCAAAAAGGCACAATTACTTCCAATTTAATATGCTTTGCTGTGTTTTACTCTATTATATTGCGCTCCTACGATGCACACATTTGAATATGTTGTATATTTATGTTTTGATTGTAAGTATTACTAATGCGATATAGTACTAGAATTTTTTTTTTTTGAGATTTATGCATTGCAACAGATTTCATACTTCCTATCTTAAGACTATCAACTCCATTTTGAGAATCGCTGTGCTATACAGAAATAATAATTTCCATGTTATGATATTTAATTCACTTCATTTATTTTCTATTTTTGTTCAGGCAACAAAAACTTTCAACGTATCAGTCCATATGTCACCAAGATTATTAGATTCGGCAAAATACAAGGATCTTGTAGTCAATCAAGGAAGAGAAATCACATTAAATTGTGAATCAAACACATTTCCAAGACCAGCTGTGAATTGGATTAAAAATGGAGAAGAAATACCTAGATCCCAATTTGTTAGTTCTGTTTTATATCTTATTTCATTTTTGGTGTTCATAGTTTGGTCAACAAAGCTTGATTAAACTCAAATTTGGTGCAAAATATATAATATATGATAAAGAGAAGATAATGTTTTTTCTCATAAATTAGACGCTGATTTGCAGATATATGAATTGGAACAACGGGAAGTTGTAAATTTGAATCAGGCTCTTTGTGTTTTCACGCAAAATTCTGAGAAATATGGGGCAAATATTATTCATAGAGCAATATTTATCAAACTGATCTTTGTCAATTTCTGCTAATCCTAAATATGTTATTTAGTCTCCGAAGTAACATATAATATACCCCAACCCTACTTACAGTGACAAAATTTACCAGATGCTTGGTCCATTTATGTATTATCGGGCATGAGCCACAAACGATCTGTGCTGGAAAGGATGGCACATATGTGGCTCAAGTTTGTTAAAATTACTGTCAAGCGTGGATGACTGGTGAACTACAGCATTGGCCAAGGGGACTGATTCATAGAAAATATTCAATTGAGGACTGACTGCTAAAAGGTTGAATACTCTATACATAATTTATTATACAGGCTGCAGAACTTGACAAGAGATTGAAAATATCAGCAAATGGATTTTTATTGACAATATCTAATGCAGAACCTGAAGACGCCGCTCTTTATTCTTGCGACTTATCCAACGATGCTGGTTCAACTTCACGGTAATAATTAGGAAATAACCATCAGAATTATATTGAATATTTAATTTTTTTTTAGCAGGAGACACATTTTGCAAAAGGAGACACATATTAATTTTTTATTATTATAATAGCTTTATAAAAAATAAAACCTCTTTATCAAACTTGTAGCGATCATCTACAGAATAGATCTGTATTAATTTATTTCTTCATCGCTTCATGTTGTGCAATGTTTGAGTTTATAATTATTATAATATTGATCAGAAGAAAAATAAAATTTATTTTATACTAAATCAATGTAGGTATGCTTATTTATCTTTTCTTTATCATAATTTATAGAAAATTCAACCTCAAAGTGAACAGACCACCAGTTATATCCGGACCAGATACTGAGAATATCAAGAAACCAATTGATAGCACTATATCAATGGATTGCAGTGTGCAGGGTTCTCCAACACCAGAAATAATATGGTTGAAGAATGGTTCACCTCTTCAATTCTCAAATAGAGTTTATGTTACTCATGGACGAAACACACTCAGGATTGGTAACAAGAATTTATGATGAATACTCCATTTTTTGCTGGTCTGAAACATTGGGTTATATTGATTTTCAGGGGTGTGAATAAGGATTTCTGTATGGGAGAACGCTGCACTCTCGTGTTTTTCAACACTCGAGTATTTGTGAAATAAATCGTGACAGTTTTGTATGAAAACATTTTCATTTCACTCCTGGGCTCAGTATTAGGAACGCTATACTAATTTTTTGGCATCAGTACATTTTAAATAATTGTAGGAAAATTTATTAAATTTGTTCAAAATTTGCTATTTCGAGATTATTTGAAAACTCTCGTAAATGTGTCGACACGATTACAGGCAAGAGTAATACTCTCAGAGTCTGACATTCTAGACAGATTCGGAGTCTTGCTTTACACATTTTATTTCTGTTCATGACTTTGCTGGAAAATTAGTAAAATATATTGAATTGAATATCAACGATTTCTTTGATCTGGAATGTTGAAACTTTACGTATTTTAATTATATAGTAATTTTAAAAATGGTTTAAAGATCAAACCAGCTGAGCTGAGCAAGTTGGAATTATGCTTTCCTGAACATACATTTCAGTATATCCTAACATATGCTATTAATTTTTTTTTTTTATTTATTTTGTTTTCCTTGTTTCATCTAGATCGATCAGTTGAAAGAGACATGGGTGTTTATACTTGTATCGCAAGGAATGTTGCTGGAGAAGACAGCAAAGATTTTGATGTTGATATCCTTGGTGAGATTTTGTGCTTTATTCGTCTTTTCGGTATTTTTAATGAATAATGTAGAAAGAATAAATTTGTTATCTATTTATTTGATGAGGCATATAAATAGAAGATTGTATGCCTGAATTGAGAAATGAGAATTGAGCAGTTTATTCTATTTTCAATTAGTTTATCTCCGTACCGGAAACTAAAATTCGAAATCTTGTCTAGTGCACAAGTAATATGAATGCTTGGGAAGAAAGTCATTTATTTGCCAAGAGTAATTAGGGAAATTGAACTCGAAGATAACATGCAGTGAATTGTCAGTCCCTTTCCTTGTTTCCTTACGATTTTGGATCCGTATCTAGATACATCTGCAAAGATGCTCGAATAAGATAGTATTAGATTGATAAAACAGACTGACCACACCACACTCCTCAAAAAAATGAATTTATTGTGAGTTTTCGTCAGGGCATAATCTAACTTTATCAGGCAACTGGTCATAACTATAACAATAAAATAAACCAAAACATGTTGTTACATAAGAGCAACTAAAATATTCTTTTTTTGTTCTTTCCGCTGAGCAAAGTTGTCTCTGATGCGATCTATCAGTGACTCATACTTAAATAAAATAAAATTTATGATTTGTTAACATTTCCTAATAATTATCATTTTTGACTATGGTACTACAGTTCCACCGCTTATTGATAAATCTGTTGGACCGGACAGTATTGACGCAATTCTCGGTGAAGAAGTTTCTCTGGCATGTATCATCGCTGCTGGTAATCCTATAGCAACAGTTGACTGGTATAAGGAAGGAGAACTCGTCACTGAAGATCAAGCAAAGATCTTGGAATCTGGACAGTTGCTGGTTCTAACAACAATCAAAGTACATAAAATTTTATTCTCCAATTTTCAAATTTTTATTTCTGTTGTGACAAACTTGAGAAAATATTTTTAAGATAAAAGACTCTCATTTATTTGAAATTTACTCTAAGCATTACCTCTCGGGGTGCAAATAACATGCGAGTATGAGAGAATTACTCTCACATGTACTCGAGCTAAGACATTAACGGGATTATTCAAAGCAAAAATAGCAAATTTTGAACGATATGGGTGTATGGGTGCACCTTGGAAATGTTCCTATAAATTTTCCTACAATCAATCAAAACGTACTTGATTGCTTCTGAGAATGAGAAATTAACATATAGTTCTTTATATAGAATGAAGGGGTGAAATGGAAGTGTTTTTAAACAAATATGTAATGATTTATTTTAGAAATGCTCGCGTATTGCAAAACATGGGAGTATAACGTATTCCCATACAGAAATCTCCATTTGCACCCTTGAATGTAGTATGAGCAACTACTCTGCTCTCTAAGCTAAAAGAATGCTGGATAAAACTGACGGCACCTGATAATGCGGCACCTGTAGTATGGGGTTAAAATATCATTGATTTTCTCAGTATGTGTTGGCTTGTCATTCGTACAGCATAAGCTATGCTGATACCAAATGTACAGCCCATCTGGCTTAGGGTAAGTTAATTTTTGTAATATAGCTACAGCATTCATGCATCATCAGAAAAATTGTCTGGAGTGTTGTTTTCATAACAATCCTATATTACTTTTATTAGAATTTTTTCTTCCTTGTTTGCAGACTACAGATGCTGGTGGATATACTTGTGTTGCCAATAATGGAATTGGACAAGATGATAGAAGTTTTGACATCAATGTCTTAATCCCACCTTCTATTGGATTCCGTAGTACTTCTAATCATGTTGAGGTGAGCTGATGCATCTATTGTTATTGCTAAATACCGGTCATGTAGACATTCATGATTAAATGACCTCTTATCAGGTAACCATGCACTTTGATGCGAATTCGAGTTGTTATTATTTTTATAGTTTATTATAGAACTGCTATTGCCACTCTCGGATACTTTATTCTAGAATCATATTTTTTGAATTAATATGAAAATAACAATGACTAGTGTTTGTCTTCTATAACGTGAAATATTTTCAAAATATATGATTACAATATATACGATAAATTGTTTTTTTTGAAAGCATTGGGAATTCAATTTGGCAGTGAAACAAATATCCTAATTGATTATAATCTTGAATTTGTATTTGTATTTAATGTTTAGAGGGAAAATTTTTTGGCACAAAATATCCAAGTGAGGTCAGAATGTGTGGAATATTGTCATCGAATTCAATATCTTTTTGATTTTTATTATATACACTAACTAAACAGGTGAATGAAACATTTGATGCTTTATTGGAATGTGATGTCATGGGAGGGCAACCTCCGCCAGAGATTACGTGGACTCATGATGATGTTCCTGTTCAACTTGGCCAAAGGATCAAAACATTTGCAGATGGAAAGAGATTGGAAATATATAGAGCATTGGTAAATTTTTCGATATAAAGTTGTGGCATATCTTAGGTTGAGTAATTTTGTGAAGGCGTCCCAACAGTGCAATGAAATGAAAACAAAGTTGTTATACTGACAGTATTGTATATACGGAAAAGTTTGAACAAGGCGCTGGCTCAGCCTATTTGAATTAGGGACATTGCTGTTACTGCCCCATTCCTATAAAGGCTTTGTATTTTTTCTTAAAGCAAAGCTATTGAAACAAAGCATATCAACTTGAAACATCTGCAAATTCATTTCTTCAAATTTTACTGGTTAACAGTATATCATAAAACTCGAGCAGTAGCCACTGTTCAAATTGTCTTGTTATTATTGTAGTTGTATTTATAAACTGAGAAACTAAAAATTTTTTTTGCTAAATTTTTCACTGCTCTGCTTTTGATAGATGCATTGACATTCTGATTTTTAATTTAGACATCTGACACTGGAGTATACAAGTGTACTGCAACCAATGTGGCTGGTACTGTTATGGACAGAGTTAGACTTGATGTATATGGTATGTCCGTTATTTGTCTTGATTATTACCAGTAGTCTGAAATAAAAGCTTGTGTATGATACCAGGTGGCTGATTAGCCCAATCGTTAAAACACTTTTAGCTAAATCACTGATCATCCTAACCTAGGTATGAATCCTGTCAGGGATGATTGTATGTGAGAGGTCTGCTGCACGTATCACAAGTGCGAGGTCATTCCTGTGAAAAATGCTTACAGTTTCTTCCACTAACCATGTCCATGCACAGGCAAATAGAGTGAGATATTGAGCGAAAACCTTCACTCTTGATTATGAACAGATGCATGAGAGATCGTGGTTTGCTATATAGTTCAGCTTTATTCTCCTGCAGGATAGAAAAAAATAAACTTACACAACAAGTATACAAATTATATTACTTCGTTAACATGATATAATGGAATTCAACACGGTGATAATTTACCAGAACCAAAAACTGAACACATTTGGATTTACACCTAAAACAGTTATTAATGTTTTCCTCTAGTTCCCCCCGCTTTTGAAGCTCCTGATCCTGAAGATATAACATTGATTGAAGGAGAGCCGTTATTTATGGATTGCACGGTGTATGGTGTGCCGACACCAAACCTAGCTTGGACAAAGGTACACATTTTATGTGATTTTATTCCTTCATTCATTTTTCTTGATATTGTTTTCCACTATTTCACACTGTACCAAATGTGACTGGTAATCTAACATTTTTTAATTTGATTTTCCAGCTATTTAGTATCTGATATCCTATCCAATTGTCCTACCAAATTAAATTCTTACTGCAGTGATACATACTACTGTCTATTTTTGATTTACCATAAAAAGTTAGTTTTTGGTTACACAAATTATTTTATACCAGTGGATATGCATGTATACACATCATGTAGATTATATGTGAAATATGTAGACATATCCAATTTAAAAAGATATATAAATGAAACATACATCCTTTTTTTTTCTCAAATTGTAACTTTCAACCTTCATTTACCTTCAAATATCATTAATAATAATTGGTAATGATTACCTGCTTTCTACAAATTTGAGATAGATATATATGTTATTCTGGATTTGGTTGTTGCAGACTGGCAGAATGCTAGCTAATCTGTTACTTGGACACCTGAACAAATGGGTTCCATCAGAGTAAAAGTTTATAAATGTTTAATATTTCATGATATATATCTACTGGATGATTAAGATATCTCTTTTTGGATGTATAATAGCAACCATATTATACAAAAAGAATTCAAAATCATCAATACTGCTAAGAAATAGCAGTGTTTATGGTTTTGAAGCTATTTCTTTATTCGAAAGAATATGATATGAACATTTTGGCCACCCGGGGATAAACAATATTCTGTCATCCAGAATTACTGATTTTTGAACTGTGACTCAAATTTATTCTATTTTACTCTGATTGAAATCAATTAATTTTGATTACAAAAGTCACATCTCCATGAAGATGATTTAATATTAAATTACTTCATTTTTTAGAGCGAAGATGGTGAAGTGTCAAGATCTTTGGCAGATGGAAGAGTAAGATTCTTAAATGAGGATCAAGCAGCTACAATCGATGAATCAAGAGTTAGTGATACTGGTTTATATTCATGTATCGCATCTTCCATATCTGGGAATGCTCAAAAGTTATTCAATGTAACTGTACAAGGTGAGAAAAGCAATGTTTCAGAGAAAATAATCATCACTGACAAATTATAAAACTTGTTATTGTTGCGTACAGTCAGTTTCAAAAATGCAGAGATTCATAGATCCTAGTATGTACCTTGGAATTAGGAGGCTCAAATCTCATTTGACCGATTTTTTCATCGATCTCAACTCATCTTGAATTATATTAGCAAAATAAGTTTACTAGAAATGGGAATTAATAAAATGCAAATGCTAATTGATAGACTTGAAAGTGTATAAAAAATAAATTTATTCTGAATGTCTGAACTCTTTAGATCTGTTAAAAAATACCCACATTTTTTTATTACATTTTATAAAAATGCAACAAAATACATATTCCTGCACTTGTGACTCTTGTTGAGTTTTACAATGTAAAAGTTAAATGCAGGGCAAGACTTTTTTATGGCCTGAGGGTTTAATGGGTGGACAATGCCATACCTAATCAACACAATCCGTTAGTTACTAGTATTCGACAACTTAACTTAATAAAATATTTAGACTAACGATTAATTGTTACTTCCAATACTGCGATTACGATTATATTTGTTTTTAGATTCAAATTGATATTAAAAATAATGCTTTGATTTGTTGATACAATTCATCAATGAACCAGGTTTGAAATCGTATAATAAGCGCCCTGTAGGAATATGCTTTAGAATAGTCCTAACATATTTCCTGTGTGTCATAAGAGGCGACTAAAACGAAGCAAATAGGTGGTAAATGGTCTTACCATCAACCTGGGCAGATACCCTCACTG
This sequence comes from Styela plicata, assembly GCA_963675895.2. Classification (NCBI taxonomy): domain Eukaryota; kingdom Metazoa; phylum Chordata; class Ascidiacea; order Stolidobranchia; family Styelidae; genus Styela; species Styela plicata. Next base: position 3,613,062 of record OZ023143.1, read on the forward strand.
CACTCCGTTTGGGATGTTTTCCCTTTAGAGTGCAGTTGCTGGTACTACATCTTTTAGTAGCTTTTTCCTATTGAGTGGTCTCTGGTTGGTTCCGTTTGGGAGCTGCTTCCGGCCTAGTTCAGAGTGAATTTCAATAGAAAAAAATGGACTTGAGAGCTGAAATTTTTGTAATTAAAAGGTTTAAATATTATGTATATCATCATTTCGTTATAGTTCCACCAAGTATTTTTGGACCAAAAGATGGTGACACAGTGAGAGTTATCGAAGGAAATAGTTTTGATTTGGATTGTCCTGTCACTGGTGTACCAATGCCTGAAGTAATTTGGATGAAAAATGGCAGACCTCTACCATTACTTGATGCCAGCAGGATTCGAAACAATGGACAACAATTACATATTGATAGTGCACAGGTGATTGCTATTATTTGATATATATTATTTCATAGCAGTATTGATGATTTTGAACCTTTTTTTCTGTTTAGTTACTCCCAGGAATTCGAAAAGCGACGTTCCACTTTTCTAGCCACGGTATATCATGAAATATTGATTATTTGCTAAATTTTCTTCTGATGACAGCCATTTTCTTTGGGTGTCTGAGTAGTAGAGTAGTCGTATTTCTGCCAGTCTGCTCTGAACAAACGTTAGTGTTGTTTGGAAGACATAATATTCCCAGGTAAGCCAAGTCTAATCAATCACTCCAAACAAGAGTATTAGAGAGTATGGGGTATAGTTCCACATTTTTGCTAAAACTTGAAAAGTAAATTTATAAAGTTCTTTAATACATTATCATCAACATTATTATTGTCAGTAAGTTTCTAGTTCAATTCTAGAAATGAAATAACTATAACTTATGCTTTCAGTTGAATGACATTGGAACTTACACTTGTGTTGCTAAATCTGATGCTGGTGAAGCAAGTAGAGATTTTGATGTGGATGTTATTGTACCGCCAAGTTCATCAGAAAAAGGAGTTAATATAACAGCAGTTACTGGTAGTGATGTCAAACTAGAATGCAAATCAGATGCTATTCCACCACCTACATTCAACTGGCTTAAGAATGGCAGACCTGTGAGTGTTTTATTTCACAGCTTCTCATTTGATCACTCTGAGCGAGGCCCTGTACCCTGTACATAAAAGCGTATAGGATTAGTGAGTCGGACTTGCAGAGAATCAAACATGAGATCTTCAACCTGTGAAGCCATTATTGTAACCGCTAGGTCACCTGATAGTTCTGCTATCCTGATTTTTTCCATATATTGATCAATCTTTAATTATCCCGGTCATGTGTGACTCATGCCTGAGATAGACTGGAATAAGTTTCAAAAAAGGAATATAACTGGAATGCTGACACTGCCTACCATGTTATTTTTATATGTACTATATCTAAACCCAAAAATATATATTTTGTCATCTTGTTAATTTTTTAGAGATGTTGAATGATAGCCAAACAAACGAAAAAATTCTGTTTGAGTTACTTCCAGTCAAGAATTAATTTTGTCAAGCATGAGCCACTGATGGACCGTGCCTTGGCGGCACGATCCATCAGTGACTCATACTTAACAACATATATTCGACAACTTTATTCTGATTGGGTTAGGCCAAATTCATTTGCAAGTTATCTTTGTTGTATTCCAGATTGGATACTACAGTCATCTTCTTTTATTGAAAAATGTTCAAGTTGATGACACAGCAGTATATACTTGTGAAGCAACTAATGAAGCAGGTAATTCTTAATCAACTAACCAATCAAAAAATTTTGTTTTTTCATGGTTTATTTTTTTCTCAATAAAATATATTTTTTTGATAGACCTTGAATTTTCATATCATTGAGATTTTTATCACTACATCGTATTGGAACGATACGAGTATAATCAATATAGAAAATTTGGGTTGGGGTAGGGGGAGTGTTGATCATACCGACACCTAAAAAAGGGTTTAAACCTCGACAACGTATGAAAAAGATTGATGAACAAAAAAGCCTCCAATGATTAATAACTTAATAAATATGAATGTCCCCTTGGGGAGGCTCTGGAACCCACAACCTTGGGACAATGCTTGATAAACTTACCAATTTCACACTGGATTGATTGACAACACGAAAGATAAATTTTGTAACCAGATAAGATTGTAAACTTTTTAATAGAGCATTGTGAAATAAATTTAATTTCGAACTCATTTGTGCGCATAAAACTAAATTGATGGGGTATTTCGTTTTTTAATTCGAAATTTAAAATAGGTATTACTTTTGTAACAGGAATTATTTTTTTTTATATCTGTATAATATTATATAAATTTTTTCATTTTCAGGAAAATCTGTCCGAGACATGAGATTAACTGTATATAAGAAACCAACCATTGCACCAGGACCAACAAATGTTATTGCATTAGTTCATGAAACTATTAAATTAATGTGCATTGTTGATGGAGTTCCACAGCCTGAGGTATATTTTTGTTTTTTCACATTGTAAAATCATTCTCAGTCATGGGTAGTAGCATTATTATGAACTTCCCTATATGTCTTCTTGTAACCGTGTCTACTCAATCAGTAATTTTATTTTGTCAAGCATGACACACAGATAAACTGTGTGTTAATGTTCAATGCTTATTTTGGGTATAAAACTCAACCAAATACAGGTATTATTGGTACTAAAATTATGAAGAAAAATTGTAAGACACTTTTTGCTGTCCGGTTGTATTATTTTAATGATTATTTATGTTGTTGTTCCATTGTATTGGTATCCAAATCAGGAAGATAAAATATTGGCAATTTTTGTTTCGATAGCAACACCTCCACCAAACAACTTGTAATTCAACAAATACAAAGTAACTTACTAATTAACAAGTACAAGTATAAAGACAGTATCAATGCTTTTATGGGCATTGACAAAGGCATTTATTATTGGCCTATTTCGGACTAGATTTTAAATTTTTACCCCTCCCTTATTATTTGTTCTGTTTATCAGGTATCTTGGTGGAAAGATTCACATGAGTTGTCTTCTGGAAGAAGTGAAAAGTATAGATTTGTTGGCGACTCATTAGAACTTGTTGATCTGCAATTGGAAGATAGAGGAGAATATATGTGTCTAGCCACTAACAATGCAGGATCGGATCAAAGAAAAATTAGTTTAGAAGTTCAAGGTAATTATGAATCAAAAGGTTGTGACAAAGAACGAAAGATTGGAATCTTGTTTCAAATACCAAAAGATAAATTTATCTTTGTGAGGAATCCCAGAAGTTATGCGATGAACTGGTAATCTTCAAAAATAGATCCGTACGCAACCTCAATCAAACTACTAATAAAGCATCTCAATCTACTTTATTGGACCTTATTGGACGTAAAATAAGTTTCACTTACTGACCTTTCCCGTTAAGCAAATCTAGCTTTGTTAACTCAATTGTACTAAACTGATATAAATTTGGTTCAAATGAAATAGTACTAGTGTCTAATGGGAACCAATTCTGATGAAATAAAGAATTTTTCTCATTTTCATTGCTATCTTACATCAATGTTTTTAGTATTTTTCGATACATCCTTCTCTATTTATTGTGAAATTCAAAATATTCATTTACATGCAAATTTTTCTCCACAGAACCTCCAACTATTGCCAGAGGTCCGACAAACATCACAGTACTTGCCAACACTCCAGTTACATTACCTTGTAAAGTGAGTGGAACACCACAACCGCTTGTCCGATGGTCGAAGGAATCCCGTCCTTATTATCCATCCCAAAAACTTGGATACAGGTAAATTATCTCATCGATATTCAGTCAGCATGACTCGATTTTTATGCTTGTTTGTTGTTACCTAATTTGGCTTCATATTTATTATCAACATGATGTCAGACCTTGGCAAATAGCTCCAGTTCTTTTTAGTATTTAAAAAAGCCAGAATTTTGAGGATGATGATTTTATCTCAACAGAATTGTTTACAAAACGCAATCAAATAAAATGTTTTCTTGAAAAATATTTTGTCAAGTATGGGTCACTGATAGATTGCACCATACAGGTGTGATCTTTCTGTGGCACATGCTTGACAAAATAAAATTCTTGATTGTGAATGAGCGAATCAAGCTTTCATCATTACCGGTAGTTCAGCATAATTTTATTATCATACCACTGCACCTTACTATGGTGGTTCAGTTCTGTTTGGGGTGTTTTCCGATTAGAGTGCAGTTGCTGGTGCTACATCTTTAAGTAGCTCTTTGCTATCAAGTGTCCGTTAGTTTGCTCCTTTTGGGCTCTGCTTCCGGCCTTGCTCAGAGTGAATTTCAATAAAAAAAGTAAATATTTATTAAGCATCCTTCTATGATTTCAGGCAACTCGAAGTTGGATCTATACAAATCAGTGCAGCGTCAGTACAAGATACAGGACTTTATACTTGCAATGTTGAAAACGATGCTGGATCTACATTCAGGGATATCAACCTGGTTGTTCAAGGTATGGAAGATGAATAGAAAATATAAAGAGATCAAATGGATCTAAACACTATTGGAGGGGGGAGTAAATAAATCATCCCGTTTTCGTGATATGTTGTTACAAATTTAATCATTAGGTCTAATATCCAATTTTAATATGTTTTTATTGTGACAGTTTTTTGGTATTTTCAATCAAAATAGCTTTCATTGCTATTTTGAAATTATTTGGATATACATTGGCCTTTTATTGAAATAACGATACAAAGGGCATTATTCGATTATTCACTCTCTAGATTTACTAATTAGCTCCTGCCATGCTCTCATAAGCAAAGTAAAGTTAAAAAAAAAAAAAATTCTTCTAGAGTCTTTAAATGGAATTTATATTTTCAATGGGGAATCTAGCTTATGTGGGGCGGGATTTAGAAATGCTCTCGCATATTCCTTGATTGTTGTAAGAGGAAACTAAAAAAAAACAAAGAGTTAAATGAGATTTTTTTGGGGGGGGGGGGGGGGGGGGGGGGGGGGGGGGCAGGAGAGGGATAAGTTTCAATAACAAAGAAGTGATTTTTTTCGATTCCATTATTATATGTTCCAAAACACTATTTACTATTTCTCACAGTTCCCCCAAGTATCGCGAACACAATATCAAGATTCATTGTCCAACCATTCACAAGAGTAAGAATACCATGTGATGCATCTGGCATACCAACACCACAGGTATCATGGACAAGAGATGGAATAAGTGTAGATCGGTGGGTATTACTTGCCATTCATTGTCTGAAGCTATTAGTCTTGAATTATTGAAAAAAAAGAACTATTTTACATGATGAGAAAGTAATCTTGAGCATCGTACAGTAATAAAACTGTTCAATAGAATGATTTTTACAGCATTTTATTTGTCCTAAATACTTTTTTATTGATAAATTCTTTTCAGGTTAATTGGTGTTTATATGGATCCTCGAGACAACTCACTTGATATTCCGTCAGTTGGAACACTTCATGAAGCAACTTACACATGTACTGCAGAAAACCCAGCAGGTTGGAATTATTGAAACAATTATTCAGTTTTTAAACAAAAATATGAAATGCTATTTTGCATATAAAACTGGATGATATTCAAGAAAAGTTTTTATTTTTTGTTGTTTTGCTACAAGTCGCAAAAACAGAGTATAGTTTGCTGCAAATATAGTATAGTGTATAATTTAGATCTTGTAGAAAGTGTTAAGTTGATAATAGGACTTAAGCACACTCACAATTTTTAGTTTTTTTTTATTCATGCATAGACATGACTTGGTTGTAAACAGCAATAACATGAACTACCACCAGGTGTTCAGCACATAAATATCTTGTATGAGATTCTAACCGCATCGCTGTTATGGAACTATAAAGGCTTTGCCGAGTGAGCTAACCAGGCATACACCCTATTTCTTATTAGATGAAAAAAACATAAAATAATATTTAAAAACATTCTCAATGGATTTCTCATTCAGTTTAATCTCATTAAAATCATTATTTCTTATCAGATAAAAAAAAAACATAAAATATTATTTGAAGAAATTCTCACCATTTAATTAAAGTTAATAGTAAATTTAGCCGTTCTTTAATTATTCATGAAAACATTTTTGTTGTAGGCCAAGCTACATACAACGCAGCAGTAAAAGTACAAACAGCACCAGTAATTGCAAACCCTAAGCAGAAAGTGACAGCATTAGAAGGAAGCACAACAACTCTTCCATGTGAAGCGACAGGAACACCTGAACCTGTTGTTAACTGGAGAAGAGGAACACAAATTATAGAAATGGGAGGAAGATATGATTTGGATGCTGACAATGGTTTGAGAATCTCAGATGTTCAGGTTCGTAGGATTTTTATATGCATATAATTCAACAATAGCAATTATCATGGTTTTTCAACTAATGTTTCGCATCAATAGCAGAGTTATGATTCATTGTAAGTTCGACACATCCTATGGTTAAATTTTTTCATCAGAAAATGACTTGAATTCCTATTCACAGCTTCCTTTATTTGGAATGTAACATTTTGGATATGGATATATTGATTGAACTTTACACATTTTAATTACTCTATATTTGTTTTGATTAGTTATATTTTCAATAGTGCTTGTAAATTCATTTTATGTTATTGAATCTAACCCAAGTGAGCAGATTTTTAAATCCCCATTTAAATTGTACATGAAGGCTTGAATAAATTATTTCATCAAAAATTCTCCAAAGTTGACACACAGTTATACAAAAATAGTAGAAAGTAAATAAGCTTATTTAAACTGCATAATCATCATAAATGATGACAAATGATTGATAAAAAATTATGACAAAAACCATTCAAGGAGGTCACGAAAACAACTAAAGCCGAAAATTAAGTTGAATACCGTGTATTCTTTAACAGAGAGTGTTAAAACATGGGAGTAACTCCATTCACATGAGTAATAATTTTTTTGAAAAAATTGTACATTTTGCTCAGGTTTCTGATGCATCCAAATATACTTGTGTTGCTCAAAATATTGCTGGAACTGCATTTGGACAAGTTGATCTTGATGTTAATGTTTTGCCGAAGATCATCACTCAAATGAAACCCAACATGGTTGCAATTGCTGGTCAGGTACAATGGCTTCGTCAGTATATTACTCTAATCTGGATTATTATGCAGTTTATCAGAATGTATACAATTCTAGTCCGCTGGCAGATTGTATCACTGAATCATTGTCAACTTTAGCTTGACAAAAAGAAATGGTCCTATGCCAACCCATGTTGGATTAAAAATTCAATTTGCATAAATGGAAAAATAATGACATGAATGTTATATTATTATATATTTACAATTTTACTTATTCCATGAAGTAAATCTGTTATAGATACTCGAATAAAAAATTCAATCCACATGTAAAATTAGAAAAAAATCCAGATGCTGGGAGTAACTCACTCAACTATCCTTCTAGAATGATTATATGTTTAGTTTTGACAAGCTTCATTTGAAAAAAAATTATTGAGATTTGTAAAATATTTCAAAAGGTATTCTAATTATGTGCATAACTGGTATGTAGGAGCTGAATTTAATTTGTCTAATACATATCTAACTGGCATTCCAATTTAAAGATCCCAGGTCTATGTCCTGACTTGTAATCTATGGCTAACTGTATCAAAAATACAATAAATTTACTAGTCATTCGCAGTAATTGCATATTTCAAAAGTTTTAAAAATGCCATATTGAAGAGATTTATGCTAATTATAGGCTGTAATGGACAGCATATTTGCGGTGCGTTCCATCAACACCCCATTTGGCTAAAAAAATCAATTTTTTCAATATCGTCAAGTAAAATTAATGTAAAACACCAGTGATTTTGTTGCATTTCTTGTTACAGTGTATGAATGACAAATATTCATCACTATAAGGTAATGGACTGCTGCTACCATTATTAATACAAAAATGATATAACACTCTGTTACTTTGTATTTATAATTGATTCTTATCATGTTTTACCTACAGCCATTCACATTCGCTATTTCAACAAGTGGACGACCAAAACCTGATGTTGCATGGTTCAAAGAGGGTTATGAGTTGGATGAGGGAAATTCTCATTTTGTGAAGCAGGATGATGGATCTCTTCTTATACCTATTGTACTACCTGGAGATGCAGGTATGTCCTTTCAAAAGTTAGTTTCCTCAAACCCTTGGGGAAAATAAAATAAGTTTATAGTACTAGATCTTTTATCTTGAAGCTTTGGCTTGTGCTGGGAAATAATTTCTTTACATTTATTTCAGTTAACAAATTCATTTTTTCAATTCAACTTATTCCATAGATGGTACCTGCATTGGCATCATAATATGCCTAAGAAGTGTATAAAAGTTACAACTGTTATCGGTAGAATTGAGAATTTTTGAATATTTGTTTGATGATTCAAGTTTAAAATTTTGGCTGAATCAGGTCAATTATTGAATACCATAGCAGTAATGTCAAAAGTTTTGAAATCAAGATGAGCATTTAGATTTTTTTTTTTTTGAGTGTGAACCATAATATTTAGGCCTGCACTTTCGTTCATTTGACAGAACATGTTTGGCAGAGATATAACTTTGCAAATGAAAACCATACATGAGTTATTGTTGTTCATAGACATAGACATGGTTTATTTTGAAATTTCCATCAACAAACACAAACACATGCAACGAACAAACAAATAAGATGGGAAAATCAGGAAACAGGCAAAATCTAAAATAAGATTTAAAGCGCGAACTAAAAAGTTTGTGCGCCATATCACCCTGGAAAAAAATATTCACGCACATATGAAAAGGTAAAATTATAAATTGGCGATGCAAACGCAGACATTTCTATTCTATTTTATTATGATAAATTGTTTTAAGCCTCTAAACTTTCTTTAGCTTGAACGATATTTTTGTTAACACTTCAGGAAGATACAATGTAACAGCCTATAATGATGCTGGGGAATATACATTTTCAACACAACTCGATGTTATTGTTCCACCTGATTTAAGAGCGTTAGCTCTCGATATAACTGTCACCCAAGGAAGCCAAATTCCTCTTGATATTGTAGTCGATGGAAAACCATTGCCTGAAATCACTTGGACCAAAGATGGAGAAGAGGTGAGAGAAAATATAAACATATATTTATCATTTGTCCAGATATCCATTATTTTAAAAAATCGAAATAGTTTTGTTATACAGTAGTTCCATTGCTCTATGTCAAACTTTTGCAGTCTGCACTTGTTATCATCAAAATTTGAATGAAAAAAATTCTAACTCACATTTTAAATTTGTGCACTGTCAATTTTGTGTGAGGTGTGTATCATGTTGTACATTTTTCAAAATTTGATAATTCAGCAGTTTGCTTTGCTACAACTTTGCCGGATATTTACGGGTCAAATAAAACCTTTTATTTTGTACGTACGCAAACCACATTCTTCTTGTAGTACAATAAAAGCATGATTATGCTGAAACAAGGGATGTGTTATGCAATTCAATTTTTGGGTCAAAATCAGTGACTTAAAAAAGCTTTACCTAATAATGTAGGAGAAGCACTGAATTTCACACTTTTGGGACTAAGTTCGATACTGCTACACAAAAATTTTGTTATATCTTTCAATGTTGAATCAAAAATAAATTTTTGTTTTTTATATATTTCAGCTGAACTTGGATGATGAAAGAATGCAACAGTTATCATATGGATCATTAATTATAAACAATGCAATGTCAACAGACGCTGGATATTATACAGCTACAGCTATCAATGATGGTGGGCGAGATTCAATTAAAATCAAAGTAGGTATTTCTATAATGCACTGACTAATAATATTGTTGAGTTTATGGCAATTACTCATTTTGCTTATTATCATTAAAAAATATTAAATATTTTATACTAATTTTGGGTTTCATTAATAAAATAAGTGTGGCCACACTTATTTTATTAACGAAGCCAAAATTTGGCATATATTTTGTGATTATGTAAGGGAGTATTGCTGGATTTTGCTCAAGATCACAAAACTACTATGCTTTCTATTATCTATGTCTGTGCATTGGTAATAAGTACTGCTTAGATAGCGACTTGTTTTTCTTAAGTTGAACTGGTCGCTGCACAATAGGTCATTTCTCATCATATGTTGAACCATTTTCTTTTCTCACCTAGTGGAGTTGAGTTTTGTACAAATGATTTCTGATTAAAAATTTGTGCATTTTTTTGCTTTTTTTTGCAATATTTTTGGAAAAAATAGTCGAATTGTAGGATTGAATTTCATTTTTATCCTGTGGGTGAGGAAAGCTGTCAATATTGCTTATCCATTCGGCCTACCGTAATATGCAGATATCAGTTCCAAGTTGAAGGTTGATGTATTTGTTTAGCCATTTATTGATTTTTCCCCATGTATTAACATGGTTGGTGAAGGAATTGTAAGCGGTGGTAACATTAACCATGGTGTGCCAGCTAGAAATCCTTTAGCTTATAACTATTCCAAACGATATTCGAACCCAGGATGTTAAAGATGTGTAGTGCGATGTTAACGCTTTTACCAATTTATCTAATCGGCCACCCAGCATGCATTATCAATGCAATGTACAATGGTCTATTTTTCAATATTCTACAAAAAATTATACACCCCAATTTACTCAATAGATAACAGTTCAAGTTCCACCAACATTCACTTTGACACCAGAAGATCAGAAGAGACAGAGTGGTGATGATATGAGCATGGTTTGTGCTGTGGTTGGATTCCCAACACCAACAATAACATGGAAATTTAATGATCAACTTCTTCCAGCACAAACTGCAGTCAGTGATGCTCCTGGTAGTAGTCTGTAAGTCCTATCTGTTATTATTGATATTTGAAATGCTATTTCCTTTAGAAGTCTATCAATGAACAAGGGTTACTGTCATTACTGATTGCATTACTGATTTCATATTGGAAACTGCATCTGCTACAAATAATTCTTTCTCTTTATAATATCTTATGAGGAAATTACGTCTTTGATTTATTGCAATTTATCGTTTGATGGATGTTACTGCCTATTTTTAGAATTTTAACTGATTAATTTCGAGATATAATTTCATGATTACAACTTGTTTTAAATTTTGTTATGTGAGAAATGACTTATATTATGACTTTCTTCATGATGTTGCAATTTTTGATTGAAAATAAAATTAAATTTAACTTACCGTACTTGTAATAAGCCTTATGTGCAATTCTATCAAAAAATCTGGGCAAGGTTTGGATATGATCCGAAGTAAGCAAAGCATTGTAGTAACCTCAATTTGAGTATATGCATAGTAGTGATATATGATTTTCCTTTGTCCTAGACAAACATGACATGGTTTATCAGTGGCTCATATTAGAAAAATAATTCCGATAATAACATGTCGCATATACGCGTAAACTGACTAACGATAGCACCTGCAAAGTACAGTTCATCAGCAGCTCATATTTGTCAAAATAATATTTCTGGGTTAGATTGAATACCAATAGTTTTGTTTTATGAAGATTCTCTTCTTCAGATTGTTCATCGAGAATGTAAGAAGTCAAGACTCCGGAGGATATTTATGTGAAGCAAGTAATGATGCAGGAGTGATTGCACATCTTGCATCCGTGACTGTCGATTCTCCTCCAGTATTTACAAATGAACATGATCCGGATGTGTATGCAAGGCTTGGTACTACTGCAAGAATTGATTGTCTTGTTTCATCAAATCCAGCTCCTACAATTACCTGGACTAAAAACGGAAGGGTATAATAAGCTTTAATACTCATCACAATCAAACGGTTGATAATGCAATCTAACAGAGTGTGCTCGTTTCATTGCGTATGTTTGGGCTTTCGGGCGTTGGGTGACTGGTCAGCTCAAAAGGTAAAGCACACTTCGAGCTACGCATATCTGATCTGATCGTTTGAATCCCGAGATGGACGATGATTATATGCAAGAGGTCTGCTGGATGCCTCGCCGGTGCACAGTGATTAATGTGAGCACTGCTTACAGCTTTCTCCACTAACCAGGTGCATACACAGGAAAAATGAGAAATATGATAAGCCAAAAAAACTTCACCCCCATTTCGAAGCAGATATCTGCATGCGAGGTCGTGGTTCGCCATATGATTAAGCTGTATTCTTGACTTTCCTTTCCCGCAGGATGAAAATGAAATCCTATCTTATCTTGTTTTGTTACCTGAAAAGAAATGCAATGCATCGATAAGACACCTTCATATGTATTGTGGCGTTAAGTAGTTGCTGAAAAAAAGTATCAGGTGAATCAGCCAAAGTATGAATCTCTATCAATTTTTGCTCTCATATTCAACACATTATACAAGTTCCTTTCGATCGCTAGTCCGATTACTATTTTTCTTTGCTTATTTTTGTTGAACAGGAACTACCACAGAGTAATCGATATGAAGTCTTGTCGAATGGATCCCTCGTTATTCATGGCACTAAGGAAAATGATGCTGGACAATATAAATGTGTTGCAACAAATGAAGCTGGAAGTGTAAGTTTTCCCTTTGTTTAAAGTTAAAATAAGTTTGAAGTCAAAATCAAGATAGTGTTGACTTTTCGTTTTTTCATTTGAATAGGCCACTCGAAGTCCTCCTCAATCGCAAAAAATTCGTCAAAACATCTTTTGTTAAGTATGAGAGATGGATGGCATCAATGAGACACGGTCCCTCTGTCGTACTTGAAAAAAATAAAAATTTTGTTTGGGTCAAACAAAACATTTATTTATTGTTGAGTAAGTATAAGCTTCTGATTCAACCAAGTCTAGCTAAGTTATTACATCCAGAGTGGAGTGGTGGTACTAACTCATTTGTGATATAGATGACGAAAACTATCAGACCTATCATCATGATAGGTTGCCGATAAGCTAAATTAGTTAAGTGTTGGGAAGGTGCGTCGAATTACGCATCTCTGATCATCCTGACACAGGTTTTAATCCTGTGAGGAATGATGATTATTTGTGCGAGATCTGCTGGATGCCTCGCCGTTGTACTGTGGGTCGTCACGTAAGCACTGCTTATGGCTTCTTCTTCTCTTCTACCAAATATTTCCATATGCACTGGATAAATGAGAAATATGTTAAGCCATAAACCTTTAACCAGATTCGGAATTGGCTAATGCACAAGAGGTCATGGTTAGCCATATGATTAAGCCATATTCTCAGCTTTCCTGTTCTTACAGTATAAATACTCAAATCCTATCCTGTATTTTTGACCAAATTGGGTGATCATTTTCAAAACCTTGTGATTTACTGAACTTTTGTTAATTTTCTACTTTCAGGTGGATCGAACAACAAGACTTATACTTGAACTTGCACCATCATTCAGAATTAAACCATCTGATACAACTGCTGTGTCTGGTACTAATGTTGTATTCAATTGTACTGCCAACGGTGTTCCTACACCTAAGATACGTAAGTCTGATATATTTTTCTTTCTGAGAATTTAGAATCAAAATTGTTTTTGCATTACAATTCGAAGTCTCTTGCGTGCAAATTTTTACTCATTCAATGTTTTTTTGACCTCAGGGTTCTGATTACCTCACTCAATAAATCATTGTGAATACTGCCTCCATACTTTTCTGCACGTCAAGACACTTACTGGGATTCTCTGATTGATAATTATGAGTTTAAAATGTTTTAATTAATTTTGAAATTAAAAAATTTTTTTTGATATACATGTCTTGTTGTGTCAAAATAATTTTCACTCCCAATGAATACAATGCAAAGCAGACTTCAAAACTCAGACTCAAAATTTAGTTATTAAAATCATCATTTTCAGAATGGAGAAAATCTAACAGAGCCCTTCCTACTGATGGCCGATTCACTGTTCTTCATAATAATTCATTACAAATTGCAACAGTACAATTAGAAGACACAGGGCAATATAGTTGTATTGCTACTAATGATATTGGATCAAGAATGGCAAAAGCGTCATTGGTTGTACAGGTAACTTGACATTACATAGGTACATGTCTTCAAGGTAATATCAGCAAAAATATCATATCCATTGATGAAAAATTAGATACAAGCGAAATTTAGAGGTTCATTTATATAATTTGCCCCAATTTACCAATAGGTTTTCAGCAAAATTTCATCATCATTTTTTGCGATTTCACGTTTATTATAAAAAAAATTGGTGTAATGTAAAAATACACATTATTACAAAGTACATTCATCAAGACTTCTTCAATTTAATCCAAAGATAGATAAAAAATAATAATCTTAATCAAATTGTAGTTGAAATGATTGTTCTGTTCAGACCCTTGTTTAGTTGTAATACATTTCTCAGAAACATGTTTCAAGAAAGAAAATTTATCAAAATATCATTTACTCTGTATTTTACCCATGACACAATTTGAGAAGTGGAGAAACTGTCCAATACACCATGGCTAGGTGATGGTTGGTGGCAATAATCCTTGTGATCAACATATTTTTTTAAGTGGGCAAACAATTTTTCCCATCATTGATTTTACTATCTAGAACTTCCTTTAGCTTGCCTTCCCATTGCTCAATATTATAGATGGTGGATCTAGAGTAAATCACAACTTTCGCAACTATCCTAATCAATATATTCATTGATTTGCTGTTTAAATTTATTTATTTATATCAATTGTTAATAACAAATAGGTGAAATATTAACAGAAATTATGAAAGTGAAATTTTTGATGAAATTAATGCTGTGAGTTTGAAGTGTGATCAAGTATGAGCTATGAAATAGAGGCTAAAAGGCTAACTTTTTTATGGTCAATGCCTGATAATTGAAAATGGTACAGAATTACAAAGTAACTAATAGAGTCCTTGATTTTATCGATTATGTAATTAATAACGATCCATTTTATTCTTCTTCCTGTCCGTGAGTGATGACATAGCAGAGTGCTTTGTAGTCGAGGTTTCCCGCAACATCAATTGGTGCAATTTCCATCACTTGATCAACTTCTTCCTTTGTGAATCTCTTTCCTTGTGTCATGAACATCTCTGTAAGAACATCTTTGTGTATGACTCCAGTGTTTTCAGGATCAAGAATCTTGAAAGCTTGTACCAGAGTATCTTCTGGATCAGTACCTTGAAGTTTGTCTGCCAACATGTTCAAGAAAACAGTAAAGTTGATCGCACTTGGTGCTTCCAAAATCATTGCTTCCAATTTTTCCATCTTGATGTCTCGAACACCAAGAGCCGAATAGGTATCCTTGAGATCGATTTTGTCAATGAAACCATCACGATTAGCATCAATCATTGAGAAAGCTTCCTTGAATTCTTGGATTTGGTTTTGGTCGAACATTGAGAAGACATTGGAGTTGGCTTTTTGTTCCTTCTTGGCTCCCTTCTTTCCTCCTTTCTTTGGTGCCATTTTGATGTGTTGAAGATTGACTAAACAACAGTAAGAAAGAGAACACACTAGGTAGTGATTGTTGAACTTGGAATGATGTTTTAGTCAAACTCAGGACATTTTTATTCAGAATTGGTGCTGAATTTCACACATAACCATATGTCAAGGTGTTGAATACAAAGTGTGAAAAAGATTTGCTTCATTTTGTTTAATACATTTAAACAGATGTGTAGAATAGAAAGAAGGTGAGAAATTCAGAGCCACATCAACCTATGTTTTGGTATGGTTTAATATGGACCATTGCTGGCACTGCAGTAAATATCACCTGTAGCCTGTTACTGACATAACAATACATATTTCTACAATGTCAAGTTAAAATTAATTTTATCGAAAAGTATAGTCTATGTAAAATTTAACTAGTTGTTGTCGAACATTGGCATAAATAGGAGTATGCCAGAAAAAATGTTATTTCATAAACAAGCTATTTCCAGAAATAAGTCCAAAAAGTATCTGGTTTGTTATTCTATACCCACATGTACAAATTATGCTTGCATGATCAAAAATTGAATGAATATTAGACAACCTTGCATCATTTTTTTCTGTCTGTGTACTGTACAAACCATTGTCCACCATAAACATCTGCAATCCTAATTTCTCATTTTCATTTTAAATCAGAAAGTTCATTCCCATTAATGACATTGAGTGGAGGAACTTCCCTATACTTGTGAATGGAGATGACAAAAAGTATGAGAGGGCATAATGTTGGTATTATTGGACAAACACAATTCTTAATCTTCAGATGCTGGACAGGGTTAGCTCTCTATGTAGCTTTTATGCTACAAGGATATCAGTTATATGGAGATAAAAGTTGATATTACAGCTAGACCATACTATATGATGAATTTAAATTTCGCATGAAGTTCTCAGTTTCAAGGCAGGGTTAAAATGTTTTACTTAGATATTTACCTATTTTTTGTATGCATAAACATAGTTGTAGAGCGAGATGCTCAACAATAGTATTCCACATGATTATCCAACATGGGATTTGAACCTGCTTCTGTCATCCTAGAAGACTGAAAATACATAGGTAACTTGAAGCATATTCCTGTTGCGTTGTTAAGAGAGGTAACCAGTCAAACCGATAAATAACAAATTTTCAGGATAGTGCTATAAAAGGTTCTCACACTAATTTATGCAAAATAGCACTTAGCATCTTGAAGAGCTTAAAAATTGACTGAGGACTTTTTAAATACGCTTGTGGCCATTTGCATTAGTCTACGCAGAAATATCCGACAACTGGGATTAACTCGGGCATTCCCATCAACATTTCAGCCTGATTCAATGTATAAATACATTTTTTGTTCTTAAAACTAAAACTTCGCCTATACTTTACCTTTGCTTAATTTGGTGTAGTGTAGTTATTCAATGAGTGTAGAGGTTAGGCCTCAAACAGAGCTATTGCTTTTTTCTTGATATTAGGATAGGATGGAATTTTATTTTTATCCTGCAGGAGAGGAAGGGCGAGAATAGGGCATTACCATATGGTGAACCTTGACAATTCATGCAGTCACCAACAGTCCTGAATTAGAGGTTTAAGGTTTTGACATAAACTTCAACTCGTTTTTTATGTACTTGGACATGGTTGCTGGAGGAAGCCATATAAAATGCTTATGTAAAACATCATGTGTCATGGAGATATCCAGCTAATCACTCAAATGTAATCATATCTACAAGATTTGACAAATACTCACGCATAGCTTAAAGCTTATTCTTAAAACTATTACCGATTGAGCTAGTTGGGTACCTACATTACAGCTTGATTATTAATGTTTGTGTAACACATAATTTTTCAATTTTTTCATGAAATGTTAAGGATTATTTTGCTCAAAATTGTGTTCATTTTACATATTATTACGTTATTTTACAATGGTCTAAAAATATTGCAAGGCGCTACTACTGCTCAGAGCCCCATTAAACTTTACTGCTAACTACTGATTGATATTGGGTAAAACCTTGGTTAATATATATGTTGGTGGATACTCATTCAAAAATTTTCCTTGAATAGCCTGAAACTATCTTTAATTGAATAATATCACAGTAACTTTTACCTTTCCGATTCATTTATTTGCTTCGATTATGAAATTAAAAACAGTTAAATGATGAAACAGTTTTTTACAAACATGGGTCACAAATAAAGAGCCTTATAAAACTGTTTTATTCATGACCCATCCTTGATATATACTTTTGAGAAATGTAAAGTTTCAAAATAAAAATATTTAATTAATTATGAAGGTCATTTGAAACGTTTGAGATCTATTCTTCTTCTTGTCCGTGAGTGATGACATAGCAGAGTGCTTTGTAATCGAGGTTTCCAGCAACATCAATTGGTGCAATTTCCATTACTTGATCAACTTCTTCCTTGGTGAATCTCTTTCCTTGTGTCATGAACATCTCTGTAAGAACATCTTTGTGTATGACTCCAGTGTTTTCAGGATCAAGAATCTTGAAAGCTTGTACCAGAGTATCTTCTGGATCAGTACCTTGAAGTTTGTCTGCCAACATGTTCAAGAAAACAGTGAAGTTGATTGCACTTGGTGCTTCCAAAATCATAGCTTCCAATTTTTCCATTTTGATGTCTCGAACTCCAAGAGCAGAGTAGGTGTCCTTGAGATCAATTTTGTCGATGAAACCATCACGATTAGCATCAATCATTGAGAAAGCTTCCTTGAATTCTTGGATTTGGTTTTGGTCGAACATTGAGAAGACATTGGAGTTGGCTTTTTGTTCCTTCTTGGCTCCCTTCTTTCCTCCTTTCTTTGGTGCCATTTTGATTTGATAAAGATTGACCAAACAAGTATAAGAGAAGAGAAGATACTTGCTGAAGCTGGAATGATGTTTTAAATCAAACTTTGCATTGTTTTATACTAAATTGGTGTCAATTTTTGCAAATGGTCATACTCCAATGTGTGAAATATTAAGTGTGAAAATATGTTGCCACCTTTGGTATATGCTTTTCAATCAATTTGATAAACAAGAAAAAGTGTTAAAATATTCCATATGTTTCATTACAATATGGATGAAGTACTACCTTTTTTGAATTTTTTCAAGTAAGTAATATGATATTTTATAAAATAATATATGGGCACTCTATATTTATTTGCTTATGATTTGTAAAGGCTGAATAGAATGGTTGCGTAAAAAAACTGATCATCAATTTTTTCTATAATACACATATAATATTTTATTAATTTGACCACCCTTTAGCCATGCTACCAAAACAGTCATCTGGAATATTTTGCAAGAATGTGTAGGAATATGAAACTAATAGCAATACACGCAGTGGTTGAATCGCTTTAATCTATCTCTCATGATTATATTTCAAAATTGCTCCCAAAATTTTATATTATTATCATATTGCTTGTGTTTTGAACATATCTTATCATGTGAGTTCTTCTCAATCAAAAGAAAAAGATATTTTTTACTTTGTCTGTTGTTTAAATAAGTTGCATCGTACTGCATTTTGAAAAAAAGATAGAGATTTACCATCAACCTTAACAATATTTTACAAGGTCCATGGCCAATTTGGTGAATGGAAGCCATATGGTCCTTGCTCAACTACCTGTGGAACTGGTACAAGAACTAGAATCAGATTCTGTAATGCACCACCACCAGCCAATGGAGGAAATGATTGTATTGGGAATAGTGAAGACAGTACTGTGTGTGAACAAGGCTCATGTCCTGGTGAGTTAACAGGAAAAATTGCTTTGTTTTATAAAGAATGTTATTTGTTGGTTTATTGGGGAGAGTAATCAACAACCCATTTTTAACAAAGCGAGACTGAATTATATTTGGTACCGGGTACTGTTATATTAGATTGGTATATTGTGAAGGTAATTGTTAGCAGCAATTAGCTTTATGAGTTGATATGCTACATTTGTATAATATATCTCATTAAAGTTTATTTTGTTAAGTATGAGCCTTAGCGGTGCAATTCCTCAGTGGCTGGTTCTTGACATGTCATGTTTTGCCAAACTTTCTAATTATTTTATCTTTTCAAAGGTTAGAATATATTAAAATATCCTTGCCTTTTAAGATGAACACTGGAGGTTATAGCTAAAAAACTAAGACTAAGTTGTGTTCATTTATATCTCATCCTGGGATGCAAGTAAAAATTACTGCATCTCTGCAGAACTGCAGAGTAACATTTTTGTTTTTGGATAGATATAATTTAACTTTTTCTTTATCATTTGATAACAAAATGTACTTGTTCAGTGAACGGAGGATGGGGAGAATACGGACCATGGGAGCCATGTTCAGTTACCTGTGGTCAAGGACATGAGATGAGATTGAGAGAATGTAATAATCCAGCACCGCAATATGGTGGAATATTTTGTTCCGGAGATGGATTCGAGAAACGATTGTGCACCAATACAATTCCATGCGGAGGTAAAATATAAGAAGTAATGTATTATAGAAATGGAAAAATAAAATATGTTTTTATCTAATCTTTTGGTTATCTGAGGGTATATCCACCCAAAGTGAAATCCTTGCTAATGCATCAAAAATTTTATAGCAGGTTTATTGTAAAATACTATTGAATGTGTTGAATGACACAAACATTAATATTTATTATATTATTAATTGAAACTTTTCCACTACAAGTCAAGTCGGTATATAATTCAAAAAAGTCGCCTCAAAGTATATTAGCAAGTTAAATCAAAACTTTTTTATTGTTAC
Source organism: Styela plicata (assembly GCA_963675895.2). Classification (NCBI taxonomy): domain Eukaryota; kingdom Metazoa; phylum Chordata; class Ascidiacea; order Stolidobranchia; family Styelidae; genus Styela; species Styela plicata. Next base: position 3,633,041 of record OZ023143.1, read on the forward strand.
AATACATGTGAAGCTAATATAGATTTGTCCAGGTGCGTATAAAACTTACAAAGTTTTCAAAACAATGGTATAATTTTTCTTTGAAGTTTTGAGATAAATACTTTTGCATAATATATGTATTTGTAGTATATGATGCAAATGAACCAGACTCTCCGAATCAAAGGATATTGAATTATTATTTTAGTTGATGGAGGATGGGGTAAATGGAATGCATGGATGCCATGTAGTACGACTTGTGGTGAGGGTGTTTCAGTACGGACTAGATTATGTAATAATCCTACTCCTACTGCCGGTGGCCGAGAATGTGAAGGAAGTGACACAATGTCTAGGATTTGCAATCTCAAAAATTGTCCAGGTAATTTTGAAATAATTTTTACTCTCCCATAAGCAATGAGTAAAAATTTTCAATTCTCTCACAGATGAATCATAATGACATACCCAAATTTTTAAAATAGATGTCACCCCCACCAAACTATGTTTTCATTTTGGTCTTTTTTGTTTCATGCAATGGTGGTGAGTATTTGAAATTAACAGAGTCTTTGAATGGGGAATCTGCGTTCTGATGAGCTATATAAAAAATTTGCAGTCTGGCGTGATTACGCCAGACAGCATAAAATAGCTCATAAGAACACTAATTTTCCATCTTTAATTTCAACATGCTTCTTTGTCCAATGTCTTTTTTTTATTGATATTTGCTTCATGCAAGTCCGAAACAAACACCTACCAAAGAAACTGTATAACATCCTTGTATATGGCAAAGTGCTAATTTACGATGTAGTACCAGCAACTGCACTCTTAGTAGGATTCCAGAAAACTGAACCACTACAATAAAGTTCAATGACTGGCACCTACCCTGGATGATAGAAACACCATCTACCCCTTTTTTCTAATTCTAATTATCTGTGACCATTTCATCTTTAGTGAATGGCAATTGGGGAAATTGGGCACCATTCAGTATATGTTCTGTATCATGTGGTGGTGGAACTCGTGATCGTATAAGAACTTGTTCAAACCCAACACCAAGCTTCGGTGGAGAATTATGTCCAGGATCAAACGTACAAATTGATAACTGCAATGCTGAACCTTGTCCAGGTAATAAATAAGAGATTATATTCGATAACTCTATATAGCAAGCATATGCCATAGAGAATTAAGACCCTCAAATTTTATTTAAAATCATTTATACAATTAGACATAGACATAGTTGTTTTCAACATCTCTGTCGAAACAAAGGAAGATACAACTCATTATAGCACTTTACAGTTTTATCAGGAATGCAAACAAAACCTAAAGTGAAGTTTAAAACATGCCAGAGAATATGTTTTAAAAAAGATTTAGAGAGAGTAAGCATGGGTGCTTCTATAATGTATTGAAGATTTTAGAAGGCCTGTCAATAATCCAATATTTGACTAAATATGTTTGTAGATGAATCTTCAGTTTGATCAGGATTAGGACCTTTGTCTCGTGCTTCACTAAATTACATCTTTTCCCTTTTTTTCCTAAAAACAATGTCACTAATTTGTTTTGTTATATATACATGTTGGCATCGCAGGTTGAAGATCTCGGGTTCGAGCCCCGGCGAGTCCGGCTCGCTTATCCATGCCCACCACTCAACCCAGGGTGTAATAACTTGGGTAGGCTAAGCCGAACAGGAAAAGATGATATCTTTCCAGTAATTGTAACCCTGTCCGTCTACAAGTGGCCGCTGTTACAGGGTGCTTGGACAGGGTGCTTGGACAGGGTGATCCACTCTAAGAAGTGGCTATAAAAAAAAAAAAAAATCTCAAACAAATTCATTATACTATGTTCTACTAATCGGCCACAACATAATGACACAGGAAAATGGAGTTCTTAAAAACAATTTCTTAAAATTTTGTTATATTATGAAAGTAATAATAATTAATCTACCAGCTACTAAATAGTGGTATAGACTTTGAATACAACTCAAAACCAATCGATAGCACAATCCACATGTAGATCATGCTCAATAAAATATATTTGTAGGAAAGGTATTTTTGACTGGGGTAAATAGTACAGCAATAAGAGTTTGTGAATTTTGATATACCAGAAGGCTTAGCTATGCGATCAACTTCCGATTTTGAACTGAATATAAATTTAAATTTTTCTACTCTTTTTTTTCATGTTTCTATACCTGTTGCTTTGTCTTCTTCTTGTAGAGGTAATAATTCTCATTTTGAATGATCATTTTCGAATAAAATTTCTTCTTAATCTTTGTTTTCATTTTACTAGTGAATGGAAACTGGGGAGCATGGCAAGTCTGGTCATCATGCTCACAATCATGTGGTGGAGGACAACGTAGAAAATATAGATCATGTGATGAACCAAAACCAAGATATGGTGGAAGATATTGTTCTGGAACTGATGTTTCCATGCAGTCATGTGGGTTGATACCTTGTCCAGGTAATGTTGCGGATCAAATATATTGTGATGTGTCATAAAAAACAAAGATTTCAGTGAATAAATTGGACCCATCTTTAATTTCTGGTTATATCAAATTTGAAATACCTCATTTGTAGAAAAATACAAAAGTCATTGATATAACACATTGCTTCCGTAAAACAGATATAACTTCTTCAATCAAATTTGCATTTCTGTAATGTGTTTCAATTTGTGACTAAGATATCTAAATAAATAAAATTCAAAAATAAATTCAATTAACTCTTGATTTTTTTTATTACGATTTAGAGGATGGTGGCTGGACCGAATGGTCTGAATGGACTCCTTGCTTGGTAACATGTGGTGCTGGAACTAAAAATAGAAAGAGAACATGCACTAATCCAGCACCACAATACAATGGCGAATACTGTGATGGTGATGCAACACAGACTGAACAGTGCTCACTGCAACCATGTCCAGGTATGTAGATACAGAGTTGTCATCTGATATTTCATCTCCAGAGATAAAATTTTCACTACTTTAGTAGATTTCAATGCATAATATGACCATATTTATCCATCATACATGTATTCTATATTAAGTAGGATTGAGAGTGAGTGAATACTCTGTAGTTTTGAATTCCAAACAAATCGTTTGTAAAATCTAATTTACAAATAACTGTGACTCGCTTATTTGAGCAACAATGAAAGCGAGAAGTTATTTTGAAACGAAGATGTAGATTAGTATATCATTTTTTTTTCTGGATTCGCTCAAAGCAAGGTTTTAAGAGACTTTTATTAATAAGAGTCACCCAAAACCACTCTTGTGCAAAGAGCTACATGAGGGCAGATATGAAGGTTAAAGAAGTTTCGTTCCCAGAAGACACTTGTTGACTCGAGTTTTGTAAGTTTGCAGATCCACATGATAGGGAAAGCAGTGTTATGCGAAGGACTTCCAACTCTCAGAAGTTTATGGAAAAATATTTTTGCATAAAATTGTTTCGAACATCGTTGAACTTTCTCACTGTGAATGGATGTGAGGGGTAGCTAATCGAGTTGATCGGTTGAAATTTCATTAGGGGGAACAAGAGCAGAATATTCTTCCAAACAAAGGCCCTTATAATACCTATAAAATAAAAAATGGAATAATATTATTTTATTTTGCATAACTGGCAGGTCAACTATCCATAGCTATAGTATTATAAAAAAAAACATATTATATTGCATTTCTAATGTGGGTCGATGGCATCAAATTTCATATCAAATCAAGTTTGAGATTTTGAAAACTTTTAACATGTGCGTGCTTGAAAATATTCTACTCGTACTCAGATATAAAGTACATCTGTGTAAAAGTAGAACATATCCAATCCAAACCCTCATTTTTATTGTGATGTGCATTTTGTCAATTGACATACAGTGATTGTTTTTTTACTAGATGGACCAAGAACTGCCATTGGAACATTATATGGAAATGTGAATGATGTACCAATCACTGGATCAAGTATTTTATCTCATGGAATACCAATTGGGGATGATAAAGTTCGAGTCGTGTCTGTCATTAAAGATATTCCCAAAGCTATTGGTAATTATTGCCTGTTGTGTTACAGTTGTATAAAATTTGAGGAAATAATAATTTATTTTTTTGATTTTCTAGTTTAATTCTTATAATTTCCTGTTAGCTCAATCTGATGCACAGTTTGTTTCACATTTTTATATATATTTCATTTCATCAAAATATCAGAGATGTGTGGTCGAAACTTTTTCGCTTAACTGTGTACCGTATTTGTATATCGTTTTTGAATTTTACTTTTGATATTTACCATATGCTTGAGATATTGGTAAAATGCTTCTGCTACAATTATTGAGCTTTCATGTTTTAAACTTATGTTAACTTTCTGCTTATTTCTTAAAGGAGACAATGGTTCTCTTTATTTTGGCTAGTTTTTCTATTTATTTGCCCCATTTTATGAATAAAAAGTTTTATTTGTTTAAAGTTACAATTACTCGATTTTTAATTTCAGGTAAGGACATGAGGAACCAAGTCTCCATACTCACACCAATCTACTGGACATTTGCCAAAGAAATTGAAGGAGCATATAATGGTCATACTTTGACTGGTGGAAACTTTGAACGGCATGTAAATGTAAGTTTTCAATTTTCAATTTTATTATATTTTTTGTTCATCAATTGCAGATGTTGCTCACAGATATAACACAATGTATACAAAAATTGTAATCGTCGTAACATATTTCCTGAGTGTCATAAGTGGTGACTGATAAAGTAAAGAAGTGGTAGATGTTCCTATCACCACCCAGGGTAAATACTACTACTGCAATTTACCATGTTGGTTCAGTTCCATTTGGGATATTTTTCGTTTAGAGTACTGGTACTGGTACTAAATTTTTGAGTAGATCTTTGCTATTCAGTGATCGTTAGTTGATTCCTTTTAGGCACTGCTTCCGGCCTCTTTTGTTTGAAATAATACAAATTTTTTTTGTTATCATTAGTGTCGTATCTGCATACTGTTTCATTGTTTAAAAACTGAAAAGAGATGTAAATATTACTGTAACGTATTAAAAAAAATAGTATCTCTGCTGCAACAGCTTTTTTAAAAACTTTTGAGGACTTCTATACCTTTACCCCTCCATTTATCATATAAATCTATTTTATGTATTCAATAAAATCTGTGAATTGTGTAATCAAATATTGTTTTCAATCTTCAGGTTGAATTTCCGAGTGGACAACTGGTAGAAATGTTCCATGATGCGAAAGGAATCGACAGTGAAGGAAATCTTGTTGTTGATATACAAATTAATGGAGATGTTCCAATGTTTCCTCCTGATATAGAACTCAGCATCAAGGTATATTAGATTAGATATTGTGATGTATAAGTGTATGAAACTTTGAAATACTCATGTATCTTGTTGCAAGGAACGTAATTTAATCATACACAATATAAGTGGTATTTATCACCCCCTCAATTTTTTTGTCACCGAAATTGTCATATTTTTATTGTTATCATTTATTTTCGAAATCACTTCGAAAATAAATGATAATAATAAAAATATGATTATAAATTAATCCGATTCGATCACGAGATCACTATATTAACAAAATAGTTAAAAAGTTATTTTTCTCAGTCGGCAAATATGTTTTGTTAAATGTTAACCACTATCTTTTTTTGTGGTGAGAATGTTAATTTTTAAGAAAAATATATATTCCATTCAATGTTGCAGGACTATTTTGAAGATTACATCCAAACTGGACCAGATTCATTGTATGCATTTTCTGATCGTTTCTACACAATCAACAATGAAATTATGCTTTATACTTGGAATCATTCAATATATTATGACGAATCACATGGAGTGGTAAGAATATATAATATGAGATATTTTTATTTTATGGGAGATCATTTGGTAATTTTTTTTTTTAGTTTCTAGTCGAGGACCGAGATCTTTTACCAAACTTTAACCTGTAATTCCTAGGCATGGACACATTTTGTTACATTTTCTGGGAAGTTCTTTTAACGTAACTCTTTTTTGATTACCAAGTTGATTTGATTAAAAAATTGTGTTAAATTTGTTAAACTTTGAGACTAACTGAAAGCAACTACATAAATACATAGATTGCAGGATGAAGGGTTCATGAAAGTTTATTGTCTTATTGCCTATTATCAAAAGAAAATTGCGTCTTCTACCCTCAGTTTTTGTTAAATACTTATCTCCCTTTTTACATAAAACTTATCATCTCACCAACTTTTTACTAGTGTTTTTGTCATGTTTCTGTACCACAACCAAAAACATTGTTTTGTCATACACATTATTTTTTTACAACTCTATTTTTATTTCTTGTTCAGATGCCGTACCTTGTTGAACAATTGTTTGGAACAGACATTGTTGCTGAATACGACCCAGAAACATTAGAACTCAAGTTTCAGATTGATGTTACTATAGGAAAAGGAGATCCTAGTAATGAATGTCCTCGTGGATTTGTAATTGACGAGACAGGACAATATTGTAATGGTATGTTCTGGGCTGTTCCAACTGAATTTAGTCAGTGTATTATTTTTCATTTTATTTTAACAAACTAACTGGAATATTGCTGTAGTCAACTTGTTCCTGAAAACGCAAAGTGTTTTTCCAATGTTCAAATTTACTAAATTTACTATGCATTACTTTTTAACTTATTACGTTTAAGTTATTTTCAATCATAAATATTGATTTTTCTTATTTTTTCTATAACTTCGGTATAATTTTAAACATTTTTCACAGAATTTTTACTTGAGAAATATTTCCAGACTAAACTACATCCACTAAGAAGTCGATTTCATAAATTTTATTTGACTTTAATCCCCAAAATATGCTTATGCTTCAAATTATTTAGGCAAGCATGAGTTATGGATGGATTGTGCCTTTTCAGTACAATCCATCAGTGGCAACGAGCAAGCAATTATCACTCTGCTGCAAGCAATTTCTACCAATAAATATGAAAATAATGCTTGCACATCTGTATCTAATTATCACATTTACTAATTATGATATTTATATTTTAGATGAAAATGAATGTGATACATATCAACCATGTTCTCACATATGTCATAATTTAATTGGATCATACATCTGTGAATGTCCCGATGGATTCCACATTGGAATGGATGGTGATACTTGTGAAGGTATGAATTAATTATGGTGTATTTGATGACAAAATATTGTATTTGATGGAAAACTTTACATGGTACGTAAGTAACGGTTGACATATGATTTAATGGATATATTTTAGTAACGCAATATTTCCTAAGTAACCATATGATTAAACTATAAGTTTACACACATAGAAAAAACTTTTTTTTGGACTAAGAATCCAAATTAGTTAGATAAATAATAACTTAAAAAAATGTAATTTTGCCACATGAAGCATTGTTAATTGAAAATGCTAACAAAACGAATAAGATACAAGCTTGTCCTTTTTTACATAAAACTATGAGCTAATAGTATACAGAAAATTTAAAAATGAGTGTTTTTAATATAGTGTTGAGTGTTTTTACTATAAGCATATACCATAAGAAAGGCGCATTCCCCTACAAGAAATTTTAATTTCACACGTTTTCTTCCTAGATGTTGACGAATGTGAAGAAAATCTATATGACTGTCAACCACCATATGTATGCAAGAATACAAGAGGTTCATATGGTTGTGAAATAACTTGTGGACCTGGCCTTAGAATATCTGAAGATGGACAGCATTGCAGAGGTTGGTAATTTTATATTTTTGTTGTTATCCAAGTATGGGTTATAAACTGGTGACAGAACTGGTAAATTCTTGTGACCTTGAATACTGAACATTATTCTGGGATTGAAATTTGGGCCACAGATAAATTTGCTTTAAAGATACCTGTATTTGTTAAAATTCAAGGTATGGTATCAAAAATATGCTATGATACTAATAATTGCCATATTTGTCGAAATCAATAATTGTCAAAACCGTTCCTGGTCTAGTCACTTGACAATTTTGAAAAGTGAAATAAATACTTTATTAGAATCAAATCAGATGGATTTTATTAAAAAAGAAGGAGAGGGTTATAAGAACAATTTGGCATAAAATGACAATTGAATTTGTATTATTTACATAAATTATAATTTTTTCTATATTATTCTGACTTTGCTTAGAGTGAATTTCAATGAAAATAATAATATTCAAAGCTACAATCTTATTCAACATCTGGAAAATATTTATATTATACCATAAGTCACTGGAATATACATAATTGATATTTCAACCAATCGACTTTTCACTCTATTTGTGAGAATAACAAATTCAAATGAAAGAACTATGAGATAATAAAAAAAAATTTAATATCCATTTTCAGTTGAGCATTACCAACGAATCGCTGTAGCACAATCTATCTGTGACTCATAATAATAAAAATACTTGTGTGGCTTCAAGCTATAATTGTTGGAACAAATTTTTAGTTTTTTTCCTTCAATATTTTTCGATGATTTAGCATATTGTTTATCTTTTACATTTCTGTTTTATCAGATGACAAATAAAGATGTTATTATGAAATGGTTATGTGAAATTATACAAAATTAATGCACCTAAAATATGATAAAGCTTATCTTTTGATATTCAGACATAAATGAATGTGAAGAAATTGATGAACGAATTTGTGAACAAATATGTAATAACACATATGGTTCATTCAGATGTAGTTGTAGACCTGGATATCAAAGATATGGTGCAACCAATTGTAAAGGTTTGATATATTTTCTGTATTATTTATTCAAGAATATGAATTACTATTTAGTAACAGTTTATTCACATTCAGTATCTTGTGTGGCTCTTTGAATATTAGTGGTTTCAGAAGAGTTTTATCTGATAAGTATCTTGCAAGCTTGCCCTTGAAAATATTTGATCAAATGAATATGAATCAAATTCTTGATGATAGTGAAAAAATGTTGCCATCATACATTTGTGGCTTAGAAAAAAATTAGACTATAATTTTGCTGTAAACACACTATCTATCAATAGTGTGTCAAAATTTTAAGGAGAACTTTTTAGAATAAAATTTATCATATAATAGTCTATATATAGGTGCACAAACATTTTACATATTTTTATACTAATATTCATTCTAAAACGGATGTACTGCAAACGAGAATAACAATAAAATGATATAAAATTCTTTTTAGTTATTTTTCTGTAAATAATTTCCTTTTTTTCAGATATTGATGAATGCACGAGGGGAGCATGTTACGGTGATATAACACAATGTCATAATACAGAGGGATCATACTTTTGCACAAATACTTGTCCTCCTGGATTCTTTCTCAATCAAGAAACCGAAACTTGTCATGGTCAGTATTAATTTTAATACAGAAATCAAGTGATAACGTAATTGGCATTAATGGCATCACTGATTAAAGATCTAGGGTTCGAGCCTCACTGATTACCGCTCATTAATCTATACCCAACACTCAACCCAGAATGTAGGGCGCCTAAGGAGCTCAATGGATGCCTGGTTAGTTCAATCGGTAAAGCATTGGTAATATGCTTTGAACTACGCATCTCTCAAGACCGCAATACACATTTGTGTAGGTTGCGTTTTTTTTTCTTTTTCTATTTAACCCCTAAGTACTACATTAACGCGATGCTCTGCATGCATTTCCTTATGTTTTCCAATGCAACCGAACGATTTGCTATGCAAGCTTACTTTACATGTATTGTGTCCTTTAACGTCCTAATGTAGGTTGAAATCTCATGGGGGATGTTTATATATGAGAGGTGTGCTGGGTAATTTTGCAGTGCAAGGTGGTTCGCATGAGTCTTGTACTGGTTCCTGAAGTATTTCTTGCACACCCTTGAAAATATTTTTTTGAAGCAAGTTCCTGTGACATCAATAAATTAGACTGCCAAGGATCAGCCTAATTCCAAATTAGAAAGATTAGTCTAGACAAACGTTATCATGCACAGGCCACTGATGGATTGTGGCACAATCTATCAGCGGCTCATGCTTGCCTACATGAAATTTCTGTTCTGGTTGCGTACTGTTCAAAAGAACATTATCTTGACTCAGGTTACCTTTGGATAAATAGCAAGTTTGGAATAATCAAAATTTGGTAATATGGCATTTTTTACTAACACCTTCCAAATTTAGTAATTATCTCTAGAAAAAAGTTTTAATTAATACCGATTTATTACCAGATATTGATGAATGTGCTGATGACAATTTGAATCGCTGCGAACATTTATGTGAAAATGTTGATGGATCGTATCGATGTTTATGTAACAATGGTTTTGCTATGAACAGAGATACTGGACTGTGTGGAGGTAATCTGTTTTTTATTCTTTACTGCTAAGCATCATTTTAAATTGAAATATCTAACCTGTTTGTTAACTAAGCAGAAAGAGGTAATGCATGTTTTTCATTGCCCAATGCAGATGCCACTCACTGCATTTCACTACAGCTGTTTGATTCTCTTTCTGGAGTCCTTGCTTAAAATATAGACGCTAGTACTAAATTTTTTAGTAGCTGTAATAGTAGCACTGGCACTGGCAGTTAGTTAGTACCCTTACCTAGAGCGACTCTTCAATAAAACAATTAAATTGTTGAACTGCGCCTGCCTAAAATAATCTAATTGTAAATTTAAATTTGTGAAACGTAACGACGTGACCCATTATCACCAGCTGATGCTTGCTAACATGCATACAACATAACAACACAACATAACATAACATACACACATATAAACATTTTATTACTGGAAATTTATCATTTACGCCATAAAAATATGATTGGACAAGACTGGGATTATTTTTGAAAACAAATGTGGTTGACTAAAAAAAGCAAAGAAGGGTAGATACTGGTCTCTGCACTTTACTAGTTGAGTTGAGTTCTCTACATAATCTTTTCTTCTTTAGGTTCATACCAGGTCAAAAAAAAATTCGTGAATGCCTGTTTTGTTGAGTATGAGCCACTGATGGATCGCACCGCTAAGGTGTGGCCCATCTGTGAATCATGCTTGACAATATAAACCTTCTAATTGGGTTTCCTGGTTTTTTCAATTTGTTTAGCTATTGCTATGGTAGTGGTTGTTGATATGTTGTTTTCCTTTGCAACAGATCTAGATGAATGTGCAGATGGACGAGGACCATGCCAATATGGATGTTTAAATATTGAAGGTTCCTACAGATGTTTTTGTCCTAAAGGATACAGACTCAATTCAAATGAACATTCTTGTGTCGGTATGTATAAAAATAAATAGAATGAAATTTCACTTCTATCCTGAGGCAAAGGAGTACACAGGCAAGGTGTCAAACAACCTCTCTCATATAATCATCCTTCACAGCATTTGCACCTACAGCAGGACGATCAGAGATTCGTAACTCGAAGCGCATTCCTAATGCTTTTACTGATTCAGCTAACCGAGCATTATTGAGATGAAGTTTAAATGCTATTATTCTATTTTGCTGCCTCATTTTATTGTTTAAACCCAATAAAAAATTCAATAATGCTTATGATTACCTGTTTCATCTGAGATATCTTTGACTTTTCATTGGGATAATAAAATTATGCGGCACTTCGACCAAAAAGTTTTAGTAGAATATTGAAAATATATGTGTTAGAGAACAGAATGGTTTTATTATCTACTATTGCGAAGTTTGAAATACTACAAATTAAGTATAGATTTCAGGATTTGTTTTATAATTTTAAAAACTTGAAATTCAGGACTGAAGCAAATGTAACTATTTACATTGTGCTGTTTAATATAAATGTCACAGAACATATGTGAAGTTTTTTCTGAGGATTAGTAGTCACCGGTATATATTTTGACCTAAAAAAGATAGCTTTTAATTTAAAAGGGAACATAGCCCACTACCTCGTGAATATCAATTAGAACTCTCTTATTAAGATATCGATGAATGTAAAGAAGGGTTAGCACAATGTACTGGAAGAGATATTATGTGTGCAAATTCTCTTGGTGATTTCAGATGTGTCAATGTGAGATGTCCACCAAATTACAAAAAGATGAACGGGTAAATTGTTTTGTTTTGGATTAAATTTACTGTTTTTAAAAATTTGCTTCAAAAGCCTCAATGTTTTTCTTGTAAGAGATCAGATGTTTTAAAATTTTGCTGTTTTTTCAATGAAATCAATAGAACATTGTTTTGATCTCACTCATGATAAAAAAGCATGTACTTTTGAATGAACATAATATGTTTTATTTATGTTTTTGTTCTGACTCCATGCCAACGTAAAAAAGCTTATGTCAATCAATAGCAGATCCAGAAAATATGTTTGGAGAAAGCAAAGCACCACTAAGGCGCAATCCACTTCTGACTCAAACTTTATAAAATAAAATTCCTTCAATGTTGAATTTTATAATTTTAGAATTTGTACTCGAGACTGTCTTGGAGATGAATGTGAGAATAGATTCAAAAGTGTTATTCGCTATAACTCAACATATCTGAGGGTTGGTGTTCCTGAAAATCAAGATTTACTAGAGTTGGCAGTTTCATATACTGGTCCGACAGGAGAACAAGAAGTTCATAGAAACACAAGGTAATATTGCCCCAATCAGCAAAATGTTCCAAGCCGTCTAATTGTGTAAATTAAGTTAATATATATATAAATTTTTATGGCCTTTCATTTGACTGGATCACCCTTGCAAGGCCCTGTTCCAGATGACACTTATTGATGAATAGGGTCAATGTTTTCGGAAAGATAAGATCTTTCCAGTTTGGCTGAGCCTACTCAAGGGATTACAGCCTGGGTTGAGTGTGGGGCATGGATTGACAAACCGAACTTGCTGGAATTCGATCGCACAACTTTCAGACCATGCTTGATAACCACACCAGTACTTCATTGGTTCCACATCGGTTTAAATAAGACAAGATGTAAGATCAATCTCATAGCCAGATAAAAATTATAAACATTGTTAATTGCTTACTGTGAAATAAAAATCATTTTATTATGACAAATAATATAATTTGGATCTGTGAGACCCGTAAGATTTATGTGACAAAATTTACAAAAATTTTCCCAATTTAATCAATTTTATATCAAAAGCATATTTTTGTTTTTCAGATTCCGACTTTTGACTCCTGCTTATGACAAATCCTACAGATTATTCGGACTTCGTGTTGTGGATGAACAACGTGGTATAGTGTACACAAAGCAGAGGATTACCCGAACCCATATTGATTGGTATAAACTTCGTGTTAGCGCTCGTTCCCATGCAGTGGATGGTTCAACAGAATACGAGACAATTTTCAGTCTCTTCATAAACGTTGCTCCTAATCCATTCAACTGAACTACTTAACTATTTACTTACAAGTATTGAGGATGGACGTTTAATCTTTGTAACGACAAATATGAATCTTGTGTCATTTTGGGAATATTGAATATTTTTACTGTATACAAGCCTTACTTGTGTCAGCAAATCAATCACTTTGCTCAATTCTGAAATATATTGAATAAATAAGTAAATTCAAGCAAAACTAAAAATTTGTAGTTACTAGATTTTGAACTTCCAACCTCAATATACCGATGGCTTTTTGAACATTGAAGTGTTGAAACCTCACTTGTGTAAGGTGTTATAGTTCCCTTTTATTTTTATTATGATTGCTGGGATGTGGCGTTGTGGCATGTCCTAAAGGTGTTCCTGGAATGTGTTGTCTCTTATCTAGTAGACCTTTGAATGCAGGGCGTGTAAAATTATGGGAATTCAATCTCAATAGTAAGATTGATATACTATATGTATATAAATCTATATTCAATTTTATAATTCATCGCTCTCGTCGAAAGCATATTTTTATCTCGATATACTTTGTAGAGAATGAATCACGATCTATTTGTGGGCATAATTGACAAATTTCCTTTATTACGAATTTCATGGACGAATTGCAATTTTTGGATGCAACTTATTTGTCCCATTTTTAACTTCCGGTGAGTTTTTTGCATTTTTGTCTTGCTGTAGTGTTGTCCAGAATTTCACGTTTTTCAATTGTAAATATTACATTCGTGCCAAGTTTCTTCAATCATTATTGGTAATTAAATACCATCCAGCTCATTCGTGTCTTTGTTTTTTGGCTTCGGAGCAGGAGTTCTTTATTGTTTGGCCCATCTGTATCACATGTTTGATAAAATAGAGTCTGGAAGTAATGTCTACCAGTTATATCAGCATAGATTGAGTTTAATACTCAGTACTAACAACAAAGTTTCATAATTAAAGATCAAAACACTGTAATTCATATAAGGCGATGCTGCAATAAAAGGCATTTATATTTTAATAGGGGGATTGTATTGCCCGATCAGAAATTTTATTTTGTTAAGCATGGGTCCTCAGTAACCCATATTTAGCAAAATACCGACAGGGTATTGGTGATTTATTATTATTACTTAACATAAAATTTATTAAATATGGGGCACTATCAGTTACCCATACTTATGAAATATATTTGTGCAATATTCACTTGAACACTGGATTAAAACTCAATACGCTAGAAGACGTGGGTCGAGTTGCAAAATATTTGTGAAACCTCGCAGCGAGTATGATAAAAGGAAATGTTGAAATACTGAATGTTTTCACGAGTCCACAAGGAAATTCAATCAATACAACTATAAACACTGTATTTATGCATTTATATCACAAATTTTATTTTGTCAAACAAGAGGCACAAATGGAACGTGTCTCACTGACACGATTCTTCGTTGATTCGTGCGTAAATAAAACTTGAAAAATATTTTTCTTACTGGGGCAGTTTGCATGACAAACTTGACCATGTTATTGTGTCACTGAGGAAGCCATTATAAATACATCGTGCATTTCCTAGATAGGACAGTTTTATTATAGCTATGTGGGGACTATATAGCCTCTAGTCAGAGTCTAGTGTATAATCTGAACGAGCGGTAGTCGTCCTTTTCAGAACATAATCAGTATACCAAGCTTTGAGTTTTGAAATTGCTGCAACGTCAATCCTTAAATAGATAAAATATGTGTTAGTTGATATGCTAGTTTTCACATAAAGATACCCTGTAGCTAGAACTGGGCAATCTAATTCGGATAAAAAAATATTCGAGTCTGCCGTGAATCGGTCGAATCTTATGAACAAAAACTGATAAAAAAAGAGGTGGAATTAATGCATTTTAGCGACAAAGTATTTTGGCCAAATTTATCGAGTCTTCAGAGATGAAAGAGAAATTTGTGGTGCACTGCGTCTTAGAATATTCTTCTATCATTTTCAGTGAATCAATAACCCCAGATATTGATATTCATAATTATTGAACCGTAAATTTTGCTCTGCATATGGAATTAGTGGATTCAATCCAATTCGAATCAGATTGAAAGTCAGACTGTTTAGGTTTTGCCCAGTCCTATGCTGTAACCATTTCTAGCAAACTGGATATTATCTAAGCAGTAAGTTTCACACTACGATATTTTCGTTATTTTTCCCGATAGTGCAAAAGTCTGTTTCATTTTTGACCTGCTTATTGCAGCCTCTAGATTGAAGCTAATTTTGCATCAATAAATCACGATGTGGATTCTAAATATTATGAAGTTGTTGTTGTTGACAAGATTATCATCATTAGCATCAGCAACCCAGCAGGAATGTGTTTTACCGGAACCCAATGAAGAACTTGATATAAAACGGGTAATGATAGTAGAACATAATGATCTCTGCAATCGGTTGTGAATTGAGATACCGAAAAGGGGTTATTTTAAAACTGAGACATTATAATTTTAAAAATTACAACAGATAAATTCGTCAATAACAATTCCTACGTTCTTGTATTTGTCACTAAATATCGAAAAAATATTGTCATTTCAAAGGAACCTAAAAGACTAATTATATCCAATGCAAAATTTCCTGGGATGGAACAAACCGACACAAAGTTTTCTCAAATTCAGATGTTTTTGGTAATGTTTTCATATTTGTTGCAGTTAAATTTAACAACCTGGTACACTGGGCTTCAGACTAACGATGGTGCCGCTTCTGGCGTCACTTGTGGAACATTTCTTCGACTTTTCAACGACTGATGATGGGTTCAGTGGGGCTGTGAGGACCTATGTCGGAAGGTAAGAGAAATTTTGAATCTATGTTACATGGAACTTTTTAATATAAGCACTTATAGACATATGACTACTCTGTTCGAATATTTCATTCAATGTTTTGTTAAGTATAAGCCACTGATGGATCGCGCCAATGAGACGTGGGTCATTTGTGACTCATGCTTGACAATATAAAGTTACTGTTTGATTAAGATTTGTCAAAATAAAGTCCATCAATGCTTGACAAAGAGCGATTTTATTATAATTATTTATTGTTAATTTATGTTTCAGTGAAAGATACACATATTTTGTCTCTCATTACAATCGACGGAGACCTGGAATCTATGGAGAGATAAAAAAAGAGTGACGGTGAGATCAGTGGGCCATTGAATTAGATCTCTTTTTGACATAACATTAGATGGTCGTACTAAATCATCAAAATAAAGATAATCTATGTTAATAAATTTTCAAAAATGTTTCTCAATATCTTCTTATCATTTTATTGTTTTGAATTATTTCCCATATTAATCCCCTGCTCAATATTTTTATTTTTTATGACATCAAATAAGTTACAGATTTTCTTTGTCTTTTACGGAACCAATATAGTTGATTTTTGTTGCATTTCTTAAATGAAATAGGGGCAGCGATGAAAACGGCCTATGCATACAAGAAAAATGGAAGATTCAATGAAGCTGCGTACAACACAGGTATATGAACAAGGTCATTTATATTCAAAAAATTTAACTCGTGTGAATGGGAGAATGAGAATTTTTCCGAATTTTTTTAAACTAACTAGCGGAAAGTAGCTTATCTTAGTATTATAGAAGAAGTCCGTAAAACTGGTACATTAAGGAGTGCGGGTTTTTATCATGTGGTATTGCCAGCAGAGAAAGGACAGAGTGTATCGTGATACAAATCAATGTTTTTTTATCAATAGCGACAAACGAAATACTGAAAGATGACATCTTATTTAAGTCGGATTATATGAACTACCTGGCTACACTGATTTGTCCAGAAGACGGTAAGACTTGAATTACATAACAATAACAAACTTTAAATTAAATAAAATTCTCCTGCGACGTGTGAAAGGTCACGTACATTATAAATGCACGTAACTAATGGCTGGATAAAATCAATCAATCAACTGTAAAAGTATCACAAATAAAATAATGAATGTATATCTCACTATATAGGCAGTAAAAACATTTTTTCTATATTTTAAAACTTTTGGGCAATTTTATTCTTGTATCATTATTTTTATGTTATTTATTCATTTATTTTAATCAAAATTTTTTTGATCTCTGCATTACTCACTGACTTGTACACAAAAAAGCGTATTTAACTTTGTGTTTGATTGTAAAAAAGTACCTAAATCGAGTAGCCAAACTCCACGAATATTTACGAGCACAACAGACAATCGAATATGCTGACAACAAGGAATATTTCTGAATAACAAGCCTTAAGGTTGACGCAAGACACTGGTGATCTGCTCCTCCAAAACTCGAACCAATTATTGCAAGTTTTAAACTGAACATTTAATCAATATTTAGCATCTGATTTTTTTGTTTGTGAAGAAACAGATTTATGAATGTTTTACCTTTACAGGTCGCTGGTTTATATGGGTCTACTTCCCCTCGCCAACTCCGAGTCTGACGAATATTGCAGCGTTTTACAATTATTTACATCGAATGGATATTTCTGCGTTTCTCCATGCTTCGCAGTGTTGATAGATATTTTATTTAATGTCAATTTCAAAGTATATGTTGATAACATATGTAGATAGAACAGTATTTACTGCAGTTTTTGAAAATATACTAATAAAATAAATATTGCAATAATAAAATATTTGAAAAAAAAATTTTCTACTCACTGACTGTCAAAAACATTGAAAAGTAGATAGATGTTCGCCGACTAACTTCGAGCATGCGCCTTATCTAGATCAGCAACCGGCGAATGTTCTGAGCTAGAAAATCGGTGAACTTAACCAAACTGATGCATGTTAAAAACGAACGAGAAAATAAATATATTTCTATGATAAAAGTAGCACTATCGTTTAAAAAACGACAATTTTCTTTTCATTAGGAACTACTGAAGAACATCAATATATATTTTTATTCCAAAATTTGAACTTGGACAAAACAAAAACGTCGTTTCTCTTTTTAATTTTTTTCGCAAATAAAATAGGAGCGATCAATGCAAGGAACATCGTAAATTTTCCAATTCATTTTGTGGTTAACAACAGCACAGTCCTCGTTCCCATGGAAATTATTGGGTTCATTTTTGTCCCAATCTGTATTATTATTCAATGATCTGGTACCGTCTGACCAAACCCAGTTCCCTTCCTCAGCTGTGTCATTAAGTCCGATCCAAACGTTTTCTTTGACTCCTTCCAACACATTCTTCTGGATTTCGCTGAAAAATAGAGATGTGTAAACACTCTTTCGACTATAAGTTTGATTCCGGTCTGTCTCTGATAAAATTCAGATTACGGAAAGTTTGTCGTCACATTTGCGACACTGCACAATCAGTATTTTGGTGAATTTTGAGAAGGAAATGAAACTGAAATAACCCCATACAAGTAAATTATGCTGTCATCAAATCTGCCGCAGAGGTACAAAGGAAATTGAAAAGTCGTCCCTTGTTGTTAAATCTGGAATATTTCGAAAACTTGATAAACAATTAATATAAAGTAAAATTAAAGAACGTCGAATGCACATAGCAGGAATTGCAGCATATCATACTCAAAAACAAAAATCTTAAGGTGAGGGTCGAGAATTCCCAGCTAATTCGAGAACTCCCAAAACACATACTAGATCACACTATCAACAATTTTTTTGTGAAAAATCCAAAATTATATTTGGACTAATCATTGGTCATTGAAGAGCCAAATGGTTATTCTCATAAAGTACGGGGTAATAGTTTGAACATAATCACAAAACATAATCATCAGTAAAAAACTATTACCAAAATGTAGATATTCAGACAAAGATGATGCACTAAACAATTACTTGATGTGAAATTACGTACAAAATAGCTATTACTATTACTAATATTAATATCATTCTTTATATACCTCCGACCTTCTGCCGTAAAGAGTCCTGTTGAGGCAAGTCTCGAACCCAAAATCTCACATTTCATCTTTGCATCGTTGTAAGTCACCATGAATCGGAATAGTTTATACATCAAATTGCTAGTTGAAAAATACCATCCGATGATCGGTAGAATCCTTACGTCACTTTCATTTCTTTCCGTTGAATGTACAAGTGACATCTGAAAATAGCAATAAAGAGGGAAATTTGGAAAATAGGATATTTCATTTTTATCAAGGGTTTGCTCTGATTATTGATAACTAAAAATATGGTTGGAAGATAAACCTACAGATAGTGTTGGAAAGCGGTAATGCCGTGCGATACTCTGGCCATCAAATCAACACTCATCTTTTCAACAACACTCATCATGTTGTCTATAAGTGGCTGCTAGTATATATTCACATTGTTCAGGGTGGTCTGCTCAAACGAGTGACAATAAAAAATTAGCGCTCTATTCTATTCTTCCTATCGTTCGCCGCTTACTCCACGCAAGAAATGCGTTAAACGTAGTTCATCTCTGTATTTCTTACAATGGATAACGCGCGAAATACCTATTATTGGACAAAGTTGCAATATAAAAATGTAGTTATCATGTAGCCCGCATCCACACAGCAAACTACTAATTCTTACAGCATCTGTTAATTTGGATTCTGTAGATTTTATTCGTCGTCTCATTTCCAATATTTTCAATTCATATTGTGCTTGAAGAAATTCAAGACTTGCTGCTTGTCTTTCGTCTTCTGAAAATTAAATACATTTTCATTTATACTAACAAACATAACGCTGAATCACAAATGGAAATGGCACTGGAAAAGTTGCTTACTTAAGTTAGCGTGACTTGTTTTTAAAAGAATACCCCAAATACTGAAAGACTGCCAATGTATTCTTCATTATCAATAAGAATCTGATATTGTAGATTTCATTTTTTTTTATTTATTCTGTGCCCTGAATTCATTTAGCAATTTCAATATTCGCATTAAAACAACATGAATATTTGTTTGCTCAATTTGTAATTTCATTCAATCACATCCGCCTAAAATTTGACTTTTTTCACTTATCAAAGATTTCAAATGTACTGTAAATAGGACTGGGAAATTTAATTTTGTGATTAGAATCGATCCGAAATACACATTATTCGGATCAATCGTGAATCATTCGTAGGAACAAAAACTTGTTAAATGAAGTCGAATTGTCGTTTTAACATCAAAGTGAAATCGATTGTAGTTTGTCGTTAATTTATGAAAATTGTCGCTCTCAGATATGCAGTGTGAATTGTCGATACATTGCCTTCTGTTTATGCTAATATTAGCAGTTCGTACATATAAAATCATTGAGGCATGTGACGGAGGCAAGTAGAATAATTGATTCGATCCAACTTTAAAAAAATTGTATGAATCAGATTCGAATTTCGAATAATTCGGTTTTCCCCAGTCCTAACTGTAAAGAACTATTTGAAGGCAGAATTTGAAGGCAGACATACCTAGCCTACTAACCACGCTATTTATTATATTTTTCGAATTACCTCGGATCGTAGGTGACTCTTTCGTAGTAGAATTTTCTGCTTGTTCTTTTTCCAGTTTTTTAATTTTTTTCTGGGTTTCCTCTATATTTTTTTCTTGAATTTTGATTTTTTCCTCCAGTTCTTTAATTCTTTTCTGTTTGTCAGAACTACAGGATGTGCAAGTGTTACCATCAGAAGAAGTAGCTCCGCCAGATTGAGATTTGGAATCACAGTTATCATTCTGATACGGACAAGTATCTATGCCTGACGAAGGAAGAGGCAAAATATTCTCTGTTAATATGACTCAGTAGCAATTGCGTTGACCAATCGCTTAAGAGTTAGTTGCCCAAGGGCATCATATCTGATGATGGCTTATGCTTGGCAATATGTGTGAACAAAACGTAATGTATTTTAGCTTAAAGAGACTTAAAGGTAATGTATTTTCAATCCACACTCCGTGCCTGAGCCGAAATTTTTCTATTTTAACAACAAAATGCAATCGATTTTGGTCTAAATTGAACAAAATCGATTGCATTTCGTCGATAAAAATGAAAATCCCATGTCATTCAGCAAGCTTGCACTTCGAATTGATTCCATTCACAGAATTAGATTGCCCAGTACTACTTAGAGTAGAGTATATGGTCTGGTCATTTTGTTTCAACTTTATGTTCCTCTTGGCCGGGAAAGATATCCCTTATTGCGTCCTACTTCAATAGTTTATTTCGGTGTTTAACGTAAGTGCGGAGTTTCTAATTCTGCATTTGGTGAAGTGATTTACTGTTTGCTTTCTTTAAGTAGAAGTGTTAGATGATTTAACCATCGCCCAGGACAGCGCACTGCATTTTACCATGACCGCTCAGTTCCATTTGGGATGTTTTCCGTTTAGAGCGCGGTTTCTGGTACTACATCGTTTAGGATCTCTCTGCTATTGAGTGGCTGTTGGTTGGTATTTTTGGGAGCTGCTTCCGACCTTGCTTAGAGTGAATTTCAATAGAAAAAGGGAGACTAAGAAACTAGCCTAAATGCCCGCGAAAATCCCCTTAAAAAGGGTACCAAGATCAAGAGACCAATTGGACAAAAACGCCATTAGATGGGGGTGAACGATGGGTCTAGAGATCGATCGACTTTGGTCGTCTACCTGATTTTATATTTTACTACATTTAAAAAATACTCTCGTTGTTGTTGTTTATCATATCCATATCTAATTATCACATCCTGACCATCTGATTTAGAAAAGAGAACGGAATTTTGCGCTAGCAACTCCCAGCTAATTCAAGAATATAATTGAAAATAATAAGCTGTCAAAAAGTATTTCTCAATAAAATATTTTTCTGAAAACTACAACTTACCTCCCGATGATAAAACACGGAAGTATAGTGTTGTAAAAATCAGTAATAGGGTCATAGTTATAATCCCGCATACATACAACCTCTCTTTATACAAAGAATAACCTGAAAACGGCAAATTGCAAAAAGTACATATTTTTTAATTAATAAAAACATTGAGGTGACGTTTCTATTTAATATTTATCAAGCTTGCGTAACAGCTACACATCGATGACCCAGCCTGAAATTATTGGCCAAGCATGTTTTGTTGAGCTTGGGTCACTGATGGATCGCGCCGTAGAGGCACGGTCCATCTGTGACTCATGCTCGACAAAATAAACTCAAATGGGTACACGTACTGACTTTTTCAAACGGACGGAAGCCGCATTTCGTCGAGTATGGGTCACTAATGGGTCGCGCCGACGAGGGTTGATTTGGCGAAAGCATTAGGAAAGCTATTCCTGCACTTAGTAATCGGCAGGACAAGAATTTAGACTGCATAATAATTTCATAAAAGACATTCAAGCCCATACACGGAAGAGCAAGTCGTAATGTTAAGCGTTTCAAATATAAGGATAGTACTGAAGTATAGGGAATGCAAAATTGCGCTTATTTGCGTGAGCCTACTTCCAATATCACAACTAGTTAGAGTCTTGGATAAAATGATTTTATTTATTTCAGCCAAATGTTACCTAAAATGGATTAAGTTAACTTGGGGAAATTAAACATCAGAGAAATCTAAGTGTTTTTATGGCCAAGTCATTTAAATATGAACTCGGTAAACTGCCGCAGGCTATATATGCTGTAAAAAAACGGAAATGAACATCTGCAACTTACCATTGATCGCACTTTTAGTTTTGCTAAAATTCGTCACTTTTCTTCCCATCTTTGAGCAGAAATGTCTCCCTGACGACTTTCTCGAATAATAATCACATTCTAATTTATAATATCTACCAGTCTGTAAACGTTTTAACAGGAAATAAAGATTAGCTATAATTGTGCTTCACTTTCTCGTCTAATTTAGAGTCATATACCCATATGTCATCACAAATTACCAAGTTAGCGACTTTTTCCAATGTTAAATACTGAGTTAGTTTAGCAGCAATTGAGACATTCATTTACGATGTGGATATTATGCAAACTCTAATTGTTACGACATTTGGAAATATGATACGGAAGTAATCCAAAATGAACCTTCATTTGGCTTAAACATTTCAGTCACATTAAGCTAGTACCGTTCATTTACTCGAAACTGAAAATTTATATTGTTTACTTAGATTATTTGCTTGAATTATTACGTCATATACCTAATGGTTACTAGGCAACAATAACTACCTTTTGTCGTGGTGTTTTGGTAGAAGGAAAAATCAACAAAAGCTTTGTTAAGCGTGAACAGTGGATAGTATAGGTAGCTTGAACGCCTATTCGTTGCTGATGCCTAAATTGGCAATAATTTAAAGTGCTAGAGAAACTAACCATTTTTTGAACAACCTTATGTAGTAAAGTTAGTGATTTATGTTCCTCGAATAAGTTTTCCCATTTTATACATTTTTAGTATCTGAACGTCTGTTTCTTGAGGAGTATACAATTAGACAACCGCAGTAGCCACCCAATTTACTGCCATGTTACATGATATTCTTTGATTATATGGCTGGTGTTTAAAATATAGTTAACTTACATTAATCCTTCTACTTAAGAGTTTTGCAAGACAACGTAAAATCATTGCTGCGCCGAACTGATTGTCACACGCAAAAATTCAAAAATTAATAGTTAATTTAGAATTTAACTTTAATTAAAATTATGACTCGTTTATATTTTAGGCGGAGACACGCCGTGGCCAAGTGTATCGCCTTTGAGCCTTCCCTACTTAAGAGCTGACCTGTTCATCTTTCAAGCATTTGTAAGCCAAATAAAAGTATTTTTGTCAGACATCCGAAGTCGGGTGATTACTAGTGACTAACTTGTAATAAAACCACGCACCCTATATGTCTGATATTTTACAATAAACAGAATGCCAGGAACTTACTGCTCACTTTTACTATCGTCACTCATGACCAGTTCCATCCAAAGGGCACAACTAACGACTGAATCAAAAATTATATTTTTGCCAAGTGGACACGGTCATTCAGTGATCCATATTTGATAAACATTCTTGAATCTGGTTTTCCGACTGTTAAACATCTACAAACTGTTTAACTCGTTTGATCATGCAATCATACTTTCTGATGATAGGTTATCTGATCATCTATCTCTATATAGTATATAGCAAGCGTTTGTTTTGAATCTACCATAACGGAAGTTCTACAAAAATGGCAACTGACTGCAAATTTGAAACAATTGAAGCGAAACTTCCTGTGATGCGCAACGAACAGCTGGGATAATGGTTTTGTCAAACCACGGTTTCTGACGATTTAGTGGGATTGCTGGCATCACACGCTTAAAATAACGCAAAAAATGGCGTAAAATTTAAAGTTTCGGTTATTAGGCTTAAAGTGCTATTTCAATTGCATTTTTACTGTCAATTGATTGCCAAGTCTAATAAATGAAAATGGAGGCAACCCTTCAAATAAAATTCTATTAGGAAATTCAGAGCTCATTCGATCATGAGAGACTTTAGTTATAAACAATTTTGTCTTTGATGAATTTTTTCCTAGGACAATACCTATGCGATTAAAAAAAATTAAAAGGATTATGATATTGACACACACAAAATAAATAAAAAGACTAATGTTGAGTTTAAAGACAAGTTACGTGTACGCAATAGCAAAGCAATCGACCATTTTATAAGTCCATTTACAAATTCGCGATTCATGCAAAATCTGATATTCAGCATAACATTAGGACAATAGCCCAAAGCGCGTCAAAATGTTTGAACTTTCTCGCGCCCTCATTCTTTTCTGCTCCTTATGAATTTCGGCAATGACAGATCCCCAAAAAATGGCCGACGGAAACGTGAAGTCGTCTTACCGATGCACCGCATTACGTTTCAGGTAATAAAATAAAAACGGCAATACACGCCTGCATTGTTTTGCGTTATCGTTTTCACATGCATACACAAACGCAAAAACCGAATCGAGCACTCCGCGTTAGCTTTCATAGCAAACCGCTTCGTTTCATTGGAAAACGAGAGGAAATGCATGCAGAGCATTGCGCTCGCGTAAAACGCAAGGGTAAAATAAAACTAACCTAGAAAATGCAACATACGCAAACGTGTAGTGCGACCTTAACAATTATGATATACTGCATAAAAATCCTTTTTATCACTACAAATTGAACTTTGCATCGCTTGAATACGACCATCTAACCCCCACTAGCATTTTTACCACTAAATACTATAAAGTTGTTAAAAGCTTTATTGAACGTTTTAATAATATTGAAAGGTTTTATGATGAAATCAAATTAAGTAGACAAGTAATTATACAACAGTAGGAGATTCCAGTAAAAAAATAATTTTTTAATAGATCCTTGTATTTGCTTTTACGTACTTTGCTAATGAATATTTATCATGTAAACTGAGCTGAAAATATTGTAGATGTATATATTGTTGATCATGATTTTTCTATGTGACGTATTATTGCAGAATATTTTTCACTTTTAAGTCAGGCAAACTTTGTCAAACATATTTTGTTAAGTGTGGGCGATTGATAAATCGCGCCGCCTAGGCGCGATCCATCAATGACCCATACTTGATAAAATATCATTTTAGATTACGTTTCGCTATGAAAGCAGGTTTTTCTTACAAACGCATGAGATATTTTGCGATTTTTATTTTTTCGTTACTCATTTCATCCACCATTTTGGACACGAAAACCCTATTTTACTTGTATAGGATCGGGAACTTGTAATACCATTTCACAGACTGCATCAATTATATCTGAGGTATTGTACTGATTGCGCTGATTGTCAACGCGGAGGAGACAGAGATGATCTACTGGTGCTCTGCATTGCCATTCCATCCTCAGGTGATATACTCCCTGCGTCTCGTTTTGGTCTTCTCACAATAGGTCGTGGTTTGAAGTTACGGCAGTTCGATAACATTATTAATGTCTGCTTTCGTATTTTGCTGAAATATTTAAAGATTTGTATTATAAATGACGGAGTGTAAGATTAAATATCACATCTAAATGTTTCTCTCATTATTTGTTCTATTTTAAATTTTGTTGGGCCAAATGGAATCCACATGAGGGGCAATCTGTCTGGTGGTTATTATGTTGGCATCGCAGGTTGAAGATCTCGAGTTCGAGTCCTGGCAGGCCCAGCTTGTTAATCTGTTAATCCCAGCTTGCCATTCATCCATGGGTTGGATCGGCCAAACTGGAAAGATCATATATTGTCAAATAGCACTAACTCGGTTAGTCTATAAGTGACAGCTAGTGCAGGGCTTATCGACAGAATGCGGGGACATTTTGACATATCGACTGGCACATCGACTGATTTTAGCGTGTAGGACAATAGCAAAACCTGCGTATAATCGGATTTGTGTTCTTGCTTTTTCTTACCTTTGCTTATTTGATGTGGACTTACGATACGTGGACCACTTAAACCACTTAATCGATAATTATGGGACTTACAACTTCGCATCAGTGTTAACTGAGATGTACTGGGAAAAAAGGGTAGACAAAATGCAAAAAATGCAGAAAAATCCAAAATGCAGCGAGTTGTGCCTACCTCCGGCGATGGAAAACCAATTAACTTTTCTTTGTTTTTTTAGTCGCCTCCTACAACACGCAGGAAATGTGTTAGGGTCATGCTAACTCTCACATCTACTTTTGTAGAGCATGAGCCACAGACGGACCGCGCCTCGGGGGCGCGATTTAACAGAGACCCACGCTTAACAAAACTTGTTTCATGAATTTTTGTCACAGGGTGATAGTTACCTCGATGATAAGTTATAAATAACTGGGTTCATACATTCGGAGAAACGCAGGCATGTATACTCCAACATCCCAAATATCCAATCGACAGTCCTCATATATTGAGTAGAATGTACGGTATTTGATGTGTAAAAATGGTAAACTGCAACAGAAACTATACAAATTAACTTATATATAGAAGTTTGATAGAAGTTATTAGTTTTGATATAATGGAGGCTAGGGATGACCAAAATTTTCGAATCGGTTGGTGATTCGTTGAATTATTAAATATTCGATTCGATTCGAGGATTCAAAACCAACAAAATGAAAAAAATATATACATAAAAATCAGAGGAACTTTTGTAAGTGAACGGTATTTTTCTAAAAACATGCTTTTGTTTGTTCATTTTACGATTTATAACTGATTTGAAACGCAGTGCCTGAATGAAACCAACTAACGGCCACTTAATCTCAAAGAGCTATTACAAGATGCGAAGAATATTCCGAATGAAACTGGACTGATATGATAGAGTGAAGTGTGTGGATGGTGAGATCATCTACCGTCACTTCCGTGTATGATATTTTCGCGAACTGCCATGGTTCGGTATTGTGACAATACAAACTTAATCAACCGAACCCAATCAAGTATGTATCACAAATGGATCGCGTCATCGAGGTGCGGTCTATCTGTGGCACATGCTTGATAAAAAATTTCAATATATTCATTTCAAACGTTAAATCTGGTACGTCAAGCAATGAACTTTGTGGCCTAAAATATTGCAAAATATATTAAGTTTTACTTTCTATGTTGTCACGAACTCACCGATATGAGGAACATAACCTAATAAAAAGCTGGCAACGATCAACGTCAATTGCGCTAAAGCCTGCCTGTCCTTTTGTAGTCGCTTTTCCACTGCTCCGCTCATTTGTATTGCTGTATAAATAAATATTCTTTACTCTTAACATTATCATATAGGTAGAATATGGAAAGAATACGGAATTGTCTTCGGCAGGTAAAACTACAAATTGGAAGTCATTTTTATCTCGCATGGATCGTGTCGCCGAAACGCCGTCCGCCCATAACTGGTATATCTCGACATATAATGATTTTCAAATAATTTTGCACCTGCTCAGCTCATTCGATATTGACGCGGTCACATAGGTAAGTTTCAAAACCGTATAAATCGAATTTAACGCTAGCGATAGCCATCTAAAAAAAGAGTACAACGGATCATGAAATATATATGGGGTTTGGAGTATTATTTTAAAAGTAAAGCAGCTAAGTTTGATTCACTTTACAGATATCAAAAAAAAAAAAGATTTTCGCACTGTGTAAATCCTAGGTTTAAGGCCGCAATACTCGTTTGCGTAAGTTGCGTTTTACTCGGTTTGGTTTATTTTAACCCTACGTTTCACGCTAGCGCAATGCTGTGCAAGCGTTTGTTTACGTTTTCCAACACAACGGAACGTTTTACTACGTAAGATAATGGAGGGTGCTCGTTTCGTTGCTCGTACGTTTGTTATTTGTAAGCTTGTGAATAAAATAAACTCAAAGTACTGCAGACGTGTATTGACGCATTTAGACCGCGCCTCGTCGGCGCAATCCTTTTGTAACTCATAAGTAACAAATTAATTGGTTTTTCTATTAACAATGATTTTAACTCCCACTCTCATTCTGTTCAATTCATTACGTTCTAATTATTTTGAAAATAATTGTAGCAACCAAGTTTTTTTACCTCTAGGTGTCTGTGCTATATGTCTCAAACGAATCTTTCGTCTTCTCCATAACAATACACCTATTGTTATAGATATTGCAGACACGCATACAATCGGTGCGTAGAAGAATATTGGATATCCGACATGAGCATATATCTTGAATGATGGAATCCTGAAAAAAAATATTCCAATTTTAGTTAGTTCTGCTATGGTGGGTGACTGATTGCATTAAAAAACATCAAAGCATATTTTGTTAAGTATGTGTCACTGATGGATCGCGTCGATCAGACGCGGTCCATCTGTGACGCATTCTTGACAAAATAATTTTTTTTATTCGGATTGAAGCCTAATTTGACGAATGCTTGACAGAACACAAAACCTTATCGAAAACAAGTTAATTACGAGCAAAATTTTTTCCAAAAACATTTTGCCATTAATTTTTGGGTCACTAATGGATCTACTGATGCGCGGTCTATCTGTAGCTCCCCAAAAGGAAACTTTTCTAACGCAATTGAGTAAAATTGACAACGGGGTTAAATTGTTGAAGGAAGAGGCTGATTAATCAATAATCGAATTATTGATACGCTCCGATATGAAAGAAAAATTAGATTCAGATGTCCAGTCCTAGTCACAAATAAGGACACTTTTTTAGATTTAATATATTTGGATCTATTCTGATAAAGCTCATGTCGGGTGATCGGAATAATATATAAGCGCATTCTATTTATTGAGACTAGGGAGGTGAGTTTTAAAATTTCGAATCGAATCGATTCGAATTAATGTTAATTCTAATAAATCTCCGTTGCGTTCTGCCTTATTACTACCCTAAAAGCCAACATTTTCAAATTATCCGGCTATTTGGTGATTTTTTTGGTTGCTCGCATTTGAGCAACGAATGTGTTTTTTTTGGCTTACAGATGTAGAACGTTATCTTAAAACAGTTGGGAATGTGTTTTTTTTTATAGAATTATATTCGATAAGATCCGATTCGAACTTATTTTATCAGAGATTTGACATTTGGCAAAAATGATTAGCATTATTTCTAAAATATCACTTTGTCACCTTCTCATATTTTCAATATGTTGAACATCATGAAGCGAAATTGAAAAATAAATAAAATAATTTTTAGAAATGAAATTCATTCTAGGAAAGGCTGGAAGCATCCCCCAAAAGGAACCAACTATAATGG
Source organism: Styela plicata (assembly GCA_963675895.2). Classification (NCBI taxonomy): domain Eukaryota; kingdom Metazoa; phylum Chordata; class Ascidiacea; order Stolidobranchia; family Styelidae; genus Styela; species Styela plicata. Next base: position 3,662,662 of record OZ023143.1, read on the forward strand.
CCACCCATAAAAGCTAATACAAAATGTAGAAACAGCAATCTTGTGGTAACCGCACTCTCAGCAGAGTCCATCCAAAACAACAATGGAAGGCTATGATAAAGTGCAGTGAGTGGTGTAATGCTCGAATAATGGTAAAATGATTATCAACTACCACTTTGTTGATTATTCAGACGTCTCTTGCAAAAATCGGGAATAAAATAGAGTGATTTTAATTTCCGCGCCCACAGGACATAAAATTATTTTAAATGAAATCAAAAGCAGATTCTTTTAAATTGTGTGACAAAAATCATTAGTTTTGCTTCTATTTTTAACTCTTGATATCTTATACGAGAAGAAAGAGTTTTCTCCGAATCGAACATTGTCTACTAACATAAATAATATTCACCATGCTATGAGTAATGAACATGCTGGCCATGCACCGCCTGCTTTTGGACCATCTCTATCTTTGACGACGATGCCACAAAACATGAAGAAAGGAATGAAACCGATGAAAAATGATATTGCCCATAGTAATGACACTGTTATCTGTGAAATAGTGAGGAATTATTAAAATGGGCTTGGCGGAAAGAGGCTAAATAATGTCATTTTTATAGAATTGTTGATTCGATCCGATTTGAAAAAAATATCCGATTGATGTTTTGCTCAGCGCTACTCATAAATAAGGATAGCTTTTTTAGATTTAATATATTTGGATCGATTCGGATAAATTCCATTTCGGGTGATCGGAATACTATATAAGTGCTGTCTATTTATTGAGACTAGACTAGGGATGTGAGTTTTAGAATTTCGAATCGAATCGATTCGAATTAATGTTAATTCTAATAGATTACCGTTGCGTTCTGTCTTATTCCTACCTTAAAAGCGAACATTTTCAAATCATTCGGCTGTTCGGTGATTTTTTTTATCAATGCACCAGCTATTTCTTTCTTGTTCGGTGTTGCTCGCATTTCAACAACGAACGTGTTTTGTTGATTTTGTAATACTTACTAATGCATTACGGTATCTTAAAACAGTTGGGAACGTCCTTTTTATTTTAATTTTCATATAGAATCATATTTGAAAATATCCGATTCGAACTTATTTTATCAGACATTTGATTTGAAAATGCCAATCGTCCCCAATCGACACTACAAGTGTCGTGTAAATTCATTTATAACTTTACATGAATCACATTTGTTTATATTGAGTGTGTGCGATTATCCTCAGTTCTACAAACATCACAAATTTGGCGCAAGTTATTGATAGTTTTCAGTCAATAAGATATTCTTGTACATGTGTCATGCCTTTGACAATCATCCGTTGATGACTCATTATTATATATCTTTTTAATTCTTCGTACGTAAGCGTACTTTATTGTTATTACCGGATTAGCAGACTTACAAGGCTGAAGAGTATGAAAGCACATTTACTATGAGCGGCGTATGACTTGCCTGCCTGATCCATCAGTGACTTATTCTTATTACGTTTCCGTAATTTGCGATAAGTGGTGTGTATATAAAGCAAAACAGTACAAACTATAATATCACAAAATAAGGAAGAGTGACAGAGCAAATGACATAATGAAATGGCTGACCGGCTAGCTCAATCATTAAAGTATTGGGGATACGCTCCCAGTTACGCATCGCTGATCGTACTGACGCAGGTCGAACCCCAAGGAGATGGTGATTATAAGCCCGAAATCTACTAGTACAATGTGTTTTACGTAGCACTACATGCCGCCTCCGCCACCAACCAGGTCCATGTATGGGAAAAATCCGGAATATGATAAGCCTTCACCCTATTCAGAACTGTTGTCTGCACGAAAGGTCGTGGTTTGTCATATGGCTATGCCGTATTTTCGGCTTCCCTCTCTCGCAGGATAAAAATAAAATTCTACCTCAAATGACAATGACACAGGAAAATTTGTAAATTATATTCATGAACTTAGTTTTCAAGTCCTTTGCATCACACGACGTCTCAACGCGAAATTTTGATTTGTCACGGAAGAGCGACAGATAGATCGCGCCGCCACTTGACAAAGTGAATTTTCAGATTGGGTAAAAAGACAAGAGGAAGTAAAATTTCAAAAGTTGCCGCACTTCAAATGCCTAATCTCACATCCCCAGCTGCTTACCTTTGCATGGTGAACTTTTATTTTCCCGAACGCATGAGGCCACCTCACTGATATTAAACGCAATATTGAGAAAGTTGTAATGTGTGCTGCAGTAACTACTGATGTCCATTGGTCAAATCCAAAGAAAAACTGAAAGAGTAAATTGAAATTTGATCCACGTATGTGTCGGTATAAATATCGGCTAGTAGCAATTATTTTGTAACCATTTTTTGGTATCAGTATAGGACCGACTTTTGCTGCCAATCACATTTATAGACTCAAACAAAATTAGGATTAGAAAAGAGAGGTGTAGCCTTGATTATTGAAATTATCAAAATTGTCAAATATTTTCGGTTGTTTGCCTGACATTTTTGTGGACAAAGATGATACATCAATAATTACCCAGTAAGATGAAATACTATTGAGAATATTACATCAAAGATTACAATGAAGCTGGAAAAATATCATTATATAATGTTAAAGTTTGTCCAACACAGGATGAAGCAATTAACCAAAGATTAGGAAGTTTTCGAATTAGTTTTCTCTAAGATACGGTCTGAATCTGAAAAACAGCATTTCATAACCGTCTTTGTATATGTTAAGATCGCATGGTCTAGAAAGTATTTTTAATACTTTTGCCGCTATTTTGAGAAAGGGGAATATGGCTTTTTAAGCTGAACGCAATATTTTTCATACTAGATATACAAATGATAAGAATAGCAGTCAATCCACAAAAAATTACATAATCAAAATCATTTAATTTTTGATAAGTAATGATAATTGCGAACACCCTCAAGCGATCGTGTAAATTAATAAATAAACAGTATTTGAAGTTATTACGGTCATCTGAGTTTCAAATATTTAATTCGATAATTTCGAGAAACGACAAAAATATCTTAGAAATTTTCTTCAGTTAAATATGGGCCACATAGGGATCGCGCCATTTGTCGTGATCCATCAGTGGTCCAGGTTGAACTAGATTTATTTCCTATTAGAATATTCTATATTAACTACTATATAACATCTATTCGAACGTTTTTTATTCATTTTATTTTGTCGGTTTTGGGCTAACTAATCACGGTAATATTACACAAAAGAACCAACCACCGCGGTGCGGCTAGTCATGCATTATAAACTATAAACATAATAGAAATTTCCAAAGAAGATTAGTGTACAGTTTAAATTTTGTGTTTTTCAGCAATTAAAAAAAAATATTTAAAAAAATATGTATCAAACAATATGGGATCAATTTTTATTACGAAGGTCCATCAATAGTCCATAATTGGCATGAATTTCATCAACATGGTCTTTTTTAACTTTGTTAATAGTCAATTACTGCAAATGGCCAGTAAATTTACTGTACTTTTATTACAATGCAGCGACTGACTAACTCAGATTTTGTTGTTTGCGCTTAGGTTGGGAAAATGAGATTCGAATTCGAATTATCCCAAAAATTTTACTCACAAACCCCGGTAATTTGGGATTTTTTATATCGGAACATATGAACATATCATAAATTAAAAAATATATATAAATACCTTGCAGAATAAAGGTGGTATATGCCATGTTTCATAACCCCACGTTCTTCGATATATAAATATAGGACTAAATAAAGCTGATACGAAATCAGATACGCATAAACTTAGAAGAAAAACATTGAAGGTAGATCTGAAAACGAAGGAAAATATATGTTTCTGTGATGAAAAATTGGGAATATTGGCAAAATGAGGTAAAATCACTGCTCTTTGACAGTTATTTTACTTGATAATAATATTGAAACAAAACTATAAAATAGTTTTTTTAGGCCAAATATGGGCTGTTGATGAACCGCACCGCCTAGTTGTGGTCCATCAACACCCCATATTTTGCACAAATCTCTTAAAAAAACGCGTAAAATCGCCGTTCTTCGACAGTACTTTTACTCGATAATATTGAACAAAACTATATGAAATTGTTTTTAGGCTTAATATGGGCTGTTGATGGAACATGCCGCTCGAGGCGCGGTTCATTATCAGTACAATCTTAGTTGCTTCGAATTTTGAGAATATACAACTTACTTCCAAATAACGGTAAATTTGCTGTACTAATATTACAGTGCAAAGTTAGACCAATAACCTCATTGCATCAATAAAAAATGCAAAAATATCAAAAGTGTAGTATGAAATGGGATGAAATTTTATTGAGCTTTTTCTGGTTTTACACCCCAATGATATTAACCACTGGTATCGAAGCACAGTACCATTTGAGACATTTTCAACTAAACACTCATTAGACTTCATACAGAAACTGTTTTTTTTTTCATTAACTTGCGGTTACTAACTTTCATGTAGCCAATTACAAACTTTTCACTGTTTGTTTATAATTGATACTTCTTTTTATGGTTCGAGGCAAACGCCATGTCGAAAAAAAGCTACCATAGGATATAATTTGGACACCAATTAACACATCGTGATTTAAACTAATCATAAAACCAAAATTGAATATCGATTAGAGTTATATGTGGCGAAATTGAAACGAATATTAATTTATATGATACATTTTCAATCTATTTTTGTTTTAATTACGGATAAGGATGTACTTTGGTTCAATATGGTTATAATAAGTATAAGCTTAATTATGATTTCCTTAAAAGATGTTTTATTTTGTTGTGGCTGAGATTTTGCCGCCAATTTAATTGCTTTCATCTAACGAAATCAGTACGCCTGTATATTATTGGCGATCCAAGCTTTGCCAAATCATAATTATATTCCCTGGGACATATTTTGTTAGGCATGAGTCATTAATGAATCGCGAATTAAAAATTCCGATGGGGGGGGGGGGGGGGGGGGGGGGGGGGGGGGGGGGGGGTATTCACAGTTGGACCGCGCTGAATTAAAGGTAATGTTACCCTCCAGTGACACACATACAGGTTTATAAAACATGCAGTGTCGGACCAAAATTATATAGTAGGCAAGGCATATATTTTTAATAGGCCTATGCTCCAACAAATTATAAGCACACCTTAACATATTTTTTCACGCCTTAACAGACATACATGCTAGTGGTTAACCGTATATCAGTGACCTCATGTGGTTATATAAAACATATCTTGACAGCCTTGCTGATTTGGAATGATTTGGCACTTCACATATGAAAAATAGAATTTAAAGTTAAATCTCGTGAAATTGTGAAAGTATTTGATACAAATTTGGTGGGTGTATTAAAAATGATATCTCCCGAATATCGATATTTCATGAATATTAACCGCTTAACTGCCTTCAGTATTTAATAGTTATGATCGGACTCTAAAACATGTTTGAAATAAATAAGAAAAAAACAGATATTGACACGAAAGACTCACATTTAACAAAAACCTATAAGCAAAATACTTTGATATAATGTTCCATATTGATATACACCCGAGTTAGATATTCACAAATAGATACATGAAAGTATGCAGTCTCATTTTATTTATAAAAAAAATTTCAAACTTGTTTTTCAAGCTTGGGTCACTGAGAGATCGCACCGTCAATCCCATGGCTGGAAAACGTGTTATTTTCGATGGAATTTGCGTCCAATATCACAAGTGTCAGTTTTAAACATGTAAGGATAATATCAAATATAAATGTAGTTTACTCACTTGATTAATTTTGTTCTTGCGATGACCAAAAATGTGAGTGCATTTGCAAATAACCCGAAAACAAATAAGATGGAAAGAAGAAAAGTAAAAATATAAGCTTGGTGAGGATAGAATGGCAACATCCTGAAAAAAAGAAAGTTTGAATTGAAAATATGAAAGCAGAGCTTCACCTTGAAGGATCTGTACCAGCGACCACTTATAGATCAGGGTAGTGTTTTTGGAAGGATATGTGTTACTACACCCTGGTTTGAGTGGTTTGCACGGAAAAGTGAGCCATAATTACATATGATGGTATTTTCAACGGCTCTTTGTTTCATATCTGCAAATCTGCAATAATATAGGATGTCTCATGTTCTACTTTCGAATACATTTTAGGAGATATAAAACCTAAACGAAGGCCAAGGCGCGATCCATCAGTGACTCATGCTTGACAAAACAGGTCAAGCCGAGGATGGATACAGAATTCTATTTTCACCCAAACGTAATGAAATGTCGAGCCGACCTTAGTTTATATACAACGCGTAGTTTTTTCAGGAAAAAAATGTAGAAATTTCGATGGTTGTTATTTGAACAGATTTTGCGGGTTTCTTTTGCGTCATTTTTATGTAATAAAAAAAACTTATTTTAAAGGGAGATGAATTTTTGATTTCAAACAAGCCATTTTGAAACCCAAAACGAACTCTGTCGGTGCGTATTGGCTTAGTAGGTATTGCATTACCCTTTGCGAATTGAATATCTCGGACCTGGGCAAAAACGAACCATTTGAAATTCGAATATTTTTTCGAACCAGATTGAATCTCTAAACCTATATAAATCAGAAATGCTCCGATTTTATCATCACAATTTGCTTCAAATATCAAAATCAAGAAATCTTTGGTTACAAATTCATTAATAATGATTTTAATAAATTGTAATTTACAATGCACTCTAAGGGTGAAAAAAATTTGGCCGAAATTAAAAATATTATTTTGATCGAATTTTGCCAATAAAATAAAAAAAATTCCACTTCATCTCGCAAGTTTTTGTGTAAAGTAGAGCGTATGCTTCTTCAACAACTCCAAGCCTCTTCGAGTATTAGCCAAATATTTATTGGCTTAGTATTAAAATGGACCACGAGTCACTGCAAAAATTTAAAAAGATAATGCGTAAAACACTCACGATCTTTGTTGTCTTGTGGTGAAGTTTGGTTCGAAATTCATTGCGAACAGTGTGAGTGAGTATAAATGTGAGTGAGAGGTACTTCTTCAACGACTTTTCACGCAAAAAATATTCCTGATTATGAGATAAGCGTTGGCATTCTATTGGACTACCGACATGCTATTTTAGTTATATTTATTCTATATGCATATAAAAATATGTATTACTTGACGTCTGAACATATCTATTATATAATCGTACATCTATCGTGATGTGGTCGCATACTCGTAGTCGTTGTTATCCAAATAAGAAATATAATCTATTTTGCCAAGCATGCGCCACAGATGGACCGCGCCTGCACGGCGCGATCCATCAGGGACCCATATTTAGCAAACTGTATTTCATGATTAACTGAATGAAAAAGACGTAGTATAGGAGAGAATGTTGACGAATTATTCGCCAATAATAAATACTACAACAATGTATATTTGGCTTAGACTTAGACTAATCTCTATACTAAAATTCTCTAAAATTTATCGTATTACTTGTACAGCACATCCGAGTTTTCACCCTTTTTCTACAGGAAAAACCATCCCCAGAAGAACCTGAACATTTGCCTGCCTGTGAACACTTGTCTATATAGTTCAAGTAAAATAGTATGAACTTCACCTCATTGAAACGAGTCTAAAATGACAATCTATTATTAACTAGTTACATGACAAAGACGCAGAAAACATGCCCGGAGGTTGGTGTCTAGTAGTGTCAATCGTTATAATCAAAAGGTTTGTTTTTGAATCCAAAAGAAATTTTTTTTGGAAGCATGCTTAGATCACGGAAGCATCGGTGGCACTTGTTTCACAACAATTTTGATAATGTTAATATGACGGGTTCTATAAGTTATTTTCATTTGTTTCAATTCCACTAAATAATAATAAAAAAATTTAAAATGGTAAGACAAATCGATGTAAATCCAATTAAATTTTTAGGTTTCCAAATGTACACACTAATAACGATGAGAAATATTCGACCTATCTAATCACTAAATATACGTTCTGCACTGCATTCTGCATTTCAAGGTCAGAAAATAACGATACTGTTAATTTATTTATTTTTTATTCAACCCCAACTTCAAATTTCTTTGCCCGACTGTACTCAAACATTCAAGTGTAAAGCTATTTCGCAGTAAAATATACACAGTTTAAATAAAATATGATTGCAAGAATTATAAATAATTTGTAGCATATTAAAAAAAAAATAAATCTTTGTGCTATAACGAAGCTTCAGTAAACATTGAATACCAGATGCGGCAGATCCAGCCGCGAAGTGTCCGAAAAGAAATATTTATTTTGAAAAAATAAATTGTTCACATTTTACATAATACTAGAAAAGACGCCCGCGGGTTCGAACGTTGAAAGATTTCCTAATTTTTGGCAAGAACTTCGATTTCACGCCGATTGTTGTTTCTCAATGTCCGTCGTACAAAAGTTCGTGTTTCGATCGTCAGTTGCTTTTGGTCAAATCTTGAATCGCAACCTATATAATTAATGTTTGCCCCACTAACACAATACAATCAAGTTATTAGCGCAAATAGAGTCATGTTCAATACATTGAGGGTAGTATATTAAAACGGTACCTATGCTGCTATAAGTGGTTTGAAGTCTCTGAATTAGTTGAATACCTGCACGTTGTGACGTCACGCCGCTAGCGTCTGAGGCGCGCAAAATGTCTAATATTTTTTGCTTGAATTTGATAAAAAAAATGAAATTTCGGAAAAATTCTACAGAAATTCACTCAGCAAAAAATAAAGGTAAAATGTTTTACCTAAAATACGTTCCGTTTGAATACCATCTTGATTAAACATATCAAAAGATTACTTTGTTGAATAGCTGTCACACTGCGTCGGCGACCAAATCCATCAGTGAAAGCTCCGCATACGACACGTTTTGACAAATTTTATTTCTGATTCAAATCGATTTATGTGAGATTTACGCCCAAAAATTAATTAGGCTCATTTTATAAATAAAACCTTACTAATAATTTTGATTGATAAAGCTAGACAATTTGATAATCAATGGTATTAAATTGGTGTATTGGTATTGGAACACAATTTAAACAAAATTAAAAAAAGCCAGCTGTATATTTGTATTTTCAATTTTCAGCTTTCGACTGCTGTTATAACCATATATATATATACAGTACTCAAATAATGTAACACAACTTCAAGAATTTGCGTCAGCACTGATTACTCAATCTAAATATTTGTGTTAAACATTTTTTCTATCATTTCTGTCAGGTCATTCAGGCTACTGGATAATTACGATTGTCGACCGCCGAGTGTTGTTAAGCAGTAAAGACTCGACAAAAATTATGGGTCAACTTCCGCGAAAAGCAAGTAAAAATTTGCCTCGGGTAATAAAGCAAAGTAATAATTGCAATAAAACACTTCCATCCGTCATTAAATAGACAGATTTATTTAATTAAACCTTTCTTACAAAAAACACTTGTTTTAAACTTAAAATATCACATTTGTCGGGTTTTTGCAAGACTAATCCCAAATGGGAAAATAAATTTTGTTGAGCGTTAGTCACAGACGGACCGCGTCTCGGAGCGATCCAGCAGTGATTCATGCTTAACAAATGATGTTTCAACAATTGTTACTACTTCTATTTTTGCACAATGAAATTCTCTTTCGTTCAACATTGGAATTATTTCCTGTTATGTAGTGTTTCGTTCTTGCGCGTTTTGTCTGTGACTAGGGCTGGCCAACACCAAACCATTGGAAATTCGAATATGATTCGGATATTTTTCTCGAATCGGATCAAATCAGCAAATTGATGTAAATACAATTTTTTGGTTTTTCTGTTCACAATTCACTCCCCTTATCAAAATCGAGAAGTTGACTGATAATGACTTTCAGAGACAATGCGAACATTGTCTTCAGTAATCATCATTAGTGAAGCAACGCTTAATATTTCAGGACAAAGACATATGTCTGCCAAATTTTTTTTCGTCAAAATGCGGTAAATCCACTTCATTTTGTAACTTTGTGTTCCTATGGCAGATTCCCGACTGGTTCGAATAATTTGTGCTTTGAACGAATTGCCCTGTCCTATTTGTGGCCCATCTTCGCTCAACCTATATGTTGTTTTTCGAGGAGATATGGCTTTAATGATGTTTTTAGTATTTTATTTTATGCATTATGCGCGCTAATAGCTTTACTTGCCCACGTGTGTTTTAGCTCCAACAGAAATACCTTGCTGAAAACAACTGTAAGCAATAATCTAAGCATTTGATGGAATGAACCTCCTTTCGGTCAGATCAATCCTAACCATCATATTGATCATATTCCAAAATGTTGAAAAATACCAATAGATGTTGTAAAAGGCGATGTTAGAAGCAAATAAGAGATATATAGCCGTATCATCTCGTTGGTGAGACAACACTCACTGCACACTACTTTTGTGGCTCAGGTTATGTAAAGATTTTTTTCCGGATTTTGTTCGTTGTTGCTTCATTTCCATTTTATGGATCACTTTTCTATGTCCATGATTGCTTGTTGATTTTTTCATGTTCTTCTGGTTTTGCTTAAAGTAAAAGATTATTAAAAATTAGTATATATTGATTGTATATTGATAAGTAACACTTTACATATAATTGCGATCATTACACAATGACATTGAATCCATAAGTAAGAAAATAGAATATGATTGTTTATCAATAAAACCAGAAAAAATTAATTAGAAAATTACATTCTCCCAAAAGTAAGGCAGATTAAATAAATATAAAGATATACGTATATAATTTTTTCTAATTTTAAACATCTTAAATAAATAAAAGTAGTAAATTAAAAAATAGTTTTTAAACAAACATTTTCTTGTGACCACATTAATAATATTGCAGACAAAGCACATTATCATTGTTGACGAAGTATAGCACTCACAGAAGCATAACAAGTTATAAAGAGTGAATTGGTAATAATTATTAACCGAGAAATGATAAAAATAACCAAAATAACATAAAATTTTTACAAAACAAAAGAATACGGATTTAGGGAAGCGATTAAAAGTGAGCCTTTTTTTAATTTATCGTTACTTTAGTTCTATATTCGGGGGATGAGGGTTGAAGACCTGTCCATATTGTACTTGTTCGTGTGTTTAATAAATATTTTAATATTTAATGACAGTAACACTATTCAAACATAAGGCATGGCTCATGATCGATTAATTATGAATTATGATGAAGATTATAAATAAAACAGACTTCATTCATTTTTATTAATGTCTTACAACATGTATTTGAGTATACTCTAAGAAACACAAAATTACATTTTGGCGAGCATAAGCCACAGATTGATCGCGGCGGGATCCATCGGTGACTCATACTTACCAAAATATGTTTAAATGAAATTTGGACAAAATTCGATAAATAGCAAGACACTAAAACAACAATTCTGAGAAGTAGTTATCCTAGCTAAGCAATTTGAAAATAAGCGCTTCAAATACTATAAACAAGTGAAACATGAGAAATTGGGATTTGGATAAAAATCGAAGTAATAGTTTCTATGAAATTTCGTGCCCCATGGCAATTTTTGTTGATATTCCATATCCTATTTATCGTTATTATGGCTTTAAATTTTGATCTATTTTAGAAACAATTTGATATGTAGGAAATTTGTTGTGTGGCCAAACACGATAGAGTCGTCGAATCTTGACCCATAGGTATGCCATACGTGAAGCTGACGAAAACGATTGCTCGGCAGGAATGACAATAAGCCTGAAATTCCGAGGAACAGTTTATTCGGCCTGTTCTTCTCAGTCACGATCAAATATGTTTTTTATTAAGATTTTCACCTGTACCTGGTTATCAATACCGATAACGTATATATCGGCCACCCTGCGCCAAAAAGCCGATACCGATATATCGGCGAGAGGCATATATATATATATGTTTCAATAACCCCCATATTTTTTGCCTCGGTGTTTCTGGCAACAAGTCAAAGTGACTGCGATATACGGGGTACTGTAACGAAGTGACGAAATTTGAATTTATTAATCGCGCTACGGTGCAATGGGGCTACGGCGACGTGCATACATTTTGACGGAACCCCAATCTCACCAAGTATGGTCATATTTACCCGGTTCCGGTAAACATATTCTTTAGCGTAATTGCTCTATTCTTAACAACCTTTGTCTAGCGTCTGAAAAATAAAAAAGGTATATATAATATACTAAGATCGTTCAAATCATTTTTCCCATATGTAATAAACAAGCGGGTTAATTTACATGGGCTGTGCAACTTATATATATTGCTCATGCACTGGCAACCTTAAACCCCTTCACAAAAATTCTGCTATACCATGTTTTGTGAAGTATGGTTCACTGATGATGACTAGGCGCGGTCCATCTCGGGTGCATGTTTGACAAAATAAAATTTCTGCTCGGGGAGGAGTTGGAAAGGTGGATTTGTGCAGGTCACACTTGCGACCTTCTGTGGAATTTGTACTCTTATTTTCCGCTGATCACAAAGTATAAGGTCTGAATTTGTCCGATATTTTTGACACACCGTTTTTAATGAAAGCACAAATATTATTTCAACTGTCGGGACAGTTTTCTTAAAGCTGAAAGTTTGGCAATAACGGAAAATAATTCAAGACCAATTTTCGCGATTTTATACCACTATTGTCAGGTTAAAATTAAACTTTAATTTGGTACAAATTAATGCATGTTTCATGTGATGCACCTTTGTCTTCAAGGTTGTATTTCCACAGCTCCAAGTGTGCCGCAGACTAAAAATATAAATCCCGACAGCAGAAAATGTGCAAAGAAATGACTAATTCAAAGCAATTAGGGGAACTTCAATGATCATAACATGCTAAACGCGCATAAATCACGAATATGCAAGGCACTGGCGGTTAAAGCTTCATACATGTCATGATACAAAAAAAAACGTTCTATTGTGGTAACCAAGCGTCGCAGATACGTGGTGGTTTAGCTGTGCATTTCATAAGTGAATCCTACGTGATATTGTATATTTTGAATGAATCTTCTGACTGGTGATCTTGGCCCAAACGTCTTTTGTTGAGTATGGGTCACTGATGAATCACGCCGCTGAGGCGTGATCCATCTGTGACTCATACTTGACAAAATAAAATTTCTCGTTGGGTAGTTCGTTACACGTTTTATTAACACGAACAATCGTGGATATACCACGTATGACACATGCCCAGATTAGACATAACATTTTCGAATGAGTATTTTATTTTGTCTCCCATGCGCCACTCCAATGCCTCAGTGACGCATAAAAATAAAACGTCACATAGTTTGCTTTTTACTACTTAGTTTTACTTTCTGATATATGAATTATATTTGTTCTTAAAATGTATTTGGTTTTTGCAAATATTCTCAAACAAGTTTTAACTTTGTACCGCGTTGCACTCGTGCTCTATCGGGTTTAAGTTTTACGGGCATTTTGGTATTCCAAGCCGCTTTATTGAGATATGAAATACACTAAAACCCCGCAAGCTTACAAGCTATGTTCAATCAAATAACAATCGTTTATGGGACGCGTTAGCCACGGCCTGTCCTTTTTAACAGTGGCGTGACAACATGGAACAAGCAAATTGTGATTTAAAAAATAAAATAATGGCCCAAGTATGCGCCACTGATGGACCGCATCGATAAAACGATATCAATCAGTACATCATACTCGGAATTAAATTTCTGATTGTCGATAAAATGTCATTCGACGTAGAAACTTTTATTATTGTCTATAGCTACATTATGACGTAATATACATTTGATGAACATAAAAAACGTGCCCCCACACCAAAACTCTAATAACTCGATGACGTCATATACTTGAGTCCGTCTGGAAGACGTATGTATTGTTGCTAACTATTGTTTTTTTTTTTTTAATATAAACCGAACTCGATTAACATCAGACGTATACTGATAATATTGCAATCAACGTAAGCGGCAGACATTCGTCTAGTTACGTGACTGGCGTAAACATTTATACATCGGTTCAAATAAAAACGTAAATTGAACGTGGATGATCCAAAAACTGAATTCCCAGCTAGAATTTTTTGAAAAATTCCTTATATTTGTCAATCCAATTTTTTTTCCTTTTAAACGCGGTCACACTTTCATATTTGCAAGTTTTTATCTTGTTTCTGCGTAAAATGTCGCTGCTACTTGTATGACCTCAGATTGCCTTTTTCCTATCAGAATATTGTTTTGTCAAGCATGAGCCACAAATAGACCGCGCCTCAGCGGTCATGGCTCAAGCTTGACACAATATTGTGCAAAAAACAATTCTCTGACTGTAGTAATGCCTGAACATTTGCAATTTGAATACCATACTGGAACGTGGAAGAGTTATGTTATTGGATAGAATACACGACAAAATTAAAGTAAATTTACTGGTAATTTGCAGGTATTCCATATTTCCGAAACAAAGTGTTGTTAATGATATATAGCCCCGTATGAGCTGTTGATGAACCGTATCTAGGCGGTGCGTTTTATCAACAGCCCATATTTGGCCAAAAAGTCGATGTGATATTTTTATTTCAATATCACCAAGTGAAATCACTAACAAGTAGCGGCGATTTTACTGTATTTTTGTTGAAATTAAATGATAAAATGAACTTCACAGTATGTAATCAACAATGTTCAGAATTCTATATGGTTACGAGGTTTATCTTGCGTCTTGTCATTCCATTCACTGCAAAACTGATGCGGAACCAGTAGGTTATCGAGGGTCGTCCCAAGGCTCTGCGTTACAGTGTCTCGCACAGCGGCAACCCGTATATATTGCTCTATAAAGGTTTCGTTCATCGATATTGATCATACGTTCCCGGGGTTCGAACCCAATTCATTTCATAGGTGTTACGTCCGGCAACTATCGACGCTTTCATCAAGTCACCGCGGCCCACATACCATGAATCGTTTGTGTACCAATCGTCATGGATTGTTATCGTGTATAATATTTCATGTACAAGATACAGTGTATAAACTCATGCAAAAATATTATGTTCTCATTCAACAGAAATATGGGTTTATTGTAAGCAACTAAATGGTGCAACTACATCGTTTCTCGTGCCACGTGTGTATTACCAATAAACAATACAGCACATAGAAATTTTCCATCGATCACAATCTGACGTCAAAGCGTGCGATCAAATAAATTTCCATACGAAAAGATAATTCATAAAAATCACCTCATTTAAAAATATAATAGTAAGAATGCATAAATGTGGTAATAATGTTCCATAAAATGTACACATGCTATTCACAAATCATAATGCAAGAGGTAATGAGCGCAAACGCGATTTTTACGTTATATCGGAGTATACTTTAAGTATGTAATGTGAATTCACGGGCTCTATCAGTATTTAACTGCAAAATCATGAGAAAGTATTATTCAACAGCATCGAAAAAATATAAAAAACATATAAATACAACTTATTAGTTTTGATACGTTTTTTCCCTCAGTTTACTTTTTCAAGCCCAAACATAATATGTTGCTTCTTTACATACAAGGCCGTAGACGATTTGAATTAACCTATGCTTAACCTTCGTTGTGCCAAGCATGTGGCATACATGGCTCGCGCCTTGGTGAGGCTGAAAAATATTTTTCTACCAAGTTATTTCACTTTCATAGTAAATGGTAATCCACAAGCGGGATGTATGAAATCATTTTGTTTCCCAGTCCCGACCCACGCAAGAAGTGATGAGTAAAAAGTGTTGCCGGAAGCCTTTTCGTTTTGGATAAAACTTACGATGGCAACTGTGGAGTATTTTTCAATACGAGTAATGAAGAAGGCCTGAACTATGTACACTTTAGCAAAAATGCAGTAATATCACCGTTGCTTCGATAGTAATTTTACTTGGCAATATTAAAATGAAACTATAAGCTTTGCTTGTGTGGCCAATTATGAACTGATGGAATGCGTCGTCCATATATACCCTATAAATGTCTCATATTAAAATACGAAAATACATAAATTTAAAAAATACACAGATTTTGAAATCAACTTAAAATCAACGGTAAATTTACGAAACTTCAGTAACAGCATATCTTCTAAAGTTCGTTGACATTTCCAAGGTGAAATTTTTTTTTTCAAGATTATATGCCACAACTATAAGATTTGATTTCGGGCCGGAGGGACATCAAAAATTTTTATACGGAAATAGCATTGCGAGGGAAAAGCTCATAAAGACCTACTCATCAACACTGTAACAAAAATGCAACAAAATTACTTTATTTTTTACAGTAATTTTACTTAGCGGTGTTGAAAAATATTCTTAATTGACTTTTTGTCCAGCTGATGGAACGCATCAACAGCCCATAATTGGCCTAAATCTCATCAACATGGAGTTTTTATAACTTTGGAGATATGCAATCACTGCAAATGACCAGTGAATTTACTGTACTTTTGCTACAGTGAACGAAAATGTATTGAAAAGTAATCATTAAGGATAAAACAGTTGAACCAAGAGAGAATATAAAAAATTCGGTCACAATTAAACATCCAACTATGAAAAGTGATTTCATGAAAAAATATAAATTAATATTACTGTATATGATAAATTTACTTGCTTTTGAACAATGGGCCAGCATTAAACTGGTTAAAAATCAAAACTGAGTAATGTGCGCTGAGGGAGCGCGAAAATGCTTAGAGCAATTAGAATGCACTGTGCCATTTTTGGTAAACGACGAGGGCGCACGGTCATGCCAATACCTTGGTATGCAAGTTCACACTGCAGACAATACATCATCATTTTCCATAACCCAGTTGCGTTCTCGCTAAAAATTTAATGCATGCAGTAGTACTGCACAGTGCGGGAAACATGAATAACACCGGATCAAAATACGTAATTCGAGATTCCAGACAACATGTCCTGGTCTGACTCAAATCATGTTATCATCAAAATTTGAAGAAAAAGTAAACTGGTGTGATTTGCGTCATGATTTATACAGAATAAAATCAAATTCCTGCGTTAAAATTTAGATTTTAAGGACATGTGATCATATTTGATTGTCAGTCAGAAAATGGGCAGTGAGTTATACGGAATTAAGAAATTATAAAATTGAAGAATAAAAAAGTTAATGCGAATAAATGGACGAAAGGAGATGAATTATTTTCAGGGACGGATCTATGGGGAGAGGGGAAACTGACCGCTGCTTGTGGGGACATGGTCCAGTTATAGCATCTCACTCAGAAATATACGTTCAAACATGGGCCACGTGTGTCTTATATCTGGCAAAGGCAATTAGCCATAAACAATGATCAGTGGCCAGCCATAGGCGACAGGGTTAGTGTTGTTGCAAAGATATGATCGTTCGGGTTTGGCCGAGCTTACCCAATTAAATGTGCCCTGTAGGTACGGGCTTCAGAAGGGTATTTAGAATACCTTTAGAATAGGGATTTCCTTCGCGTCGTAAGGGGCGAATAAAAGGAAACAGAGAAATGATAGCTGGTTTACCTATCGTCCAGGGCAGATGTCACTCATTATACTTTATCGTGGTAGTTCACATTCTTTAAGATGTTTTCCTCTTGTACAGTCGCTGGTATTACATCTATTAGCTTACATCTATTAGCATCTATTAGTTCATCGTCATTAAGTGACCGTTAGTTGATTTCTTTTAGGCACTGCTTCCAACTTTTCTCGGTCTGAATTCCAATATAAAAAAAAAATTTACACATTGATTTGAGAGGTGGGCACGCATTACCTCGAACCCGAATTCTTCAACTTTCGATGCCATCATGATAACTATCACGAGCGATGGTTGTTTTCATGCAGAAATCCTATTTTTGTCAAGCGTGGGCCACAGATGGACCGCGTCTCATCGACGCGGTCCATCTGTGACTCATACTTAACAAAAGATGTTCTGACAAAAAATATTTTCGATTGGGTGTGTATTTAATCGGCTTTTTTGTGACCGAATATTCAAATTGTGTTTTGCGAGTAGTCTGCCCTTGGCTACTTCTTGCGACCACAATTTTATGAGAGAGATGATTTATTACTATTTCCCAAGAATACGCCCGAATACCTCGCTAGATATAAAATATGACGCCCACACATATTATATATACATATATATAATATATATAAACCGTTCAAAATAACAAGTATACGACTAGGACTATAACAGGACTAGGAAAACCCGTAGCATTAGAATTCGAATTTTATTCGTATCTTTTTTTTTTCGAGTCATTAGTTCCATATAAATTACAAATATTCCACTTTCTAGTAATACAAATTATCTCCTTTAGGAAAATCAAAAAATTTATTTTCTCGTTAAAAGATAAAAATTGTTGTACCTATGAACGATTCACGATTGATTCGAATAATTTGTGCTTCGCATTGATTCGAATCCCCGAATCAAATTTCCCAACCATAGACAAAAGAAATAAAATAATAAAATAATTTTGTGACAAAGTTCACACATTTACAAAATTTTCAATTTAAGAATTATAATGTTTTTTTGCAATTTTTGGTTTGCAGTTTATAACTATTAAAAATAAGTTATAAGTTAATACCGAGACAAAAATAGCGGCTCAGTACGTTAAGATGGAATCGACAACCACAATATCTTTGTATAATACCACGTGAGTGAAATTATTGATATTTCATAGCAAATATAGCATCATCTTTAAAAACGTGAAATGGGTGAAATCCCAAACCTCAATTCAATCCAATATCGTTCTCAAGGATTAAAGATGTGCCGAGTATTCGTATTGGATCAAACATGGACGATAGAGTAGAAAGGGCATTTTGTCGTGAATTTTCTCAAAGTTTTTAAACTTTTGTTTTTAACATAAATAGAGATACTGCAATATCAATCAATCTTTTAGGCCAATTAGTAACGGTTTATGGAATGCATCGTCGAGGTGCAGTCCATCAACAGCCCCTACATGGCATAAAACAGCATAAACGCGGTTTCAAACCTTGCAAATATACAATTGCTGCGAACGACCAGTAAATTTGTTGCAATTTGGTCATAGTTCATATCGATACTAACAAAATTAATAAGATGGTTATCTTTAATATTATAGTTGTCATAAGCAACGTCAAAGGCATTTTGTATTAAATCAACCGAGTATGATTTCATTATTCGGTCAAACCGGAACTCTTAGAAATTATCTCAGTCAGAACTACACTGTAGTAATATATTTTGTTAAGCATGTGCCACTGATGGATCGCGCCGCTGAAGCAAAGACAAAATATATTTTCTGATTGGTTCAGACAGAAAAGGTTTTAACATATTTTATCAGGTATGAATTACTGATAGATATCGCAATAGAGAACACGATTGACAAAATTAACTCCTCTAATTGTGTAATCCATTGACAAATAACCAAAATCAAAATTGAATTTTAAGGAAAAAACATTTTTTAATAAAAAATCTTTAAAATGCATTCTCAACGTTTGTTTCAGCAGCATCTATATTCGACCGTTCAGTGACAATGCGATCTCAATATCAGCAGCATTGTTGTTGATAATGCTGGTGTTTGGAATCTTTGCAAACCTCATTACAATAATCGTTATCGTGACCTCCCAGAAGCTCAAGTAAGATACATATTTTGTGGGGGGAAGATGCAACGAACTCATAATATGTTCATTGGTTTTTCCACTATTTTTGTTGTGTGACTCCTGCGTACGTATTTCTGATCCACGTTTTCAATCAAGTTTAATGCGCGTGCTTTCGCTAAGTCATGATCTAGTTTCAACAGATTATGATGAATTAATAATGAAAGACGAATTGCTTCTTTTGAAACCGGACCATAATCTAGCGAAGGCTCGTGACACTACTGCGGTTTCTCATTGCTTGATTTTTATTCCTGTAGGTACCGGCTTTGAAATAGACTTAATGTATTTTCTGCGATTCATAAGAGGCGACGATACGGAAACAAAGAAGCGCTGTAGCTGATTTCATCACCGCCCTAGGCAGATACCATTCACTTCACTTTATTATAGTGGTTCAGTTGGGATGTTTCCCACTTAAAACGCAGTTGTTGGTACTACATTTTTGGTAGATCTCTGCAATTTGATTGATCGTTAAGCGGTTCCTTTAGAGGCGGCTTTTAGCCATGGTGAAAAAGGTTGCATTTTCAAATAACTATTCTTAAAGATCTCCAATTTATTTATTATTCGAACTTCTTATTTACTCGAACAGCTTTTGAAACACGAGTACTCAGACAAATATGCACTTTGCTATACTGAGTATATAAAATCATACCATCAGGTAATAGTCTGATAATATTTTGTATTTTTTGAATAACTGCAAAAGCAGGAATAATGTTTTAGTGACTTGTACCTATATATTACTTTTATGCGTTCACAGCGACAAAGCGGCAAATCGTTTTAGAGATATGTTCAAAATTTGGGCAAAAAATAAAAAAATTATTTCAAGTTTTAGAAAGTTTTGAGGATATTAACTACTTTCAGAGCCAACATCTTTCTTACAAAAAACGTTGATTCTATCCAAAATAGACACATCGATGCCTCGACGCCCTTTTTTAATTTATGTAAATTCACTGTATGCAAAGCCAGAAACAGCGACTAAAAAGAACTAACCAACAACCGGTATTATGAAAGAGAGTTACTGCAAAATGTGGTATCAGCAACTGAGCTGGTAAAACCATCCACTGCTCCTTTGTTTCCTTTTAAAGGCCACTTTCTTAACCATTTACACTTCTGTTATGTCATACGTTATGCATAGCCGACAAAACGTGTTCAATTTTAATGTATAATTTTCAACTTTCAGGTCAGTTTTCAATTTTATGATAATCAGTCTGTGTGTTTCGGATTTACTATCAGCCATCATTAGTCCTCTAGCATTATACCGCAGAACGTGGGGTTTTGATGATTGGCTCCTTCCTGGATTTTTATGTAAGGTAAACAAGTTATTTGGTGTTATTCGCTTGAATGCTGTTCAATTCTTTTTTTATAAAAATTTCATTGCTTCCGATGACCAGCATATGGTAACACTATTCAACCCGGACAACGAGGGACAATATCGTTTTGCAGATCGTGTTTCAAAAATGTATGTAGTTTTAATGGACTAACCGGCCGGATGTATTTTGCCAAAACATGTCATGTCAAGCATACGTCACTGGTCGATCGCGCCTTTTAGGCGCGGCCCGTCTGTGACACATGCTTAACAAATTTTCATTTTTATCGGGCATGTTCGTGCAGAGAAATTCTCTGAACGTGCAATAGCATCAAAGCATGCGTGCTCTGACAAAAAATGCCTCGTGGTACTTTTAGCCCATTCAGCTTTTGTAAAATGAGCTTAATGCCCCTTAATGCTGTTATCTTTTTTACACAAAGTACAAAAGCTTCCAATATATTTTCAAGCCGCGTCACCATATGTATGCCCGAAGCGCGTAAAAACATTACATAGTTAAATAAAAAAAAAAGTAGCTGCGAAAGGGTCGCTCCAACACCTCTACAACTCTGAAATATATTCTCCGTATTCATAACAAAAAGTTATGTTCAATATATTTTTTTTTTTCAAATTTTGCTCATAAATGCCCTGTCATCTTTTCGATAACATAATATTTATAAAATAAAAATCACGTACTTGATGACACGATATCCTTCTTAACCAGACATAAATATCTTCTAAAAAAATATATCTGATATTTTGATATAAAATTGCATTTATCGTTCACGTTCGAATTGTTAATATTATATAATATTATTCAAAACAAGTTTATAAGAAACTAGACATGAAACTAAATATTATTAATATCAGTGACAGAATGATGCTTTTCTCGTTATATCTTATGTATCATTGTATTTCTCGCAGACATTTTGGGCGGTTGATACATGGACAAGCTACGTGACTGCTCTGCATATATTGTTATTTGCAACGACCAGAATGTTATCCATTAAATGGCCTCTCGAATATAAGAAAATAAAGCTGACACAAGTCAAAGTAAGCAAACTTAGAATATAGGAATCAAAGGTTTCATTTTGTGGAGCATGTGTCACAGATAGACAGCGTCTCATCTACACAATCCATCAGCGACAAACATTTGATAAATGATGTTTTACAAAATTCTTCCGATTGGGATTAAATATATATCCAATTTTAATTATGCGTTTCCACGAAGGTCTATCAAAAATCGGCGACGGGGCGCTTATAGTCAAGGCAGGAGCATTTTACTCGTATAAATAAATACCAATCTTCGAATTTATCAGTACACTAGGTGTCGTAATCGCGCCGACAAAACTTTGCTGAGAAAGCGAGTTTTGTCATGGGGTTTCATGGGCTTAACAATACGGCGAACTACGACTTCTCGTGCAGACGGTGGAGGGAGTCGTAAGCATCTGTTATATGAACTACCGCAAAAATACACAGGTAAAATATCTGCAGCGATTTGAAGAACAGATATTCCCAATAAACCTATGATCAAGATCCCTATATTTTGCCGTTTCCATGTGAAGTTTGCATCTCCTTTTCTCGAAAAAGCATTGACATTTTCTTTTGCATTGTATTCTAGATCATCACCGCCATAATCTGGTTCATCACTTTTACTTGTGGTTTTATACCAAGATGGATCTGGTACGAATCAAAAATAAAAGACAGGCATGCATCAACTGTGGACGCAAAATGGCCATCTTGTACCCTGAATACTGCATGGTAACGTAATCCACCAAATTTTTATACATTCCCACTCTTTTTGAAGTGGTTCACCCTGACCAAAGCCCTAGCGGCCACCCGTAAACGGACAGGGTAGTGCTGTTTGAGAGATATGGTCTTTCCTATTCGGCCTAGCCTACCCAAGTTATCACACCATTCAAGTGTGCCTATATGTTTAACGAACCAATGTCGAGAAGCCGAAATTTCATATTAGAAAATGTCGTCTAAATGAATTTTGTTAAGTATGAATGTCCTGGGTGATTGCACAGTCGTCAAATACAATATCCTGTTTTTGTGAGCATGACGCATGTGTGGCGCGATCCATCAGTGGTATACACTCGTGAAAATATAGGTTAAAAAAATTTTGATTGTGTAAGGCAAGCAACATCTCTTATTTGTAGGGTATGTTAAATCAGGATCCTGCATGCTACTTCCACGTACCGCGGATATTTGTAGGTCGTGGACTGGAGGGGGTCTTCAATTTTGTTACTGCGCTATGCAATGCCGGATATAGCGCCTAAAAGCAAATTACACAAGTGTCCATGCTCTGATCCACTAGTGACATATTCGGTAAAATAAGCCCTGTCAACGTTCTCTGTTGTTTTATCGATGTCATAGTAAGCTCAGTGTACAAACATTATTCCTATTGCATAATATTTACAGTCCAAATGTCTCGATGGGGCAATTCTTAAATTTGATATGCTTACTTGTGGTAACCTATTGCAGTATACAATTTAAATTAAAACTCTAGAATCAAGACTAGGCTTTAATCAACTCTTTCACAGCTAAGCAAAAATTGACCTGAATAGTAAATACTAGATACAAGGCAACAAGTGAGCCAGACGTAAACAAAGTAATCAACCAATTTAGGATCATGTAATCATGGCGGTCGCTCAGCAATTATAAAACTAACAGATAAGATTCAAATTCGCATAAACAGTATTAGAAATTAGATACATTACAATTATGTACTGAGATAATTTTTACCATATTACTCATTTTCTTAATAAAATACTTTATGGATGCTGAATATTCAATTTTGATTTTGTCCAGGTTGCAAGAGTACAGACTTTACTACAAAATAGCCTTTCCTATTTTCATCTATTTTCCGATGGCTGTAATTGCAATAATGTCACCAGCTACAGCAATTATTTTGATAAGACGAAGGAGGAGCAGAGTTTGGAGAAAGCAAAGCACAATGTCTAGTGGGTTTTTCTTATATTTACACTGCCTATAGAAATACACAACAAAGTTATAGAGAAATCTTATGGAAATAATTTATTTAAACTCAACATGGCTAAAATTAGTTTTTGGTGAAGTCTACACTCCCCTCGTTCCTGTGGGTAACACTGCATGGTCGCTGGTTATCTTTTTGTGCAGAGGTGCATTAATGGTACCTTCGAAGGGCTACTACCAACCTCTGAGCGCCCCAGTCCAAAAAGTTAGCCTGAACTTGTTCTGTTAAGTATGAGTCACTGAGTCACCTAAGCGGCGCGATCCATCTGTGACTTATGCTTGACAAAATAAATACTCTGATCCGAGAAGTTCGGTGAAAAATCAGGTAGAGAACTAAATAGTGAGGACAACCTGGTTTAAAACTAGGTAAAGTAAAACGAATTGACCAGAAAACTAGGAAAAATATTAATAGGTAACCTAGTTTCACTTTTAAAAACGAGGTAGTACCTAGGATAAAAACCTGGTGAAATAGATAATTGTCATTTAAGTGCATTTGAGACATTTATAAATGATTTAAAGAATGAAATAATCGGAATGTATTTTTCAAAAACATTTTCACAGTGAATATATGATTTAGATAGTTTTTCATTATACGTACCTCCATTTTTGAACCAAGTACCAAGTTAATGTATCCAAGTACCTAGTTAAAAATTCACTAGGAAAAACTTTAAGTTGAAAACTTGGTAAAAGTTAAGCTAGGTAAATCAGATCGGCTTGAAAACAAGGTAAACTCCGTAATCTTACATAGAATTGCCGACACTAACACGGTTACAATCGGTTATACATGAATAGCAGGTGTAGAGGACACGTCGACAGTGTGTCCTTAAATTAAGACAGTGGTGAGTAAAGAGGGATGATATATAAAATTTTCCAAATTGATATTTTATTGTCCCAAACATTAAACATTTGCCTGCAATATTAAGGAGAGTTTAATTCATTTACAAACGCGAAGCATATTTTTTTTTTTCAGTTCAAAATAAATGTCCACAAATGAGTAAATGTGAGATGAAGACGCAAAAACGAGAAAATCATGCAATCTTACAACTGGGATTCATCACAGGATCGTTTATGTTTGGATACATTCCTATAACAGGTATAAAATATTTGTTTAAAAATTTGTTCAAAAATATGAATGTATGTAATTCATCCATCATAATATATAAGTTCTCACAAAAGATTTTACGAAATCTATCAAAAAACCCCGACGCGCTTTGCGTTGTAATCAGAAAGTCCATGCTTTGCCAGAGAATATATTTACAGGCGTGGATCTTGAAAATGTTTTACGGTGACAAGGAGTTCCATACTCTAGATAGATGTTTGTATAAAAATCTTCTGGCGTAGAATTCTTGTGTACATTGTGGAGTTTGAACCGTTAGATGAAAAGATACTTGGGGTAGAAAGAGAGGGAAGCTGTGAAGAACAGAGAATAATCAGGAAAGCGGCGTGATAGTAATTATTCAACAAGCTTTAGAGATAAGAAGTCGGGAAATACGACTTACGATTACAAATCTACACAGGAATAAAATTATGCAATCTAGTATTCATCCATCCTATCTTAAATACAGCTTATACATTCTACACAACAAATGTTAAGCATAGTGAACTGAATATGAAGCAATTGGACTGGAATTTTGGAATGATTGCCTATATTCTACTTCGACTTTCGGAATGCTTGAACCCGATATTTTACAACATTGCTTCGGGGTGAGTAGTATTGCTTCAATAACGTGTCTAATTTAGTTAAGTATTCATTTTTAATACTAATCAAATTACTAAAATTCGATTTCTGTTGTTTTCTCCATAAATTTTGAAATCTAATAAGTAAAGGTTTAGACGGCAGACATGAGCCTAAAACTCTTTTGATACTAAAATTAATGAACAACGCAGAAACGAAGAAAATTTTATTATTGCAAATTTTATAAGATCTCAACTTGCTACTGCAGCTTCCTGCCTTCACCGCAACTCAATATGTTTTGTTTTTTTGTTTTTTTTTATCAAAAAATGTACAAAAAATGTTAATTTGTTAAGAATGCCTCATTGATGCATCATGCCCACACGACGCCGTGTCATATTTTTTTTTTGAAAAAAAAGTTTTAATCACTGGCTTGGACATTATTTAAATGATGCACTACAATGTCTGCCTTTGCAACTAAAACTTTTTACATATAGGATTTTGATATTAATCTAAAGTACATTTTGCGTTTGTTAAGAGGTGACTAAAAGGAAGCAAAGCAGTATATCTTTTCGTCGTCGCCTAGGACAGATTCCCCTCTGCGCTTGGATATAGTAGTTTTAGTTCCATTTGATCTGCTTTCCATCGAAAGAGCAGTTTCTGATACATTTTGGTAGCTCTTTGTAGTTTAAGTGGATCTTCTGCTTTGAAGTAAATCCCAAATTGAAGTAATTTCAAATTGAACAGTTCCATCCGCTTATTTTCCACAAAAAATATACAGCCTATACGCCTGCAATTCTGCCCAATTTCAATGTGTTTCATTTTGTTAATCATAATTTCAGCAAAATGCGCCACGAAACTATCGCCTTTTTGAAGAAAATATGTAAATGTTGTTCTCCACTAGTTGCAATTCGTGGACGTAATAATTCAAACAGTTCTAGTGCAAGCGAGACAACAACCGGAAGAAATACGCAAGATCTTGATTTATAACTTGATTTATAACTTTCTACGCAAGCAAAGGAACTTACTCGTCTTGCTTAATACGATAGCAGACTATAACTCAAGAAGAGTAGGTCCAGATACTCAAAAAACTAGAGGGTGATATACATATTGGAGTGTATTGAAGTACCTCGATTGATGGAATAAGAATACAGCTCTTCCACACAAAGTTTAAATTGCTTGTTAAAGATACCGGGTAGACGCGTTCATCACAGCGGTGCTTTGGAAAATTTGACAACAGAACATTGACAATGGAGCCAGGAGTTTTACATCAATGATAACAAAATAATATCGGAGCGGTTTTGTTTATATTTTTTCTAGCGGTTTCGTTTTCCGCTTGCGAAACCACCAACAGATATTAGTGACGAAAGGAGGTACAGGGATTTCTCGGGTAGAAAAGATATGAGTCAAAGTTCGAGTGTATACAATCATACTATTATACTATTGATGATTATAACAAACATACTTGTTTGAAGAATACGATTATAATATAAGAATTAGATTAAACATTATTAAAATCAAATTAGTATGGCCAAGTTACCGCCTTTGCATTCGATGCAGTTCGAACTTGTCTTTTATATGAACTGTTTGAAAAAACTGAGGCAAAGAATCAGACTGAATATTATACCAAACATAAGTATTACAATATTTATCATAACAGATGTATAACTAGATGACCCACTTCCCGAAAAAACTAAATTATCAAGACTCACATGATCGAAGGCGCGCAGGCAGTTATCGAATTCGATAAACGATGATTTATTAAAAAAAAAAACACTGTGAGATATCATTGATATGTATTTCAGCAATTCCATTTTTGATTATTATGTCAAGTGTTTAAAAAGTCATTCTGCCACTTTTGTTTATCTACAAATCTACTTTCTTATCAATTTTACGAACTGTCGTAACTCTTTTGTTGTTATTATGTATAGGAAGGAAATAAGACCAATTGTCTTGTCTATGCATTTTCCGCAATACAGTGTTTGTTTGATTTCAATTATTTTGTGTGCAATGTAAATTAAAAGGACATCATTACGATAACAGCTTTTGTTGCTATGGGGTTATTCATAGTTTCTGATGACGTCTGGTGAAATAACGACGACGTCGGTTTCATTTATTTTTTCCCTTAATCGTATTTCATCTCAGTGTTTACAGAATATGTATAGGGTGCTGGCTGCAGGTTTAATACCTTTGTTTATCGTAACCTGATAAAAGGCTCTTATCTCAGTTATCAGGAGGCTAGAAATGAAACGTATGTTTGTCTAGCGCACGTTGCTGAGCAAACAGCGAAGTCTGTGATGTAATTCGCTTATGCATAGA
This sequence comes from Styela plicata, assembly GCA_963675895.2. Taxonomy (NCBI): domain Eukaryota; kingdom Metazoa; phylum Chordata; class Ascidiacea; order Stolidobranchia; family Styelidae; genus Styela; species Styela plicata. The sequence goes on from OZ023143.1 coordinate 3,690,394, forward strand.
ACAATTGCGTCGCCCGGTATCTTTAGAAATATGCAGTCGCGCAATCTTACGAACTGAAAAAATATAATCCTCAACAGGAAGCTGTCACACATATAAATATAAATCACCAGGCTAGGAATATCACACATATTCATTTGTTTAGCATTGCTCACTCTATAAGAGGAGAATATTGAAAACGCAATTTGCTGGATCCTAGGCGAACTTCTAGGAAAATGAATTCAAAAGTTAATGATTCACAACATGATATGGTAAGTGTTGTTTGCTAGTGAGCAAGTGTCATCAGCATTACCTGGACAACTCTATCGCTCGTTTGCGAGATATGAATATACCCATCTGATTATAATAGGCTTTAGAAGATCCTATTCTAAGTTTAAAAAAAAAACTTTTATCAAAACAAAAACAACATGATCTCTGTCCACAAATATACTGTAATTTATTAGAAGGGTATCATATTGTTTTTTACTTTAATGCTAATTAATTCAAGCATCCTTGGGACAAGAGTCCCATACGGATCCGTCGTCACAAATACGCAAGGAGGAACTCGCGGTTCATTTTACGACACTCCAAAATGAAATTTTTATATGCTTTTAAGCATATTTTTGTGTTTCCTCATAATGAAATTTTTTTTTATTAAATTTACCGAATATTTTGCGCGCCCTATGATTTTTTCCACGTATGTCAATGCAATTGTTTGAGTTGCAAAAACGTAATATCGTCCACCGCTTGGTTTTTGCGAAGAGCAACTAAAATATATTAAAAAATGCGCTTCGCAAATTAACATCTTTTCCGATGGGTTAAAGAGTACCATTTCATCATTATCACATGGCGATAAACAGACTGTCGGATATCATTCGACCTGATAAGAACAAACACATAGATTAATGAATGAAATTGAGCACCAGTAAGATTAGTTTTGAACAATATTGCACAATACCTAATATATTTCGGTTTAACTCAGACTATGAAAGATCTTTATGAACTTGGTCGGAGAATGGAAACCTGGTTTAAGACAATAGAACGTTTGCAACACATGCCATCAAGGTCAATCTCAAGACAAACGAACTTGAAAATGAGAAATAAAGCTGGTTTATCCACATCAAATGCACTTACAAACAAAATAAGAAGAAGTGAAGTTACAAGCACACAGCGATATAATATTGCAAAAGCTGAAGGGCAGAAGCGCAGAATTCAACTGGAAAAGAGTGATTTCAATTGCACCATCGCATATCTTCGGGAACAACAGAAAATCTTAACAGACTCACTACTTAGGAAGTCATCAAATACGTCATCAACAACTACCAACTCATTAAGTTGTAAAAATACTTTTCACGCAATTATAAACAGTCCTCATATAACTGAAAGAAGCCGCAATCGAAAATCAGAAGATTCTTGTCAAGAAAGACTTGATATGCGCATTCAAAAATTGACTCGTTCAACGAATGCTGGAGACTCGTGCTCATCGAAACAGACTCTTGTCGACATGCGTTCAAACATATCTTTTCGTCAGAAAAGGGCAGAGTCCAAAAGAGTTGAAATAAAATCAAGTCAAGTTCCATATACTGCACGAAAATTATGTCTTTGGAGAAGGATTGTCCTTAAACAACATCTCTTAGCATCTAAAACGTTTACGAATTGCACAGTCTGTTGACATATGCATCTTTACACACCGCTTTTATAATGTACATTCATTCCTTATATAAATTTAACTATTTTACATTATTTTTTTAAAATATAATAATACTCATTGAAGTATTATAATATTGAAGAAGTCGCATATCAGAAGATTATCATCTCTCTTGTTAGCATGTGTTCAAATATTTTTTTTTCAGAACATTGTATTTCCTAGTTGAATTTAAAAAAATTAGGCCTAATTAAATTTACTGCACACAAATCATATTGCTTGAGAAAGTATATCCTCTAACATATTCTTAGCTAACGGGTCATTTACGATAGTACTTTCTGTGGATGCAAAATTTTTTCTTATGAAAATGTCTTTTAGGCATCATACAATACATTATCATAGCTACATTCTGAAGTGCATCACCCTTTTATATACGGAAGGGGTTAGAGTGTTAGAAAGTTATGATCTTTCCGGATCGTCTTGGATATGTTATTACTCATTGATAATGTGATAACAAATTCAGTTCATCGTTTGCCGATATTTAAATACTTCATGCACCCGGCTCGTTTTACTGGAATATCATTAGATATTTATTTCGGTTTGAACATCACAAATCGGTCTACGAGCGCGTTTGCAATGGAAAGCGATATGATAGAATTGCTGGGCATTGGCTCATGATGGTTCGATAGTTGCGATGTATCCGCCGAGCCTGGTCGAAAAATTTTTGTCAAAACTTTTTTTGGTAATTATGTGCCCTCATGGATCGCGTCGACGAGATGCGGTCGATTTGTGACGCATGCTTGATAAAATAAAATTTATGATTGGGGTCCATGTCCATGGTCAGGAAATTTATTGAATATTTGGGCTCAAATCATCACCTCCGATGAAGAACAGACTCAGATCCATACCTATCATTGCTAATTTTTTTTATTTTCTGTGTGCAGAGAAATGAAAATTAAAATTATTTTTTAAAAAGTTTTTACAAAATGCAATGGCAAAAATTATTTGCTAATCAATTCATTAGACTTTAGTTTATTTTATGATATATCTGTGTAATTGAAGGTAATAATGTACAAATGCGGCAGTGTAAATAAAATATCGAATTATAGTTTCAATACAATGTATTCATATTACAAATCATGCATAAACTATTTCTTGTGGACATGAGTTTTCCAAAGACATCACAAATATTTAGGTTCAAGAGATCGAACTTAAAAATATTAATGTACAATTTATTATAAATATTTGTTAGTCATTGATTGTACAGTGATATTAACGATAACCCAAAATAACTTACAGTATCATAGTTTACTTCCTTTTATATGGACATATAATCAAGATTTTGATAATACGCAAAATAAACCTTTGATATTTAGAGATTAAAATATAGTTTCTAGAACATTATTTTTATAAATGGAAAGAAAGGGCTCTTTATAGTCTATTTTCAATCGAAATTGCGATTTCCCGATTCCCCTTCGCGATAGAAGTATGGCATTTAGAACCCAGAAATCGTTACGAGAATGATATATTTCTGCTCGTATCGTAGATAACCTTGTCAGCATGACATTATATGCTATTGTCTTGTTTTTATTGATGGGGAACGGAGTTTAAAAAGTAGACAATATTGCTAGATATCGTATACAGAATTGAACAGACTGCGTAATCACTGTGCTGTTCATCTGTGCCTCTGATCCCAACCCCGGAAATAATCTACGAATTTTAAGGTAAGGTTGGTAGGATTCAGTCTGTGAGTGTGATCTTGAATTAAACGAAAACAGCAAAACAGAGAAAACTTACGACTACGTTTGTACATCAACTAAATTAATTAATATATTTCCTATAAATACTTATTATCTTATCGTTTCCGGAAATTATTTCGGAGAAAAGGTGCAGGTTTACGGAAAAATCTCTGAATAACTAATGATGATGCAATTTGACAATTGAGCTTAATCGTTCATTTTTATCAGAATCTGATAAATCGAAGAATTCTTATCTCATTGATCAATAGAGTTAACGTGAATGCAGAGTATGTTCGTCTCACACGTCTAGCGCACTCTGTCGCGCTTACATCGAGTCTGTGATGTTTTTCCTCAGCAGAACTGCGTCCGTCGGCAACTCTAGAAGTATGCAGTCGTGGTCTCCTACCTTCGCAGAGAAAAAAGAATTAATCCATAGCATGAAATTAATGATATTTTCACGCATATGAGTACAAATATCCAGGCTCGAAAATATCACACAAATGTAATAGTTGGACATAGACCTTCATTAGAACGAATAACGATTTGCCGGATTCGATTTAAACGTCGACGAAAATGGATGTAAAAACTAAAGATTCACATATTGTAAGTTTTGTTTGCTAATGAATATATGCACCCCCTCGTCATTGTGACGTCATAGTACCTCTCATTTGCACTGGTGATGAGTGGACTTGTCTCTCAAAATTTTGAAAGAGTTTGGAACATGATATTTTAAATTAAAAAAAATCAAAAACGAAAAATGCGTACCATTGTTCTATAATATTACGTGATTTAAATTATTGATTTTTGCCCCTAATTGGTAAAAGAAAATACCACATCGATGATAAGTAACTGTAGCTCATGACGTGCTTAAAATTGTAACAATGGCAGGGATTTTTGAATACTATTGAAAATTATTAGTATCAGTTTTAAACAAAGACGTTGTAACTAATATATTTTGGTTAAATTTAGAATATAAACAATCTTCAAGAACTTGATCGGAGAATGGAAGCCTGGACTAAGACAACAGAGCATCTGCAATACATGCCATCAAACTCAATCTCAAGTCAAAAAAAATTTAAAAAATGCGAAATAAAGCTGGTTTATTCGCATTAAATTCATCGATGAACAAAATAAGAAGGAGTGCGCTTACAAGCACACGAAGATCCAACGTTGAAATGCTGAAACGGTGATTTCAACTGGAAAAATGTGGATTCAATTCCACCATCACATATCTTCGTGAACAACAGAAAATCTTGACAGAAGCACTTCTTCGAAAGTCATCACCAACTAACAATTCATTAAATTGTAAAAATGATTTCAAGGCAATCCAAAATAGTTCACATATAACTGAAAGAAATCGAAAGCGAAAAAGACTTGACATTTGTGTCGACACGCGTTCAAACATACCTTGTCGCCAGAAAAATATAGAGCCTAAAAGAATGAAGAGTGAATCAAGCCAAGTTCAATATACTGCACGCAAATCATGTCTTTGGAGAAAGATTATTCTCAAACAACATTTCTCGGCAACTAGAACATGTACCAATTGCACTGTCTGTTAATACAACTTTTTTATAAATATTTTTATTATTTTGTTTGTTCAAAATATTATGTAGATTTATTTTTATTCTTCTAAAATATAATATAACATATTCATAACGCTACATAAGAGTTTCATTTATCGTTTGTTGATAATAGCTAATATTTGGTTGTCCAGTTCGATTTTTTCACTCGGTTAAGCCAATGTATCAAATAGGTATTAATTTCTCGACAGTGGAAAAAATCAACATGGCTAATTTTTAAGCAGGGGAGGAAAATACCCTCTCCACCCTCCCGAAAAAATCCTCTTTGAAAAATTATTAAACGGACTTTAATTCTTACACATTTTTTAACCCACCAAAATATCGTTCCATTCAAACTTATTTTTCGCACGCATTATGGTGTCCTTCAGGACATTACTGTATCCACTATATACTGATGAAATAAGCGATAATGTAAATTTAGTCAGTCTCGTAGTGATATAACATCGGTGGATTTTGTCTTACACCCGAATTGAACGCATCGACAACTTTGGTGTGATTTGCACTGTTGTAGGAAATAATGCGATTGCAACTTTATTTAGTACACTTGTGAAATCTTTTACAATAAATCTGTCACGGGGTGAATATAACGCAAATACAAATGCTATGTTTTATCTAAAAGCGTATTCAAAAGTAAGCAATTTTCTTCTAACAGAGAACCAAAATCTAATTCCATATTTCCAAACAAGGTTTTACTATCAAAATAAAAAAGGACGGTTGAACACAGTTTGTCGCACGACCTGAAAAAAAAAAACATTTTTATCAATTGGGAAATCTGTGCAAGCGTTAGCCACTGGTTAACCATATCTTCTATAGTTGTAACTCCGCCTGGCCACTAAATCATTTCAACTAGTTTTTCAGGTATGTAAAACATTGCGATTTAAAACACATATTAATATTATCGAGTGTTTGTTACCAGGGTTTTTCATAGTTTCTGACTATTTTTTTTTTTTTTATAGCCACTTTGCGCAACTCATGAAATGAAAACGATGTTTTGTCAATATATTCATATTCGAAACGTTGGCAAAACATTGTTTTCATTTCACCAGTTGAGCAGAATAGGCGGGAACATATTAAGATTAGTGAATCTAATTGCTCAACTGGTGATGTGCAAACGGTATTTTATATTTTGCCAACGTTTCGAATGTCTATACAGACGTTCTTCATCAGGGCAATAGAATAGTTAAGTCATCAACAATACTATATACTAAAAAGGGGACGTTCTAAAATAAGCTAGTAAATAAAAGATAAAATACTCTAAATTCTGAGTAAAAAGAGACATAAAAGGCTAAAGATAATTGTCTAACTTTATCTACGTTAAAAGATAGTCTGATAAGCTGCCGGAAACATGCAAGAAGACATTAAGATTGTTGTTGCTGTTGTATGATGAATAATAATGATGGAAATTTTGAACATTAGCGATAGGTCGCCATGTAAAATTGTTGGCATTGAATGCATACAAGCGCCTCAATTATGCCGAAGGAACACATCCAGCAGAGAACTTTATGTTTGTCGGTTGCATGTCGTTATGTTTTTGTAATATCTTACCGGAGATAAACAAACTGTTGAACATAACTTGACCTGATTAACAAGTTGTTAGCGTTTGTCGACCAACGGTTTGACCTAAATTCGAACAATGGCAGGATCGACTTATTCAAATTATACAAATTATCGTTACTTTTTTCCCACGGAACCAGAGTCTTTATCAACCGTTAAAAATTAAATGCATTTCAAAATCAAACGTACAGTTAGATTTTATTGTGAGAATGTTTGCTCGTGGTCTCAGTTAAATGTCAAGTTGAAGCACTGTTTTATAATGAAGAAACCGACTGTTGACTGAATTTAACCCAATTAATTTGATAGAGTATTACGAATATTATAACAACAATGAACAATTAAAAACATAAAATTTTTACCCTACAACAATCTGCTAAACACAATGCAAAGCTATTACTAAGCTAAGTCCACTGCAACCAAAAAAACATTGCGCGCACGTAAAATTTAGCACAAGTACATACGTACATTTAAACCTGGAAATCGGATAATCCCCCCCCCCTCGGATATGAGTTTCAATAAAAATATAACAAGAACAATGAGACCTCTCAACAACCACCTTCTCGGACTAATATACGTGAGCGCAAATTTACGTAGGTAAACTATGATATGTTGGTGCAAACTTCGCGTTTAAAATATAAATGTTTGTAAATAATAAGTTTTTTAAATGCTTCGGTGCAATTTAATAACGGGGAAATTTGAATGATTGAAAGGTTCTTTATCTTTCGGGACACCCAGACAGGTGAAATTGACAGAATTCTACAGAAGTTATGATGGCGCGCCGAGGCCATTTGAAAACTTTGAGACATTTTTGTATAAAATTCGCGAGTCTTAGAATGGGTAAGATCCTCCCTCGGTCTCAAAACGTCACATGTCTCTTCCGTCGCTAGTAGAGGAAACTAAGGTACATGGGAAGAAGCAGAATTATTTATCTTAGAAGAGGTTAGAGATGATTTATCAATAGTCATGCAAAACTAAGTTTACGAAATAGGAATTAAAATTAAAATTAAAGGACCAACGAAGTAAGTATAATTTATCAAGTTACAAATTCAGGGTTCCAAAACTCAAGTGACTATCTCCAAAATTGACGATTGATATTTGGTAGGAATATATCGACAAATAAAAATATATATCTCACATTTTATTTCCTGTCAAAACTATCTCCCTGTTTTTTCATGAGGACACAATACATTTTTTGAAAACCATAGCAAAATGCCTAGAATCACCCAGCATAATATGGGCATATTGAAAAAAATCCTTGTTACGCCCTATCAAAGCAGAATTGCGTTGGATATGTCCGTAACAAACTTTGGTATCGTCACTAACAAAGTTTATCATTAGGTTTTGTGCTATCGTCAGCATTTTTAATTGAAATTTTTCTAGTTTTTCACATTTGCCAAATTAGTTTCTCTCCGATATTTCACATTTAATGACACCATTTTTCATGGAGGTATGTAAAACATATCCGAATTGTTTTTATGATACATATGATCATACAATACTAATAACAAGGTTCGCTATAGACTTGAAGTAAAAATAAATAGCACCATTATAATCCACATTCACTCGAGAATATTGAAGTATTTACGCCCATGCTAACCACATATTGACCGCGGTAGCTCAACGTAATTTGAAAAAAGTGAAAATATCCTACCTCAAAAATACTCCTTTTAAATTTCTTTGGGCTATCGAAATTTTTGTTTCAAAACAGAAATGAGTAGAATGGGGGTAAAGCCCATATTCCTGATTTGACAACAAATCTAATCACTATTAGGAAAGAGGTTTAATGTAGCAAATATATCAATGTAATCTCTTTCACAAGGCGGAAAAAGTACTAATTTTCAGATGCTTTAAAACCTTTTTTGGCGTTTATCTCGAAATGCCAAAATTGGAGATAGGCATTTCTGTTTGGGGATCAACAAAGTGTGGTTGAATTATTAGATGGCAGTTTATTTGGTTTGGCAAGAGGTTAAATTTCAAGAATATTACAACTAATCTATAAATATTCAATTAAAATCCTATAATGTGACAATAGAGGATAATTTTTGTTTATGAATCTGATAAGATGCTTATCGCACCCATCAAAAAGAGTTACACATAGCAATGTTCACAAGCCGGTCTCGCACGCGCTCATGAGCAAACAGGAAAGTCTATTATGCTATCCGCCGATGCACTGAGACGACGACAGCTGCATCAGTGACTTTACAGTGACTCTGAAAGAACAACTACTGGAAATCCACGGTTATGATGTCTCATGGAATGTATCCCAAAATCTAGAAGCTAAACCAATTAATAATGCCATATAATGGTTTCTAGTTGACTGAGTCCTCGCCACTGTAGTGCCCATCTATGGATTGTACCACAAACGCGGTATTAGGATGTGGCTTTACGCGAGGGGTTTGAAGGTTTTTACTATGTGTTATGATCACGAATAAAAGACGATAGCTGATATAACCGTAGTACCTTGTTAGCGTAGCAATTACATTATTTTATTTATTTCCCCAATTATATTTCACCTTAGTGTTTCCGGAGGTTACCATGTAAATAGTAGTAGCTATGCCTACATAAACTATCAATGAGTTTAATCATTTTTCTTTATCGAACTCTGCTAAAAATAACGTTTCTTATCACACTCATCAAAAAATTGAGGCCACGAACGTAACGTATGCTCGTCTCGCACGTCTAGCGAACGCTGCTGAGCAAACAGCGAAGTCTGTGATGTTGTTCGCTGATGTATAGAACAACTACATCGGTCGGCATCTTTAGAAATATGCGATCGCTCATGCCTACGAAGAGAAAAAAATATTCCGCGGCAAGAAAGTTATGACATTGTCTCGCATATAAATAGAGATCCGCAGGTATTACGTTATAACACAAATTAAATTGCTCAGCATCGATCACAGTAACATAGAAGATTCACCGACAATATAATTGCCTGAAGCCTGGACAAAGACAGTAGAATATCTACAACAAATGTCAAGGATCATTTAAAGACATAAGAATATGAAAATGGGAACTAAAGCTGGTTTATTCGCATTGAATTCACCGATAAACAGAGTAGGACGAAGCAAACTCACAAGCTTACAAATATCCAACATTGAAATGTTGAAACGTAGAATTCAACTGGAAAAGAGTGATTTCAATTCCACCATCACATATCTGCGTGAACAACAGAAAATTCTAACAGAATCACTTCTTCGAAAGTCATCAATTACGTCACCACCAACTACCAATTTATCAAATGGTGGAAATGATTTCCACGCAATTATAAACAGTCCCCATATAACTGAAAGAAGTCGCAAGCGAAAATCCGAAGATTCTTGTCAAAGAAGACTCAATAGGCAAAGTTCGACCAATTCCACAAATGTTAGAGGATTATGTACACCCATACAGTCTCTTGTCGACATGCGTTCAAACATATCTTTTCGTCAGAAAAATGTAGTTCTTAAGAAAATTAAAAGAAAATCAAGTCAATCTCAATATACTGCACGCAAATCGTGCCTTTGGAGAAAGATTGTCCTCAAACAACACTTTTTGGCAACTAGAACATTTGCAAATAGCCCTGTCTATTGATACGCCATGTTCGTTCACAGATATTAATTCTATTTTATATATTCAATTTACCATATGCATTTAAATTTTTATTTATTTAAAATATAATATAATACTTATCCATATCACGACAAAAGAGTTTCATTTATATTTTTTTGAAAGCAACGATATTTGTTGCATTTAGGTATTGCATAATTGAAATAGACAGAAGGCATTTTCTTGGCATGCATGAAAAAATTAGTATAAGATCGAAACTGCTATAAATATGTTACTTGATAAGTTTTACACACAAATCAGATGTGATTAGCAGTAATGCCAGCAGACTTGCTCAATAAACTACGATGAATGAATAGTTCGTTGAATAGATGCTGAATACAATAATTTAATTTTGCAATCTGATATATGTACATATATTAAATATAAAATTTGATAATTTTGTGCGCTTATAGTTTGTTGATCTACTGTTGACTACTATTTTAGTTGTTTTGGTTTGTAAGCACGCCGAATCCCATGATTCTTTGATTACCTTTACACCACAAATTTTTATTATATAGCCCGAGTTTGAACCGGTTTTCCGTTTTATATCTTTAGTTTTGTTTATGCGTGTGATTCGGAGAATGGTTCGTACACAGCTGCGTGCGTATAAACTTCAATCTGAGTTTCGTCCATTCTTCAGATTTTCCTCTTATGGATTTGTTTTAAGCATTACTTGATGTTTAGAGAAAAGCTACCAAGGTTGCCAATTGGATATCGTATTGTGGAAAGAGATCACGCTATTTCTGTTGGGCATAACTTGACCAAATAAGCGCGCGTTACTCTTTGATTCCTTTTTTCAACTTGTTTTTGACATGTATTTACTTTACTTTTTACTTTTGTTTGCTTTCACGGAAAATTTGAAATATGGTATATTTAGTATCGCCTTTTGTATCGGTCGACAAAGGTCGAAATAAACTATATTATTATCACTACAGGGCAATCCTCTTCAAACGGGAATGGAATTGAAAAGAAAAATGATAATTCAAAATAACAGAATTCGCAGTCATTTGCCTCTGTTGATGACTGAAATGCAAAAGCTACAGAAGAGAATGTCGATTTACATAAACCAAGGGAAGAGTTGAAAAATTTATTTGCTTTAAATCGATATTTAACTTAGTAAGTAAAATTTTGTCTAAATATTAAGGAATTGTGTCAACAAATGCGATTAGATTAGCAGATAGCAGTTTATTATCTGTAATTATGGTATGATTAACGACATCCGAAAAATATTCACGACAACGGGTCAAACTTCGGTATTATTATAGTTAGATCCCTGAATATGCAATTATGATGCTAAATGTGACAAAGGAAATTACTTTTTGCGCTAATTTTGATTAGGATCCTATCAAAAAAAGGTTAAAATTAACAATGAACCTCGCGAAGGTCTCGCGCGTCACTGAGCAAACAGCGAAGTCTATTTTGTTGTACGCCGATGCATAGGGCGGATAGCTACATCGATGACTTGAAAAAGATGCAGTCGCTTTAGATGATCAAGAAAATATAATCAACTCGCAGAAGCAAAAGCTAAACAATTCCCACACACATATATAAGAACACAATATCACGCGAATACCAAAGTAAATATTTAGTCATGACTCATATGTATAAAATAGATAGACTTTTGACGACATATGTAAAAAATCACCATACCACTTAAAATCAATTTGAATGTGTGAACTAATTGTGTAATATTATGGTCATGGGGCAAACACCTTTCACATTTATGTGTGTGAATTAGCCGAAAAAAAATTGAAACTTCCCTTGTTGTCGGTTTGATTTTTGCGTTGCACAAAATACAACATTTAAAAGAGAAATCACCAGCAGTCGAAAGTGACGTGATTTAAACCACATTTTCTACAGTTTATGTCCAGTAATTTTAGTCCCCAAGTAAATAATCCATTGTTGTGGAAAATATTGTGACGGTAACGTAACTCAGTTTACTTATACAACCTGCCTGTAATTCGCTTTTGTCAACAGGTGATTACAGTGCAATTACAAACGCATTGTCGTTCTCAAATGTGTATTTGAAATACGAGTTGTTTGTTTTCAGTTTTGAAAATATCCTTATCGAATTCGCTCAAATTTTTTGATTTAAACAAAAGCGTCATAAAAATTTTGTGGATTGCTCGAAGAATTTCAACCTTTAACATTTTCAATAACATTTGAGACGTAAATTTACCATAATGTACAAGTTAAGATGCTTTCCTACTATGTTAACAAATTGATGTAGTCATTGAACCTCACTGGCAGTTTGTCTCTAATTGTTGACACACGGAACAATTTAGATACACATGGTATGGTCTGGTAGTTCTAAATTAAAATTGAAGCAATTTTCTAAAGTGCTCGACGATTTAGGATATGAGGAATATTTTTAAACCTTATTTTTTAAGCAAATAAATTATTGACTTATCATTGTGAAAATATCAAATGATTCTGTCTCTGTTATTCTGTAAACTATATACGTTGTTATAGCACAATGGTTTTCTAATATTAGTTTATACTTTAAGATATTTGGTTGGCGAACTACATTCAAAATTAGATCTATAAAATATGACCAGACTGGTGGAATGCAGACGACGTTGTTTGGAAGCGATAAACGGTTAAACGGTTAACCATCTTCTAAAAATAGGAGACTATCTGGAGGCAACGGAATACAAAAAACTATGTGTACCTAAGTAAATGATCCATAAAATATTCCATGTTTGCAGATCGCATATCGTTTTGTTTTTACCAATATCTCACCGGAGATAAACAAACTGTTCGACATAACTTGACCTAATTATGCAAGTGGTTTGTTGAACTACGAGTTGACCTATATCAGAACAATGGCGGGATCGCTTATATTTATTTATATTATATTATTTTAAACAGTTTAATATTTTAACACTCAATCACGATATAAGAGTTTTTGAACATAAGTTCATAAATTGTCAGAGTTTGTTGTGAAAGTGCGTGTGTCTCATTTTAAGAATAGAATAATACAAGAATCGGCGCAATCATGTATGAGCAGAAACATATATCATATACAGTGGGTATACACATATGCATGTGTTTTTGTTCGTTTATGAGAAATCGTCAACCTCTGAAAGATAGTTTACACTTACTTTGTGAAAACAGTTTTGATAATATGATAGTGGGTTTGAGTGCGATGTGCCGTAAAAGACAGCCTTAAACAGAGGAATAGAAAGCATTGACACCCCTCATGTGATTCACGAACATATTTATACAGTCTATTTCTCATTAAATCCGATCCTCCTATAAAAATTGCATTTCCGTGTAAAATATTGCGATGGCAAATTTATTCGATTTACTGGTGAAAGCTTGGGCATTAGTTCATCTAAGAATTGAATATAAAGCAATTGCATAATCAGTGTCGTACTTTAATATGTATTAGAAAAAAGTCAACAATTTTCTTCGAATTGGAAAATATATGTAACCAATAGTTCTTGTATTTGACTAACCTAACTATGAGTCAGCGTGGGGGCAACCATTAGATATGTTCAGGAATGATGCGATGCCAACATGTTCAACCACGAGACCATAGCGCCCATCGCCAGATATCGTTGTGAAAGAAAAGCCAGGGAATATTTGCAGTCAGTGAAATATTGAATGCTCTATTTTTTTTCCGTTGTAGATAATAATATACAAATATGGCACACAATATCGGGTTATTATTGTTGCTCTCATATTATTAAAAACTTTAACCATTTTCTGAGTTCGTGAATGTTCCGCAAACTTTATGGAAATTTTAGATGAAAAATTCGAGCCTAGCACTATTGCTCTGTTATTTTTGATTATTAATATTAATAATTCATAGATTGCAATGCACTATTAGCGATAACTCCTTTAATTTATTTCCGGTGGTGGAATTTTATCTTAATATTTCCGGAAAATACTTAGAGCAAGAGCTGCAAATTTTTGGATTATTACGTTAATGCCTCTGAAAAATTAAGCTCACATAATTTGTCTAATAGATTTAATCGTTTTCATTTATCGAAATCTGATAACGCCTAAATTTCTTATCTCACTTATCAAGGGATTGATTGATGTTTGTCTCACACGTCTAGCGAACACCGCTGAGCACACAGCAAAGTCTATGATGTTGTACGCTGACGTATCGGTCGGCATCTTCAGGAATATGCAGTCTCTCTTGCCTATGAAGAGAAAAAAGAGTTAATCCGCAGCAGGAAACACGAGATCCTTCATAAAATATAAATCTCCAGGTTCCAAAAAATCACACAAATTTAATTGTTGAGAATTGATCACTCTATCAGAGAAAATTTATCGACAACAATCAGAGGTTAACCTCGAGAAAAAAAATGAATACAAAAGCTAACAACAAAAAATCACAACATAAGGTAAGTTTTCTCGTTAATAAATAAATGAATCAATTGAGCCATCGTCCTCATATTTGTACATATTACGGATTGTTTTCGATAACTTTGAAAAAAGTTTGTGTCATGTAGGAAGATTTTTTATTAATAATCTCTTCGATGATATACATACAGTTGGCCATGAATTGCTCCTATATAGAAGAATGTTAGGGATTTGTGAGTGAAATTTGAGATGATTAAAATTTGTTTGAACAATATGGCATTGTACCTGATATATTCTTCTGGTTCAATTTAGATTATGAAAGATCTTCGTGAGCTTGATCGGGGAATGGAAATCTGGACTAAGACAATAGAACGTCTGCGAAAAACTGCATCGAAGTCAATTTCAAGAAAAAAGAATTTGAAAATGGGAAGTGAAGCTGGTTTATTTACAACTAATACATCGATTCACAAAATAAGAAGAAGCGAACTCAGAAGCCCACAGATATCCAACACAGAAATGCCAAAGCGCGGAATTCAACTGGAGAAGAGTGATTTTAATTCCACTGTTACATATCTCCGGGAACAGCAAAAAATTCTGACAGAATCACTTATCCGGAAATCATCAAATACGCCATTAGGTATTACCAAGTCATTAAGTTGTAAAAATGATTTCAAGGCAATTATAAACAGTCCTCATATAACTGAAAGAAGTCGCAAGCGAAAATCAGAAGATTCTTATCATGAAAGACTTGATGTTCGTACTCAAAAGTCGATCCGTTCCACAAATGTTAAAGATTCTTGCTCATCACAACAGGCATTTGTCGACATGCGTTCAAACATATCTTTTCGTCATAAAAACGCATTGTCTAGAAGAATTAGCAGAAAACCAAGCCAAGTTCAATATATTGCACGCAAATCATGTCTTTGGAAAAAGATTGTTCTTAAAGAACATCTCTTGGCAACTAGAACATTTGCGAGTTACGCTGTCTGCTGATACATTTTTTTCTAAATATTTATTTAACTTTCTGTATTCAAATTACCATATATATTTATGTTTATTCTTTTAATATATAAACTTACTCATACCACAATATAATAGTTTTTCTATCTGAGAGCAATCGGTATTTAGTTATCCAAGTATTTTTTTCGATACGACGTCCTGAGTAATGTATCCTGTGGGAAGGTCTCGACATGCCTGAAAACCGGCATAGCACTACTTAAATGTTTCACTTCTGCAATATGCTCGAACAGATGCGCTTCTGACACAAACTTGTGTGAATTGACCGAAAAAGCATGATACATGTAGAAGTCTAATGGAGTTTGGTGTTCCGTAAAATACAGTTTCAAACAGTTGAAAAGCATTGGCAATCACGCGTTTACACCAATTTTTCATTCATTAGTTCTGATCTCCAAAAAATTATGCACTTCCATGTAAATAATTGCGATCGCAAGGTTATTGCTTGTGAAGTCTTAGACATTAGGGTAATTATAACGCAATTGCAAACGCTATGTCGTACTTCAATATTTATTTAAAAAAAGCAATTTTCGAATTGCAAAACATGTGTAAGCAGTGGCATAGGCAAATTTTTAAATAATTTCCTGAGTGGAATTAATACGTCATAATCGTTAATGCAGGCGAAAGATTCCTTAAAAATATGGCTTCTATAGCATATCACCTTAGCAATAGCGCATGTATTTCATCGGTTGAGAATATCTTATATAACTGAGAATCCGCCTGACCACTAAGACATTTAAACTCGTTATTCAGGAATGTAAAACGCAGCGATTTAAAACGCATATTAAGATTGTTAGATAATGCATATTAATGATGGGAATTTGAATATTGTCAGTATATATCGCCATGTGGAATCGTTACTAATGAATGCATGGAAACTGTGTGATTGCATCTCACGATTGTGCCTAAATATGTTGCATATGCATTGCATATTGTTTTGTATTCCTGATATCTCACTGTAGATAAACAAACTGTTGGACAGGATTTGACATAATTTGAATGATATGCACAACCGGTGAAATGAAAACAATGTTTTACCAACGTTTCGTATATCAATTCAGGTTGAGTGATTTCCACCAGGGATATTCATCGATTCAGGTGTTCTTCAAACGAATAACGACATTCGGAACGTTGATAATCATTTTTTCTATTTGATAGGCTGAATGCATGAAAACTATATTATCGCGACTGACAATAAGTGATTTTATATTTTCGAAATTTCATGTTTGCGTATCGTTTTGTCTTCCCAAAATCACAAGATAAACAAACTGTTGAACATAACTTGAACGAATTAGCAAGTGGTTGGCGTTTGTTCAACAGCGATTTGGCCTAAATTCGAACAATGACAGGATCGCTTATATTAATTTATATTATTTTAAATTTAATTTCATTTTATACTTAATCACGGGACAATAATTTTTTGCTGATTGTAAGAGGTTGTATGATTTTAGAATTTAATTTAAAAAAAATTGCTTTTTATAAATATTATAACTATTTTCTTCACTTTTTGTAAGTACGTTTGCTCGCGATCTCTATTTTTAGTCTAAAGTTGTTGGATCCTCATATTATTCCGGTGAAATTCTTCAACGATGGCGATTTTGAGAATATTATGTCAAATAATAAGTTGAGAACATGAAGTTTGGCGGAACCTATACACAGAAAAGTTATCAAAGTAAGTATTTTTGGAGTGCATTAAAAGAAAAAAACAATAAATTAGTTTATTTTTGTCTGGTGAAAGGTAACATTTAACTTAGTGATTAACGAAGTAATTTGTTAAATCACAAATATAATATTTATATTGAGGTGCTATGTCAACAGATCGTGATTCGATTAATAATAGAAGATTTTGATTGTAATTATATTTTATCTACGGCATCCGGAAAATATTTAGTTCAACAGGTTAATTTTCAGGATTATAGCTATTGAATCTATGAACATGCAAATATAATGCTATAATATGAAAAGGAGTTTGATCTTTGTTCTTGATTGTGATAAGGTTCTTATCGCACCTATCAAAGAGGTTACATCTAGAAATTAGCCCGCGCAGGTCTCACACGTCTAGCACGCGCTACTGAGCAAACAGCTAAGTCTGTTATGATGTGCGCCGATACATAGTGCGGACAGCTGCACCGGTGACTTTAAAAAGATGCATCGCTTTTGACGATCAAGGAAAAAAGAATCGACTCGCAGTAGGAAACACGGGAGCATCTCACACATATATATAAAGAATTCATTAACAGGATATCACACAAACTGTATTCCCAAACATTATCAAGAGAACGTCAACAACAGTAACTATCGGATAAAGGCAATTTTGCTTTAATAGGTATGTAAAAAATACGGTTTTGGTGGCCTCATTGAAGCATTGTTCTAGTGAATTGAAATACTTTTTGAATATCTTATAATAATTTGAACCCTATTTAAAGCGGTATGTGTGAGGGAGGGGGCAGAAAATGTGACGTATCATCATCTGTCTGATCACATCAGCTTATTCAGCAATACGGTTACATTTGGATCCCATTTTCACAAAAAAATTGAGAACGATGGTGGATAATTTGTTATAGCTGTATGAACTTAAATTTTATTTTTATTTCATATCTTGATATCTGTGAAACAATAACTTTACATTCAGGCAATTGGCGAAACAGAGTACAACTTTCAGAAGCAATGAATTCAAGAGCAAAGTTGGATTCGCAACATATGGTGAGTATTTTTACCATGAATAATTGTCGTGGGATTTTAAGTATTATCTAGAATACCACAGCATGGTATAACTGCGACCGAATTCATTACCATGTCCTCTAGATAATAGCGATAAGTGACACATCTCGCTTCCTATTGTTTTCTTAATATACCGTTACATATTAAAAACCCAGTTGGCGATGCTTTGACCTAAATTTAAACAATGGCTATAATTACGATTAGAAAAATAATTAGGTTAGAATTACGCTTAGAATTATTTGGATTAATTTTATGTAAATGAAATTTTCAAATTTTAATAAACGTATTTTAATTCAATTCAGACATTTAAGGATCTAAATAAAGTTTGTCGGGGAATGGAAGAGTGGAATAAAAGGATAGAGCGAATACAAAGTATGTCATCAACATCAATGTCAAGACATAAGAATTTAAAAATTGGGAAAGATATTTTATCTACATCCTGGGCACGGAATATCAGAACAAAAAGGGGTGAACTCACCAGCACACAGAGATCCAACGCCGAAATGATGAAAAGGCGAATTCAGCTAGAAAAGAGCGGGTTCAATTCCACCATCGCATATCTCCGCGAACAACAGAGAATCTTGACAGAATCTCTTATTCGAAAGTCATCAGACTCGTCCTCATCTTCCACCAATTCATCAAGTTGTGAAAATAATCTTCGATCTTTAGAAAATAGTCCTAACGAGTCTAACATAACCGTACGAAGGCGGAAACGAAAATCAGAGGAGCCAATACAAGATATTCCGAATGACCAGAATGAGATCAGTGTATCTGTCTCACCACATGAATCACAATCATGCTCTTCAAAACAGGCACGTCTTGATATGATTGAAAATAAATCATTACGTAAGCAAAACGTAACCCCTAGGACGATCATAAGTAAATCCAACCAAGTTCGTTGTACAACACGAAAATCCTGTCTTTGGAAAAAGATTGTTCTTAAACAACATTATCTGGCAACAAGAACATATATGGATTGTGCTGTTTGTTGAAACAAAGACATTACATTTTTAAAATATTTATTGTTATCACAACACTAAAATTTTATTTACAGAAAATATTGTTTGTTTGAAAAATGATAGTGTCTTAATATTATATCTTATTCAAATATGCGAAGATATTGCCTTTCTTTACCCGAATTTTGCAAGCATTGCTAATATCCTCACATCCGTCTTCCTTCCTTGTGCGAATACCCCCGCGTTTAGTGGACCCTACACAGGTTGGATTTGCCAGGTTGTCCGCGGGCAAAATTACGCCCAAATGAAATTGACGTAACGATTCTTTTTTTTTTCAAATTAATTGTTAAATAGACTGTCCGTGAGCCCGGATGCGCTAAGGACTCAAACGAAATTGTCAAGATAACTTATCTAAACATTCGAAACGTTGGCAAAATATAAAATATCGTTTGCACATCACCGGTTGAGCCATTAGATTCACTATGAATTTCCCTGGTGGCAATCACTCAATCTTTATCTAAATGCCGTTGAACGGGTAAGCCTAGGTCTGGAAACGTAACAATCTGGAGATTATACTCAATACCGTTATGTACTGACCTTTGTAACTATGTACGTATTGCGTGTTGCAGCTGCCCGCGAAGTGCTATGTTGAAGGGCGCACCCGGTGGCCAAGTATCAAGCCATCGGCATTCCGGATAATACGTTCGTGCTCAACCGACTGAGCGTACAGAAGTGCAACCAAGGTTTGGAAAAGCCCATGGAAGATACTACTCATTTAATAGTCTTGAATGGATTGTTTTTTTTACTATAATGCCCAAATTAAAAAACAAAATTACGAGTGCCACGTTTTTTCGAGCAGTTACATAATATATAATGAAATGGATGATCTATAAATTATTCCCGGATATCAATTCCAATTACAATTTTTGTCGAGTCACTAATGATCTGCGACAAAAAAGGCTCCCAATTTCATATTTCGCTCTATGAAGTAAGACCAGTCTATTATCGACAAATAAAAATGGCTTCTTAGAAATTTTAATTATTTTGTGGTCAATTACGATATACAAACACTAAAACATACTCAGAATTAGGTCGCGTGAGAAGTAAAGGAAAATTTGCTTGAAACTCAAATTATTCTAATTAAAAGACGTAATCACTATGAGACACACCGCCAAATGCCCTGATTCACATCCGAAATTTTGTCTCTAATTTTAGAAAGGTACTTATTATTTAACGTCATTTTCATAAAACTTGGGAGATGATGTTATGTACTCATTTAATGTCATATTATCAACAGTTATTACATTTTAAAGGTTAAAGCAAAAAACTGTGAGTATGGTTCAACAGAAAAGGTCTCGTTTTACCATTAGCAATTGCTAATATAATTATTATTAGTTTCAACGATATCTTGCTATTCGTACTTCAACTTGAAACACCAAAAAAGTTTGATCGATAATTGCACTATTTCGAATGTATTCTTTCGTTAAAAGCTAAATTCTTAACTATACGATTAAACGTTCTATTCAAATGGTCACGGATTTTTCAAATAATTTATATTTTTCATCAATTTTAATTATTGAATTTATCTGCCTTAGATAAAACCAAGAACATTCTATTGAACAAAAAGAAAGGTTGTGAAGGACGAGCTACTCTGATGAGTCAGGCCATTGTGGATTTCATACACGCTGAGGCGAAAAATATGAAAAAATCAAAATCATTAATTTAATTCGAGCTTATTGAGTACACTGTGATAAGAACAGTACATTCACCGTGTATTTACAGCAATCTTATTTTTTAAAATTCGAAACTTCCGTTTTGATGAGATTTATGCCAAATATGTGTTGTTGATGAACCGCGCCTCGTGAGGCGTGTTCCTTCAACAGCCCATATTTGGCAAAGAAATTGATTTTATGCTTTTATTTCCATATCCCGAGTAAAGTTACTGTTAACTAACTAATATTTTACTGCATTTTTGTTACATTATATAAAATATACCATAAACATAAGACTTTAATATAAATAATCAAAAATACATGATACTTTTACGTTTCTTTCTGATAGCGTTAAGTCTTTGTAACTAGACAACCAGCGCCACGCTTTTCTTGTAAATATTTCGTTGACCTTGTTTTCACGTATAAAAGTAGCAATTAAGATGAAGTTAAAATTTTTGACTTTGTGGTTTTACCTAATTACAGGGAAATGCCGCAGCAATACAATTACATCCGATAGCCATGTATTACTTTTTTTAGAATATGTTTTATCAAGTATGGGCCTCTGATTAAATGCTCCTACGAGTTGTATTTCTTCTTTGATTTACACTTGGAAAATTGAAATTTTCATCATTTTTTTGCGTAAAAGTCGTTTTTTA
The DNA here is from genome assembly GCA_963675895.2 of Styela plicata. Taxonomy (NCBI): domain Eukaryota; kingdom Metazoa; phylum Chordata; class Ascidiacea; order Stolidobranchia; family Styelidae; genus Styela; species Styela plicata. Next base: position 3,711,849 of record OZ023143.1, read on the forward strand.
TGTGTAAAAAGTCGTGGATAGTTTTGTTAAATATCACCGACCAATTAAAAATTGCTTTGTTTGTATTGATGATTTGAAATCATTTTAAAATTATGTTAGCGGAATAACGTCGAAAGATCGACAGCTCTGTCTTAAGTTTTCTTCGCTCCACTCAGTTTTTTATAATTCAGTAGATACATAAACCACGAAATTCTAGTAATTTTTTTCTATCTCGCTCAGCGTCTTAAGAATCCATTTATTCGATAGATTTTGTTAAAAAGTAGTAGGATGAATAAAACTTTGAGAACATTTTACTTTATTTCAGACAAGTATTAGTAAGATTTAGTTAGAGGGAACGTTTCATTTTTCCAGCATAGTCAGACGTGCTTGGAGTGCTTGCAGGTACATGGATATTGGAGGAGGTAATTTCTTAGGGAACCAAAGCGTATTCGTAGATTATGTAATAGCGTATTAAGCATATACTTATATTAGAATTTGCCATAAAAAAGGTCCTATTTCAATCAGAAATTTGATTCCGTCTAATATAAGTCACAAATGGACCGCGTCTCACCAGTGACTTTTACTTAACAAAAGATGCTTTTACAAACTTTTAATGATTCAGAAGTTGATTCTTTTGTCACTCCTTCCGACCTTGTAAAGGAGGAATTTCAACAAAACGAAGTGTCAAAACAAAGATTGTTTTTGCCAAGACTGATTAATTTAAACGTAAGTCAATCCATTTTTCGAACATTTCAACAGTTTATAACAGCAAAGGGGATTGGTGATTGCTAACACACAAGCATTCTTCCCAACGAGGCACCTCGCGGATATTTGAAATTGTCTTTTTAGAAAAATGTAGGCAAGTTCAAGTTGTTTATTTTTGCCAATAAACAAACAGTACCATGCAATGTTAATCTCATATAAAAAAAAGCAGAAGATGCAAAAGACAAAGTGCTCAGAGGCTGCGAGATACTAACTAGTAAAGTATGGAAGTCGGCATTTTTAGAATGGTTTGCTCAAGTAACTTTTTACATAAACATCGCGATTAACGCAAGCAAATATGCGCCATTTGAATTTTTGATATTAGTAATTTTAATCCCCGCACATGGACTGAAGTTATAAATGCCGTTGGGCATGAACCACGCAGAAGAACGTTTGTAACTTCGTGTCAGTTTGTTGCCAAATAAATCGGCCACTCTCTAGTTCCCGGTAACAATTTAACAACTTTATTGCGAGTCAAAAAATAAATTTAATGCATTCAAACGATGTGCTTTCGATCAAAGATCATTTCTAAATGAGGCAGGGATTTTTTTGTTTGTTGCATACCCTTTAGCAACGCATTCCGCGGGCCACTGGAAGATACCTTTGCCACCAGCGAAAATATATGTTCCACGATGTTTAAGTTTGTAGAGGGAATGTAGAACATATAAAAAATTTGCAAAAAACATATTATAATTGAGGGGATAAGCAACACACTCAAAATATCGCATTTTTACAGACGCGTTCTAAGTGAATTTAAAAAAGTCAAATTATTGTCAAAATAAATTTACAAGAAATAATCATTTTCGAGCATTTTGCCAAGCCCTAAAATCTTTTAAGCAATTTATCTATTGTATAAATTTTTATAATTCTCACGCTTTCCCCGCTCTTCTTGCACTCAAAAGAAAATACTTTGTTGATTTTTGTGCGCTGACACGGCCTTGACGTCACAAATTTCCGGTCAAAAAAGGTTTCGTGTTTTTCTCTCAAACCCAAATTTTGGTTGCACAAATGGAGCCACATATGATAATCTATGGATAATTTTTATCGCATGTTCATTTACGTCAATACAGAACAAATAGACCAGTGAAAATATAAACGGATAGTGATTAGGAGTTGTCTGTACTTATTATAAAAGAAATAAGTGGTAATCTTGTGACGCCTATTTTTCACCTTCACGGAAATACAATAATTTCTAGCTTGATATGCTTACGCCATTTCCTGTCCAGAAGTGCTTATAAATATTTTCAAGATTTCTAGTGACGTATGATATCAGGGGAGGCCAGACATACATGAAGTATGAGCGAGTCACTAACCCTATTCTGTCGAAACACCTTTTGTTGAAAATGCGTCACTGATGGGCCGCGTCGATGAGACGCGGTCCATCTGTGGCGCATGCTCGACTTAGATTGGGAATGGGTCAAGCCTCCGAAGCTGGAACGAGCCCTATATCTGCATTCACCCGTATTATTAGTTTATATTTAATTTTAATGAAAAGGTACAACTCATGAAATTTTCGTTCATAAACACGATATTGTCATCGTCAAATTAATTATTTACTATAATAAAATCATAGAATTTTTCTGCTTTAATTGTTATCAGAATCGTCTTTGTTTGCTATATTTTGTGTTAATAATATAATAATGCAATATTAGTTTAATACGTTTTTACTAAATTCTGTGTCACAATGTACACACACAAATTAAATTCAATTATAAAAATTGACCTACATATTAAAAATAATTTTTTTTTTTACTTTTTCACTTCCACCAAATTACTTCAACTCAAATTTAATTTTGTTACTAATTACTATACCGTGCGCTGATTTCAATAATGGCATAATAATACCTCTTTCATCAGTTAAAAAAAATTATATTTAATGTATGATAATCGTACATTATTTTTGGCATTTTACGGAAAAAATTGGACTGATGACAAAAGAAATTAACGGAATACAATTTGTCAAAGCTTCTTTAAAAATGGCGGACGAAAAAAAAAATCGCATATCATTTTTGTCAGTCATACGAGAAAAAATAAAACAGAATGGCATATTATGGAACAATATCTGAAACATATTCTGGTAAATATGGATTCATTGAAAAATCACGCCGCAATAATGCGTGGTCGTGAAGATGTATTGATAAAGACGGACTTTGATTGTAATGAATAATTTATATAAATCACTTTTTGATAGATGTGTACTTGTAATTAATTCCATATAAAAAGAATGGAATTGCATAACCAGATATATATTTAAAAAATTTTACTGGTAAGTATTTCAAAATAAGAATACATAAATGATTTTTGGAATACTGTGTACTTGTAATTAATCCGTTATATAAACAATAGAATTGCATAACCAGATGTATATTTAAGAAATATGAGAATGTTAATTAATGTAAAATAAGAACAGCAGTAACTTTATATTTACAATAACATTAGAATGACGTAACATTATTCACTGTTTTATAAATTATATCTTGTTTTATTTTTTCTAAAAAAGTTAGGCTATGACCTAACAAAAGTTTACAAATATACGTGGAATTTCGTGGAAAGAGATCATGTTGTTATTGTTTTTCTCTTTAATACTATCTCATTCAAGCATCCTTGGGACCAGAGTCAAGCACGGATCCGGGGTCACACGTACACAAGAAAGAAGCACTAATGGTTCATTGTACGATACCCCAGTATTTTTTTTGAAATATTTCGGATTCATAGGTTTTTGTAGTCACATTTTTGCAAAAAAATTGCTAATTAAAATTAAGTTAGAACAGGATCGTGACTTGAGAAGTATAATAAAATGTTAATGACATGTTGCACACCATATGTTTTCAAAGTAAGACATGCAGTGACGAAGTATATAGTTGTATCGCCGTTTATCAAACTTAAGTGTAGGGCTGGGTAATTCGAATCGATTCGAAGTACAGATTATATGAATCAATCTTGAATTGGTCGTAGTAACAAAAGCTTGCTAAATGAAGTGGAAATTTTCCATTTGTAACCACAAAATGCAATCGATTTTGGTCAAAATTGATACATCGCTTTTTTAAGATAATATTAGTAATCCACAAATATAATTTGCTTGCTTTTCATAATGGAGACAATAAAAGAAATAATAAAAATGAAATATCCGTTATTTTATGGAGTGAGCGATTCGATCCGATTCGAAGAAAATATCCGAATCATATTCGAATTCCAAATAATTCGGCTTGCCCAGCTCTACTTATGTGTTCTTAGAGAAGAGAGTGAGTTGAAAGTTATCATTTAGTCCGTAGACACATATTTCTTGATTTTAAAGGACAAACCGCAGTGGAAACCGGAAATTTGATTTTTTAAGGAATTACTGATTCGATTTAAAAATATCCGAATCGGATTCAGTTTGCCTGCCTTACATTTAGTTTAGTTTATACTCCACTTTCAAATACATTTTTAAAAAATCTGGGGTAAGATTCCTATCTATCTCCAAGCCTGTTTAAGTAACGTAGTTTTAGTTTTGAATTTGATCTTGTTGAAGTGAAACTATGTACACTAGATATAACTAATATCGTTCGACGAAAGACTTTTCATTTTATGTCATGCCTGTTGAACATACCTAGTACAAAATATATCTTCACCATCTCATTATTACGACATTTATTTTTTGACGCTTCGACAACAAAATTGTTAAAAAATGTACATGGTTCGTAAAAACATATATAGATTTAGTCAGCAAAATTAAAAAATACTTCCGGAGAACATGTAAACATATCATAATAATGACAACAAAATACGTAATTTCACAGAATTAAGAGTATTTATCACTGCACTGAAAATTCAATAAAATGGCGTCAGTATTAGGTTCACCGCTGGAGAGATTCTCAAAAGACCGAAGCGTGGATACACCGGTGACCACTGAAGCAGCTAGATTTCTGGTTGTAGAAAATGGTGAACCCGTTACGTTCCCAGAACTGATAACGTCAGAATTAACCACAACTGCAGTTCCTTCCACTCAACCAGAGAGTACGACGTCAACCATAGTTCTGAACACGACGGTAATGACATCATCATTGTATAACGTAATCTACAACAATACAACGTCGGAATACAACTATACTACTCGTGAAACAGTCACACAAACGTAAGTTGGGTAAAGAAAATATGGTACCCTCAAAATCGAGAAAGTGCTTCTGTCAACTATGGGTCACAGTTTTCAGATGGATCGCGCCTCGGGGGTGCATTCCAGCTAGTGTTGGCAATTTAAATCAAAAGTGACGAGTTATTTTCAAAATACCTTTTAAATAGGAAAATTTAACCGATTTTAAACTAGATACCCGGTTCAAAAAACTAGATAACGTGCATGAGGTATATGCTTTACTAATTATATATTATCCTGCCATTTTTGTTACAGACCATACGAAGTCCCATTCTCAGAAGGAGGCATAATATTTTCAGTTGTTATGTTGATACCAATGGCTGTGTTCGGTCTTATCGCCAATCTCTTTACCATGATTGTTATTGCAAAATCAAAAACATTAAAGTAAGTATAATACTGACACAGTTGGTAAAAGCGAAAAGAAATAATTTTCCGACATCTCCATGCTCTATTTTGTATTTTGTTTAATATTATTTCTGGAAAAAGGTGTGAAATTTTTTCACAATCAAATCAAATTTGTATTGTTAAATTGAGTGAGCTATGAAATTTTCCGAAATGTATCAATGACACAAAGGGTTGAAATTACTTTCTGCGTTTTGTTCTACATAATTCAAATGGCAAGAATATTAAAAAAATACATATATATATATATCTTGCGGAGCAATAAATTGAATCAAATATTTTAAAACTCACTATATAACAATCACAGAAATGCGCAGAAATATCACAGTAAAACCAACACTGTGGTAGTTTATTTATTATATTTATTTCCTATTTTTTCTAACTTTTGCTACCCTACAACGCAATCTTTTTTCAGACTCTTGCGACAATTCTGTTATCTAAATAACCCCAAAAATCTCTCTGCCGCTTATTCTATTCAATCGGGACATAATACGATATTTCCGATATAATAGTATTCCAAAGTATATCTACCTTAATTTACAAGCAAGGGTAAATAATTCTTCTTTTTTAGATCATTATTTAATCATCTTCTGATTAGTCTGTGTTTATCTGACATGTTATCAGCATTATTCAGTCCATTACCGTTGTATCGACAAACGTGGGGATTCGAGGAATGGCTCCTCACTGAACCGTTATGTAAGGTAGGTGGTGACATCTATATCGAGCTTGATTACATAGGATATATGGAAAACCCTTGAAGATTAGAAATCATGTATTTGTAAAATCGGATTCTACAATAATTTTCCCATTGGAACTTTAAGTAAATTTTCTCGAGCATACGTCAGTGATGGACCACGCAATCCGCCAGTAACATATGTTCAAGAAATCAAATATTCTACTATATTTTAACAAAAAATACTTTAAAGTTATGAAAAATCAAACTGCACCATTTTCAATATATATATGGAATTAAATAAAAATAAATGGATCGTACGATTGAAAGTTAGAGCAATAGTCGTATATATTAAAATATATTTTCTATTTTTTTTATTGTATTTGAACTTGAAAACTAATCATTTCAGTGTTCATTTGCCGTGGATGCATTGACAACTTATGTGACGACAATTCATATTTTATTGTTCGCCACATTTCGATTGATTTCCATCAAATGGCCGATTACTTTCAAAAAGATTACGATACTTCAAATAAGGGTGAGTAGAAAGTCAAAGGAGAGAACATTCTGCTTTTTTTTCTCTAAAATAAAAACGTTTTAACCCAGTTCAAGCGTTTGGCTGACAATGCAATTTTACTCACTGAGAAAGCTAAAAATAGACTGACTGCCATATTTACAATTCTCATCTTTTTACGCAGAAGATTCTCCAATCTTTGCTTTTCATCATGGGGGAAGTCTTTCACAGTTTTTTTTTTTCATAAATTCCGGAGTTTCAGGTCTTACCTAATGACCGATAAGTAAAGTCTTTAAAAATATGTATTTATATAAGTGAAATTATATTTTAAAACAATTGATCTAAATTTAATTTAAATTAAATGTTTAAATAACGTATTAAGAATTCAAATATTTGATTCGATTTCGTCGGTTTTATTGGTCTCTTTATTTCTTATTTTCGGATCGGATAGTATCACACGCATTTATTTATATTAATTTGATTTTGAAACAAGAAGAAAGTAAATATCTTCAAAATAAAAGTTAGTTAACTGATTTCGACTGCTGAAATAACGACGAATTTTTTCACAGAAAACGCGGCAAAAGCTAAATTAGGCGGTTGATTAGTTATCCGAAAAAAAAAACATTTTTGAGAATAAACTAGGCATACCATGGCATACATACAGACAGGCAAACTCAAAAAAATCAATCAATGGTGTCTTAAATTGACAACACTAAGAGAAATGCTAGATAATGCTTGCTTCTTGATATCTTGAACTTTCTGATATTTATTCAGATCATTATAGTGTGCGTTTGGGTGCTTGGATTTACATGTGCTTTTGTACCATACTGGATTATGTTCAAAGATGTTGTTAGAGACCGATATAGTAATGGTCCGGATGCTAATTGGTCACATTGTTCCCTCAATCCAGCTTGGTAAGCTTTAGTGGTTACGTTCTTGTTCCTGGTTCCATTTATTCGGGGGAGAAAGGGAAGAGAGAGAGAGACTAATTACTCTTCACTCGATAACCTTGCTCTCAACATTGCTATTCCAAAGAATTCTGCTCCGCGAAAAATCCAAACAATGTGGTTTGCATTCGTGCGTTACGTAAACATTTCGTTTTTCTTTTATTATGCCTCTAAGATTATTGCTAAAGATTATGTCTAGTAATACACAGCATAAAATTTGAATGAACCTGCGTGATATAATCAGTTAGTGCAATAAAACCGCAGCAGACGAGCAATGACGAACAAACCATGAACACATCAACCACAAATTCAATGTACGCTCTCAGCGGTTTGTTTTGCTTGCTGTCCCAATTGGCCGAGGGAAACAATTATTGAACTAAATTGGCAATTACGTAACTCGAACCTGTTGAGCATTCCTTATAATTTTTAAATGATTTCTAAATTGCAGACTAAGTTTGAAAGTGTATTGAACTTGTATGGCTTTAGAATTTTAATTTTTTTGAATCGCTTCGAATCACTAGATTCAACAACAAATATCCCATTTTTACTTCTACATCTTATGAAACAACATTATGAAAATCTAGAAAATTTATAGTAAAGAATTACTGAATAATATTATAATAAACAGACTTAGAGGCAGAGTATTTACAATTCGCACTCCATGACTAAGAGTAGAAATTTTCATATTTTTACGAAAAATATACAATCGATTTCGGTCAGATTTTACCAAAATCGATTGCATTTATGGTTAAAAACTGACAATGGCCCACTTTCCTAAGCATGCCTTTGCCCCAATTAACAATTCACGATTGATTCGAATAATTTGTGCTTCATATCGATTTGAATCATCGAATACATTGTAAAAAATTTGCCAAATCTGCAAAAAGCCAAAAACCTTTCGTTGTCTTGCAAAATTTAAGTGTTAAAAAATTTGAATGAAATTTCTGTTTTCTTGCTGCCATCTTGAAATATTTTTTAAAAACATTTTATTGATAACCTTCGCAGGGTGAATGAATTCATTACATACTACAAGATATCATATCCAATATTCATATATTTTCCTATGGCAAGCATCATAATACTTTGCCCAACAATTGGAATTACAATCAAACAAAGAAGATTCAAATCCAGTTCAGGTAAATAAAAACCTCTGATCAAATTGACTTTGTCTTTTATTGATATTGTTTATAAATTTGTTTAAATTTTAAAACTAGTTTAACGGTAATGTGCTTACAAATAAAAAATGTTTTGCCCGTCTTTGTGCAACCTAATCAGAAATTTTATTTTGTTAAGCTTGACCTACAGATGGATCAGTGACTAATACCTAACAAAACTTACGAAATAAGCATTTTCAGGCCGTCAAAAGTGTCCTTGATTTTGTTAAAAGTTTCCGCATAATATTTAATAAGTATTTATCGCAATCAGGTATGTATGCAAATTGGTAATAGATTAGGTAGGTAGATCCGCTGTTGAATGAATCGATAGTCGGTCGATGTTTGCTCGGATTAGTTCCTATCACTCACATGTTGAAATTTGTATATTGGTTATGTAACATGTACATCACTACATTTGCCAATTGGTAAAATATATAAAATGCTGATATTACGACATAACAAGATAAGTTGGAATGCTCAAATAATTTTGGTACTTCCTCTGTCGATAAATTTGCTGACAAATAGCAATTTCAAAGAAAAATTATAAAAGCTTAGCTCATGTTCTCGGATCTAATGACACCAAAATTCGAACGACTGCGCTTTTGAGTGATTTAAGCATGTTCCCTCTTTCTATGTAGGCAAATTGATTGATAGGAACAAATGGTGTTTTCGTGCAATCAAGTCACCTGGTCCAGATTCGGCTCTTTTGGCGCATCATCAGATCAAAATGACCCTTGGCACACAGAGTCAAGGTACGACTTAACGTTTTTGGCTTAATGCAGAAAATCAGAAAAAAAACTTGTAAATGTAAAGTTAAATTGCGATTAAATTCTGCTTAATATTTTATGTCGCGATGACAGAAACAGCTCTATTCAAAGCAATAAATTGTATAACGAGTTGTCTTTTTTTTCATTTTGTCCCAGCAAGCAGCGAAGATAAAGAGTCAGAAACACGCTTGAGGAAAAAAGAGCGCAACGCAATTCTTCAGTTGGCATTTATTACGGGTTCATTTCTCATGGGATACATCCCGAACACAGGTACTTTTGAAATTTTTCGAAATCAGTACTGAAGTCGATTATCCTAGAAGATCTCATAGCACGGGCCACTTGCAGACAATAACGGTTTGAGTGGTTTGGAAAGTCATTCGCTGTAGTTGGCCAAAATATACTCAAGTTAGTTCATTTTAGATTGAGAGGTGGACATTAGTGGCGGCAGAGGTGAACACCAGTGGCCGCCGAGGTGATTGGTACAAGTTCAAGAGTTTAGACTCGGACCTGGATCTTTTTTCTTGAACATGCGATGCCAAGGTCTTAACCGCTAAATCACTCCTTTTGTTGCATCAGCTATAGCGGTAGAAGTGCCATTTGAATGAATCGTATTATTTATTTCTTGAGACATTGAAAATATTTACAATAATTGACTTAACTATAGGCCGATATATGAAAAACTGTAATTTTCGTGTGCTTCACGCGTCCTAATTAATCTGCGGAAGAAATAAATCCACATGAAACCAGAAAAATTGTCTCATATAAGACATTTTTTTCACAGTTAAAACTGACAGATAAGACTGAATTAGTGCTCATTATAAAATTTAATTGCAGGGCGGCGTTTTCATTTATTGAAGAGCTAACGGATTTATGTGTACTCTCACCTGACGTATAAATGTTAATTAACAATTTCTCAAACTCTATGTGGTTTTTTCGATCGGCAAATGGCGAAATTTCAGGATGTAGATGACATGATTTATCAAGTATCGGCCAAAAAGAAATCAGCCTTGGCAGGCTGGTCTCTTTATGGCACATACTCGTCTGATTCCTTTTTTTAAATTCAGAAATTATTTAACATTTTTCGAGAATTACAGTTTGCAATTTACATCTGCCTTTCAAGTGCTTTTGGCTAACTGATATTTAAATACTTCCAGCTCATGTAGTATATACTACAAACGTAGTTCCGGAAAACATGGCGATGAGAGTTTTAGAATGGAATTTATATATGCTGGGATATATTTTTCTGAGATTTTCTGAATGTTTAAATCCGATTTTCTACAATCTTGCGTCAAGGTTAGTAAAGTGAATTTAACTTTTGACTTCAAAGTGGGATAAGGAATACTTTAACTAATATAGTGGTACAATTTTGTGTACAATATTTTTTTCTTCGATCAAGTTGCGCTAGGTAGCTCCTTAGGATAGGATAAAGTAGAAATCTCATTTCGCCGTCTAACAATATTATTGTCCTGTGCATGGAGTCGATGGACATGTCTGGTTTGGTAGAAGAAGCCGGAAGCAACGCTTATTTGCCCCGAATTCGAATTAAAAATCAAATTATTGGACGAAATTGACTGTTTTTGCGAATTTTAATGAGACCTTCGAATATCTGAATGGTACAAGAGTTAGGTTTTACCGTATTTGTAATCTTTACCTGAGTTATAGCAACTATCCACCTTTGGGCCCAAATGAAAACCTGCTTAAAGCAGTCTATCGCCGCACGTATCCCTAAGGCAATTTACTGATAGCTAAACCTTACAATAGATACATGGCCAGGCAATAGCAAATACTTAGAAACCCCCTCGTTCACCTAAATAGCCCCAAATTGTATGTGATAAATACGAATTTAAGATTGAGTTTTGAGTTTCTGAAACTTGGGGTAGAAGACAATGAACTAAATTTCTATATTCCGCTAACGGAAGCAACCAACTCTAAGAAATACTCTTAGTACTGAAACATACTTTCAAAATGAGGGGTTTGTGTATTTGGTAGTAAAATTATGCATGCTCAGTTTATATAGTTTGTCCCTCTTTCATGAAAGTTATTATTAACGTATTTCAATCTTACAGCAAGATGAGAAAAGAAACTAAAGCATTCCTAAAATTAGTTTGTGGTTGTGTGAAATGTTTTGATTCGACCTGTGCAACTACAACGTCGCCTTCTGCATCGTCAGGATCATCAAATGCTGTAGGAACAACAAACGTTGTATTATGAAGGAGATTGGTTCTATCTGGCAACCGTGAACTACTATTTTATGACGTCAGCACACCTAAATGATCAGAACTGATGTAAATGAGTTGCATATTTCCAAACGAAGTTGAATTTACTTCGAAAGTTGATATACTAGCTGAATGGATGTTCGAGGTGTGCTAACATGAAAAAATCGAATTTATCTGAAATAATAGTGAGGAGGTTACAGATAGAACCTAAAGTTAGTTCCTTGCAATCCTAACAAAGACGAAGAGAGCGAGAGAGAAAAAAAAAAAACAAAGAAAAAACGCTGTATATATCATTTCTTTTTTTAACTATTTCGAATTATTTGCTATGGCCTGTACGCGAACCTACAGGGGGGCTTATACCCAACGAACGGCACGCACCTACGTGACTGTTTACCTGTTCTATGTTACAACTTCCCGCAAAATGCATTGCTGAAGGGCACACTCGAAGGCGAAACGGCCAAGCACCGAACCATCGACCTTCCGGACAATGCGATCGCGCTCAAGCGACTGAGCCATCGCGCCGGGCTCTTCCCAAAATAGCGTGACCTGTCCGTGAAACAACCGTTAGGCACGGACCTAGTCACTATGTATCTTTTCCATGTCACCGCTACCCGTGAAGTGCTTTGCTGAAGGGCACGTTAGGTGGCGAAAACGTCAAGCACCGAAACATGGGCCTTCGGGACAATACGATCGCGCTTTACCGACGTAGCCACCGAGAAGCTTTTCACAAAATTGTATTTTTGCTTTGTTGTTAGACATAAGCCACCAAGTGGCGTTGAAAACTTATTTCACGGGATAGATTAGTCACCAAATTACACTTTCGTAATATATATGGCATTGTTACTACATTTTACTCGAAAAAGCTAAAAATAAGTATCTAAAGCCGTGATTTAGACGCAAAATGTTTGAGAAAATTGCATATACAAATAAATCAAATTATTGATGCAAGTGTGCAAAAAATATGTGAAGCAATCATTTTGAGTTTTTGATATTGAATTGGTGGTTGCAAGAAAGATCATGACTGCAAGGTCATATGATTGAGAATTTCCTTTCGATCGTATCCCCATCCAATGAGGTGAACACTGACCATTAATACTGCTTTGATCTAGTCTAATCTTCAAATCGGAGTTTGAATATTTATCGTCTTTCTAAAAACATATTCATTGTTATAATTTAGTGGTTAAAATAGTTTTGTTAATATTTATTTTTTCTTTTAATAAATATCATTTTTTTTTACATGTGCTATATTACTCTTAGAAAACATGGTGCGGAAGGGTGTTTTGAGAGGCAAACTACAGATTGTTGTTAGAAAATTGATATTAGATATTTTATTGCAATAGGCATGAGTCACAAATAGTCACTATCAGTGACTCATACATAACAAATTATGTTCGGGTAGAATTATATATTTGGATATCAACATATAAGTTATCAAAACATTGAATTGTTAATTTTTTTTTATTAAAATTCACTCTGAGCAAGGTCGGAAGCAGTGCACGAAAGGAACCAACCAAAGGCCACTTAAAAGCCGAGAGCTACAAAAACATGTGGTACCAGCAACTGCACTCTAAACGGAAACATCACAAACGGAACTGAACCGCCATGGTAAAGTGCAGTAAGTGGTATCTGCCTTGCGCAATGGTAAAACCATCTACCACTTCTTTGCTTCCTTTTAGTCGCCTCGTACGACACGCAGGAAACACTATTCTAAAGCCCGTACCACTCTTTAACCATTTTTTCGCTCAAGTAAGTAGAATCCCAAATAGAAGGGTAAAAGAGGTATTGACCTATTGCAATCAGTGAACTAACCATATCTAATAACATTTTAACAGCCATTTCCTGGATAATATTCATTTTTATTGACATTACGTATGAAACGTCACAGAAATGCTCTTGTTTTTCAAACAGATTTATTTATTAGCGGGTTACAGAAAAAGTACATTTTTGAAACATGGCAAACAAACCAGCTTAATATAAAGCATGCTAAAATTGTCAAAGACGTCAAAGACTTCAACTATTCCTTTGCTAACCTGTCTTTTACTGTCAAGTGAAAATGTTGCTTCGATAAATCTTAATCTTCTCATGAATACCGAATCCAGGTAATATTGTAAACAGATGCGGCTCAAAAGACTTTATTATGCATATTGTTTGAAAACTGCAGTGGAGCGGTTGTAGATGAATAATACTTTGTAAAGTATGGGGCATAAATATACCGCGCTTTGACGGTGCGAACTACACTGTAATAAAAAATGCAAAAATTAATGGTCATTGACAGTAAATTTTCCTTGGCGGTATTGGAAAAACTTCAAAATTGACTTTTTTGACCCAATATGGGGTGTTAATGGAACGTATAGCGAAGGTACTTACCCAACAGTACATAATTCGTATTAATCTCATCAACATGGCGTTTTTGGAAATACGCAATTACTGCAAAAAACAGTCAATTTACTGTACTTTTGTTAATGTGTACGTATGTCTCATACTAGTTTAATAAATCTCAACAAAGTTCAATAAGCCGTCGAGAAAAGAAACGTGTATTAGATCCAACAGGGTTAATTTAGTTGTCAATTAGATATAAAAGTCACAGCTGTATTTATGTACAACAAAGTAATAATGAGTATCAGTTAATGGTAGCTTGATAATTCAATCGTTTCATGTATTTTATACGTATTCAATACTAGCATCAATATTTAAAAATTTATAACTTTCTTTTAGGATCGAAACCGGTAGTATGATTTGTTAGAAGAACGGAACTTAATATAAATTCAGTTTCGATATTTACGAAACCGTTGTGATTTATAGGCCTGCTATTTCCCAGGCCGAGTCAAGTGCTGTCGTTGACAGTGTCGGTGTCGGTGTCGGTGTTGTTATGTCGGCTTTTTCTTCCACCGCAAATTCGCATATTCCAAAATCACGGTTATGATCAGACGCTCTGTTGTACAATCCTTGTGGGAATTTCTCATCTTGATTCATGTATATTTGTACATATGTATGGGTCGGATGGAAAGTGGGGTTGCCAGGTCTCCATACAGCATCGAATAAAGCTTCAGTCCCATTACGATACAATAACCTCCTTTCCTGTATTAGAGAAAAGTATAAAAAATCGAAAATGAAAAAAAAAATATGCATGTTATATGAGTATCGTTACCAAATTACGGAAAAATGCATTTCACACCCCCCACATTTTTATTCCTTTTAACCTGATTGGATGTAAACCTGCAATTATCAGTCAAAGAATTTTCGATATGTCGTCATAATTTGTCAGCTGGGTTCTTGAATATCGCAATATTGCTCTCCTATCCGTGGACATTTGTCTGTGAAATCGAGGTCGGCCATGTTTTTGATAGAATGAATTCCTGATATCCTTCACCTACTTGTGTTTTGCTACTTACATAAAGGAAATTAATGTCTTGCTTCTATTCTTGCATATTGAATGTAGAAAACTAATCAGAGAAACACGAAACAACTGGAAGGTAAATAAATTGTATGGTTCGCATTATAACCGCCCATTATTAATTACTCATTTGTCATATCCAGTCCAAAACCTATACTTACTTGAACGTTGTATTCCATTCCCAGCATAGCATAAATTTGTCCTTTCATCAAATCTCGCAATGATGACATCATCAAATTGAAATGTTCTGTACTATATAAATTCGCTGCAGCACCTCCCTCTTCTTCGCAAGCAGCGACATATTCTTGGACGCTTCGTCCATTTCTCTTCTGTCCGTTGACTTTATAACATTTGTTCTCGTAAATCAGGAAACATTTGTCTATGAACCCAGAAGATCCCATATTCAACTTTATATAGAATTTATATACTATGAAAAATTCATCAATCAACCGTAAATATTTTGTTTATTGAGTTCACTCAGAGCAAGGTTGCAAGAGACACATCATACATGAAAAGTCTCCTGAAACGATTTACGTGCAAAGAGCTGCATGGACTTTTCTTAATACCAAGACCTTCGCACTAAAGCAGTTAACTTTAAAGCTACTTCATACTTAAAATTGTCGCCAAATTCTCTTTTTGAGGGTCAGTTCGTTTATAACAATGCTTCGATTTGGCAGCGCGATTCATCAGACAAATCGAAAATTTTTTTTGTCAAAATATCTGCTGTTAAACATGTGTCTCTGATTGATCGCGTCGATGAGATGTGGTCCAACCGTAACACATGTTTGACAAAATAAAATTTTTGATAGGAAGTCGCTCATTCACTTCAACTTCTACCGAGTTTAGTTTTTAAAGTTTTACGTTGATAAATAGAATAGAATTTATTTAACTCTCAACCTGGCAAAACTACCTGATAAAACTAGGTCTCCAGTATAACGAACCAGGTAAATCATATTTTTAATGAAATCAAAATAAAAGTTTTTAAAATCGACTATGCGAAGGTTTTAACCTTTAAATCTATAGTTTTGAATGTGAAACAAGGTTACATAAGAATACTTTTTCTAGTTCTGTTGTAAAGTCGTTTTACTTCACCCAGTTTGAGAAAAACTAGGTTATCATCATAATATAAAAAAATATCATTACCAAAACTTTGCTTCATGTTTTACAAACAAATTTTTGGTCAAGAGAGTATAGAGAGTATGAGATATAAATGTGAAGAGTTTTAACGAATATGTGAAGTATACAATCATCTTTTGATAAGCAAGGGTCACTGAGGGATCGCGTCTACGAGACGCGGTCCATTTGTGGCACATGCTTTTCAAAATAAAACTTCTAATTGGGATATTAGAGATAATCATATACTTGGAGGTTTTTAACTAATAAGAATAGGTTGTAACTCCTACTATCAATTTACAGTAATCTCACCATATGGTCTCAATGTGGTAGTCCCTGTTGCCGATTTTACAGTGGTAGTTGCTTCAGTTGTTGCTGCAGTTGAAGTAACCTCCGTTTTTGCTTCACAGCACGTTTTTAAATTAGCCACAGTTTCTGAAAATAAATAGTGACCATACAATTTAATATTTTATAAATTTGCTGAAACTAAATATCACGTGAAAAATTATTGAACTGTTTCCTAAATCAGAACAATTGTAAATGAGGTTCATATTTTTATGGCCACTTACAGCCTGGGTTGAGTGGTAGGCATGTATCATTAACGAGATGTTCAACCTGCGATGTCAACATGATGACCACTACAACCATTAGGCCATGTCGTTCGTAATAAAATTTCTTAGTCCGTTAACAGTTTGTGTTTGTTATGGATTACGTTTTTTCAGTCTTATTCCAGATGCGTCGCAATAAGTTATGATTGTTGTATTAACAACTATCGTAAATAAAAAAAACAACAAGCGCTGAGACTCGGGTCGGGCAATTCAAATAAGTGATTCGGATTGCTTCGGAGCACAATTGATTCGAATCAATCGTGCACCGGTGATAGGAACAACATCTTTTAAAATGAACTTTCGAGCCTGGTGGTACAAAAAAAAACTCTTACCAAACCAAAAGATTTGATATATGATTATTATCTCACCTTCTAATAATTTTAATTTTTCCTCCATATAATTCTTGTAATCTTCAAATTCTGCTCTATCCACTTTATCACCATCCCCGGCTTCCCCTTTATCTCCAGGAGGTCCAGGCAAACCTTGCTTTCCTTGTAACCCAGGTCTACCCATTGGTCCTTGTGGTCCGAAGTTACCATACGGACCCCGGCTTCCTTTTGCTCCCTTCAACCCAATTATTCCACGGTCTCCTTTATCGCCTTTCAAACCCTGTAACTCCACCCCCTCTGCCACTCTACATCCCATCGAATCATCCCCAGAATCATCGAGAGGTCCGCAGACGAATGTATAGTCTTCTTGACCAAATACACCGAAAGCAAGTGCCAATACTAATGCGCTTATTACGTACGAAGTCATTCTACGTTAGCTTTCCATAAGAAAAAGAAATTATTAATTATTTGTTTAATATCTTTCGAAAATAAATTTTTTCACAGTATGTTACACATCAAAATAGTTTCCAAAAAAATCTTTGATTTTTTTAGTGGGATGGGGTGACAAAACCAAAACAGAGAGATGATACACGATGGGAAAATAAGTTGTTAAGTAAGTGTCACTGATGGATCGTACCAATTGGAAGATCGGGAATCCATTATAATATTATATATCATATGCAGTAGAATATTAACTAGAGACCTATTGGTAATATTGCTAATATTGGGACAAATAATACTAAGATAATGATAAAATTAGCTTATTTTCCATCACATTTATTATACGGGAATTTTTTTTCACATAGAAACAAAATAAAAAATTTGCATGTGATGTAAAAGCAAAAATTTCATTTTCTAGTAGACTAAATAAATA
This sequence comes from Styela plicata, assembly GCA_963675895.2. Lineage (NCBI taxonomy): Eukaryota > Metazoa > Chordata > Ascidiacea > Stolidobranchia > Styelidae > Styela > Styela plicata. The sequence continues at coordinate 3,729,710 of OZ023143.1, forward strand.
CTCTTGTTCTTAATAATCATATTACCAATATTAAAATAAAATACCACTATTTCAGCGCGATGGCCTAAATATTATCATGTTGACACCTGGGTTTGAATATCTCCTGTTCGATTCCCGGTGAGCCCGTCTCGTTACCCCTTTTCATCACTTAACCCAGGGTGCAATAACTTGGGTAGAGAAGAAAAAGCCTATCTTTCCAGGAACGCAAACTCTGTCTGTCTACAAGTAGCCTCTGTTACAGGGCGTTGGCCAGGGTGATCCAATTTAAAAAAAAAGTAGTTAAAAAAACAGCGACAGTTCGTATTTTTTATCAAGGCATAAAATCTACATTTTGAGTCAAATATGTAACATGTCTTACAGCTGGTTGCCAGAGCTAGATTGCAAATTCATCACTATCACCTGACTGTCTTATCAAGAGAATGGAAAAGCTAATAAAATTACCGAATCCATAAAGTCTACGTCTTGATAAATATATGAAACCGTTTACATCTCCACATTCCCCACGAATTCTACCTATTATAAATATTCTAGAGAAATTCTCAATAAATACACCATGGAACACTATCTGACGTAAGGTCTGACGAAAGTGTTGGTGATATCGCACGAATAACAATATCATCTCTTGAAAGAAGATATTGATATCCACAAGTTGTGTGGGCGCTTAACCGTGACCAAAGCCACTATTATCATAATAATTTTTACGAACCATACTTGATCTTGTAAAATGAATTAATTTCGGAGATAGCAACACCATATGGCATAAAGATAATATCTTTTTATCTCTAATACATGCTTGCCCGGGGCCATTACTTCATCAAACCTCGATGATGTCAACCCGAAAAAAATAACAGGCTTAGTCTTATGCCTTTCAACTTGATATAATGAGCAATTGATGAATAAGAATTATTTTGTGCACATCTGAGTAATGTTTTAAAAAGATGATAATAGGCATGTCGAAATCGCAAATCGGTCCCTCGTAACTCTTTCCTAAGAATGCGTTTAAAAACACAGTGTTTAAAAAAAACAGTTTTTACCTCTGTTTTTTCATTTTAATTCAAAGTTCAAGATAACTTTTTTTTGTTCACACATAAACAAACTTAAATGAATCATTGAAATTAAAGAAAACGAAACGAAAAGGGGACTGTTTGGTCCCTTTTCGTTTCGTTTTCTTATAATTTCTGATCCGCGTGTAGATAACTCTACAAAGATACTTACTTAAGTTTTACTCACTTTTTCGTGGAAGGAAATGTTTTCTGTTTTAAATGAAATGCTACGAAAAGTGCACAGTAAAGTGACTCAATTTTTTTTTAATTTAATCGTAAGCATACAATCCATTATGTTTTGTCAAGATAAGTTAGGATTTTCTAACATAATATTCCTATGTAAGCTATCTTTCAGCATTTAAAGCCTAGTAATCAGTATAAGTACATTTAAGACCAAAATATTCGAAAACGATTTATAAATTTCCGGACACACTTCATTCAGTCATCACAATCATTTATCGTTGAGATTTCTCGGAGATAAAGACATTTTTATGTATTTTTGCTAATTGATTAATTTCAATTCTTGCATTTCATCGCACATCTGATGACGCCATGACAATCGAAAATTGAAAACAAAGATGCTTTAAAAAATTATTTAAAACAGCCCATATTTTAAAAAACAAAACAGTTGCCTTTAGTTTCTTATTTTTCATTAATGGCAATGGACTTTTTACCGTATTCATGAAGTTTTGAAATACGAAAGATCCCAACGATTTTTAAAACAATAATGACAATGCGACGCGGAATAAACTTCCAAATTGATAGACACCACGTAACGGCTTTACGAAGAAACACGAAACCAGCGGTAATATTACCGTTACAATAAACACATCGAATAATGCTCGAGAAATGTGTGTTCAAACCGACTTACATCAATCTTTTTTCGATTGTCTATTGTATTAATTTATTATCTGGCTATTAATCTGCTTCTGTTTTTTGTTTCATCATCTGCATATTCAGCAAATTGTGTAATTTTATTTGTGTGAGAGTGCGATCATATCGTACTGCTCAAAGCTCGCCTGATAAGGAGATTCAGTAAATTGGGATTACTCAATTAGGAATTAAATCCAATCCAATACATCGAAAAAGTATAGGTGCCTGTTTTTTTTTGTTTATCAATAATCGTATTCGAAATCTGGTATCGCAAAGATTTAACAGCCACTCGCCGTATTGACGTGTACAAAACTATCAAGTTTTACAGAGTTAGTGACATTTTCGTGTTTAAACAAACAAATGCAACACGACATTGGTTTGTTTTTTAGTTTTTTCTTTTTTTCACATATTTTAGATTGACTAAAATAACCATGTTTTGAATTGAAGAAAATTTTTGCAAGAATATCAAGATGACAATAAACGAGCTAGAATGAATTGTCTATCGCCATTAATAGGGGCACTCGCCGTCGCTAGGTGGATATTAATTTTTTGTAAGAGTACGTTCGTGTAGATTTAAATGTTGAACATCTTTTTAATATCTTTATTAGAAATATATCTTGCTATTGTTTATTCCAATTAGAAATTTAATTTTGTTAAGAACGAGGACACTAACCCATACTTAACAAATCACGCTTGGATAAAAACATTCTTATTTTTTTACACCCACTCATTTGAATGAACCGCCCCGATTGGTTCTTTAGATGAGACTACATAGAGACGAACACGGTTAGTGTTGTTGGAAAGATATGAACATTCCGGTTCGTTCAAATCTACCTAAGATATCGGACCCTCGACTGAGTAATGGGTATGAATTGACGAACCAGACCTGCCAGGAATGGAACCCGAGATTCTGGCAGGGGTATTTTGATAGACATCATTATCGTGACGTTTACGTGATTACAAACATAATTAATGGAACCTCTAAACTTGGTAAATTACTATCCAAGAATCCGGCAATTCCAATTTTAAATCTTCGCCCAGTTTCCATTTACATTTTTATACTGGAGATGTTCTTGTTGGATGCAAGCCAGAGGTAAAATCGCGAGAATTGAGACTTTCAAACTTCACCTTTGACGCCCATTGTCAATGCTGTGATAGATACGGTCTTGTACTTCTACTAAATATTTTCCTATTTGTGGGTTTAACCTTTAAAAAACTTATTTATACGTTTATGGAGCTTTCGCAGTAACGTTTCTCCATTTTCTATATCTGCATGTCGCTTTTTCCAACCTTACCCAAACACTAACATGCGCCTAACTCCAAGAACATTTGTTTGATTTTATCTACCTCGGCTCCAGCAACATAATAAGTGAGCTAGTTACATAAACTCAATGAGCCAACGATGTCTTCACACCTCAATTTTCTTAAATAGTGGTTTCAACAACAGACAACTTGACATTAAAACATAGCATCTTTACTTCAGGGACAAACGACAATAGAAGATTATTACTTATATGCTTATTGCACGCCCCGAGGCCCGTGAAAATCTTTACAATTTGCTTTAATACAGTGTTTCGTAATACAATGTCGGAAATCATTACAAGTCTCCTTGCAGTTATTTTTCTTAATTTTCGAATCTATAAAGTTGATTATTTTAATCATACACTAAGGACCTACTGTATTCTGTTTAGTAATACGATATTTTGAAGAACCCACTCGGAAATTTTTTACTAAAATATCTTTTGTCGAGCGTGGGACACTAATGAAACGTTCCATTTGTGGACCATGTTTGACAGAATAAATTTCTAGTCGGAAAACTTATGCGCACCATGTATTTAAATAAAAAATAATCACGCGAGAAATATACTTTGTATTGATATATTATATTATATTTCAACCAATAAATAGCATCAACGACATATAAAACAAAAAAGGGAATCTTTATGAATATCACGCAGAACGCTATCTCAAAACTTCGGCATTACGGCATTGCTTGAAAACTGTGATGTTTGCTTGACAATTGAAATTTCCTGATCACCTAGATGAGAGATATACTTACTGACAAAAAATGTATATTGCTCTATGAACATAGCACTAGAAACATAACAATTATTATGATGCAATCGCAACAGTATATATATAAAGTAAAAAAAAAATCCCGGTTCATTTGCAACGGGTGCTGTGAGTACAATCTCACGAATTTGCATCCCGGTACCGGTGGCTCGGTCGTTAAACCGTTAATTTGGACAATTTATATCAGTTTGGAAATGTATGTTCAGTAACTAACCAAATCTAATTCCATATAAAATTGCAATAGCATTTCTGCAAAAAAACAAGCGACATTAAAATTGTGGAGGTGGGGGAAATCCGAATAAATCATAATCTATTTTATATGCATGGTATAAAGCATTAACTGAATTTGGTTCTACATCACTGTAATATTTTTTTACCTTTTGCCAATCTGTAAAAGAGTTGTAAGAGGGTGGAAAGTATGTGTTTGTGATATTTAATTTATTTATTATAAATTCCATATCTTCTTGCAAAGTATCCAAATGAACAATAAAATCATATTTCACGTCACATGGTGCACATAATTTTTCATATAATCGCCAATGTGGATCAGAAATTGCTCTGCGTTCGGGCCCAGTGAGATACTTGGTGAAATCATCAAAACTGAGGTCTACTGGAGAAGTTTGATTTGCATCTGTGCTGTTTTTACCGCTGTATATTTCATGTACGAATTTAGCAAGTCTACCGTACCCCCCATTGTCTGTACGGTTTTCCAGTTTATTTCGGAAAGCAGATAGAACTCGACTGAAGGGCTCTCGAACAATAATCATTGACGTGTATGTTTCCATTCGTTTTGTTACTTCGTATAAATTTTTCGCCACACGAGCTGAAAGTTTCCTGTGTGCGATTGTCGTTGCTCTGATGGAAGGCATATTCTTAGACTCCTCTATTGTCATCAATCCCTCAGCCATTGCAAGAAATTTCGCTTGATTAGTTGATGCACATTTTGGAATTTCACAGAGTAAGAGCTAAAAATAATAATTTAATGATAGAAATTATCAATATCAAAATACCGAATGCATAAGAAAAATGTTAAAAGACTTCACTGATAAATTGGGCAAAAATTTATATTTCCGATAAAATTTGAATAATAGAAATTTTTAATTTCGAAATAAAGAATCTTTTGCTGCGATATGCGCTAATTTTGAAGAATTTTGCAGTAAAATCTGGAATTCTAACAAAAAATATTTTGAGAACCTATTTTATTTGATAATGTGGGTAAAAATTTTATCGCTATTATATTTGTCAAAACAAATTTTGAAAGTACGTTTTGATAATACTATCCAGTATAGTGATGTTCAACATAGCACACATAATGAAATTGTTTGGGTATGTGTTGTTAAGTATGGCCTGTCCAGGTTTGATCTATCGTGGGCCATGCTTAACAACACAATTTTTTTTGTCCGTATTCAGAACAATGTTGATCAATCTTTGATCAGAAAACTGTTATATTTGACCACAAATTTCACTCAGTAAAGACATTAAGTTCCAAAACAAAATTAGGTTTTTTTTTTGTGTTACATGAGATGTTGATGGCTCGCGCCGCCAGGGCGCAGTTTTTCTGTGGCTTGAGTCAGATAATTCATATATTTTGCTTGTACTTCAGAAAATTTGTAGTGAAACACCGTTTTTTTGCATAATTCCAACTCTTACATACCAGTATTTTCTCTTTTAACAACGAAAAAGTATTTCAAATTTTTATAGATTTAGTTACTTTATACTTGTCTGAGAAAAATAAAGTTGTCTTCAGTGAAGGATTGGTAACAAATGCAACATCCGTCGGTACTGATAAACTGCGTTTATTTTTAACACAAGAATCCAGCATATTCTTCCTACGGGCTTCTAATCTTGCCTCTGCCCGTCTGTACACCACTTCAGCCGTGTCTTTGATTTTTGATGTGAATTAGTAAAGTTTGAAAAAAAATAATATTAATATGAATTCCTGCAATGATACTGTTAGATATCACTGTACAAAAATTGCAGCAAATTTGCTGTTCAAAAGCAGTAATTGTATATTTTAAAAGTTTAAAACCGCTTCGTTGAAAGAGATTTATGCTAAATATGGGCTTTTGATAAACTGCACCTCGGCGGTGCGTTCCATCAACAGACCAGAATTGACCGAAAAGGTCGATTTTATTGTTTAATTTCAACAGCAACGAGAAAAATAAATGCTAATAGGCATTGTTTTAATTATATTTTTGTTACAGTGCATAGACAACAATATCTCCTGATTCAAACTTGGTAGACTCCAATTCCAAACCTTTCCCGATTTTCCTCATATTGAGTATTTATATCATAAGTTTTACAAGACATATTTCTGGAAAAACAACAGTTGCAGTCTGAACCTACATTTTTCGGATTCCAAGTTTTAAAAAATGTTCAATTGTTTCAACAGTACGTTTTTTGCGTTTCAACAAAGCGTCTTCAAAATCAAAAACGAATCCAATATTCTACCATTAGTGGCACACCTAGATATTTGAGTAGGTCGGGAGGAGATCAGAGAAAAAGATTTGGGACTTTTTATTACTAATATGGCGCAAAAAGCAAAACATTGTAGCTTAAACTATCTTGTTATATTGTAACGAAAGTACAGTAAATTTACTGGTCATTTGCAGTAACGGCATATTTCTGTATAAAAAAAAAACGCCATGTTGATGAAATTTATGCTTGTGCTATAATTTGCTTTCTATCAACACTCCATATTTGACTAAAAAAGTCAATTTTGATTTTTTTCAATACCGCCAAGTGTTGAAGTGTATCGTAATTCAGGGCAAATGGTCTAAAATTCGCGCACAGTAGGACCACGCCTCGTCGATATGGTCCATCAGTAACCCAAATTTGAAAAAAAAACATGTATCCCAGTTCCAATAATACCATCATTGCTTTTTACTTGGTCTCCCATTATGATGCTTGCTGGGCTAGTAAATTTTCTTGTCGCAGATACATTACGTTGTCTCTGAAACAAATGATATTTATCCAGTAATAATTTGTGATTAAGGGATTAAGGTATCCTTTTCTGCTATTGCGTCAAGAAATTTAGGTCATCAATCTTGGCCTTGGGTTACAGATAGAAATCACTTGCCTGGCGGGCAAGATTTATGAGTAGCGCATACTTGAAAAAAACATGATCTTTATGGTTTTGATGGGGGTATCTCTATTATTTGGAATACTCGATGATGATAATACTCTATAGTCACATACCCATTCCACCACATAACATTAGGGCAAATACTGCCCGAGTTTGAAATCCCAACAACAGAAGTCACTACTGACCAACTAGCCGTACTAATTCCTGGACGCCGCTATAAGGACTACCAACAGTTACAAGTGTAACACGTGTAACACTGTTTACTCTCAACAACATGCTAGTGAGTTGGTGTCAATAACATTTCCACTATGACCCTTCCCAAACCGTGCACTTTATGCCTCATATAGTAGGCAAGCGATATCCCTTAATTCTATCTGTTTGAAATGATTCCCGAGACTATGACCTGGTGTATAACACGTTTGTATTGTAGGTTAATAACAGCATTTTGATACCTGAGGCCACCACTGTAACTGTTATGTTTTCTCTAGGACGTTTTTCGCATAGAAAGCAGGGAAGAAATTCAACAAATACTTATTTAGACCTAGCCGAAATGGAAAAACTATATTTCACAATAAGGGTTCGCTAACACAGCCTTGTTTAAAGAAAACAGGTTACTGTGATACAAATTCATAACTCACCTGTCGTGCCTTGATGTGATCCAACAGACCTAATCCGGTGAGGTATAATGTCACCAGCAGGAATAAAATTATAATTAAAAAAGTATTTATTCCACGGAACATTCCCCTCCCCAGTATTACCACTATTCACATTTTCAACACTTATATGTACAATATTACTGCTGATCGTAGCTATCACTTCTGACAAATCGAAATGCATTTTGGGCCCTCGGGCAAATCTTTTTCGTAGCCTATATATATATATATATATATATATATATATATATATATACATCTAATTAATTAGTTAATTCTGTTACCAGTCATTCCATAGTCTAATGACGAAGTTTGCTTTGATAATCAGCTTCATATCCAGTCCGTGTTTGTCTGAGGTTCCAGTTCAGTTCGTTTTTGTTAATCTTGAGCCACAGAGTCTGTGTCTCATGCTTGACAAAATAAACTTCTTAATTATTGATGATAACAAAAAAGGAAACAACTAGTGACAATACCGACTAGTTTTCACTGTGCCCGAGTAATCGATTATAAACTATCATTGATCGCCACTAGCGCACTAATTAATGCCACAATGTCTTAAATCATTCGCTTAGGAGGCCTTCAATGTAAAGTGGGAAGAATCGTGTTACGTAAATCGCAAGCTCTTATACTTAACTCTACCTTTTCTCGTTTGCCAAATCTGAAATTTGATTTTCCCGAGGAGACGCTCAAATGGGTACCAAGCACTTTAACTTCAAACGTCCAGGTCGCATTTACAGTAGGCCTGTAGCGACTTACTATTGTGTACCGACTCCGATAAATAACGATAACATAATTCTATTAAGTGGTAATATGATGCTGCCGCTAGACCATGAAAACCTCAAAAAAAAAACTGAAGGCATATTGAATTGACAAAAAATTCAAAAATGCCGACTCACGTTATTACATAGTGCAAAATAATTCATGTTGACAATGATTTATGCTAAAAAATATTATCAAATCTTTTGAACCTTGTTGAAGTTCAATATATTGTTTACATCGTTGAGTTCACAACGTTGTCGTGTTTTCAGTACGTTTTTATATTTGCAGTGGAATTGTATGTAAAATTTTCATCTGTGGCCCACGATATGACGTCAGGACAACACAAACCAAACCATCCTTTCTTAACGAAATGTTTGGATCAGCTCTCGGTCCATCATTGAAGTTTTGTATGACACAAGATGGTCATTAAAACGGCGTCAAGAGGTTGCTCTTCAGCGGAAAAGCATTAATTTATTTACGAGGTTCTATCGTAACCTAATTACATATTAACGTTTTTTTATTTGGTAACGTATATTTAACACCAAATCAGCAATTAAATGACATTTTTCCAGGACATTTCCTGAACTCGACTTTTGAAGAGCATCGGAAGCTATAGAAAGTCTACCCACCAGTTCAATGAATTAGTAAAATATGTTGCGTACGATTGCGTCGAACACCCGAAGAAGAATTACCAAATATACATTCTTTAAGTATTTTGAAATGGATTGATAGTCGGACTCACTGGGACTCGGAACCGCGAGATGCGGATTTGCCACAACTTGTGCTTATTCCTATGTCACTAGGGATACGCATTTGTCACCATCGTGTTAAACTGGTGGCGTCATCATGAGTTTTACCATGTCACAGGGATTGCGGATTTGTCACAACTCAATGAGAATTCCTATTTCACCGGGGATGCCCATTTGTCACCATCATATTAAACTGGTGGCGTCATCATGAGTTTTACAATGTCACAAGGGATGCGGATTTGTCACAACTCATGAGTATTCCTAAGTCACCACGGATGCGGGTTTGTCACAACGCATATTTATTTTATGTTACCGGCCGATGGCGATACTTCAAGATGAGTCGATTTCGATAACGGCAATACTCTAAAGTTACCGATAAAAATTATTTAAAATGAGTCGATACAGATACTGCCGATACTCAAAATTACTGATACCTCTCAACTTTACAGCGAAAAATGTACTAAATAATAGTGGCCCAATAATCTCTGACAAATTCAATGATACTATGATATGTATTTTATTGATGCGAATTTCGTTAGGTCAACAGAACAAAAAATAAGTTGATGTTAATCAAGTTAGATAAAATCCATAACATAGATTTTCATGTGGTGTTTCCTAAAATGCATTTTCAAGTTTTACTCTTCAGTTCCAAAACATCACTTCTAAATCCAACACACAAAGCTCTGCAAAATTCACTTATTTATTTCTCAAATGACCGAAGATTTATGACAATAATTTGTAATATTTTTCACTACTTGACAAATAAAATTGATATTTTCATATTTGATTATATTTTTACATTTCACCCATTCGTACTATATTTGACTAATGATTACGATATTGCAATACTCATGCCTATTGCTATTTTATCCCGAGTTGCGGATTTGTTACAACTCATGAATATTCCTATGTCACAACTCATGAGTATTTCCATGTCACAGGGGATGCGGATTTGTCACAACTCATGATTATTCCTATGTCACCGGTGGTGCGGATTTGTCACAACTCAAGAGTTATCCTATGTCCCCGGGAATGAGGATTTGTCACAATTCACAAGTATTTTTATGTCATTCGGGGTTGCAGATTTATCAATTTATCACAATTCATGAGTGTTGTATGTCCCTGGAGATGCCGATTCGTCACTAGGGATGCATCGATATCACCTTTTTCGCCAAAACCGATACTATAAAACAAGCCGATACAGATAATGCCCATGATCAAATTTGCCAATACTTCCGATGCTGATACTCTAAACTACCGATTCAGATATCGCCGAAACTTTAAATACTTTTAAATTACAATTCAAATTAAGAGTATCTGCTATATTGTAACAACAAAATACGGGTGTAGGAAAAAGTTCCCTAGAAAAATGGTCGACCGTAAAAAAGACGCCTGGAAATGGTCGCCAGAAAAATACGTCGCCCGGAAAAAATCGACTTCTTGAAGCAACCCTTTATTGTCAATGAATTGTGGAAGTGTTTGATGAGGTGTAGATGAGTCAATTTGACACCTGCCTGCACGACAATCGCTGTTGTCGCGAATGTTTATACAAAATTTTAGAATTCCAGTGACTTCCTTACTCATACTTATAAAAATCACACCTGGTCCATGTCGCCACTGAAGCAGGCTGCCCACTGAGATCAAGGTCATCCAGCGATAAGCAAGTTAATTGTATCCGCATTTTTGAACCATTGGAACCACTCTATCAAGCATATAATTGTAACATAATGCGAACAGTTATATAGCCAACTTATATATGACCATACACAGACTGCAGACTGTTCATACCCTAAATCAAATCCTGCTTGATGTTCGGGAATAGCTCTAGGGATAACAGTCCATAGATGCTTCATAGTATACGGGCATGCAAAAACTGCTGATAAATGATATCCCAGATCTAAACTTGATTTCGACTTGACGGCGCTTGGGATAATACTCAGTAAGTTCACCTCAAAATTTGTTGGTGATAAAGGGTTATTATTTCCAAACGAATTTTGATTTCTAACACTTACAAGCGACTTTTTGACAGGCGAATCTTGATTTCTACTCGACGGCACTTGTGATGATATACAGTAAGCATACCTCAGAATTCATTGGCGATAAAGGGCTAATATTCCCAGACGACTTTTTTCAAGCGACCTTATTTCCTGGCAACTTTTTTCCGCGCGCCCTTTTTGGGCGACTATTTAGGAGATTTTTTTCCGGACGACTTTCCCACGCCCCAAAATACAATCGAAATGTTTTCTATTTTGTTCATACGCTTAAAAATGAGATGCGGTTTGATAGTGTCTGCTGTAGTGTTTTCTGTCTGTAGTAGCAGTGTCTGCTGTAGCTTGTTAATACAACTATCCCAGTCGACGAAATCGAAGATGATGAAATACTACCTTTCATGAGTTTTGAAAAGTAGGGGTCCGTACCCATACACCCAACCATAATCCATACTCACCACCTCGGACTCGTCCGAACTGGGAAGATCGTAGTCTTTTCAATAGCACTAAACTAAGTCGCAGGTACATGGCCTTGTTCAGGGTGATCCACTAAAATGAGTGACTTTGTAAAAATACGCCAATACGATATGCGACATATTTCCGATCATCGAAGTGAGGGGCCCTCCTTCAGTATATGAATCTTATGGTTTGTATTTAAATTTGATGAACGTAGGGGATAGGTTTTGAAACCGATGGATTCAACGTTTGTATAGAATTTTCTTCCCAATATTCAAGTTTTATTGTTCTTTCTCTTTTGTATTCTTCTTCCACAAACAAATCCATAACTGAAAAATAAACATATCGCAGATGTTTATGTGTCACATATTATCGAATCAATTTTATTTCGGGGTTCTGAATTCAAATGATGCTGAACTCGATAATTTATGTGAATTCAAACTCGAAAAAGAACTCGTGTAACTATAACGTTCTATTGTTGCATGCATTAAATTGATGCATTGAATCAATTCTACAACTGAATCGGCCCTATGGTTATCCCGTTTTTAAGCTTATTTCAAAAATGGAGTTCTAGGAATACTTGCACAACTCTCGCAAAATTGTCAACGACACTCTAACAATCCTCCTCCGATATTCATGATCTTTTTTTGCGATTATTGTCTTCAGTTAAACAATAACTGTGTTCGGCTAGACTTATGCAGAGCATGGGTATTCATTTTTAAACATCTGATCATAGATTAATGTTGGTTTGGGGATGAAAATTAGCAGGCCCCAACAGAAAATAGCATGTCAATACAGATTCTTGGGACAACACCGAAGGTTTGATAGAGATGAATAGTGTTTGGAGCAAGATGCCCACCTCTCACGTATCAGATATGTCTTCACCTTGATTACAAAAAAAATTGATGACTATCTCCTCAGCGGAGTCACCAATAGATGGCGCCGCTTAGGCGCGGTCCATATGTAACCCATGTCTGGCATGTTAAAATTTCTGCTAGGTCGAGTTGACGTAGCATTCTATCAGCAATCCATAATAGACAGCAACTCGGTTTTATTATATTTTTTCACCGAGTAACATTGTTGCCAAAAAACCATTTTAATGAATATTGCGCCAACTGCTAAAAACGAAAGCGGAGATAGAAAAACCGCAATATTAATTAAGAATGAATTCATTAGTTTACCTTTTCCAACAGTGGTAGTAATTTCGATCTCTTTTTTTCTGGAATTGAAAAATTGAATACAATATTATTTTATGCGTCAGATCGGCGCAAACACTTCTACATGGGGTCCATACAGGAACGAAAAAAAAGGAAATCCTTTTTTTACATTTTTATGTCCTAGGATGATATTTTTCGCACGGGGAGGTAAAATAACAGGTGAGTAAAAAACTTTTTTTTTATTCGGGAAATGACACCATGTTGTCCGAAATCGTGGACGCGTGGGCCTATAGCGTTTATCATATTGGCCTCAAAAGTTTATGATCTCGGTGGTCTAATAACCTTGTTTATGGTGATCCAGTCAAATAAGTGATCATTTAAAAATTAGGCGGCAATTTATATCAATTCTTATTACTTCCCCAATTATGTGAATTCAAATATCAAAACGAAATGATATTTGCTTCGGTGTCATTTTGAGCAATGTACATTGAATTAATAATTAATACATTGAAGCCAAGGCAACGTTATATTATTGCTCTTAGTCTGTAATCTGTCACGTTTCCTTGCGTAAAAACAGTCAGATTTATGATTATAAATATCGTTATCGTGGCGCACTTACGCGATAAAACGTTTGCTAAATTATAAATGTATGTGATGAGCAAGATATTTTGACCCACCACCCAAAATATTAGCACTGCCTTGCATATTTTGATGATTGGAACGTAAAAATATTGTGGTGGTAACGTTGGAATACTAACCTTTTTTGTTGTTGTATAAAAGCCAAGAAAAGAAAAAAGAAAATTACAATCAAGGCAAGCGACGTTAGAACAATCATCGCAGTATCGTCTGGCACTGAAACAAATCACAAAAATTTGTACGGAATTTTAATTCTTATTAAAAATTTCCATGGAACTGTGAAAGCAAATGAAATAGCCACAATATTGTTCATGTAGCCAGTGAAAGGCTCTGGATGTAAGTTCAGTACCGAGTTAACCAAGTTCTAGTCTTTTTCAACCGTAACAACTGGGCTATATCGATCAAGACCTACAACTTTTAAAAAAACCAACGGTACATTCAAGCGCGACAACTCGCCAAAGCAGAAAACTTGTTGTCACATTGTAACAAAAAATGCAACAAAATCACTGGTCTTTGGCAGTAATTTCACTTGGCGGTATTGAAAAAATTCAAATTTACTTTCTTTGGCTAAATATTGGATGTTGATGGAACGCACCGCGAAGGTGCGGTCCATCAACAGCACATAATTGGCGTAAATCTTATCAACATAGCTTTTTCATAACTTTGGAAATATTCAATTACTGCAAATGACCAGTAAATTCATGTACTTTTGTTACAGTGCATACTGTTTCGCGTTTTAGAACAGATTCTCATATTAGTGGAAAGTTGCGCATAGAAACAAATAGTTATGAAATAAAGATTATTTTTTTTTCAATTTTATCGACAATATACAAAAACAAAATAAACAAAGTTGCGTTTATAGGAATAAATAGTTATTATGTGGTTATTACACTATATGATGAAACCACAGTAGGTACATTATGGGTTGCTGATTGACCACACCTCGGCTGTGCTCTCCATGAACAACTCATATTTGACCAGAAAATCAGATTTATTATTACTTCAATATCAAGTTCAATGATAAAAACTGAGCAGTTTATATTTACTAACGAATGGAAATGAATGAAGAATCCGGCTTTATCTCGACCTTGTTACGTTCAATACCGATTTAAATCTTAAAGTTCTTATACTTACGTTTTACTTTTATGGGTCGTTCACAAATATACGATCTCTTCAGATTACACGGAATATCAAACCATTTATAATTCTGTATTGATACTGAAGAGCCCATGGTTACACAATCTTCGTCGATTTTATTAAAATTATTCGGTTCTCCTTCAGCCCACTGCATAGGTGTATGCGTCAAAAACGCCAGAAAATCCCCGTTTGACCATTGAAAATCTGTGTTTCTTCCAGAATAATCTTTTAATCCAATGTAATAAGATGTGTATGGTATATCTGGAATAGATGTTGAACGTTTAATTAGTTTCGTCGACAATTGGGGCCGATATGTTGTCAGTGATAATGATGTTCAGTTCTTTCAAGAATTCTATAGAAATGTTATCGAGATATAGGTATCGATATGTTTTGTAAAGACGTCTGTTCAACAACAGAAGTTGATAAAAACGAGACTGGTTTCATGCAATGATTCGACCGTGAAATAGTGGACTTCATATTTGTTTTACAATGTATAACCCACAATAAAAAAATTATAGCAACAAATATTACTACAAAACTTTCTGTTCTGTTTTTTTTTTTTTATTTTTTTTAGCCACTACTTGGAGTGGATCACCCTGGTCAATGTCCTGTACCGACAACCATTTATAGAGGACATGGTTAGAATTTCTGGAGAAATTTTTTCCTGTTCGGCTTAGCCTAACCAAGTTACCCAAGCTGGCCAAGTTCGAACTCGAACTCGAACTCGACTCGAACTCGAGACCTTCGACCTGCGATGCCAACATGTTTGGAACACTATTTGAAATTTTACTTCGAAGTCACAAAAATGCTACCTTACGACATCTATAATCAGATTACAGGATTAAAATACCCACTTTGAGATTCGGGCTTCAATTGTTCCAACAAGTTGACCAGAAAATTGTGAATTTCATCAGTGACATCGTTTGCTAGTGATGAATTCATTTCATTACACTTCAGTCTTGCACTGTCATAATCCTGGTAATCCAGACCCGTGTAAACGAAATACTCGCGAGTATCGACTACATGCCACACGCTTTCCCCTTTGAAATATAATATTTCAATCTATAATGAAAACTTCAAGACGACACTCGTTCAGAGCTTCAGAAATTGTAAAAGCGATTTCCGCCCAGCGCAGAGAGCACTTTCTACACTTTATTGCAGCGGTTCGGGTTTGCTTTGAGTGTTTTCCGATTAGAGTACATTTATTTCTACTATATTTTGCAGTAGCACTTTGCCATATTAGAGACCTTAAATTGTCCCTTTTCGGATGCTATATCCAGCCTCGCTTAGAGTGATTCTCAATAAAACGGGTAGCACGATGATCAAAACCATGACCCGAGTGATAGATTTATCAGTGATGCTTGCACATAAACTAAATATATAACGAACACTGCTATTAGACTAAATCACCATTTACGAGTCATAGGTTTCGAAGTTTTGAACTTTTAGTATTGATATATAAAAGTCAATTAATTCAACATATATATATATATATATATACAATGAAACTTGAACTTACTATTGATTTTTGTTGACTTTGAATAATTCAACAGTTCGAGCACAAATAATATACCTAATACTTGCATTTCAATTTCACTTTATAACGCATGTTCAAACGTTGCTCACAATAATGAATACAGTTATATTAGAGACTGCCTATTTCTTTGAATCGATCAAAATACATTTCTCGTTTCAAGTCAGCTTGATATTAAAAATTACTATATTCGTTGTCAAATTAGCCGATACATGGCCAACATGAGGCTTATATACGAGTAAGTATGTGTAATCTATTTATAGTACACGAGAAACTGTTATATTTCAATTTATAATGAAGTTGCTAATTCCCAGGGTGATAACTCACGTAACGCTCTTTACGTTGAGTATTTTAAATTTAAAATTCGGATACAGATTGCAAATTTATTTAAACATTTTGGTTTTGAATCATATCGTATCATTCGTCAGCTAATTATAAACATGGATATCAGATTCTACATGACGTCCCTATTGAGAAAACATACAAAATATGTTTAGTCATCAATGAATTACACCGGCGATACGCGATCCATCAGCAACCTGTGCTGCCAAGGTTTTCTATGTTGCTAACAAAAAATAAGATACATAATATCGGTCCTAAGTCAATCCATTGAGGGATATGTTTTTTCCAAATATCGTATTCAAGATTTAATTGTGAAGCCATTTTCGCCTGCCGATTGCCCCAAAATTTCAAATTTACTTTGTTTGCAACAAAATTATTACATATGTGTAATTTTACGCTGTGAGTCATGATTTCGCTACATCGGGAAAAACAATTATTTCAGCTAATTTTCATTTAAAGATGACAGATGGCTCGAATGTGCTTCCCAGTATGAATATTTCCATTCAGTATTATTTGATGTGTAAGTCAAAGGTGTATCGCGCGTCAAAGCAGAGTTCATCTGTGTAACATAATGAAATTTTGCTAGTGCTATCGAAATAATTTGATATTCTGTGATTCGGATAGAAAAAAGTACGTTTCTCGAATACTACAAATCGTCCTTACTAATTGAATTATTTCGAATTAAATTTCATTGACATCTTAAATAAATATTATTTTATAATGCTAGATATTTTGATTGGGTTATTCTGCAGTCTTCCATTATTCTGAAAGTATCAGAAAATGATTTTTAATAATAATAAAAATGTTCCAGCATCATCAGCAAACATGACTGAAATCCATAACTTATTAATGAAAAGCAATCGCTTACGCATTTTACAAAATATATTTATTTTTGGTCAACATTTGCTTTCTTTCTAATAAGATCATGTGATTATTAGGAATTAACATGGTTTTTAATTTTGTAGGAATGTCTTTGTTGAGATAGTTATGAATACGGGAATTACGATTGCAAATAACTGCCGATTCAATTCCACACAGAATAATAGTAAAAAAATTCCAGCATCCGAATTACAGTTAAGAACTAAAAAGTATAGAAACCATCATAACCTGTGTGAATGATACAGAGATGAGTTTTTTACAATCATGAATTCAATATAACTCAATCTAAAATTTTAGTCGTTAATCCCAAATCAGGGATCATTGTATCATAACCTGACATCTCATTATACAGTAAATGATGCAGCAATATCATGACCTTACAAGAAGTGGAATGGATGGCCTTATTTAGGACTCTTCTATATCTAGAAATATTTTTCATCGATACGATGGAAAAGTCTTGCTTTTTTCGGGCGTGTGTTACGCTGCACCATTCTCTTCGGATGGAAAAAGCTTCAAAATAATTAACACTGCTATTTAATAGCTGATTTCAAACCTCCTTATACAGGTGTGACGGTACTGGATTTTTGGTATATTCCTTGCTGTCTTGAGTTAATGTTACAGTGACGCTTCTCTATATTTCGGTCCATTCTTAACTAAATTGAGCCTTATAGCGGTTGAAGGTTCAAAGGTCACGACTTGAGATATTACCACGTTGCTGGTAAGCGACGTTCTCTTTCCGTCCCGCCGCCTTGGCGGTGGCGGGGTCGTCCGGTATCAGTTTCAGTCAATGTGTTAATGTTTATCTGTTGCCATTGTTGCCGTTTCAATACATTTGCATCATCCTCGACGAACCTTATTGTGTGGTTTTTGCAGCACGCAGGAGTCTTCTGAAAGCGTTTTATAGGTTGCGCAGTCTATCGGACTGTGCTGGCGAGCACACTGTGATTTCTCTAAACCGCCCCTCTGCACAGGTCTGTTAGCTTTAGACGAAGTGACAAAATCTTGATTTTCTTCGGTTGTCCGCGCCATTCTCTCCGGAAGACTAAAAAATTGACCTTTATCATTTAACCATCTCACCATGGGTTTTGATTCTACGATGTTAGCGACGCGTAACTCGAAGCGTGTTCCCAACGCTTCGCCGATTGAGCTAACCGAACACCTATTCCCCTAATAGTATACTGTCAACGGCAAGCTTTTTATTAGGGCGCGGGGTTGATTGATTTTTCTTGAGAATGAAATTTTGGGCTTCCTATTTTTTAAAGAATAAATAAGCAATCGAGTCAGCGATTTCATTGGCCAACAAAGGGAGTATACCAAACTGCTATGCATGCAAAAATTGGAATTCTGGATCTATAGTCCTATCTGGTGTCCCATTGTGACCACGCGAAAAAATGAATTATTTTGCATAAGAAGTATGAACAATGAAGGACAATGAAAAAATTAAAATAAAAGAATTTAAAAAAAGGAAAACGATAAAAATACAAAAACTAATAATAAAACAAAAACAAATATTCCAATATTTTTCCTACGCGGAGTATGTCTATCGACTCCGCAAACTACATGCAATTATCCGGTTTTGTTTCGTCATTTACACACGTCACTCAAGAGCCGTCCGACTTCCTGTTCAGTGTTCATGTTTCTTCACTGTGGTACAGAGTACAGAGGGTGCTGTCGGCGCACGGGGCACTGCTAGCTAAGCCAGTGTCGTTTTTCAAAAATACAGTATAGGCTACTGTATAAATATACAGTATAGGCCACTGTATCTATGCTGTACACACGAGCAAGGTAGGGTACAGGGTACCTAGGTACGCGCTAGCCGGGATATTTGGTTCTCGTGGATATTTTACTGTTTAGATTTATTTAGCCTGCTCTGTGCTGTGTAAGTTACCGTACCTAGGTACTGTACGGTACCCGTGCTGGGTACATGCGAAATTTTTGTTTATTTTGTAGAATTTTTTGTTAAAATTACGAAATGGGTCTTGGGAAACTGCCCCCCCCCCCCCCTTTCATAACTTTGGGGACATGCCCCCCCTATCCCATCTCCCCTGGTTTTGTTGCCATATACTTTTTACCTTATGTCGTATTTTTTTGAAATGGTCTTCCGAATTGATTTCCAGGTTCAATGGGAACTGGAAAAATATTTAGACATACAGTATTACGATAACTAATCTCGTTGGGAAAGAACAGAAGAATTGACCTGTATTAGCAAAAGGATTTTATTTTTGGCCGGAAATGGGGAAATATTTTCCAAAGTCATCTAGTTTAACGGTACCGTACCAGGTACCGGTACCAGACATGAACCTTGGGCAGAGTATTTTAGGGGTCCATCGTGCCATATCCCTCCCCCTCAATGACCGTAAAAAAATGTGTGGTTTTGTTCTTTAAAACGTAAAAAATCTAAAAGGATTTCTTGTGTTTTAGGTGCTTTAAGATATTGCAGCGATTTCAATTTTAGTAGTGATATTATTTCTGTATTACTTATAGCAGTGATTCTATTATCAACATTGTGTATTGTGATCACTGATCACAGATTTCAAATTTTGGCCCTGGTGATGGAAGGTTGATGGGACCAGTTTGAAACTCTGTTTTTAGATTACCGTAAATATCTATATCATACAGTACAACTGGGGTGCTGTTTCGGTACATTTTTCACTCACCTCGTGGCTGTAGTTTTCACCTGATTCCGTGAAAATATTTACTGTATTACCGGTAAATGAAATGTATATCAGTAGAATGCGGTATGTGGTAGTGAGCCGGTAAGAGTGCAGTGACTGTATGATATAAAGATTGAGTGATATGATGATTGTTACTTGATTGGTTGGCGGTCAATTTGTATCAGTATGTTTGTATTGACATTGAATTACTAATCGCTCTTAAGAGAATTTTATACCGGTACGAATTGACCACCACCAAAAATTATCTATCTGTACCACTTAATTGCTTCCTTATACCGTAGTCTCTTATTTTTCAGTCAATAAGCACATTGCATTCAGTATTCACCATGATTTCTGTTTTTACGTAATCTGCAATTTTGTAACTATTTTTACAATCCCTTTGAATCCCTTTAAAATATAAAGGTTCTGGTACTTGTTTTTATTATATGATAAATACAATACAATACTCTGGCAGCTGTTGCCTACTCTATAATCTCTATGCTCTATTTTATCACTTAATTTAATTTTTATTCTGTTCTAGGAATATCGGCAATGATTTTCTTCCAACTGCCCACTCATTGCGATTGAAACAACTTTAAATCTGGCTATAATTTGTATACTTTGTTTTAGAAATTCCATTCTATCAAACTATCAGTGTATGCTATATTATATATTGACTGCAATGAAGATAAAATAGAAGTTGCTTTTCTCTGCAGTTTCAGAAACATTTTTCCGGAACTCCTATTCGAAAGAATTATATGGAAATAAGGCTTTGCTTGCTTCCGACATCATTACACCTCTTCATCAAATCTTCCCCATGGGTGCGCCTCACACAATGGTGTATGCCTTATTTGAGTCGGAAACTCGGTGTATTCATTGTTGGATTTTTCATAATTTTGATGTTATTAATCATGGGACACATTTCGATTTTCAATCAACAATCTCAGACGTTGTCTAAGAAAGATGCTATGTTATCGTTACGTAGGAAATCTATGTATGAAAATTATAGAACACAGATTGCCCCTTTATCAACAGATTATAGTGACCCAGTTTTGGTAGACGTACCTCCTCACTCCATTCGATCTACAGTGCAGTCGTACAATAAAATAAATGACAGAGAGGGTGATCACTCTTATGGTGTAGTTATCGACTGTGGAAGTAGTGGATCAAGGGTTTTTGTATATTATTGGCCCAAGCATTCTGGTCATCCTTCTGAATTATTAAAGATCCAACAACTTGCGGATGGTGGTGTCCCTGTTGTAAAGAAAATTAAGCCAGGAATAGCCACAAATGCTAATCGACCTCGTGCGGTTGTGTCATATATAAAACCACTTTTGGATTATGCCTCATGGCATATACCCGAAGAAAAACACAGAGAAACTCCACTGTATGTATTATGTACTGCTGGTATGAGAATGCTCACAAAAAGACTTCAGACATCGGTCTTGGAACAAGTACAAAAAGCAATACATAAGTATTCCAACTTCCAGTTTTATCCCTCACATGCTGAAGTAATAAGCGGAATGACTGAAGGTCTATATTTTTGGATGGGATTGAATTATGCCTTAGGAAATTTGCACCAACCACATCATACTATATCCGATACTTCTACTCAATCATCTACTCATCCAAACACACCGAAACAAATAGATCGTTTACCAACTGTTGGTGTTATCGATATGGGTGGGGCATCCATGCAAATCGCATTTGAAGTTGACAAAGATCATATGAAATATGATCCGAAGCAAATTATGGAGATTAATCTTGGCTGTGATGAACATAAATCTGAACATGAATATAAAGTTTTTATAGACACGTTTTTGCATAAAGGTGGTAATGCTGTACGTAGTACATATGAACGAGATATTTTGGTGGATTTTTATTCTCAAAATCATACAACATTGCCTAATGTTATTGAAGATCCATGCTTGCCGCTGGGATTTGTTCAAGAAATAACACATTCCCTTACGAAGGATACAAAGTTATCATTAACATTGAATGGAACAGGGAATTTTTTTGAATGTAAAAGTGGGGTATTAACATATTTGGACAAATCAAACTGTGAAGGTGATTCTAAAACTTGTATAATCAATGGAAGACAAATGCCAACTATTGATTATTATCGGGATCAGTTCTTTGGTTCATCTGAATTTTTTTACTGCATGAATGATGTTTTGCGAATTGGTGGAATTTATGATAAAGCTCAATATGAGTCAAAAGCTCAGGAATATTGTGCAACTTCTTGGGATGTAACATGGAAGAAACATTCTAATGGATTTTATCGATATGCTGATACACATCGCTTGAAATTTCAATGTTTCAAATCGGCCTGGGTATCTGCAGTACTTCATGAAGGCCTTAATTTCCCATCTAATTATGAGCATCTTACATCAGTGAAGTTCATCAACAACAGTGAAATTCAATGGACTTTAGGAGCAATTTTATACAAAACTAGATATTTGCCATTGCGTGAAATTCAGCTACAATCATTGCATGCTAAAAATGATGAACGAAAACCTGGAATTTTTGAGACATTGTATTATCCATTTATGCTGATGGCACATTCTCCTATTTTTCTTTTTGTGTGTATTGCTATTGCTGCTTTTTGTGTGATGATTTCAAGTTTTCGCTTTTGTTTGAATCGTAGTAAGGTGGCAAGTTTAAGACGCGTTGGTTCATCTGTTGCTTATTTTGTGCATGAAGAAGCATAATGACCATTAGTAGAGGAGTTTCCAATTTTGAAAAATTCCATAATACAGCCCAATATTGTACAAAATTACACTCAACACAAGGTTAACTTGTGAGATGTGAGCCCATAATGAACTTGGCGACATTTGCTGTAAACGGTGGATTAGTTTACAATGTAATCGAAAGCTGTAGTTGAATCCGATGCAAATACAAATGTAAAACTCAAGTCATGAAGATTTTATGTATGGTCCAGGCCACTAGCTTGTTCGAATGCAGTAGTGGTAATGGAGATACGCGATTCTATAACACAGTGGTGTGAAACAAAGCTGTTTTATAGTCTTAAAAGATCATTAGAAATACCAGAACCGAAAACCAGTATAACGAGATCATATATCACCATGTTTTATTCTTAGTAGGCAACTATTTTATATTGGTATTAAGCATGAGATTGAATTGAACAACCTTGATGATAATGTAATCTGTCAGTGGCCCAAGCCTCATAAAATGCTTTTTTTATTGGATTAAGCATTATTAGAATGGAAATAGTTTCAATGTTACCAGGTATCAGTATTAATATGATAGGAAAAGACCATACTTATTTCAAATGTAGCTATTTTCTTACGCCCTTTTTGACATCCATATTATTCTAATGTTAATTTTATCTCATTCCCAAAGTGTGAAGTTTGAATTAAGTCATTTTGATTCCACTGCATGAAAAGTCTTTTGTGTTTTACTATCTTCAATTCTTCCATGCTTTCTCACATCAATACATCAATATTATATGTTGAATGGATGATGATATCAGTAGCATATCATGCTTGACAATACATGCCAATACTCTGATTGATGTGGTGTTGGACTTTGGATGATGCCAGAAAGGATCCACAAGACCGAAGCACCCAGTTCATGTTGACAAGAGCTGATAAAAAATGTGACAGCATTGAATATCCTAATTCATAATATTAGCAATATTTGATTGTGGCCCATTCTCTTTTTAAATATTATTCATTCACTAGTTTTATTATGACACTGTGAGTATGGGTGTAATTACTCTTGTCACTGATGCACTGTTTTCATTTATTTAAAGGAGCTATTCCAGGAGTAATTGTAATTATTATTATTTTATTATGCTTTATGTTCATGTGCTTTCGATTGTGACGTGACACTTTTTAAGCAATATATGAGTTATATTACTTGGAAACTTTTTTTTGTGTTTTGTTCAATGAAAATAAATACATGTAGTCATTTTGTGCAAAGGATTACAATACCTTTACTGATATTTTTCAAATTAATCACCGTTATATTATTCTAATTTCAAAATATTTTTAAAAATGTTTCTTGGAAATTCTGTGTGGAAGAAAAAAACTGCTTTAGATTTTCCTCGTAAATTTCTTGCATTTTGTGTAAATTAAGGTATTCTCATATTGTTTTCAAATTTGTATACTAATGTAATTCCTTCCGAATTTAAACTCATTTTTAACTACATGATGCGTATGTCTAAAGATGCCAGTATTGCCTTGAAAATTTAGAAACTACAATTTCAATATGCTCAGCCCTGTTTCCAGCAAAGTGGTTTTTAGAACTAACCCAATAGAAAAAATATTATCAAAACATAGACCTTTTGTTAAGCATGTGTCACTGATGGATCACTTCGTTTAGACACGATTCATCTGTGACATATGCTCAACAAAACACAATTTCTGATTGAAAAAGCTTATTGCGATTGCTATTATGATAAATTAGAACTGTAATTTCCGCTATAAGAAGTAGAATGTTACAAAGATAAATCTGAATATGATTTGAATATTACAATTAGATTTTCAAATACCATCATGTCTGCCGTTTTAACTGACCATATACTTTTTAATCTATTCAGGAAAGGTCTTTTTATACTTATTGTCCTTGCTATTTAAATTACCTTGTTTTTGATTTATATTTCACCCCCTCCCCTATCAACGGCCCATGTTGTCAGGCTTGCTCAATAATATGGTCGCTTAATCATATTTGAAATATGTTATAAATTTTTACCGAAGTACAATAGATTTTAAAAATTATGAACACTGCTATTTTATAGAATAGTAGTTTTGATCCCCACAAAAAAGTTAAACTATATTTGTTCATCTTGATTTTCTCAAAAGTTCTTCTGATTTTCGAAAAGCGACTTTCTGGAAATTTGCTTTTTACAATCCGCAAATTAGTTCTTGATACAATATTTTTTCACTCAACTTGCAAAAATAATGTAATTGCTCTCAAATTTTAATTCATGTTTCAGAATAATGCTGGCGTGCTGAATAAGTGAAAGCATTTTGTATTACAAAACTTTTTTATTCAACTTTAGTAAAAAATTATAGTGATCTAAATTTAATCAGATATTAAATCTATATTTATTGCAAAATATGTATACTTAAGCGGATGGTACGTAGGTGTGTTAAGGGGAAAGGTTAGAGGTGATCTATACTATGATTTTTTTTCATTGAAATTCTTAGCAAGAACGGAAGCGGTGTCTAGAAGAAACCACCGGTGACTTAATAACAAAGAGCTGCTACGAAATTTAGTACCAGCAACTGCACTCTAAGCGGAAGACGTCCCAAATAGAACTGAACCGCTATGGCAAACTGCAGCGAGTGGTATTTACCTCCAACATTTATTTTCGATTGTCTATTTAAAACATTTCAAAGCAAATTTTTCTTCGTCTGGTTGGTCACACAGGTTGATAGAAAAATAAGTGTAAGCCACTGTCCTCTGATATGTGGAGACGGGAATGATTGAGAGACTAATTTCGGCAAAAGGTTTAATTTTAAAAAAATTCTCAAAATTTTTATTGAGCGCGCTCAATCTGAAATTTTATTTTGCTCAACTTTCGCAACAGCTGAACAAAAGATGTTTTGACGAAATTTTTCCGATCCGACCGAAATATAATATTCAATCGAATCTAAAGGCGTCAACCCTAAATTTTATGGTGGCGTCTGAAATTATGTATTATCTGTCGCAATTCGTCAGTTTGCTGAGAGATCGGTTCTTCGAACGGGATCACCAAACAGAAAAGAACGCATTTTCTCTGGTGACGACCGTGACAGGTTGTTCGATTTCTCGGACATTAAAATTGTTATTTCTATTGTATCTAATCGGTTTGTCCTCGATTCGTTCAAGCTTCCAAGACTCGGGGGTGGCGGCTAGGAGCTTTATTGCTGCTCGATTTCCAGCACATGGGTTGGTTGATTTATATACGAGTGAAATTCGGAATCATTTCATATATTTAGGGAATATGAGGCCGCAACACGCCCAATATTTATTTTCTTGGCGTGGCGCGCTCTTCCCAATGATCATCCCAATCGGGTTTAATTCATTTCCGTACTTTTGGGCGTTTCATGAAAAGGAACCTCGTGGTCCACTGATATTTACATAGTTTTAACTACATTCCGGGATAGATACTACGGACGTAAAAGTGTGTTTACCTATAAGGTGTAACTTGAGTATTTATATTCAGGTCCAGCAACTATGACATATATATAATTGTATCAGTTTGGTTTAGCTTCAATTCCGTATAATAATTTACATTTGCCAACCATGCATTTTGCGATTCGGTCCATTATCGTCTGTAATGTGTGCAGTGCACATTACCCAAGGCATTCAAATCAATAATTAGTTGGGGATCATAACATGTGTATATAAATTGAATTTAATAGGCAGGGCTAACTATAATTTTCTGAAACATTCGGGGTTTGCTTAAAAAATTGTGGTTCTCTAGATTTTACAGTTTCGAATTTATGTACGTCTTCTCACGTGAAACCTCATTTAGTCTTGACCGATCGACAAATTTGTCAGTGTGATCGTGACTATTTGTGGCCGAAGCGTGATAATTAGGTACGACCAGGCATTCCCCCCTTTTCACACATTCATACTCAATGGGAGCATTTGATCGCTTGTATTGTTGTACCAAACATGTTCCACGCTTGGAAAAGACCACCCTATATGTGAAATACACTCGGGAAAAGATGAATTACAATATTTCTGATACCTCGCTTTTTCCAGCTGCATTCGCGTGTAATCTTGCCTCGCGAGCGAAATACATAGTTCCACCATGAGCTAAAAATTTTGTTATTCTAGAATATGTAAATTGAGCTTTAAGAATAAGATTTAATTAATCAGCGAAAATCAACTGGATTTTAAGCGCTTACGCATGGATTGAATCAACAGTTCGTTCAAGATTTTTACATTTCAAATTAAATATCAAGTTTCATGTCATTTTAATTAATAACGACATGAAAAATTTCAAATTCAAATTTTGCTTTTCCAAAAATCGAATAATATTATAGGATAATCATTTATTTGAGTAGGCTCGACAGAAAAGGAAAGTTCATAAATTGCCAATATAACTAACTCTGTTCGTCTATAAGTGTCCGCTGGTACAAGGCCTCGCTCAGGGTGATTTGTTCAAATTATTTTTTACTCTCTTAAATCTATGTCAATTAATACCGGAAATATTTCCTTGACTTAAGTTATTTACATATGAATATTATTTTCTGGTCAACAAGTGATGAAATTTCTTTCTGTGATCGAACTAAAACAAAAAATTTGAATGAATCGAAAGTGAGATAAACAAAAAAATAAAAATTAAACTAAACTTGATAATACTTTTTAGGAAACCGTATTTAATTTTTTATCGACCGGCCTGAAAAAGAAACCGGATAGTGGCGTATTCAGTACCTTGATTTGAACAATTTATCGTTCTTTTGTTCTATTTATTGGGTAATCACTCGGGGTTGGAGATTAGGTCATCGATTGGACACAAAATAAATGATGTTGCAATTTTGTCTAGGTTAAAGTCGGAATCGAGCTGGATTGACTAGAATATTACGGCTTCCTCCGCCAACCAAGTACACGCACAAGAAAATGAGAGCTTATAGAAGTCAGGGAGTAGGTCTCTACCCCACTGTTCTATGATAAATATCTTCTGCTCCAAACCTCGAACCAATAATGAGACAATATGGCGTTATTGGACCTAATTAATAGGCAGAATATATGTATTTTTATTCTCCAAATCAACTCTTATTTATACACAAGTACAGACGTGGTTATTCGTCTGAAGCAAGATCATGATATATAAAAAATAATTTAAAACAATATATATGCATTATTAGTCAAAAAACTTATTCTGTCACATATTAATCAACCATGGATTTCGTCTTATTGACTCGATCATACTTGATTATACATGACTCACTAGGAATTGTTCGAATGATAAAATAATAAAAGAAAATATTCTTAGCATGTATGGGCGTAAGATAATACAATCGCATGTCATATGAGAAAGGAAATTGTTTAGGTTTTCTTTATAAATTTTAATTTGATTGTTTTCGAAATATTTTGTCACGCACTTCCAACGCAACACTTAATATTCTTAACTCTTTAAATTTAAGTTAACAAAACTTGTTAAAGCTAGATGACGCATGTAATCACTTGACCCTTACTCTGCCCTATTGGTTTGAACATCTTGAATATACCGCGATATTCTTGATATCGTTTTCCTAAAGTATAATTTAGTAGCTAAATGTTATAGAAATCCTTGAAATTGACGATTTGATTACAAAATCTTGCCCATTCTCGCGAGAACAAAAATAATTGCACATCTAAGAAAAACAAGAAGATGATGTGTTTAACATATTCACACGTTATTCACTACAAACTCTAGCTAACGCAAAATTATAGTGATAAACGCGTCCATGCTATTTTAATGCTTTTAAGGAAAGTTGATGATAAATACATTGCTTTTTGAGAATTCCAACGACAGAATTACCTTGCTATGACATGAGCTGAAGATATTTTTTCATTAAAATAGCTCAGGCAAGGTGAATAACATAGTTAGTCCTATTACTGATTATATTAGGATAGGATATCATTTTTATCCTATGGGAGAGGAAAGCCGAGAATAGAGCTTTAATTGTATT
Organism: Styela plicata; assembly: GCA_963675895.2. Taxonomy (NCBI): domain Eukaryota; kingdom Metazoa; phylum Chordata; class Ascidiacea; order Stolidobranchia; family Styelidae; genus Styela; species Styela plicata. Next base: position 3,758,364 of record OZ023143.1, read on the forward strand.
TCTTATTTTTCCTGTGCATGGACCTGGTTGGTGGAGGAAGCCTCAAGCAGCGTTTAAGCAAGGCATCCAGCAGTTCGAACCTGCGTCATGACGATCAGAGATGCGTAGCTCGAACAGTGGTGAAAGTAGAAAATTTTTCTTACCGGTACTATTCACGCCAAAAGCTCATAACAGTGGTGGAGGTAAAAAAAAATTCAAAAAAGGCAAATCGGTCTTAGACATCCACTTATACATTCGCGAAATCCTAAACGCCTTAAAAAGGTCTCACAGTCGATGTTTCTTGGTGAAAGGTTGTCAACGACCACCATCAACTTATTTATTTGGCCAGAGATGTTTCTTCCTCCACTTGCCTTAAATTCAATATACGCAAGATGAGTTTGTTGCTTGTTGAGACGAAGGGTGCCACATAAACATTTCCATTCATCTTCTCCAAAACGAGGATTTTTATGATCAATCTTTCGTGGATATAACACAGGGTTTCCCAAAGTGGGGTCCGCGGACCCCCGGGGTACGCAAAAACTGCACAGGGGGTCCCTGACTATATGACAAAATGGAGAAAACATGTTTGGCATTGTACGGTGCCGTACGTCAATTGTCGCATATGAATGCCGCTGTGATTTGTTACTAAAATAAATTTTTTAAAGAATGTTAGGCCTTGTCAACCTTAAATATTCAAAATGAATTAGCACGTCTTGGCATTCGCTCTATCTTAAAAATTGCATTCGGCGTCTGTGACGCAACCAATTAATCGTATACAGTGTATGTTCTGTATTGTCAGGAATGTTTTCTATATAGTTACAAGGCTAAACTGTTTACCGGTTAGCGACCTGTAAGTCTATGTAGTCCGAGCATTAAAATGGATAACCCAATAGGTGATCAGGTTATGGAGTTCTGAAGTTTTAATTTTTGTACGAATTGGCCCTAGGCCTGGCTTGAAAAGCGACTAAAACGATAGCCTGTTGCAAAAGTTGTGCAGAAATAAATTTGTCAAACGTATACCGGTAGTCAGCTGCAGTGCCACATCTGCGATTTTTCTATTATCCAGACTGATAAGGATATTTTTTATACAAATATGAGGACAAAATACCGGTCCAGACTTTTCATAGACTCTGAATTGCGAGTTTGCTTGTCAGCTCCTAGAATTGACAAGTTGTGCAGTAAGAAGCAACCACATCCATCCCATTGATGGTGTCATTTCGATTAATAAACATGATTCAGTGTTACTTTATTTTTATTTGCATTAACTTTTATCGCTGGTTAGGCGGAAAATTAATGCGACATAAGATTGGGGTCCGCGAATAACTACAATGACAAATAGAGGTCCATTGCCTAAAAAGTTTGGGAAACCCTGATCTAACACATCAATTTGACCGACCAATTCGAGTTGCATGAACGGTAAGCTGTGCTCTGCTTGGTGCAGACGTGAAGAGCCTTTCTTTCATGTTGTCAACTATAGCCCGAATAAATTGAGACTGATTTATTACTGGACTTCTTCCTTCTCTCAGTTCTACCTGTTGAAATGACATTGCCCTCCATGGAATGTTCCTCCGGGGAAGTAATAAGGCTTTCTATACGTTTAGTATACACATTGAGTAAAGTGTGGGCTTTTGGCAGCGTGGTATTTCGGCTTTGCAGTGTCTCTGATCCGCCATCCGCGCTAAATTTTTAACAAAATTCATTGTGCAAAATTTGGACAGTATGCCTCGAAATCTGGAAATTATTTGAAGCTTTGTCAAAATGTTGCGCCAAAGCTGGGAAAGAATGCCAGACCGCTGATACCGCCCTGAAGGATGAAGCGACCCAGCGAATAGTAAACACCTTGCCGATTCTTTTAAGGGTCGCTTGCAAATCATGAGAACATAGGCGAAGTTCACGCTTGTTCCTTGGTGACTGTCTGTACAGCGAATATAAATGTTCAAGAAATGACTGAAAGTCAATCGTACCACCGATAATTTCTAGTGCATTTCCTACAGCAAGCTCAAGTCTGTGATTAAGACAATGCCACAATACTATATCAGGAAATTTGTATTTAAGCAACTTTCCGACTCCTGATTTTGTCCCCAGCATCACGCTAGCTCCATCACTACGATGATTACTTCCTGGAGTAACTCGATGAGGTAGCCGTTTTTGAGCAAACAGTCCACAATTTTGTCAGCAATATGAGAAGCGCACAGACTTTCCAATTCTACTAAATCCAGCGGGAAGTTAATAGGCGCCGCTTTCCCATCAATACTAGCTCTTAGAAATACGATTAAAGCTGATTTGTTTACTACTTAGGCTGGAAATATTCCTAAAAATCAAACTTAAAATATAATACTCGCTACCTGTTTTATCGTTTATTTGATATTCGTTTAACAGGAATCGAAAACTTGAAATCCTTAAAAATCTAAAACAATATCTGTCAGTAGAACACTCACAACTAAACTGTTGTCTCCACAACACCGCTTTCTATTTTAGTCGAATCTGAGGTCAATCATTCCCTATTGTGTGTAAAGTTACTGTACTTATTGCAATTGGCCGATGAGTCGAAAATTTCAAGTAACTTTGTAATTGTGATAAATTAAACCTATTTTGTTAAAATGCATTGTGTCAACACAGTTTCAAGATAAGAGTACGGTACGTACACTTGATAACTTCCATTCTTTACCGGTACGGCGTTCCGGCAGCAAATCTTTTACCGGAACGGCGTACCGGACCGTTCCGGCTTACTTTCACAAGTGCGCGGTCAGCGCGTTGGGAAGACGCTTCGAGTTGCTCGAAGCGTCTTCCCAACGCGCTGTTCGCGCATTTCCGGTTATAATCACTTTCCATTTGGGCTCAGGCGTATCGTTTCTCTTTCACTTGGCAGATTTTCACATTCAGCTTTCCGGTATGTTTCTACTTTTGTAGGCGAGTCGCCTTTTAGTTATTTTGATATCACTTTTACTGTATTACCGGTACTGTCCATATTAAGTTTTACTCTATGCGATAGGCGTGATACGTGCCTTGATCTGATAAAATTGAAATACCATTGAATTAAATATTTAGCTGAGCTACTAACTTATTTTTTTTATTGAACTACTACAGTTAAGCAGCTAACTTATATTGTTCCCGTCTGTTTATTCTATTTTATTATATTGCCTCGATTACCTCTTTTTTGTTCTCTTTCGCAAATTTACCAGGTATTTTTCCGCATTCTTGGTGTCTGTGTTGAATTTTAGAATACGAACACCATTGTGCTTAAATGCTATGTGGTAAATGAAAGCAGGAATGGGTGATGGTAGACTTTGATGACCAACTGGTCGCATCGTCATTCCCAGTCTGTACCGAAATACATATGCTGTATATCTACATACAATTTAATGTATTATGTGTTGCATTTCTGGTTGACAAAATAATAAATTCTCTCTCTCTCTCTCTGTATGCATTTTTATTGTAAATGATTTAGGATACAGGATAGGGTAGGATTTCGTTTTTATCCTCGGGCGAGCAAAGCCGAGAATACAGAATACGGGTCAATCATCTGACGAACCACACGACCTCTCGCGCGGATCCCGGTACACTGTACAAGTTCAATGATCAGTTTGGGATATTTTCTGTTTCTAGTGCAGATACTACCACATCATTTACTGTTTAGTAGCTCTTTGCTATTGAGTGAGTGGCCGTTAGTTAGTTCCCTTTGGGAGCTGCTTCCGGTCTTGCTTAGCAGCTAGCGTGAATTTCAATAGATATGTTTCACACTCTTTGGAGTGTTTTTATAAAAAAAATAAAAAAAAAAATCTCTGTTTCAATTTTTATACAATATACTGTATAATATTACTAAACTTTCTGATTGGTCTGTTGGTAGCAACAATATAAGGTACCGAATTACAGGTGAGCTCATTTTTGAGAATTTTCTTCCAGGCTAACACTGAACTTGCTGCATGCGTGCACCCATTTACTCAAAAAAAAAATTCCCATTGCTTATGAAGTAAGTTAATTGCACAAACTTGAAAATGCATATATAATTGTGTTTGTCAAGGACTATCTTAATAACACCAAATAAGCTGTTTTTAAAATGGATATTCGATTGGCTTGATGTAGAGTTCCAATCTAATATTTGTAGTATGGGTTTAAGTTTCGCTTTATTAACAACTCTGTTTGAAAATTGGTATTAAAGCATATGCCATTAACACAATTACTCTGTACTACTGACGAGTGTTTATGAGTTTCTACTGTTAGGGTTTATATTGAACACCTTAACACTGGCTTGATGCAAATATTGCACATCTAGAATAACTGCACAAATCAAAATAATGTTTTCGAACATCAAGAAAAGCAATAAACTAGGATTTAAGTCGAGTAGTTCCCAACCACGGCCCTAAATAACACGTCTTGTGACCCCTGCATGGGAGCAACTACGTAACTTTCAGCCTGCACCGAGTGTACTCCAAAAATGACTTTTTCAGTTTCGCAGACATGAAAATTACAAAAATTCGTTATACTTATAATCAGTAATAAGCTATATATGGCTTTTAATTTGCATTTAAACACTGCATCAATAGAGTCTTTAAAAATGTCATAGTGAATTTTAGATTTACTTTGGCTGTATAAAAAATTTTGCATTGCCAGAAAAAAAGCTTTCGCAGACCCAATTTAATTTTGTTCTGCTCCACCGTTTAGTGAAAGTCAATTTTTAATTTGCACAATTTGTGATCTTTTAAAATTTTTGTATCCCTATGTTGAGTTTATGTGCTATGTTTTAGTTTATTGTGGCCCCCAAAAAAACAGGTTTGACAACACCTGATTTACAGCATTGAAAATCAGAAAGTGTAATTCCTTTACCAACCTCGTAATTCCGTTACCATATGACAAGGCATTATATTGCTTTGAACAATAGCATGATATAAATTTTCCGGTACAAAATTTTATTTACGTGTAGCTTTGATACTGTCTAATACAAATATTAACAAAATACCGTTTATTGGCTCATAGATTCAGAGAAATTTGCTTGGGGAAAATAATGTAAGAAAAAACAGCCATTCTCTGCCGTAATTCAATTACGGTTAAATTTTTTCGAGATAGTCAAGTAACAAAAGGTTAGGAAATTCAGTATTGTTGTAAGACATGTCTAAGGGTGTTATGCAACTCATTCAGTCACTAAAATTTTCGCAAGAACAAAAGTTTTTTTCAGTTTGAAAAAAAGTGATTCTCAAATTGTCTCTGTTTGTAATTTCATTACTGAGAAAGTGCACTCATCTTTGTTATTAGAAAGGGGGAAAAATAAATAAAAATTGCTTGTTTAAGCCTTCATTCTTTTAAAAAAGAACAACTTTTACTACATTTCTTTCGAAGGTTCGAATTTTATCTGGTCTGGGAACCATTATGTTGTTGGTGCAAAATATCTCTTCTGCCTAGTTTTCAGAAAAAAATCCCAAGTTTATAGCCTGACATTGCATTTCATTGGAAACATCTTTTAAAAGGTTGGCATGCACGTAACTTTATCTGCTTATGTTGGTTAATAGCTTGATTCAAAAACAGTGCTTTTTCTTGGTGCTTTGCTTTTGAAAAAAATCTAGTGCTTTTTGGAGACAAGCAGAGAGGTATAGCGCTTTTTGAAATTTGGACTTGGCAACACTAGACATCACCCATGCGACAAAGTGACACTTTTTGTACTTAATATTTTTTTTATCCCGTTTATTATTGGGTTTGTTTTATATCATTGGGTCAATATAACTGAATTTGGACATGAACATTCTGCATCATAAAAAAAATAAAATTCAGATTGGCATTGGATTTTATTCAGCACAAAAAAAAGATGCTTTTGTGTTTAATGGATAATGGGATAATAAGTTTGGCCAAGCAAGACATTGTTATTATCTATCACTATTCTGATGTTATTGTTCTCGCATATTCCAATTTATGACCCTGTGGTGGGCCACCTTGAATCTCCGTATTTAGATTAATGAATTGTAGTTTTCGATCGATCCCTTAATTATAATAACCGGTTTAGTCATGCACCTTTATTTATTTGATTGTATATGCTTAATTACCATTTCCTGTTCCTATTCTATTTATTATGTCTTGTGTTTCAACCTTTCTCACAATCACAATGTGTGGATGCTAGGGATCCTCCGCAAGTTTTTTTTAAGGGGGAGGTCCTGTGTTTTGTACGTACTCATAGGGTAAGAATTAGATGATAAACTAATATTTTTTGAGGTAAGCAAAATCGTTTTACTGTCTTTGTATCTTAACACTGTCTGCTATTACACTTTACCTATTGCCTTGTTCATGGTTCAGCTTTCTCGTTAACACTGTAATGTGATGCATTTCATTGTATCGTTTACATATACTTTGTCTATAACGTAAAGCCAGAATTTTGTCTAATTCAAGGGGATTAAAATAATCTTTTCTGATGGTTCTATTCAGTATCCATACCACTGCACGCCAATATTAATTTCTTCAAATGGTTCAAAACCATCAGTATGTTGTATTGATTTGAAGCCATTTAAATTTTCAGTACTTCTGTCTTTTCAAGTTTATTTATTATCAACAATACCGTTGGTTACCAGTATCTAAGTGACATGTAGTTATGGATATGACAGAAAAACTACTGTCACAGAAGCAATATTACCATGATGCACTTCCACGTGAGGAGGCAGAGAATATATTGAAGGATCGTGAAGATGGAACATTCTTGCTTCGAAAAAGTTTGAGACGAAATGATAGTTATGTGATATCTATTGCTTATAAAGGTGAATGTCTTCACTATAGTGTGAGTCCAATACAGCGTGATGGCCGTACCATGTATTCTGTGAATAATGGAACACCATTCCCAACTCCTTGGGAAGTTTGTGAGCATTATATAGCTATGAAAGGTGGTCTCAAAACACAGTTACATACGCCCATTCTCAAAAAAGCTGCTGATTCATCACCATATGTTATGGAAACTGATTGGTTTCACAATGATATCACAAGGGAAGAAGATTCTCGGAGATTGTCCCAGGGGTACAGATTAAATCGTGGTGATGGTATTTTTCTAGTAAGAAAGAAAGAGCATAATAAATATGTCCTTAGCGTTGTGAATTCTGGAAGAGTGCATCGATATATTATTAACCAAATTGCTGCCACAGGTCACTTTTGCATTTCTGGAAAACAGAAAGAATTCCCATCTTTGGAAGATCTTGTCAATTATCACAGATTGAATCCAGCATCTGTGACAGGCATTCAATGTCAGCTGACAACTCCGTGCCCTAAGTCGTTTAGTGAGAAAAAAAGGGTGGAAATACCATCCATGCCAAATCTTAAGAATTCAAAGATTTCCAACAAAAATTTTGGGCTAGCACAAAAGTTCAACAACTTTTTACCTGACGGAAGCTTTGAAAAGACATGGGATCCAGAAAAGACAAGAGATTCCATCGCTGTACAATCAAAAGAAGTATGGGGAATTCGAAATACTAAAGCAAAGAGTTGGTTGAAAGAGTTCACTTCGATATCTACAAGTATGCCTGAGGAATGTCCTGGCTTCAATAGTGTGTATCAGAATATTTCTGAAGAACATGGAGTTAGTGTAGCTCGTGACCTTTTTGTTAAAGAATCTGATATTTCAGTTTATGAAGAATTGGGAAAGGGACATTTTGGATCAGTGTGCTTGGGACGATGCAAGATTTCAGATGGTTTGGTAACTTGTGCCATAAAATTTTTGAAGGGTAGTGATGTCATGACCAACAAACAACAGCTTCTTGCCGAAGCTAGTCTGATGCAAAATCTCGACCATCCAAACATAATGCGATTAATAGCTGTTTGTGATACAGAGACAGACCTCATGATATTACTAGAGCTCGCTCCCATGGGCACTTTCAAAAGATTTCTCAAGCACAAAGATGAAACAACTTTTCCAGAGTCAAAGATTCTAAACATCATGAATCAAGTACTCCATGGCATGGCTTACCTTGCCAGCAAAAATATTGTCCACAGAGACCTTGCTGCTAGGAATATACTTCTTGTATCAGAAAACTTTGCCAAAGTTTCAGATTTTGGAATGTCAAAAGTCTTGAAGGAATCAGAAAATTACTACCGTTCTGCCAAACCAGGAAGCTGGCCTTTGAAATGGTATTCTCCTGAAGCATTATGCTATTATAAATTCACAACAAAATGTGATGTATGGAGTTATGGCGTCACACTTTGGGAGGCTTTCACTTATGGTAATCGCCCTTATCGAAATATGAAAGGAAGAGAAATTCTGGAAATGTTGGATCGGAATGAAAGACTTGATTGTCCGATATCTTGTCCTCCTGAAGTGTATGACCTCATGTTATATTGTTGGACGTATGAGATGGATCAAAGGCCTAGTTTTGATCAGATCATTCCAATCATGGAGGAAATTATCAGAAGCATTGAAGTACTTTCCAGTAGTGGGTCTGGTGTTTCAGGATAATTAGTATACATTAGTTCAATGTTGATTTTTGTCTAGCATTCTTCACTTGATGTGCTTCTTGTAGAGTAATTTGTGCAATAGAAACATTCCTCTGCCAGATATCCCATTTAAGTAGGAGCCGCATGGCCCCCACATTGAAGGATGTGATCAATCGGCGTCTCATAATTAGCAACACATAAATTTGCAATATTTTTCTGATTCAGTTTCAGCTCATTTCCACGCAAGAATGTTTATTGCTATCATCAATTTATGTGGGGCATCTTATTTATAACACTGTTCGATGCGTTTGTGACAATCACTTGTATTGTTTTATGCATGTATCGCACTATAAATATCTTGGAGTAAAAATGATTTCTTCTATATATTTGCTTTTATAAAATAATTATCACTTTTTTCCTATTTGCAAACTGTATATAGGTATATACCGCTATATAGTCCTGGTGTATTTGTGACTATTCCTTGTACTGTTCTACTTTTGTAACACACTATGTTCTATATAATTTTATAATTATCTCTGCAGTATTTCTTCAGTCGATTTCTTCAACAAATTTGCTTTATTTTGAAATAAAAAACAAATTATCACTTTGTCCTTTTCCAAACTATACTAGAATATATATATATGCATAATTCTGATGCATTTTTTGGTAAAAGAACTCCTTTTTTCAATCCCTTGTAAATAGCAGATCTCAGCTGTTCAAATTTTTACCATTACCATATGTTATCAATAATTTTGTTGTAAAATACCTGAAATATGTTAACATTCCTGGTTAAAAAAAATATTTTACAATTTAATCTGTTGCAGAGTCATTTTACTTTGTCAAGCGTATGTGACAGATGGTCTCCCGTTCTTGTCACAGTCTCTTCATCGCGACCCATACTCAATTAACAAATAATATTCTGTCGAAATTTTTACAGTTGGACTTGAACTATCATTGATCATTAATTTTTTTTCTGATCCGCACATATTTTCTGTAACACAGCATTCTTATTAAATCATATTTTTATACATGCTGAATTTTTATTAAAATATGCAAAATTGTTTTATTAACTTAATTCGCTGAAAAACTACTATAGGTATTTGTAGGTTATTAATGATTCATGAATTGGGAATGTTGCAATTAACATTTTGTTGAAAACCAATCTTGATTAAAGTTTGGGTCTGGAATATGTTTCCATTAACAATTTGAGGGCGAAACTAATGAACTCCCTCGTTAAAACATGTCACATGCCTTTGGTGTGGGTCTGGAATATGTTCCCATTAACAGTTTGAGGGTGAAACTGATGAACTCTCTTGTTAAAACACGTCATATGCCTTTGGTATGAGTCTGGAATATGTTCACATTAAAAATTTGAGGGTGAAACTAATGAACTCCTTCGTTAAAACATGTCACATGCCTTTGGTGGTGCAGTTTGTGATGAGGAAATGATATGCTATTAATATTTTCACATAAAGGAAAATTGAATTATTTGCATTTTATTCGCTTCTACCAGTTGCTTTTTTTTCGCACATAATTCTTAGTTTTGCACAGCTGATCTGTTATATATATTTATACTACTAGTACTTGTCAGTGATAATATCCAAATTTTAACAAAAGTGATAATAATCAAATGGTTGATTGATGAAATTTTGTCAAATAATTATGGTGCAAGGATTTGATTCCCTTATGAAATAAAAAGGTAGCAAAAATACTATGCATATGTTAACTTTACAGAAATAAATTTGTATAAATATATAAATATAAAATAAAGTGTATTTTACTAACTGTGGAGCAAAATCCAGATATATGTGATGTTTTACACTGCACACTGAGTCTTTTTAGAATAATCAGTAGATGAATGAATTTTTAACAATTTCTAGTACACTTATTTATTTATACAAGGTTTTTTTTACCAGTGTCATGATTTTGTCTACCAGTTTGCATGTGAGAAAATACTAGCTAGCCTCGTCCCATAAGAAACATTAGCCGTTTTTCATTTTCAAAAATCTACAACTCCGAAATGACGTAAATCCTGGGCATCTGATATGAATTGCAGTTGGCTGCATTTACAAAAATCTATATTGCCAGTTAATATTTTTATTCCTGATATATTCTTGTTGAATTTTGAAAGACTTTAAATTTGTGCATTTCCGGAACTTAACCTAGTCTATCTCAAGCTCGTGCTTGAGAATGTAATAATTCTGTAAGAGGTGGAAATAGAAAATTTGTTGTTAGAGTATGGGCCACTGAAGGATCAACCAAATCTCAATATACATTCTCGTTTTGTGGCAGATCTCTCTATTTTAAGCAAATAAGACTGCCCGGTTATCCCAATCGGCAAAGCCTGTGCTGGACGCCTTGCCGGTGCACGGTGGTTCACGTGAGCGCTGCTTACGGCTTCCTCCACCAACCAGGTCTGTGCACAGGAAAAATGAGAAATACGATAATCCAAAACATTCACCCCAATTCGGAACTGGTACCGGTATCTGCACGAGAGGTCGTGTTTCGGCGAATGGTTAAGCTGTATTCTCGGCTTCCTCTCCCGCAGGATAAAAATGATATCCCATCTTATGTATTCAAAGGCTTTCAAACCAAGTACTCAATTCAATCTTAAACTTGCAGATTAATCAAAATGTGCTGCCCATTATTACTACGGTATCCAGTATTAGTTGTTGATCGCAGGTTTCTCTTGTAACACTTTCAGCCACTGCAATTGTGGCTCCAGTTTGCTGAATGCACTTTGATTTTGTATTTTTGCAACAAATAATAGAAATTCTAAATGACTGCATTTGATTTTGGAAAGGGTCTTCAGTTGCTAATATTATGGGTATTTGAAAGTGACATGAATAGAATGCGCTTCACGTGGTTGTCCTTTGTTTTCTGTGTTCTAATTTCTGATGGTTGAGTTTTGATAACTTTCACAATTTTCGGTATTTATCTATTTTCCAAGCGTCCTGCAAAATTACTTCGTGTGCTACTTTCTGCGGCAATAAATAAATCAAATTATATGTTGTACACAAGAGCAATTCATTCCAAAAATCATTCGGCGCCTCTCAGGCATCTGAAGAGTGCTTTCCCGTAGCATATATCAGGACTCCTTCCACAGTAAAGTGATGCACTGCGTTTTGCTAGTTTTAGAAATCAATCGATCATTATTTTATTTCGTCGTTCGGTAAATAATACAACACAATGAGAAAAAATAATATATTCATGAATAACAATGGAATTATATTGGACTATCACTGAAATAGACTGGTGACGCGAAAGATGAATTCAAGTCATCGAGCAGCGTCACTAATTGCTGTTAAAGTTTTCAGAATCGGCTAATGAATTTGCCACAAAAAATGGATCGAAATGAATAACATGAAGGTAATGTCGATATTGTAAATCATATGTTAATCGTGTGGTGCTTAAAATCTGTAAAACAGTATTGGCAATGGTCAATTACACCGTTTGGTCTATGTAATTGAAGGCATTCGTTTGAAAGAGGAGTTCGTCGCTGTTGCAATTTAGGAGTAAATTATTTTGTTTTGTAAGAGAAGTGGGTGATGCACATCCTACAAGTTTTCGAACTTCAAGCAAGGTTATGTCCAACTGCCAAATTTTTTCGACGTGATTTCTACATTTGACGAAGATGCACTTTTCATAGAACTCCTTTGAGTGGATTATCCTGAACCTGAAGAAATCGTGGTATGGCATCCCCTTTAGTATGTAGAGTTAGCGGTGTTAGAAATTATGATTTTTCCGGTTTGAATGAGCCTACCCAAGTTATTACACTTACACTCCGGGTTGTGGACATGATGAATTCTACGTCGCTCAACAGTGGGGATAGAAAACCTTTTGGCTTATACAGACATAGTTTATTTCGACACCTCTTTCGACGCAAATAAAGATATCACATCACAGAGTTATCGGGGTAGCAAACAAAACCTAAAATAAAGTTTAAAAACGTGCCAGGGAATAAGTTATAAAGAGAGGAACACGTGTTTGCTCCCTTCGATTTACCGCATGGTAATGAACATGTCTTCAGTACGCTTTCGGTGACTGCCTACAGAGGGGGGCTGAAACTAGAGTGCGCAGCTTTCCTACTGCGGCAGCTGGTGCACTCCCTCCGAGACATGTCGTGGAATTTGTTTATTAATCTTTCAGACATGGATGAACACATCAAAATTTTCATACAGCACCCAAAAATATATATTCTACTTAAAGGCTTCCCTCAATAGTACTTACTACTCAAAGATTTCAACTTACATATGTTCGTTTGCGAGAGTGTGCGGGGTGAATGCGCACACGTTTACATATTATAAACCTTCATTTAGATTTTGCTCATTTTCCAGATTTTTCCTCTTGTTCGGTGGGATTTTCTGAAATGTTTTTCTTTTCGGAAAATTCTAAATAAATTCATTCATCGCGCTAGACATTTCCAAAGCCTTAGGCAAAATTTGGCACGGATACAATCGTATGTGATTCGGGATAGAATCTTTTCCAATCGAAAGGTTAACGCCGTTTTAGGCAGTCAGCGCTCAGTAACTTATTCTATCTCATTCGATGTCCCTCAGTGAACGATTCTTGATCTAACTTTGTTTTCTACATACATTAGAAGTACTAGTTTACGCAATAATTTGGGTGCCCAATTAGCTCAATCAGTTAAGCTCTGGGAATACGCTTCGAGCTACGCATCTCTGATCGTCAGGACGAAGTTCGAATCCCGTGAGGGATGATGATTAAATGCGGGAGTTCTGCTTGACGCCTAGCCGTTGCAAGGTGCTCCACTCAAGCGCTGCTTGTGTCTTCCTCCACCAACCAGGTTCATGTGCAAGAAAAATGATTTCACCCCGATTCAGATTCTGCACGAGAGGTCGTGGGTCGCTATACGATTAACCTGTATTCTCGACTTGCCTCTCCTGCAGGATAAAAATGATATCTTAACCTAATTTGATCAATTGTCATTAACTTCAATGTGATTTTAAGTAGAGGATACAAGCCTGTTTTCTTCTCTCCGCGAAAGATCCAATCTGAAAAAACGTCTAGCTTTAGCAAGATCGATAGTCTGGCTTGGATCTGAATCGGGGTAAAACGTGTCAGGCAATTGTCAACTCGGGAAGACCAAAGTTTTACCTAATAATCGGCAAACCGATAGGAATGTTTTCCTATAAACAAAGTTTCACTACCCGGCGCCGTACTGTTCTTGAGGAATCCTCAAATATTCGTCCCTTTGGACTCGCACTCTGAAGATAGGAGTTATCTCAACGGAATTTTGTTCCCTATGTCGAGATCGCCATTATCTCTCTTCTATACTATTCTTCATTTCTACAAATCACTACCAATTCGATTGCCGCCACATTTCGGGCAGCGACGCTGCTACTTCTCAGCAATGAATGTGATCAATACAGGATTGGCTTCAAACTTTCTAAACTTTTCAAAACTAGCGCCAGTTTCACGCATCAAGGCTTTTTTTATTCAAGAACCGCAGGACTTGCAAATTCCCTGCCTTTCCACTGCTTACTTTGTCATGTCGACCTGCATGGTTTCAAAACCTGCATCAACAGATATCTGTGAAGAACAGGGATTCCTCAGAGACTTTTAGTTTGTCAAGTCTCTCGCAGACTTGTTCTGAACAAATTGGTTATTTATCATCCCAGCGCCAGTATCATAAGGAAATATCAGGTTTCTTAAAGCCGAAACATCAAGTTTCCTAAACTCATTAAAGTAACTGCATAATCCAGATCTAATATCTACTCTTTCTTTCGCTTTCTGATCCAGTCTGACAGAAAAATGCTTGTTTGACCATGATTTTATTAGAAGTCACATTTCTTACCAACCATAAGCTTATTTACTATTCCTTTTCTTTACTCCTGTAAAAACACATAAAAAGGTTGAATGAATAAAATGGAATAGAAGAAATTAGCGATAGGATGAAACTTTTTGGCAAGTGCTTTCAACTGCTTAGTTATGATTTTTAGACTTGAACAAGACCTTGAATTATTTAGAAAAACATATTTTCTTACCTCTGGAATTTCAATTTCACCCTCATTGATTTCATCAATAATATCATGAGGTGGTTTTCCCGAAACAGTACAGCCGACACTCTGAGCAGTTCCAAGAATTTCCTGCAGAGTAAGGATTAGCATACTTGGTAAACTATTAAACATTATTAGAGAGATATTGATTAAAATTGAAATGAGCAATCCCAACTTACAAATTAGAATTTTGGATGGTCTGATATTGTGATGAACTCATACTACTAATAATGCAAATCTCAACAGAATCCATCGACTGCTCATTTGAAAAAATCTTGACGAGTAAGCGTTGCAGCATATTCCAAATTTTTTATAAGAAAACCTTACTCTCAAAACCAGTACCAGGGACTAAAATGCATATTCAACCGGACCATACAGGGAACCACAAGGCATACATAAAGTTGAAAAGTAGAGATAGGCCGATACCAAAATTTTCGCTGATACAAGTGCCGATACCACCACCTTCGTAATTTATATGTTGAAGTCTTTTTGTATCCAGACACTAATGCCCTTGTTCTAGTTGCACTCACGTATGTGTGCGCCTACGTATGTTTGTACCCTTGAACTCTTGCGTCCATTTGAGTGCAAACTTTTATGGACAAAAATATACAGAATTGTTGCTGCATTCAAGCATACATGGGTCCAAAGATTGAGTGCAAATGTTCGTGGTTACACAACTAACGTGACACCTCATTGAGGCCAAGGCCACAATACACATGAAGTTGTCTTACCGATACACGCCTGCATTGCTTTGCGTTAATCGTGTTCAGATGCGTACAAAGCACAAACGCAAAAAAAAAAAGAAACAAGCACTCTGCGGTAGATTTTATAGCAAGCCGTAAGGAGATGCATGAAGCGCATTGCGCTTGCGTAAACCAAACCAGAAAAAAACGCAACCTACGCAACCTACGCAACCGTGTAGTGCGACCTTAACACCTTTTTCTGCATCAAAGAGCATATAGTGAGTGGACTGATGGATTTTATTTAATAAAACTCTAAGTGTAAATAAAATTGTTCATGCGAGACATGCCTCTTGTTTTAATTATTTTTCAGAGCAGTGAAATGAGAGGTCTTTCTATTATCAGTAAATAAAGCGTATTCGTACGCTCTGTTGGTAAAGTCGTATGAAATGATGATGAGAATTTTCCGATACCAGTACCGATACTACAAAAATAACTGATACTTGCCGATACAGATTCCAATACATCAGCCCATCTCTATTAATAAGGTCATAACATGTACAATACCCCCCTACATTGGCAAGATTTTTAAGAACAAATTTTCTGGAAAATTGGATACAAACTCACTTTTACTGTTCCAACCAATTGTCTTGCCATTGATCTTTCTCTCATGATTCTTGCAACTTCAATGATCTCTTCAAGCGTAACATTGCCACTGTGCTTGACTATTTTTCACAAAAAAATAATTACTATGAAGAATAATATGGAATCGGGCCTATTTGGATTTAACAACCTTGAGTTTGTGCCATCACTGAAATTTCATTCCTTGAATTATTTTATTTTTATTGAAGTTCACTATAATCAGGGCCAGCAAGTTCTTATCTGTAATAGCAACAAGACGACAGCAAATTTCCAATGAAATTTGAGTGTTCTAGTTTTTATTCTCTTATACAAAAAGGGTTTCATCACTTATTGTTTAACATAGTTTCGTGCGCCCATTAATAAATCATTATCATCAAACTCCAGTTGCTGCCATTGGTGACGAACCAGGGTCAGACAGGAGATGTTTTTCCTTAAGTATTGAGAAGGCAAAATTTCTATTACATCCAAGAGTTTTTCACGATTTCTCTTTTTTATTACCATTGGAAACCATGTTAAATAAACCTTATATTAATTTTCTGTTGAAAATACATGTATTTGCAAAATTGACTTGTTACAAAGTTTTCACTGCTCCCAAAAACGCCATTGATTACTGGTCCATTCACACAAACTTTTTGCCGGTTTTATCGGCTCCATTATTGAACTGCAGGTTTGATATCGGTGTTTGCTCACCGGTGGCTTAACTGCACCATTTCATTAGGAAAGGTGTGGATAGGACGCCAACCCCAACCATTTTAACCACAACACATTAACATACAAAAATGGTATTTGGAACAGGACTATGTAAGCAGTGTGGAAAGAATACGATATTTTTTTTTTGAATTTGAATAAGAAGAATCTAGAGAAATAGTGATATTCAAATTCAATGCATACTGCCCCAAATTGCAAATTGAGCAAAACATTATCAAATTTTCATCAAGTTCTACATTCAAATAAATTTATAAACATAATACGTTGAAATACTGAATTACACTCATTTTGTTACAAATACCATGTTTTCTATATGTTAATATGAAGTGGACTCACTGTTCTTCACTTTCTTCCTGTCACGAGGAGGTTCTTTTAAAGCCTTGATTACGAGGGATGAGGCAGATGGAACAACAGAAACTGTAGCTTGTCTTAAAAAATAAAAGCGAAATGTTAGAATCCTAAAAATGATCGACATCAAAAGATAAAAATTCTCTCCAAAATTAAACTTTTTATATGGCAAAGACATCAAGACTTCCAGTCAAAAATTGATAATTCTTGTCCTTCATCTTAACAAAGAAATTTGAATGCCGCTTACATGCTGTATATCTAAACTACTCTATGCATGTACAAATGTCCCATAAACAGGAGCAGATCAGCTGGTTTTTATTTTGGAAATAATTTTTTACATAATTTAAGTCCAGAAGGCCATTTCCACCATAACAGAAGCAAATATAGAAGGATTCGCCAAACTTAAATCTGACTTACGGTAGTAATATTTTATAGGCTCTTTATAACAGAAATTCGCCAACCTGTTTTGTATGGTGAGTTTTACAGTGATTCTGAGTCCCTTCCAATCTTGGGTGGCTTTAGCAATATCATCTCCAACTTTTTTGGGACTAAGACCAAGTGGACCGATCTTGGGAGCAAGAGCAGCTGTTGCACCAACTTCCCCACCAGTAGCTCGAAGGTATACTGATAGACAAAAAAGAGAATAACAAGATGAAATATATATAGTCTATATATAAGCCACATAATCTTCAGGTTAAGGAAGGTCGAATGTGTCACTGTTAATTTACACATATTCTCTAGAACCACGATAAAAACAAATGCCAGAATGCAGCATGTAAATCGCCCATTTGAGTTTAGAATTTTCTGTTGGTTTACACATATTTTCAAGCACCACGACAACAAGAAATGCACGCAATCGTGTATTTGTACTCTTCTGAATAGTTTAATTTATCGAGTGATTGAACGAGTAGGCTGGTTTTACTTTTCAACCCTCATTATGGGTTTTGTTCTTTTTCAGACTTCTTTTCCTCATCTCTGTGTGTTTTACCCATGTTGTTATGAAGGTGAGGTCAAAATAAATGTCTATAATGAAATTGAATGTCAGGTAATTCGTACCTTGGTCAATTCATACTGGTGTTTTTGCACCAAATCGTGCCCTGATGAAATTTGCCTTACGCAGTATGGTTTAATAGTACTCCAAGCTTTTTTCCTAACAAATTAAATAAAATACCATTTGACCCTGAGAGCAGGCATTTTTTCCAACATTAGATTTGCATGGCACAAATCGCCCTCAATAAAATTCTGTACTGGTACGAATTGACCGCCACCCAATGAAATTTGAGTGTGACCCTGATATATACCAGACTAGGAATTCAAAAAAAGAGGATTACAATTAATGCCATTGAAAGGTAGTTTTTCTTCATCAGCAGCCCAAATATCCTAGTTGAACATGTTAAGATAGGCTATGCCAAAACCCTTTGATTGCATAGGAAAGACTAGGTCACAAAAATGGGTCTCATGAAGTTTAGTACCATATATCCGATTATCATAAAAATTTCCCATGTTGCAAGCGACTCATCCTAACCGGGAGACAATGCCAGATGCTTGCAGCATTGGCGCCCCTTAGTTAGGATGAGAATATTCTGCCAGTTTTTATTTTGATGACATTCGGGAATATGGTACTAAACTTCACTAGACCAACAAAAACTGCCTAAGACAAAGAAGAAAATAATCTCGCATACCATAACTAATTGCAGTCGGGTCAAACTTGGGAGGCATGATTGTTGGTTTTTAAGTATTTATATATGCGAAATTTCCTCAGTTATTGGTGTGGATAGCTAATTTATTAGCCGACCAGATATGTTGCACCGCACTGAACGAAAATCCAACGTGAAAAGGACTTATTTTCGCTATAGCGAAAAATAGTGACATAGTAGTGGGATTGTTGGATGCCAGATTTTTGACAAAAAAATCAGAGAATCGGGTAATATTACTTTGTTGGTGTGGAAATTTCAATGTTGAAATTAAAATCAAATTCGTATATAAAATTTAATGACTTCAGGAAGTCGGCAAGTATATTGTTATTCTTGTAAGTTTCGCTAACAAAATCAATGGAGGTGATTAGAGTCACGTTATTAATATTTACTTATTCCCGACCGTGGGATTGATATAAAACAGTGGGATAACGAAAAAGAAAACAAAGTTGAAATAATATATAAAAGAGAAAATAACAATATTCTTGATATGATATTCAACTAGTTGTATTAATATTTTCTGCACAGAGCATTATGGTGATACTATTATGTAGTTGTTTTGTCACATAAGATGTGCGGATTCATTCGATTAGTCGATTAATCACACTTCCGGGTCGTTGGATAAAAAGATTTTTTCTTTTTCCAAATACCAGAATCAGTAATCGTTTTTAAACTACAATGTTAATCCGAACCAGGTTATATCGATGATATTGTCAATGCTTTCATCACTATCATGAAAATTATTTTACTCGCCGACCACACTAGTGTTTATTTCCAGGGAAATGACTTAAATGAATTGAGTTTTCACATGATAAGGGAATTAAACAAATCATGCATATTGTTTAAAGTAACTCGCTTATCTCCTAATATATAAAGAACTTAATATGTGTTTTTCATTGCAAAAGTACCCATTAAGTTCTACAGAAGAAATAGCTACTATATTAAACGGATTAAAATAGGATTTTTTTGGCAGAATTTATAGATGAGCATCTGCCTTGAATAACTTGTGCAGGTATGTTTGCAACAAGTTGTCCAAACGTGTTGGTATCCTTAATCGCGTCAAGGTTATTCTGAACTCTTTTTGCTTGAAGTTATTGTACAATTCACTGTGCCTTCTTTATTTAAATTATTGCATTGGAAGTTTGGGGCAACGCTTATACTCTACTACTGTATCCTATTTCTCTGTCCCAGAAACGTACGCTTTGCATTATGTGGTTTTATAGACTCTTTTGCAGAACTACTGCTAAATCTCCCTTTCTTTCTATATCAGATATAACTTTGTGAAACTCTTTAAAAGCTACCATTGAAAAAATTACCAGTGTACATTTATTCAAATGTTTCATAGAAAAAGGCCTACTGACAACTTATTTTTTAAAAGTCAATCTTGTTCTAATTTATTTCCATTACTTGTATCCGTTAGTTGTTATTTAAGTTATTTTTTAATTGAGCACTGATTGTGAGTCCGAGGCCGCGGACTCATTTGAGTGCGCGGAATGTTCTTGTTGAGCCCGCGAGATATTGAACTTATTCTGTTGTTGGATGAGACAACAGACATCGGAAATGATTCTCAGCTTATGGTGTTCGTTCGATATCTTTACACAAACAAATATAATTATCAGTTTTTGCCAAAAATACCACGGGACAGCAAATGTTTGAGACAGGGGGTTGCGCTCCGAGAAAAGCTGGCAGCGAGAGATATAAGAAGACCTTGTCTTAGTTTTCAAAGAAGTTGTAACTATGGTCAATTTTATTGAATCTCTTCCCTTGCACACTCGTTTATTTCGTGTATTGTGTGATGAAATGGGGACAAAGTACAATAGGCTCCTATTTCATTCCAACGTGCGCCGGTTATCACGAGGAAAGGTGCTTGAGAGAGTGGCAGACGAGATGAAAACAGCACCTTTTTAAAAGAACAGAAACATGAATTTGTTGATCGCTTTAGTTATGACGAAGGGATTGCCAAGTGGCTATTCTTAGCTGATATTTTCAGCCATATGAACCAACTTAATGGCTCTATGCAGGGTAAACAGATTTTTTTTAAAGTTTTATCAGTAAGCCTTGATGCATTTAAAGCCAAAATAAAACTGTGGATGCATCAAATAAAATATGGGAAGTTGGCTGCTTTTCCAGCATTGAACTTATTTGTTGAAGAGAAAAATATTGATTTGCGCTGCATTTGTTCAATCTTTTTTGAGCATCTCAACACATTTGTTTCTGAGCTGGATCGATATATTCCTTTTCACAATTATAGCAAAATATTTAACTGGGGGCGAAGCCCATTTGATGTGTCAGCGTTGGAGGTTCATTCAGAAATGATATTGCATTGCTGAACAATTGATAGAATTGCAAAGCCGACAGATGTGGAGACACAAGTTCAAAATTGTTTTTTTGACAAAATTTAGGGTGGATGTTTGGTCAAAGGAACCTAATCTTTCTGATCAAGCAACAATGGCTCTTCTACCCTTTCCCACTACATACTTGTGTGAGGCTGGCTTCTCAAAGTTAACGACGGTTAAAACTAAGTACCCGTGCCAACTTAAACCGGAAGACGATATCAGATGTACATTGACAACCATAATTCCTAATTTCGATAAACTTGTGAAAGAAATTCAGGGACAAGGTTCTCACTGGGACTTACAGTGCATATGTGCCCAAGAAATAAATCGCATTGACTTTTTGTCTGACCGTTATTGCGCTGAATTAAGTTATTTTTTGTTTCTATTACTCGAGTACGCGAATACTTTTGCAAATGGAGAAAAAGTCCGTGGGTTAAAAAGGTTGAAAAACACTGGTTTAGAGTAATAAAACTGTGAAAAGTAGCCAACTTTTTGTATTTTTAACTCACTATTTTACTGTTCCGATTCAATCCATATCCCCAATTACAACTTCATATGTAGGTTTTGCTCTAGTACAATTAAGTTATGAATATATTATACTTTATTATTTTTTTTTTTTCATATTTTATTCATGCATTCTTCTATTTTATACATTGCTACTATGTTTTGTACTATGAATAAGAACGGGTAAACTTCGCGTCTCTAATGCGTTTTTATATTTTTCTCATTGTTCGGCGATAAAAGTATATATTTTGTTTAAAACGTTTTGCATGCGGCACATATTATAACGTTATAAAATCAATGATTAAAATTTAACCCTCCACCGCTAATTTCTGGATTCACTGCTGGTCATATGGTGTGGCAGCGAATGGGCTTTGAATTTTCGCACGTAAAATCTACCACATGACATGAAAAGTGTTGTAATGACGGACTCTGATCTGTAAGCGTAAGCACATGCTAATAAAAATCATACTCATGCGTAATTCTGTAAGCGCAAGCACATGCATGCTAAAAAATCATACAAAGCATCAAGCTCGTTCAACCGTGCCAAACAGCTTCGTGACTCACTGTAAAAGTTGCTTCAAGTCACGGATTCATTATTGATGATTAAAGGTAGCATTCTCAATATTCATCAACAGAACACTGATTTAACAGGAATAAACTTGGTCATCTTTTTGGACGCGTGTGAGTTGCTGCTAGTTAAGCATTGACTTGATTTCTTCCTCCAAAATTGAAATTTATGCTATGGCAAGTACCAGTACATTTTTTACTGGATATTTCGCATTCTGCGTACTTTGCAGCGGAAGTTTGTGCTTAACAACAACCGAATTAGGTTTATTTGAAGACAATGGAGTTACATATGAGTTTCACGATGACAATGTCATTTTATCAAGTAATGGAGTTCCAAAAAAATTACAAGGTAGGTAGCTCATATTAGAAGTGTGATGAAGGATAGAACAATATACGTTTAATGAATATATTTGGCGTTGTATGTGAAATAGTATACTGTTTCATAAATATTTCTTATCTTTATTGTCTTCGAACTAAATCTTAAAATCACTTGTTCTCATGGGATATCGTAACTACTCAGCGTTGATTTTGATTTAATTTATGTTTGCAAACTTCAGGCCTCGTTTTCAATGACATCGAATCACGTTCAGTTAGTATTGAAATACCGTTCCAACCGTCTTTAATACCAGTCAATCCAGAAGTATGTTTACCAACCGGAATGATCGGTCTGACCACCACAGGAATACCAATACATAATCCATATACAGCTGATTGCTGCAGTGCAGGTATGTGATTTCACGGGACAAAGAAAATTTCTTTCTTGTGTATTGTTTTTAAAATCAGTTATTAATTGGGATTGCCAATCAAAAATGATGTCATGTCAATTACAAGCCACAGTCGCTTTCATCCTAGATGGATACCGAGGTGCTATTTTGCTTAGATTGATTCATTACCAGTTGAGAGCCTGGCATGACGGATATTTTAGAACTTTAAACAAACCATGTTAAATTACGGCACTTTTCTTTAACACACGTGGAAGTCAAAAATAAATTGGCCCATGAGACTGGTTTCCTATGTTTATTTTTAAATATATTGTATAGAAACTTGGTGAATGCTTGAATTGAACTGTCTACAGTTATGGGTCTATCGGATAAAATTTATTTGTGTCCTTTCAAGCATTTCTCAAGCATGAACTGCGTGAATCAACGGTCAATAGCCCATACTTAACAAAACGTGACTTCACAGACTTATAAAGTGGTAATCCTTTAAATATAGCTGTGATAAGGGTCAGAATTCTCACAATTTCGAAAGATTACAACAACTACGCGACCAGAAGAAAGTTTCATCATTAAATTCCGTCGTTTTGATTTATGTAGCTCGCACCGTCCATACACGTTTATCTATGTATCATTTTTGACAAATAAGATTCTGGTGAAGTTTTCCGAATACGAGCGATCTCCAGATAAGGAATTTTTCATTGACCTATGCACAACTGCTTTAATATTCTCGATAGTGTCCTTACATATGTTTCCAACCGGTAATGCTATTCTTTCAAGCATGAGTCACAGATGGACCGCGTCTTGAAGACGCGATCCATCAGTGACCCATACTTAACAAAACATGTTTCGGCCAAAATTTTATGACCGGGTTTGGGGTAGTATAACAAAAGATCTTTAGTTTTTATGGCTTAAATAATGACTACACTAAATGTGCTTGGTTCCAATGTTATCATCAGTGATTTATAAAATATGTGGTATGTTTCAAATTATAATCATAGCTCGATATTATTCATTGCAGTTACGCACTGTTGTTTCAACAACGATACAGGAAATGAATTCTACAATTAACTCTTATTAGAGTTATGAATATGACATCATCGTAAAATATTGATGATTATGAAACAATTAAAATTATATTCATGTAAATGTAGTATTATATAATATATTTCTTGTCGATGGCGTTAAATTGTTTTCAAATTTACAAAAGAATACGAAAATTAACCCGACGACGGTTTGGAGGCAATGTTTTATGCCTCGTAGATGCAGGGTTCAGAATAGTCCTAACCCTTTCTCTATGTGTAATGAGAGCCGACTAAAAGAAAAACAAAGATCTGGTAGCGAGTTAAAAATATCGATTGAAATGTACCGTTTATATAAGTATACTTTATATAGTACAACTATATATAGTTGCTGGTACTGCATCTTGTGGTAGCTCTTTGCTATTAAGTGGATGTTTGTTTGTTTCTTTACTGCTTTTGGTCTTGCTCAGAGTGAATGTAAAACTGTGGGTGATATAGTACAATGGAATTACAATAGTACTTAAAAAGTTCGCAATTTTCTCCTCTATCGAACCGAATCAAACCTTTAGGTTGAAATACCTGTACTATGATAACAATATAAAAAACAACGTCAATGTTGAATTTCCCAAAACTACATGATAATGGTTGCAGAGATCATCGCGCTGTGAATTGTTTCGTTGGCCATCAATCAGAGATGTGTAGTGACCAATTCTCAACAAAATATATCTGGCCATGAGGTATTTTTTCATGATCGATCTACCATGGCAGCTATTCGAATAACTCGTCCGGGCCAATTCGAACTATTCAACTTCCACTTTGATTTTAATATCTTACTATTCCATTCTCACTCATTAAACGAAACAACGCGAATTCTTCACAAAAAGTCTTTTACCGTTTATTTTATAGTTTTTAGTTTATGATAATGTCATTTTTCTTTTATTTTAATTTTTCATATTTATTGCTTCTATCGACACTTTATCACGTGAAAAATCTTTCATAATAAAATTTGGCTAAAAACTTAAATTCTATTTTCATCATAAAATCATAATTTTGACCTCTCTCTTAATCAGTTACTAAATGAATAAGACATAATTACTCAAAGCATTACCGTATTTAGACTCGTAGGAACTGGAAACCATATATAGTTCTAATAACAATAATTATGATCAATAATAGGTGATTGCTGATATAAGGGAGATTGCCCAAGGCAATCAACTCAAACGAGTGATTGTGAAAAACGTTTATTATCTACTCCATTTTTATTTAGGTTTAGTAGAGAAAGAAAAATTAGATGGTTGTTGGGGAAAGTTAAATGCGAAGAAGCATTATTATTATGATGTTCCACCGCTCTGTACATTCAAGAATGTATGTAACGAGAGTCATCTCATAGGTAAGAACAATTGATCAATTCAACGATCTCAAACATTTGTTTTTGTTGTAAATATATGTAACTTTAACGTTGAAAATGATCATTGAATTGTGCTTGATAAACTAAAACGAATAAATACCGAATTCTGCGCTGTTCAAAAGCCTTAGAGCAAAAAGTATCCGACAGATAATTTATGTTTTCAATATTGATAACTAAAGTACCTCAAATCTCCTTTTTTGAATATTAATATATCTTCAAATGTACCGCTCTTTTTTATTCTTCACTGTAGTTACCGAAATGATTTTCTTCAGTCATACACTGTTATCGTTATTTTCACTGGTTTAGGCGTAGCACTCGATGGATTCCCCATTTATGGGCCATTTGATGAGCAAGGTCGTCCTGTTGATTTTGAGTCTTTAGACAAATGCAATGGAAGAGAAGATGCTCGGAGAAATTACAGGTGAATCGGTGGTTAAACGTGTTGGTGTCAGAAGCTTGTTCTTCGTGAAGTAGAAAACGATTAGAATAAAGACGCTTTCATGTATCACTCAATTCGAAAAAATTTGCCCGAATTTGCCTGCTCCTTGTGATAAAAAATTATTTAAAAGCTCGGTCCTAAGTCACAACAGTCAATTCTATGTTGTAAAATTTGACGCAAATCAAGAAAAATGGGTATGTGGTAAAATATCTGCAATTTTATTTATCCGAAACAGCATTCTATTTATATAGTGAATTTCAAAAACCGCTAAGATAAACTATGAAGACAACCCTACTCTTGACATTCAAGTCACATAAGTCAATTCTATGTTGAAAATTTTCATATAAATCATGATTTTGCTGTAATATGGCAAAATAGGGTTAAATATCAGCAATTTCGTTTATCTGAAATGTAGAAACATTACTTACAGTCATAAATTATTTCAAATAGCGTTTGAAATTAACTACTACAACCCTACCCTCAACCTTCTAAAGTCCATCTTTTTGTATTTCGTGTTAGTCTGTAGTTTCATTTCATTTTCTAACAGATATCACATCAATCCCACATTTCCATTTATGTTGGGATGTTTCCGTGGGACACCAGCGACGCCAACTACATGTGGATGTAGCAGTCTCTCTCCAGCATGTGACCACAGACTCGACACTAAAATAACTGAGTTGACATGCTGCGCAGATGCGACTGATTGTGACTACATTACAAATGATGCATACTCTGCAGGAGAGAGTATATATGAGAGAATAACGTTGACAGCTAGTTTGACGATACTACTCCAGTTAATCACGAATTTTCTTGATTATCTGATCTGATTATCTGTTTTCTGGTTTTGCAATTACATATTTTTCTTATGCACGCTGCTCGCACTCGCTGGCGGAGTTCCCCATCTAGCTTGCAAGAGTATCATTTGCTCCTTACTTAATTTTTAGGCCCGTTTTTTCTTTTATTATTGAAATTCACCGGAAGCAGCTTCCGGCCGGAAGCAGCTTCCGAAGGTAACCAACAAACGGCCACTCAATAGCAAAGAGCTACCAAAAGATGTAGTACCACAACTGCACTATAAAAGTAAAACATCCCGAACGGAACTGAACCACCACGATAAAGTGCAGTAAGTGGTATCTGCCCTGGGCGAGGGTAAAACCATCTACCACTTCTTTGCTTTCTAATCGCCTCTTACGACACGCAGGATATACGTTTGGAACATTCTAAAACCTGTACATCCCGTTTTTGCGCTGAAGCTAGACCCAGTCCTTAAAATATTGATCAAACATGTTTTGTTAAGAGTGAATCATCATTGACTCATGCTTGACAAAAGAAAATTTGGTGGAGGATGTTATGGAACTGCCGCTTTTTGCACACAATTTTCATCTGGTGATGAAATCCATACTTAGCATAAATTTTATTTGAAAAGATGGTAATTGAAACAATTACTCAAAATGGACAGTGAATTTAGCGTATTTTTATTACATTGTAATATGGTTATATCGAAATGTACTAATTATTTTATTTAATATAAATATTATCATTAAACCAATATTTGTTTTTGATAGATTGTGTCTAAGTACGAATTTACCACATTTGTGGAACTGTAATGCTTTTCTTTATTGCAGGGCATTCGGCTGGTGTTCCACAAGTACTTTCGTTAATTAGATTAATATTATGTATGTTCTTTTTACGGCCCTGTAAACTGGCCCATGTAAACTGAAACCATAACATACGCGCGTGCGTCGATCAGTGACAGCGGAAGGTATTAAATGTTGGTGGGGATCCAAGCAATGTTAACATCAAAATCGAAGTCTGTGAAATTCGTTTTTCGTTTTTTTTTTTGCAAAAGGTTGAAAAATACTGAACCAGCGAATGACGATCAGCTTACTAATGGCTGAACGCTCAATGGTATTCGAGCAATCATTATTATTTTATTATACTATTTGGCTCTAGCGTCCAAATTGCCTAGAAGACAAATTTTCTTGTGAAAACGCTTATATGGATGAAAATCCATTGTCAAATATCCGCCAGTCTCCCTATTTTACCATTTCCGATTTTTCGTCAAAATTAGCAAGAAAAGCACTTATTTTGAATTGCGTGAGTACCATTTTATACGATCTTTGGTGCGCTTTTTGATTTAGGTCTGCCAATTCCAAGACAGACGCTGAAGATTGGTGGTTGGTCGCATGATATACAGACAAAGACGCACGCTACTTAAAGACCTGAAGAAATAGTGTCCATCGAAAATGAAAACAAACGTGATCACGTGATGTGCAGACTACTGAAGCATGGTTAAAGTGAGATGCATAAAAGGTTCAAGCTCATTGAGAATGAAATAAGAAAACAAAGGCTGGGATAGTCGGGATAGGATATAGTTTCAGATTTTATACCCTGTATTTGCTCTATCAATATGTAAGAGCTTTTATATTAACGTGAGAAAGGCCGAAAAAAGCTTAAAGGAAAAGAACTAATCTGCTTATAATAATCTGCGTGGCATAGTGTATCTACAGTGCAGTACCATGTAGCAACTATACGTTAAACTAAAAACATCCCAAACATGATGTAATGCAGTAGGCGACAAAAAAACAGCTACCACTACTTTGATTCCACATAGTCGCCTCAGATTAATAAACGTTGGTTGAGGCTGGTTGGTTGAGAATAACAACTCGTGTTAGATCAATACAATCAGTTTCCGCTTAAGTTTTTGTTTAAACAGACAAGTTGTTAGTTGCCGGGCATTACTATGGAAGATTACAACAAAGTTATAGAATATAATCCTCCGGAATGGTGCAAAAGTCTCAAGATAATACCAAAGTATAGGATACCTGTAAGTTATATGCTTGTTCAGATTAGGATGGTTTTTAGAACATATTTCAATATGATCGAGTGCATGCTTCATTGCACTCAGTACAGCAGACTGACTTGTTTTGAGTCGTCTGCATTTTTTGGCTACAAGTCTGTACTTCATAGTGTGTGGTCAATGTTGCCGTGTAGCCTATTTGTAATTTATCTAAAAAAGCGTCACAGTGATTTCAATATTTTTAAATGCTCATTTTTTTTTAATAACCGTCGGGAACTTACGGGACATAAAATATTGAGGTATCACATTATTATAACTCCAATAAAACTTAGTTCTATTCTCAATTTTTTGAATATTCGTAAATCGATTTTAAAATGAATAACATCTGAAATTTGATACCATCATCCGAAACATGGAAACGTTGTGTTATAATGTATGATCCATTCGGATACCGCTCATATAAACCAGACTATTATAACAAACTTTCATACATCGTCTATGTTGGTTTTATTTGTTTAGAGTATTAATAGCTGACGTTTCCATGCACGGGTAGTGCCGACGATGTTGTGTAAACATTACCTCCGGTCTAGGACGCGATTTTTTCGAAATTTTATAATCAAACCATTTCTTTACTTATTAATTACACCTGAATATAATTTCCATTAGCTTGCAATGACACCAACTCCAATACACAAATGGAAAATCGAAGATGTTCCGGATGGATTTGAATTATACGTGAAAAGGGACGATTTAACAGGATGTGCACTCAGTGGAAATAAGGTTATAAAACATCCAAAGTCCTTAGCGGAAACTTCGTTTTATCAACCATAAATCACAGATGGATTATGTAATCATTATTCGGTCATGCCCGACAATATATATATCATAGTGGGTTTATCCCAAGTCCACGACTTTTTTATAGCCACTCAATTGAGGGAATCACCCTGAACAAGGCCCTGTACCAGCGACCACTTATAGACGAACGGGATTAGTATTGTTGGGAAGATACTATCTTTCCGATTCGGCCGAGCCGTGAGCTGTGCGTGTACTTAACAACCCACACTTAATCGAAAGACAATTTTATAACCAATTAAAATTGCTGTCAGTGTCGAAATGCTTTTCATAAAGCATTTGTTTTCGTTGTGAAGTATCACCCAGTCAAAAATTGTGTTAATCCATCTTACATACATAAGGCGCGGTCAATCAGTGATCCATGCGCGACAAAGAACCGGGCCGTTGCCGGATTCTGCCAGAACATATTTTGTTAGATATATGTCACTTTATTTTCACTGTATTACCTTTTAAGACCGATTACAATCTACCAATACCAATTCCATAATACTTAACATTGCCACGCTCGTCAATTTTTTTTTGCGTTGTTATAAATTAGATTGCCAAATCTGGTATTTTGGTTTCAGATCAGAAAACTGGAGTTTCTTCTCGCAGATGCTAAGATACGGGGTTGTGGCAGCGTAATAACAAGTGGAGCAACTCAATCAAATCATGCAAGATGTACGATGGTAGCTGCAAGACAAGTTGGATTAGATTGTCATTTGATTTTACGAGATAAAAACGAGGTTTTTTATATTCTGTATTTCATAACAATTTTTGTTTTGGTATTCGTGTGGCTAGTGGCGAAGATGGACCAAGGAATTAAAAACCTTAATATAGCCCTGACGCATTTCATGTATGTTGTGAAAACGACCAAAAGGAAACTAAGAAGTGGCCGATAGGTGTACTCTCGCCCAGGACATGGATACTACTTCTCACTGTACTTTAGTAGAGCAGTTCAGTTTTATCTGAGATGTTTTCTACTTGATGTTCAGTTGTTGTTGCTATATCTTGAAGTAGGTCTTCGCCATTAAGTGACCGCTCGTTTGACCCTGCACGCCTGCCTTGCCTGCCTTGATCAGAGCAATCAGCAATAAAACGTATCTTTTTACATTTTTTGTATCTTTCGAAAACATATTTTTGACATACACTTTTTTATTTTTGTGAATGAGATAGCATGTTCTTTTTTTGTCTATCTGTTTTGGGGATTTCGATTTTTTTATTATGCCCTGCGTTTTGTGCATATACAGAATTGCAAGACTACACCCCCTAGTGGAAATTTTTTGTTGATGGAATCATGTGAAACAAATATATATCTCCTACCATGGACGTTATTCAACGATGACGAGTTGAAAAAAAAACGTAACACTCTTGCTGATCATATTAGGTTTGTATTATTGTGCACAAAATATATATATCTTTCCTTACAAATAGCGACGATCGAGATTGAACTGCAAAATTCAAAAAATCCCGTTATACCGTTAGGACAGATCTGAATTTTCTTTATCTTACCAAATAAAATTGTTCTTCAATATTCGCGATTTTTTATATGCAAAAACAGGATTGTCGAAATCAGTATCGACTGGGGGATAGCCTCTATTAGAAAGTTAATATGGATATGAAACAAAGAAGCTTCTGTTTTTTGTTAAGGACTGTAATTTGTACAGGATTCTTGCCGAGTAAAATTACCCATGATAACATTATGAAATTGTCACTCTTTAGAAAATTATATTTTTGACTATGTTTAGTTCACTTTTCATTCTGAAATTTAATTTTGTCAAGCATAGGTCACAGACGGATCGCACCCCGCTCCGCACCTTGACAATATGTTCTGGACTGGGTTTCTGAAAGGTAATAAAACACTAATAAAGCTACCGGTTACGCTGATGACGTGTTATGTGGTTTCCCAAATTTTGTAAGTCATCACGTATATTTAAGAAACAGATAAATGTGGTGTATCTAAATTAGGGGATTACTGTAACACATCAGAATTAATCGCTAACCTTCACTGCGTGTATAGCGCGACTCCATTAGCAATCTCACTTAAAGCATGATATTCAAACATGTTCAATATTCTTTCAGGAAAACAACTGGAAAAGAAGCCTACCGTATTAAACAAGGTGGTGACAATGATCTTGGAATCTACGGTTACCTGAGAGCATGGGAGGAGATGTTGGAGCAAGATGTTGATAAACATTTTGATGACGTGGTAGTAACAACGGGAACTTCCGGTACAATATGCGGTCTTGCGATTGGAAACTTTTTAACAGGAAGAAAACTAAAGTGAGAATAATATTTGTATAGATTTGCATAGAAATGTGGCCTTACTCTAGTGCCACTTCATCAGCAATTTTATTTTGTCAAATATGTGCCACAGATGGACCTCGTCTCATCGACGCGATCCATCAGTGACTCATAGTTAACAAAATATTTTATGACAACATTTTTCCGCAGACCAAATGCATTTGAAATTGCACTGCTAAATTGAGAAAATGTGAATTTATATCCTCATAATTTTTCACCTTATATGACTTTGATTTTTTATTTAGCATAATTTTGAACGAGTTATTATTGCTTCGTGAAAAGTGGCCAAACCTAATCATATGATGCTTCTTTATTTCCTAAATTTTCAACTATTCATAGTTGTTTCGCAACGCGTCAGAACTAAGTTAGAAAGCCATACTGACCAAACATGTATTGTTATCGCGCTGGTGAGGCGCGGTCTATTAGTGGTTCATGCATGAAAAATATGACATTTTTGATTGGGAAAAAGAAGCACTGCTGGACGAGTTTCTTTTAATAATGAAGATTTCGATTTCGATTCTCGTTATGTTTGATATACCAGAGTGCATGGAATTGTAGTCTCCCGAACGAAAGAAGAGGTTCATGGTTTAATAGATGCGAAATTGGAAAAATTTGGTCTAAGTGATTCAACATGTGCTCAAGATATTGTCGATATCATTGATGGACATATTGGTGGAGGATATTGCGATTTTACAAAAGAGGATATTGGTTAGTGCCAATATTTGTGCAATATAAATAGATCAAAATAAAAAGCATAAATTCTTTGCTGAATTTTTTATTTTGATCTTGGATTTAATTTTGAAAGTAAATTAAATTTTCACTTATTATAAGCAAAGCAAGACTACTACTAGAAAATGAAGAACTAACATCTGCGCTCTAAGCGTAAATATCCCAAACAGGCCAGAACCCACATTATAAAGTACAATAGACGCTAAATGCTGAAACACTCTATGCCTCTTTTTGTTGCTTTTTGCTCCTGTTGCTCTACCAAACACGGGAAACAAGTTCGAACAATTTTGTAGTCCTATGCTAATGGGTCTCGTTTTAGTTTATATTTATCCGTTTTCATTGGTAATTCATCTTTGTTGACATTCTTTTCGCTCCTTTTTATAGGATGTTTTGATATTTGTGTTTTTAGCATACAATCAGAAAATATTGAGAGCGACTGGGATACACTGTGACCAGGCGTATGTGGGTAAAGCTGTCAAGGGTCTGATAGAAGAATTGAAGAAAAATCCTCAACGATTTAAAGGAAGCAGAATTCTGTTTATACACACAGGTATATCCTATACTTGCAGGTCTATTACATTGACCGAACGGTTTTATCGCGTCGGAGTAGTTTAAAATACAAATTGGTTACTGATGGACAGACAGGCATGCCATATATATAATAGAGAGAGAGATTCATGGAACTCATAAGAATGGGAATTTATCGCTGTAATATTTGACATAAATCATGAAGTAACTGGAAAATGGGGAAAGTTGAAGCATCATTTTATTTATATATTAATTTCGAATATTGTTTCAAATAGAGAAAAAAACAATCATATTCAGTATTACAGTTTATCAATCTTCTTTTAATCTTAGGTGGAATATTTGGAATGTTAGATTCGTCCATCTCTCAATATATTCGGAATGAAAATTCTTTAGAAAGAATCAAGCAATGGAACGAAGTATTTCCAGATAATAGGTGATCAACAGACTAGAAACTTTTGAACAATCGATGATTAAAATAAAATGGTTTATTATAATTCTACGTTGCCACTGGTAAAGGAGTATTTCAGTGCAAAACTCTTATACGTTCTATAGTAGTCGAAAGCTTAAAATAAGGCATTTAACTGGTACGTTATACCATCATCGCTCACAGCACTCAATTATACGAGATCTATTCTGTAGGAACGGGCTTTGGAATAGTGTTTCCTGCGTGTCGCAAGTGAGTAAAAGGAAACAAAGAAGTAGTATATTGTTTCCATCGCCATTTTCCATCATGAGTTGTGATAAATCCGCATCCTCGGTGACATAGGAATACCCCTGAGTTGTAACAAATCTGCATCCCCGGTGACATAGGAATACTCATGAGATGTGACAAATTCGCATCCCTTGTGACATAGGAATACTCATGATGATGTCATAAGTTTAATATGATAGTGACAAATGCCCATCCCTGATGACATAGGAATAATCATGAGCTGTCACAAATCCCCCCCTGGTTAAATCACAATAGGCACGAGTATTGTAATCATGAGTCAAATATAGTACGAATGATTCAAATATAAAATATAATCAAAAATGAAAATATCTTTGATTTGTTAAGTAGTGAAAAATATTACAAATCATTGTCATCAATTTTGGAAGAGTAAAACTTGAAAAATGATTTTAGGAAACACAACATGGACATCTTAGTCTATAGATTTGTTCTGACTTGATTAACATCAATTTCTTATTTTCAGGAAACGTAACGAAATTCGCATTAATAAAAATACTTATTAATTTTAGCTTGGATTTTTAATATTCAATTTTGCAAATCCTTCATTTTTCAATAATAATAGTGTTATAAAGCACAATTAAAATTTGCAATATAACATTTCAACGTAGCACAATCTGCCACATTTTGCTTAAATACCAATGTTGACGTCATAGTATGAATAAATTTGTCGAAGATTATTGGGCCACTATTATCTAGTACTTTCTTCGCTGTAAAGTTGAACGGTATCATGAATTTTGAGTATCAACTATATTTGTATCGACTCATCTTGAAGCATCAGTATCGACCGGTGACGGCAATTTAGAGTATCGGCGATATCGAAATTGGATCATTTGGAAGTATCGGCATCGGCTGTTATCGTCCGATATTGGGAATTTTGATCATTGGCCTTATCAGTTTCGACTCATGTTAAAGTATCGGTATCGGCAAAAAAAGTGATATTGGTGCATCCCTAGTGGCAAATCGGCATCCCCAATGACATGCAATACTCGCGAGTTGTGATAAATCCGTATCCCCGGTGACATAGAAATACTCATGAGTTGTAACAAATCCGCATCCCTGATGACATAAGGTCATCAACCCTATTTATATAGTTTATCATAAGACGCGCTGAAACGATTCTTACTGTGACGCAATTTATTTCAAAAATATAACATAACTGCAACGCAATTTTATTTCAGAAATATAACATGTTCTATTTTTGTCGCAATATTCCAGAAAGTTTGAGTCAATATTAGCGAAAAACGCATGGCACTGTTTTACTGAAAGCCCTCGACTATTTTTATAGAATGCCTTATAAATGGGGTGACCGTTTAAGTGCTTTGAAAAGTTGGAAATTTTAAAAAAATTTCACACGCTTTTGTCGCGCATGAGATAAGCTCAGGAGCATCTTCTACGAGGTTTTTGGTGTGCTTTTATAATGACGTACAAAAAACACTATATTCCAGAAGAAAACTATTGCAACGCCTATTGTGGCGTTTGACCTTTCAAAGTTTGCCTACTACCATTATGCAAGTACAACAAAAGGGATATCAGTAAAACATATTGAAAGTTTTAGATACAATACTTACATAACGGATTGGGTGGGGGGGGGGGGGGGGGGGGGGGGGGGGGGGGGGGGGGGGGGGGGGGGGGGGGGGGGGGGGGGGGTGGAACAATGCTAGTAATCATTCATTCCCCCTACTCCCATCTCGAATAGTTATTTGCTTAAATAGGATTGGCAACTGATAATGAGATAGCTTAACAGAAGTGTAAAATCAGGTAAGACATAATTGAAGGACGGAAATTGAACTAAATGAACAGTAGGAAGCCAGGTGCATGGTTTTCAAAACGGTCATCGAAATAAAATTGAGATATGAGGCACAATGTGTAATGAATAAATAGTATGACAAAAAGAATCAATACACTTTGTCAATTGGTTCTAGCGTGATCTGGTAGTGATGGGAGGGAATTTTGCTTTCAATATATTGATTTATCACTGGCGATGGTACAAACCGAAATTTGTTTTTTTTCAAAAAAATATAGAAATAATATTTCGAATACAAAAAAATCTAATACATGTCTATCGATAAAATCGGCCACGTTTTTGATAAATGAAACAAATTGCAACTATATTTAAGGGAAAAATCACACAATCTAGAAAACCATAATTATATTTTTCGTGTTGCATAAAACCATATCAATTCAGAAGCCAAATAATCAAAGCAAATCGAATTTGCTTCTTCCCGAATGTATTTGTATATTTGATTAGATTTGAACAACCCTTTTTGCCACTCTGATTGAAAATAAGAAATGTGGAAAATGAGAACAGTGGTAGTGTAGAATCCAGAATGGCAATTGGCGACCTGTCTGTGGTCTCGAATCTGTGGTTAGTGTGAACCACTTTATGTCAATAACATATTGCAATTGTTCATATACTTGAAGGGACTACTAGAAGAAGTGTTGACGTATCATTGGCTGACTCCCCCAAGCTTACACCATTAATAGGCCAACGACAGTTACACATTCTTTATTGCCAGGAATCACGTATACCGGGGGTGCACGATCAGCTAAATCAGTAAAGCGTTGGGAATACGCTACGAGCTACGCATCTCTAGCGTCCATGGTTGGAATCCCGTGAAGGGTGACTATATGCGAAAAGTCTGATGGACGTCTCACCGGTCCACAGTAGTTCGCGTAAGCACTGCTTACGGCGTCCCTCACCGGCCATGTCCATGCACAGGGAAAGTGAGTAAAAACGTTAAGCAACGTTGAGCCAGAACCTTCGCCGTCATTTCAGACTTCCCATCCTTTCCTAAATACATTCAAGTTGCTGCCACAAACTTCCCATAGATATTATAGTTTGTAGCTAATAGTTGGAGCTCGATACAACGTTTACATTAGATTAGGACATTCTTTTCAAGATAAGATGCTAGCTTTTAGCACTACTTTGTCGTAAATATTTTAGATCCTTTTGCACCATGATTTATAGCGCATTTTAGCGCGTTAGGTGTGTCGTCGTCTCGCTTTGACGGAAATTAACGTAAGAATTATTGTACCTCGGTTCTAGCAACGCTGCTAAGTAGCAAACGACCACTTACGTGGCAATGTCCTACAAAATACAGTACCAACAACTGCATCCCAAACAGATAATATACCAAACTGCACCGGTAAGGTAAAATGCAGTGAAAATACGCCTTGGGCGGTGAGTGAGCATCTGTCACTTCAATGTTTACTTTTGTCGTCTATTACTACCGACGATGAACGAGTTAAGATACACTTTATTTAATATCCAGGTTCCACGCAAGCCTTCAAAACAGACAGGTTGATAGTCGCCAGGCATTACTATGGAAGATTACAACAAAGTTATAGAATATAGTCCGCCAGAATGGTGCAAAAGTCTCAAAATAATACCAAAGTACAGGATACCTGTAAGTTATATGCTTTTTGGATTACCGTCCGTTTAAATTATATTCCAATAGGTATTTTGGAGTAAATCACCGAGAATTCTTAAGATTTATCGCGAAAGCAAAGCTGATTGAGCACACGTTTTATTACACTGTTTGCATCGAGTATTCATCATTACGGCTTCAACTGGTAGAAACCTAGGAAGCAATACTTACCAAATACGTTCTGGTGAGTACGGGTCACAGATGGATCGTGCCGCTTAAACGCGGTCCATCCGTGGCTTATGCTTAGCTAAATAAAATTTCAGATTTGAGAAATGGTTTACACTATACGATCCATTTTAGCGCACACTTGTAATTTTTGAATTGTAGTTTGATCTGTATTCAATATCTTTATTATTCAGGGACAATGCATGGATCAGGGACAAGTATTGTTCAGAAAATTTTTGCAGGATTATAATAAACATGTAAAATTTGATGTTATCATCTTAAATATTGAAACTTTGTGTTATATATATATATGTATGATTCAAATAGGACTAAACCCAGCTATTCAAACAAACCTTTCTGAATAGTTGAAAATTTTTTCCTGGTTGATAATTAATTTTAATATATATTTTTGAATAGCTTGCAATGACACCAACTCCAATACACGAATGGAAAATCGAAGATGTTCCGGATGGATTTGAATTATACGTGAAAAGGGACGATTTAACAGGATGTGCACTCAGTGGAAATAAGGTTATAAAATAAATAAAGTGCTAAACAGAAACATTATGAATCACAGAAGGGCTTTGCGATCATCATTAGGTCATTGCCGACAACATACATTTAGTTAAATTATCTATAGTTCACGCTTAGTTCAACAAGCCATTGATACAGGCTATCCTTGATCAAAAATGGCAATTTTTAGCTTATATCAATATAACCAATTGCATTTATGTTCAAAGAACGGCGACTTTAGTGCAGTTTTGTTTCAGTGTTCATGACTAGACATGAAGATTTACGTAGCATAAGTTTTTCGTTTTGGAGAGTCACTCAGTCAAAAATTGTGCCGATTCGTCGAATTTATCGTTTCAAACGACGTTCAAGATTAACATGAAGCAATGCTAATTCCACAATACTGACATCGGTATATCCATCAATATTTCAAGTTTGTTAAAATATAGATTACCAAAGTTACTATTTTGGTTACAGATCAGAAAATTGGAGTTTCTTCTCGCAGATGCTAAGATACAGGGTTGTGGCAGCGTAATAACAAGTGGAGCAACTCAATCAAATCATGCAAGATGTACTATGGTAGCTGCAAGACAAGTTGGATTAGATTGTCATTTGATTTTACGAGATAAAAAAGAGGTTTGTTATATTTTTCTTCCCAAGCATATTTTCTAGTTGCATTTTGTTGAAATCATATTTCTGCCTGGAGGTTTATCCGTAGTTCATTCATTTTTAAGATGTTCTCAGTTATTTGCATATCACAGAACTGCAAGACCAGTCAACCTAGTGGAAATTTTTTGCTGATGGAATCGTGTGAAGCAAATATATATCTCCTACCATGGGATTCATTCGACGATGAAGTGTTAGAAGAAAAACGCAACATTCTTGCGGATCACATTCAGTTTGTATTATTATGCATTATATATATCTCGCTAAATGGATGGTCACTAGCGTATTAAGGGGGCATGGTGTTATGGCCTCTTCGCTGACTGAAAAAATCCTAAAATGACGCTAAAGTGATTTATAACGTTGGGAATCTCAAACTTTTTCATGCATCGGCTCGCAATAAATATCATATTTATTAAGTCATTTAGGCCATCAAATCCCATTTTTCAAAATTGTCTCGCGTCTTCGGGTTAATTGATTTTGGTATGTGGTGACTGTTTAATATGGCGTCATCATTTGAAACCGGAATTTTTTAATACCCCTACCTTTTCAAGATTCTAAATACGCCATTGTAGATAGTTGAGTTGAAACTCTGATTTATTTAAATCGGTTTCATTTTGGAAATTTAACCTTTTGGTCTATTTATTTTTGCAAATTTGTCACGAGCGCCAAAATCTGTCGCAGTTGGTACAGGATATAAGATTACGCGCATTAGTATTTCTTTTACTCTCCTCGTTATCGTTTGTCATAGAGCATGTGGAATGTATAAATGGTTTTCTTTTGTAAATGCTAATATAATTCATTAAATATTTGTCAGATTTTTGAACTGGTTGTGAAAAAATCCTAAGATGAAAACGAAAAAAGAGTCGAAATATGGGTATTCCGAATGATTCGGCTTTAGTCACATAATTGAGAATTTCACCCAAATCAAAATCAATCCCACTTAAATTCAAATATTTAAGCAAACATAAATAAATCTTCAACATAACATTCTTTTAGAAAAACAAATGGAAAAAAGCCTACCGTATTGAAGAAGGCGGCGATAACAATCTTGGAATTTATGGTTATCTAAGAGCATGGGAGGAAATGCTGCAGCAAGACGTTGATAAACAATTTGATGACGTCGTAGTAGCAACGGGGACATCCGGTACGGCATGCGGTCTCGCGATCGGAAACTATTTAACAGGAAGCAAACTAAAGTGAGAATATTATTTTTGTTGTTGTTTGTGAATTATGCATTATTACTTCACGAGGCTACACTGTAAAAAGTGCATAAAATGCACAGTTCTTTTTAAAATAATTTCATATCTCAAAATTTGAAAACGCGCTTGTAGATAAGATTTATGTCGATTCTAGGCTGTTGAAGGTCTGCACCTCGCCGGTAAATTATTATTTACTGAAAAATTCGGTTTTATAGTGTTATTTCAAATATATCCTAGTAAAATTACTGTTAGAGAGGGGTGACTTTCCTACATTTTTATTACAGTGTAGAATCTCTTCTTATATTATTTTTAACGATCGATGAAGAGTATCCGAACACAGTCAGCGTCAATTTCTGATCCAACATGTTTGCTAAGTATGCACAGCTGGATCACGTCGGCAAGGTGTGGTCCATCATTGGATCATGCTTGACAAATAAAATTTGTGACTGACAAGAAAGAGACGAACTACTAAACTTGCCAAACTGATTCTTTAAGTTACAAAGATTTAGACTTTTGTCTTCGTTATGTTTGATGTCCCAGGGTACATGGAATAATGATCGCCCGAACAAAAGAAGAGGTGCATGGTTCAATAAATGCCAAATTGAAAAAGTTTGGTCTAAATGAATCTACTTGTGCTCAAGATATTGTCGATGTCATTGACGGACATATTGGTGGAGGATATTGTGATTTTACAAAAGATGATGTTGGTCAGTGCCTATAATTTGCAGTAAATTATATTGATCTAAATGAAAATGCTAATTCCCTGCTCTTTTTTTTAAAATTGAACAGTCAACATAATTTGGAAATTAGTTTCAAATTAAAACTTACTCTGAGTAAGACTGGAATCAACATCTGAAAGTAATCAACTAACGTCCATTCATACGGTAAAAAGCTACTAGATATTACGGAACTAACAACTGGAATCTAATAAAAAATATCCCAAACTGGTCTAAGCTTCTGTAGTAAAGTACAGTGGGTGGTATATTACTTGGATAATGCTACAACCATCCACATTTTTTGTTTTCGTGTAGTCGTCTCTTACGACGCATAGCACTTTAGGACTAGGGGTGGGTAGTTCTATTCGGTAATTCGAATCGCTTTGAAGCTCAATTGCTTCGAATCAGTCGTGAAATGTAGATAGGAACAAAAACTTGCAAAATAAAGTGGAACTTTCATTTTTAACGACAAAATATGAAGCTTCTTGCTCTCAGACATGGAGTGTGAATTGAAAAGACGTTTTCTTTGTTCTAATATCATTAATTCCCAACTATAAATATCCTGATTCTCATGATGGCGACAATTTGTAATATTGAAAATGGCATTGAAAAGGGCAATTTTGGAAGGTACAGCTAAAGGTCTCGTGTTGATTCATTTTCCTCCGTTTGTATTCCGATGTTAATCTATTATTGCTTCCATTTTTCAACTGCCTCTTAATGTGTGGTCATATTTATATTTTTTAGCATACCATCAGAAAATCTTCAAATCGACTGGTGTATACTGTGACCAAACGTATGTCGGTAAAGCAGTCCGGGGTCTCATAGAAGAATTAAAGAAAAATCCTGGACGATTTAAAGGAAATAGAATTTTGTTTATACACACAGGTATGTATATCTTATACTTAAGGAGATCTTTATAGAAGGCTAGAACATATCGATAAAAGATTTCCTTATCCGAATACTCAAGCATTCTAAAAGTATAACTAATTGCATATTTTTGTTTTCACAGTAAAATGGACAAAAATATGGTCAAATATCAGCAATTTTGTCAATCTGAAATATTGAAAAATCAAATATGCTTTTTATATAAGGAATTATAAATAACGTTCACACTATAAGGACAGTATTATGCTCATTATTTTTGTTTAATATTTTTCTTTTTAGGTGGAATTTTTGGAATGTTTGATTCCTCTATCTCTCAGTATATCAGGAATGAAAATTCTTTGGAAAGGATCAAACGATGGAACGAAGTATTTCCAGATAATTCTTGAAAACTCCGAACAATGGATGATTAAAAGCAGCGACTTGTCTTCAATTTCCTTTTATTCATTGAAAGGATGTGCCTAAAATGAACCAACTAACGGACACTTGATTGCAAATTGCGATGGTAAAATCATCTACCACACTAGGATTAGTCTATAATAGACAATTGCTGCTACTCCCATTTTTTATTTTTATGTAGCCCTATTGCTTCTAATCGGAAAATGAAGTTCTTTCAACTTTATGCCTATAATTATCAACTATCAACAAAATCGGTCCACTATCTATCATATGTTTGCGATACCCTTTCTATTTTCGTGTTATGCTTGGGACAGCTATAATATATTAGCACCTAACAAATTTTTGATACGAAATCTGAAAACGATCTGACACGATGATGAAGATCTTGTAACTATGTTGTCTAATGAGTGAATTATTTGAACAATCGCTGAATAAATATTTGAAGAATCATAAAATTACCAATGAAAGTAAAAATAAATTTTAAGTGTTAAAAATTTGTATAAGCAATAAATAAAAACTGCAGCGTATTCAAGCAACAGGCGCCTCTGTTGTATCTTATTGTATTGTCACCTATTGCAGGGTTATATTCTGAGAAGCAAAGATCCTGATTTTCAAATCTATATCTATCAGACGTCTTATATCTTTCAGAAACGTTTTTGGATTTGTACCTCCTCCGACAAAAAATACCATTATTCTTAAGACTATCAATAGCGATAGTCATTCACTAAAGCTTTATCAATGAACAATCATTTCCGACAAATACGCCCAAAAATACAAATGCGTGGTGAAATAATCTGGGTATATGCAATCCGGTGTGACAAAATCCCGCCTAAGGCGTGTCATTGAAAATGAATAATTCTTAGTTGAGTGCAAGTTTATATCATGTTATTCCGTAATGGACTATTCCAACGTTGTTATGTTGACATTGACTAAATAGCGAAATAGTTATGGTTTCGTCATAATCAATATTAGGTTTGGAAGTCCAAGTATCTGTTGGCATACAATCCTGCTTACAGCGACCCATATGAAGGAGAGTCTATAGAAACAACAATGAGTACATTTATATTCAATTAATCGGTTGTATTTTTCACTAGAAGATAAAAAAAATTACTCATAAGCAAATGGGCGAATTAACGAATAAGACAACTTTCAACTAACAATAATATTAAAAATTGATAAGATTATATTATATAAATTAAAATTGCATTAAAAGATACAATGTAAATTACTTTAACACTGATTCAAAATAAAAATATTGAAAATGTCAAATAAGACTCTAAAAGCCATAAGTCAGAATCATAACCTTATAACCATAAGTCACGTTCCACGGTTATCTTTTGAAAGATCTAATCAACCGAATTAAAAAGTAGGCACATATATTTTATTATATCTTTGTTTGAGCATGATGTTTGGCTTTCTGGAACCGTTCCTCGATGGCACAACTACACACTACGTATTATCTCGGGTTCTATCCCTGGTGAAGAATTAGTAGACTGTTTTGCACAAGCTTCGCATAGAGCAAAATAATTCGCAGAATTAAAATGAAGTTGGAATAAAAGGTCATTCATATTTTATGTAATCTATGATATCAAACATGTATCCTTGTCTACACCAACCCCGATATAGTTTTAAGCTGACAAAAACGCTGGAGGATAAAACCTGAAGATTGCAATAAATTGTAGATACTCCACGTTTATATCATATCAAACGTTATATCGCGTTCATTTAATATAAGACTTAAATTCCTTATCAAATAGATAAACAAAATAAAAATTTGTCGGTGTAGGCACTCCCATTTTAATTATGAAAGAAGAAAATGTCATTTACGTCATCAGTACAATGCAAGGCGGAGAAACATAGGCACCTCCGACCTTCTTCTGTTTTAAAGGAATGTAATTGCGTATAATACAAAAATAAATTAATTTTCAATAGTAAAATTATGAGAAAGTAGCACACAGCGAATAACAGCAAGCATAATAAAAATGCACGAATAGAATCTTTGAACTAAGGCATGACAAATTTAGGTTTATAAATCAAGGTAGCGATGACGCGTATCGACAGTGACGTGCACTTGAAAAAATTGCACAAATATGCATGCCTTATACGCACACCATCTGTGGCTATTCCTAAAAAAACAATTTACGACTGGGTCCTAATCAGAAACAATGTGGTATATCCCGTTCTATGGAGTATGGGTCACTGATGGATCGCACCGCCTAGGTGCTAGGTCTGTGAACCATGCTTGACAAAACAAAGATTCCGATATGGGTTTGACCGATTAACAACTGCATTTAAATAATTTGTGCTTCGATTCACTGAATTAAATGCCCCACCTCTCTCAACGTTACAATGTATTTCATTCGTCCATAGCCAAACAATTAAAATCCCGAAAACTATTTTTTTTATAGCGGGGATGTTGAACATCGAGCTTCAAAATAACACTTAACAACTATCTTGGCACAAAGGCATCAGTTTGATGTCGTCGAATATCTAGCTTACAAAAAAAAAATAAAATGACTAGAAAAATTAACTATATTGCTGCAATAAATATTAAGCAGTGTGTGCTAAACTTCTAAAAAAGTCACTTTCAAAAATTCAAGTCTCTGTTTTACGTCGTTTATATTTGCCCTTACGTATTTCCTGTACATCGTAAGGGGGAATTTAAAAAATGGTATATAGTTTTACTATAACCTCCATACACTGAC
The DNA here is from genome assembly GCA_963675895.2 of Styela plicata. Taxonomy (NCBI): domain Eukaryota; kingdom Metazoa; phylum Chordata; class Ascidiacea; order Stolidobranchia; family Styelidae; genus Styela; species Styela plicata. Next base: position 3,802,413 of record OZ023143.1, read on the forward strand.
TGCCCTCTGTGGGCAGTGGCATGGTTTAGCTTGGGATGTTTTTCACCGAGTGGAAATACAGGTACAACAGACAGCTTGTATACCACGTGAGTGGTCGTTGGTGTGTTCCTTTTTAAGAGTTTGTCAACCTATCTCAAAGTAGATTTCAATAAACAAACTATTAATAAATTAGAATAGTAGACACGGATGTTACATTGATTTGGCAAACTTATAAGGAAATTTTATTTAAAATAATTCTTGGACTAGACAACAATATTCAACAAGGCATAACCGTCTGGAATTCTGAATATTAATCAATTTCTAATTGATATTTTGAACTCACATGTTTGGCTGAGCATGAGTCACTGATAGACCGCGTCGTCAAGGGGTGGTCTATCTGTGACTCATACTTGACAAATTTCTGAGTGAGATATATCTAATGTTACGTGTATATAACCAATGATGCTGATAAGATGAAAAAAAAATGATTCCAAGATTTGTCAATTCTTGAGCAATTGCCGGAATTTTGAATTGTTGATTGTAATATTTTGTCGTTTTTTATAGTATTTCTAAAAAGTAATTTCCATTTTAATTGGAAAAATGTTTGTTCACAAACAAACTTCTTCTGAGCTATCATGGCTGCTACTGGACGCATTCGGAATAGGGTGAATACTAACAGGTTTGTGAAGGCTGCTGTCAGATGATGACGTCATACCGTCTTTTAGCTCACTGGAAGACAATGTTGGCAACGAATGCTCTCTTTTATCTGCGCTCAACCGCCTTTTTTCTTCAGTTTCAGAAAATGACCGATAATGCCCGTTTTCGCTATCTCTGTTTTGTCTGTGCGTTCTTGTATGTTGATCGCCCTCGTCGACAAATGGAATGTCGCGGGAAGCGATTCTAGTCTGAATGCTGTCCTGTCTGTTGCCAGATTCGTTATTTATTGACTTGTCGTGTAGATATCTATTTTCTTTGACTCCTGCCTCTCCAACTAAAAGCAATGGTGCGCCAGTTCTTTCACGATTACCGGCAGCATCTCGTCCACTTCGGTCAGCACTTCGTTTACTTGACGGAGCATCTTCCACAGTTAGACTAGTAGTAGAATGAGTAAAAGCTATGGCTGTTGGCAGTATTCCAGCGCTAACTGTAGCTTGAGATCTGTGCTCTCCAAGTTGTCCGAGAACAAGATTGGTGTAGCGACCTGAACGATTTCTGCGAAACAGAAAAACACAATATTTAATTGTGAAAAGACAAATGTTTTGTGTTTGTGCTATGTATATGAATGAAAAATGTAATTGAATTTGAAATTATGAAGGGTTTTTTATTTAAGTAGCTCGAATACATTATATTGCTAAGTATATGTACATAGCGATGGTTGTCCTCAAGCCATGCTGGCTCCTAAGATACTGAAACGCAGATCTGAGAATGGAGCTGACAGTCACAGTTGTCGATACGAAGTCATCGATCTTCATCAGATAGCGATTGGGTTTACCCAATCAGAAAAATCATGTCCGAATATGTTTTGCTGAGTATGAGTAACTGATGGTCCATCTGTGACTCATGCTTAGCAAAATCAAATTCATGATCGGGTAAATATATCTGATGCAAGCCTCACGCAGTAGTCCATAAAATCACCGATGATGGAAACAGTCTTACCCAGGGCTATAAGTTGATATATCATCTTGAGATGCAGGCGTTGTCCATTTAAAATTACCGAAAATATTTGGTGGAACATTTCTTCGTCTGCCTCTAACTTTTGGGTTTCTCATCATCTCTTCACGGGCATGATACGATAACACAGCTCCTTTCTTCATTTTTACAAAACATACGTGGAATGAACTGAATAGTAAACAAAAACAATTACTTGTAAGCTGGAATATTAATTAATCTTGTGCAAGTTCGTTTTATCTATGAATGGACCACTTGAATGAGCCCTATAAGTAGGGGGTTTGTAATAGCCCAAACGTATTTCCTGTATGTCGCAAGATTCGACTAAAAGGAAGCAATGAAGAAGTGGTAGGTATTTTAACCACTCTACCATGGCGGTTCTCTGTTTGGGATTTTTTTCCCGTTGAGAGTGTAGTTGCTGGTACTACCCTCTTTTAGTAGCTCTTTGCTATTGAGTCGCCGTTGGTTGGTTTCTTCTGGGCGCTGCTTCTGGCATTGATCATAATGAATTTGATAAACAATATTACCTAATGCAAAATGTGGCGTCCACAGCACTTTAGAAGGAAAACACCCCTGGTTTCATAAATAACACTTACCCGCATATCATTGTCAGCAAAACTGATCCCGCAAAAGTAAGTGGTCCTATCAGAACGGCAATAAAAATTGAGTATGGTTCATCTTGGCATGTCATCCCTTGTCCCTGTGCATTGACAATTGCTAACCCTGCCATATTGATCGGAGACACACACACAGACATTTCAACTTGAATTTGTTTTGTGTGAGAGTCCATAATGTAGGAAGACGGGTCGATGTGTTTTTCTTTACTCTGATTTCCGTTAACAGTCAAGGCTGTGATAGACCAGTCTTTGAGGAATCGAATGTAACAGTCACATTCTAGAGGATTCCCATGTATCCAGATATGAGATAGTTTTGGCAGTGTTGTTGCAATTGGTAGCGCTCCGTACCGGTACCTAGCGGAAGCAATGTTGAGACGACGAATTGCGCAGTTCTGGAGAATTGAAATTAAAAAATGACATTTTAAAAACTTACTGCTTTTTTAAGTTTTGGTATTACATGTAGTGGACGTTTTAAAAGGTGAGATTGGCTTAAGTCGAAAAAAATTCTCTAGCTTATGTGGATTTTATATTCGTGGGTGAACTTCGAGGCTATATGGAAATTGCTGAACTTAGTCTCGTCTTAACAAAAATTGACAGAGCAATGATTATTGTCTGATTGCACAACAAAATTGCACGAGGCTTATGCTTGAAGAGAATGTTTTTGCTCTTATACATGGCGTGTGAATTCAAACTACATTGCCCTTAAGTCTGTTTATGCTGATATTAGTAATTCGTATCTACAAATTTCTTTTTTTCTCATGGTGGAGACAATTTATCTGTGAGGGTAAGAATGACATAAATGGTATTTATATAGAATGCTTGATTCGATCCGATTCGAAAAAATTATTAGAATCAGATTGGAAATTCCAAATGATTCCGTTTTGCCCAGCCCCAGTTATCACCCACGACAACAATACAGCAAAAATAACTGAAAAAAACATCAGGCTGAACCATCCTTAATTACAATTTTTTTATGAAAGATTGTAAATAATTTGATTTTTGTATTACACCTATTGAGGTTAATAGGTGACTGGCTTTTTCATCTGTGAGGGGAGTGAGGACTTTGGACAAGTAATGATTTTAATACAACGAAATTGTATTAATTAAAACTTGTATACAAATAATATACGTATGTTCACAAATAGAACTGGGTAAAATCTAACCACTAGAAATTCGAATCTGATTCGGATAATTTTTTTGAATCAGATCGAATACCTAATTCTATGTAAACCGTAAAAGCCGCTAGTTTACTATAAGAATTTGCCTCTTTTTTCAACATCTGTAACCGTTGAATGCACTATTGATATTAGAAACTGAAAAGATGTAATGTACTTTGAATTTCAACCTCATTTTTTAAAAAAAATAAAATTGATCAAAATCCAAAATCAACTTTTTGTTGTATTTTAGCTGTTAAATCATAAAAGTTCTGTTTCATTTTGTAAGATTTTTTTCCTGTGGTTCGAAGTGATTCGAACTATTGAATCGGATTGCCCAGCCAAGGCACGAGCGGTCATTCATTATTTAAAACGATGTCAAATTTTTTTATGCTATAAATTTGTATTGCGTCAACTTTTCTTGTATTAGTGTAATGATACATGCTTCGTTTTAAATTATTCATCGGACAATCATACGATGTTTTCCCGTCGATAGCATTATATGTTCAACGCAGAAATACATCGTAAGGTTGTCGCAAGGAAGAGAAAAGGTGATAATATTTTGTTTTTCATCGAGACCTCATTTCAATTGACAATTTCTTTTTGAGATATTAGGACAACAGTACGATGCACTTAAGCTCCAAATGATCAAAAAAAAAAATAGATGGTTTCACCATCGTTCAGATCAGGGAAGATATCACCTACTGCACTCCATTGAAACGGGATCAAGTTCTGTTCCTTGAAGGGACAGAAGCTGGTTTTTACATTTTACGAGATTCATCGGCATGTAAGAAGTGATTGATGGTTCAACCATCGTCCAGGAGCATTCATAGCGTTCTCCACCATAGCGGTTTCGTTCCATTTGACGTGTTTCCCGCTTAAGAGTGTTAATGCTGTTACTATAGCCTGTAGTAGCTCTTCGCAATTAAGCCCTCGTTATGTTTAATATCATATTAGAATTTTTTTCTAACATGTTTTGTCAAGCATATGTCACTGATGAATTCGGCCGTTGCTTAACAAAATAAGATTTTCAATTTGATCTCAACGAATATAACTTACCTGAAGAAATAGAAATTGCAAATTCGGTAAAAAGTCAAAAGTATCGTCTTCTATCTTAAATAATCGACGATTTCCTTCTAAATGAAGAACTATTAAGGATTGCAACGGTCTCAGCCAGTGAGGCTCAACATTTTCTTTAGGAATATCCAAGAAATCGATTGTAGCTCTATCAAGTGTTGAACTTTGACTTGTGACCTCGAGTTCGCCACGTGACGGGGTCACGTTGAGGTCTAATGTGAAAACAGCGGAAAGAGTGTGAGACGATATTGATGGTAAAAGGTTACGTGACAAGTCCAAAGTTTTGAGATTTTTCTCCGGGCCTCCATTCAGCCATCCCTGTTCCAGTTTTTGAATACCACACGAACTCAAGTTCAATTCTCTCAAATCATCGAATCCAGAAAACGTTTTGCTGGAAACTACGTCCTGTGAAAACTTATTTTTGCTAACATCAAGGACCCTTAATTGTGCAAACTTTGTAAAGAATTCCATGTCTGACGAAACTAATTTGATGTCGTTATTCGAAACTGACAAACTGGTCAAGGAATAGAAAAAGGTGTTGCTTGCCGTTAGTCCTCCTGATGTGATTTGATTTGAGGATAAATCCAAATTCTTAAGTTTAGGAAAGTTGGCAAGTACATTGCCGTCAACCGACAGAATTTCATTCCCGCTCAAATCCAGTCTAAAAGCAAGGAAAGGGGAAAATTTATCCCATCGAATCATCGAAAAAAAATTATGACTATCAAAAACGAGTTGATGGGGCCCAGTCCAATCTTGGATAAAATTATAATTATGTCTATCGTGAGGCAATGATGGATTGCGCCGTCTAGGCGCGGCGCGGTCAAGCCATATGTGGCTTATGTACGAGAAGATAAGCTATAAATACAGTTCAGGCAAAAAAAAAATGATTGGGTTATTGCGTTTTTACGTATATTTTGAAAATTTGTACCAATAGTGAGGGTGAAATTATTAAATTTGGAAAGATTTGATTCCAAATGATGGGATTGGATTTTAGATTCAAATATAAATTTATCAGAAAGTTATCAGTAACTTATTGTTCGCCATATCATTATTTATTCATTGAGTTCTCACTTTTGCCAAAGGCAGAAATTCAAAACATCAGAACATGGCTTACCTTTCAAGCATGGGAAAGAATCCGACGCCTCCCAATCCAAAGTGTTTAATTTTATTCAGTGATAAATCGAGTTCGGTGAGTTTTCGATTTACGGCAGAACCCGTTGTCCATTTCAAATCCCGTATGGAATTTTGTCTTAAAATAAGTAATCCTAAGTTGGTCAATGGACTGAATGCGTCATTACTTATTGAATATATACTATTGTTAGCCAGACTCAAAACGGCAGTTGGTGACGTCATTTTGACGTCATTTGTGTTCGATTCAAAATCTGGCAAACCTAATGTGGATATGTGGTTACCATCCAAAAATAGCGCTTCAGCGGCAACAGATAGTCCTTTGGGTACAGTGGAATATCCCGAACGTGTGCAAAAATATGTGTTTACAGGACCGGGCTGGGTTTTTATTCTTTCCCAGGCACCAATCTGTCGTTCATCTTCAAGAAGAACGTTCATTAGTTGATGATTATCTTCGCCAAAAACGCATAGGCATCTTTTGGGACATCCATTTGTCACAGTGGTCTGACTTGAAACAGATCCTATAAGGAAAATATGTAATAGCAAGCATATCAAAATGCAGCTTAAAATGTTCCTTTGCGCCAAATTTGCATAGATACAGTTATTATCTCGCGACGAGTATCCGGTACAGTTGGGATTTGGTCCGATTGAACTTCGCTCAGTTACTCGCCTCCATCTGCTCGCTGAACTTTTCTGTGACATTAAAATTGAATTTGGAATATAAAAATTTGATGGCCGTTTGGCAGAGGTCCCACGAAATTTTGTTTTCGTAGCATAATTTCTGTAATTGCATCTGAGCGCATGACCGTCATGGCAATTTGTTTCCCTCCGTAGCGTCGTTTTTGAACCGTGATGTTTAAAATGAATATTGTTGCGGACGACAAAGCAACGTTCGGAAAGCTGAAGTGACTTCTGTTGCTGCTGATGGCAGCAGCTACTCATTTTTGGCATATCCATGTGTTCCACGCTGTATATAATCCATTATTCTCAAGTTAAAACATATGTTGGCTATATGATATCTGAAATTATTTTTACATATTACTATAAACTGACTTTTAGTTGTGCGCTAAACAGCGAAGACAAACTACCAAATTTAGTTCTAAAAATATACGAGCATTGCTTGCACATATTTTATGGAAATGTTCGGGACAATCTTTTCAAAGTGTAAATTAAATTGTAAAATTTGCCACAAGTTGGTAAGTATTTTCGAAAGAAGAATTTAATTATTCTGATATCTTGGAATATATAACAATTGAAACTAGTGAATTGAATTGTCATTTAAACTAGATGCTTATAACTTCTATGGCTATGGCACTGTTTACTTTTATTACTCTTCTCCGTTTACCGCGAGGTAACAATAAAAATAAACAAACTCTCCCTATTCATTTTTTAATTTATTCTATCTTTTCAGTTTTGTTAGAAATAGTTAGATGAGTAGATTGGCAATTTGGACAATTTTTCTACATTCATAAACTTTAGGATAAAATTATGAACGAACTTTAAATTTTAAAAATTTTAAAAGTATTTGCTGTTTTGCAAAAACAATCCAACAATTTCTGGCGCGTCTTCGGCATCTACCTTCATTATTACAACATTATTAATTTTTCATCGTGGAGTCGGGCTCCAATATCGGAGAACGTTCGGCGTCACTAGATTTTGCTTGGCATACTAATTTGAATCGTAAAATAATTCATTTTGGGAGAAAAAACTGGAATCGTGTCAATAAATACACAATGAATTTACGATTTTTTGTGACAGTGACCTCGCGACAAGAAAAATGCAAAAGCATGTAAACAAATCCTTTCAATATAATTAAAGCTTAATCTATGGGGATTAGGTCTTCCCTTTGGGAAATTCCATAGATCGTAACGCGCTTGTGCTTGAAGAGAAAAAGCATCATTTGATTTTTGATGAAAAGGAAATGAAATTACAGTAAAGTGCCATAACAAGAGGGAGAGAATTTTTTTTAAGTATAAGCTGCTTATGAAACCCAAAATACAAATACAAAATACTCAAAACATCTGTTAGTAAGATATTATAATAATAGGAGAAACGACATCTGCGATAATTGCAAACAACATACATCAAAATATTCAGAACTCTAATTCAATTACTATCTTCCGATTTGTGAAAATCCACGGAAATCATTTTAAGGTTGCAAAAAATACTATCTTTCCCGTGGCTGATAAGTAAAAGAACTACTGATAAGTAAAAGAACTAAGTAAAAGAAAAGTTAAACTGGATTGCCTGGTAATATATTTTATTTGGTGAGGTGAGAATATCACTCTACTTTCCCAGTTTAAAATTCCAAAAAAATAAACTGGTCGGGGGGAAAGAAGCTTAGCCAAGCTATCAATGAACTTGTCGTAAGCAAAGAAATTTGAGGTTAACTGGAACGCAAAGTGGACACATATTCATCACAGAATGTCCACGTCTAATGGTTCTCAAATGTCAAACATCTTCGAAATCGTTTCAAAGAAGAAGATGTTTTGGAAAGGTTTGATCAGATATATAACGTGGCGTGTCTCGAACCTGGTCAGAGAATGAAATTTAGTCAAAAGAGTAATGAATATTAAATACTTTCCAAAACGCCCTGTTTTGTTATTTTGAATAACGATATATTGTAAATTCATAGTATAATTGAAAAAAATCACACATGTACAGTTTTACAATCATTAACTCCAATATATTCAATAAAATTTTTAAGTCGAGCATCGTTACATCAATAAAATTATCTTGATGGCCTGTTTTACGTCAGCACTGAATAATATGATCTTAAATTACGCCCTTCATCAAACAAAGTAATGGCGCAATACATTGAAAGCAATACCTATAAATCAGTGTAGTTTTACAGTATAGTGCATCGTTCTGAAAGAGACATGATATTTTCAGTCCCATTTCAAAAATCTTATTATACCAAGCATGAGTCACCGATGGACCAGTGACCCACGCTTAACAAAACGGTCAAGACTGGAAGATGGACCTTGTAAGAACTGATCCACCACACCAGGTCACAAATTATATTTCGCCAAGAATAGGTCACAGATAGCCGCGTCTGGACGGCGCAATCCATCTACGACTCATGCTAGGCAAAGCGAGTTCGGGATATATTTTTGGACTGGGCATAAACGATCAATCTTACTTATTGATAGTTTCAAATTCAAATGAATTTTCAGCTGCCAGCTTTAATAAAAGCTATCAGACATAAAAATGATTTCACGCTCCACTCAACTTTAATATCAAATCCACAAATGGCGAAGGTTTTCCGTTCTTGTTTTCAGCGTTTTGCGAAATCGTGACCGCTTGATTAACACGAAAACCAAAATTATAAATTGGCAAATCAGCGATCACTTCAAAATATGGTCTCAGTGAAAAGAAATAACTTTTCACCACCTAAAACGACACACGATACCGATAACAACGCGACCACTGCCAAGTATCAGCCCTTATAAAGGCAATTCCAAAAATCGCCTTTAACACACATTCAAAGAACGTGCTGGATAATTACACCAATATATTTCCATCGCACTGAATGCTTATCGCTTTACTTAGTATGCAGTTTTATGTGCCGTTTAAGTGCTGACTACGACCTTGTGCGTACAATATTATTCCAACTAAATCAGGAATATTATTTTTTCAAGCATGATCCATCAGCGACCCATAGTTAACAAAACATGTCATGGTGCCCTTATTTCTTGTTTTTTTTTGTCATTCTGCTTTCCTCTTTCTCCTGATAATCTAGTTCGAATCTCTTACATGAAAATCTCTTTGGTTAGCATATACCACACGGCAGATGTACGCTGTCCTAACAATTCGGGCCAAAAAGCAGCGAAATCGCATTTTTTGGCAATAATGTTACTTGTAATGTTAAATAAAACTACAAAATCTACTCCTTTTTACAAATTGTGGGCTGTTGATGGAACGCGTTGCACTTCACTTCCTTAAAATCCGATTTGCTATTGTCCAATGCAGCAAACAAATCTAAGATGGCCTCGATTAAAAAAAGGTATAAATTTGTGCTTGATTTCAATACTCGATTCGGATAACTCATTCCTCTGTAGCTATCCTTTTACTTTACCTATAGTCTGGTCAATGACGAAGGTAAAATCAGTGCGCCTAGATAGGCTTACCCAAACGGGAAATGTTGTAATATCTCTTGTTAAGTATGAATCACTGCTAGATCGCGTTGATCAAACGCGGTATATCTGTGACGAAAAATTCTAATTGGGTGTAGAGATGTATCAGTTTCACAAATACGAAATACGTTTATTTATTTTGCCTACATGTTTATTATTAACAAGCACTGCTTAAGACTGTTAATTATTTATCTGTACGGTCAAATAAACCAACCTCGTGTTCCATATGCTGTTTTGGCAAATTATTTCAAATCGTTATCAGATAAACGGCGCTGTGTTGAAAATTTGAAATTAAAATCAAATTAATTTCGCAGTATTTGGATTGGAATGAAAATTTCGCCACTATAACAAAAATGGTCATCGGAAAAAGGCGACGCGACATGGGCTCGCGGTACGATAAAGGGTTCTACGATCAATTTTGACTCAAACGTTTTACATAAATCAGTGTAATAATGGTTAAGATTGCATAACCTTAATTCATTGCCAAATGATAATTTATATGATATATTTTTCTCTCGGTAAAGGAGGCAGTCGATTTACGAATTTGCATAATTTTAATGATTTCAATTTTGCTTATACGCCATAAGATTTTATATGATTGAAGATCCATACAGATGTACTTATGATTATGAAGATACAATCAATTGAAATGTATGTAAAATTTTATTAGTTCCTGAAAGGAAATGCGCGATCCATCAGTGGCTCATGCTTAACAAAAGATATTTTTTTAAATACCGGTTGGGAATTGTCGAAAACTTTTTATTTTCTGTCCATTATGCCGTGCTAATTCTGCGACTGTACTATATTCGATACCACATGTTGTGATAGCTCTTCGCTATTAAGTGACCTTATGTTGGTTCCTTTTCGCCACTGCTTACGGCCTTACTCAGAATGAATTTCCGAGGCCATTTCAGTGGAAAGAGTCAAAAATAAAAATACGCGAAAAGATGTCGCCAATGTCATTTTTAGTTATATCAATTTTAACAATATTGCAATTTCGAGGTGATATCGATACTCAAAAAACTAAAGTCCATTAACTGTCCACAGCCAGGACAGGCCAGGATTAATTCACCTTGACAGATCGTCCCATTTACCGTAAGTGTGATTCATGTTTGAAAATATACCCGTTAGAACTGAAAAAAATATTGTCAAATCATACCGAATGAGTGCGAACCGGAATGACTATTCATCACTCGAATCGGATGTTCAATCGCAGCGATCCGAATATTGAATCTAAAAGTGCTATCTCAAATTTATAAGGTTGTTACCAGAGAATCCCAGCCAAAATTGCATTAAAACATGTTTTCATCGAAATTGTTAGGCGACGGGACTTGGCCCATTCGTGGCTAATGCTACTGATCTTCGAAATATAATAATTTCATAACTTACCCAAATGGTATTTATTATTTTTAAGGATACAGTCAATTTTCATCTCAACAATCTAACACATTTTAAATCCACACTGTCCAACTAGTGTTTTTTTCCATCACACGCAACTATTTCAAGCCTATGTCACTAAGCGTTTTGTTCTAACTGCCCCTCCACCTATTATTTGAGACAATAATAATAATAACACAAATAAGATTCAATAAGACAAAGCCTCGTAGTGTAATTCTTTTAACATTTCAACACATTATGAAACGTGCCTGTACGAAAGCATTTTCGATTGCCGCAAACAATTACTTGTCTTGCTAAATCGTATAAAATTATAGGCTGCGGTTATCAGAGGCGGTCGCATTTCGCACAAAAATAATTGGCGTTAAAATTGTAAATATAATTTACCCAATTGCGCAAATGTCTTTCAAGCAAGAACTGAAGATGGTACGAGCTTGAAAAGCGCGTTACATCTGCAGATTTTGTTTAAACAATCGTCGTGACTCGTTAATTGTTCCGATATAAATAGACGATACAGTTTTTGAGCATCGTTTTTCCAACCACAAAATTAAATTCTGCGTCATTCTAAGGAATTTGGTGCACGGTTTTGTAGTATGATTAATTTATGAATGCATTTTCTACTGTTTATTTTCCTGTGTTCTGACGATAAAGACATTAACAGCAAAGAAGGCATAGTTGTTTAATGACGACACACTGCGTCCGATATAAAATGTCATAGGTTTGAAGTTGAGTTCGTTAAAAGTTCATAACATCTAAGTGTATGAAAGCACAAAATGTGTTTATAAATATAAACTTGAAAGGGTGTGAAAATATAGAAGTATAATTTGCTATCCTCTAAGTTAGATGCTTAGGAAATCGTGATGGCAACCTAGTTTTTTTTTTTTGAATTAGGTAAAGTGAAACAAATTTACCACAAAACTAAGTAAAGTATCACTAGGTAATCCATTTTTACTTACAAAACTAGGCAGCACCTTGTTCAAAACCAAGTAAACTAGGTAATCGTTTTTGCTGCATTTAATACATTTTAAGGATGATATTTTCATATAGTCTATTTTGAAGTTCTTTTTCTGTCGAAAATATATTTTATCTAGTTTTTTATACCAGTTACCTAGTTTTGTGAACTAGGCAATTAGTTGAAAATGAGGCAAATTTACCTAATTTACCTAGTAATTTACCAGGTAAAACCAAAAACGGAAAACTCGATAAAAGTAAAAAGTAGGTAAATCAGATATCGGTGTAACTAGGTAGATGTATTTTCAAAATAAACTCGGTAAACTACGTATACAAGGTAAACTGGTTACTTTTACCTAAAATTACCAACACTATTAGTAATGCTATAATCATTATGTGCCATAACGTACTCGCAAATAGACGATATATTGTAGGGTTATGATTTGAAAAATGATTAATGTCAATCTATAAATTATAGTTGCTAACATTTTTATTGAAACTCTTTTTAATCGAGTAGTAGGCAGTGCCGCAAACCAACCAATTAAAGTGGTTCATGTAGCAAAGAGGGACCCAAAATGTAGTAACAGCAACTGCACCTTAAGTAAAAAACTTCCAAGAGATTAGAGATGTCTACCCTGGGCGATGATAGAATCATCTACCAGTTATTGAATTATCATTATCGCCCAGGACAGATACCACTCACTGCGTTTTATTATAGATTTTCAGCTTTGTCTGACATGTTTTCTGCTCAAAGTGTAGTCACTGGCACTGCATTTTGCTCTTTGCTTGGAAGTGGTTTGTGATACTACTGTTTCGACTTTGATTAGAGGGACCTCAATAGCAATACATACCAAATATCAATGCCCCCGCTATTAGCTTCCTTCATATTATATAGCTCATAGTCGTAATTGCACCGTAGTAAACCCAAAAAACAGTGAAATCAACGTTCTTTAAGCGTGATTTTACTTCGCGATATTGAAATGAAACCATAAAATCGCATCGTTTAGCCAACTATTTGTTGTTGATGGAACAACACACCACAAGGTTTACCGTTAAATGTACTGTTTTCTTTTCCAACAATGTATATTCCTTCCAAGTGCTGATTCATCCTAGCTTGTGAGCGAATATCAATAAGAAGATAGTTAACTGAGTATAGCAAAAATAGTAATGTTCTCATCATCCGTAAGTAAACTTATCTTCTCTTTTTCGTTAATGAACAATTTTGAACCAACATGTCAGCAGAGCTGTAATCCTACGAAAGACACCATTGACATTTGATTTAACTAAAAAATGCGCACCCTTTCCCTTCAATTTCTCAACATAAATGGATGTAGTACACAGCCCCACTATTATTATTATCGTAAACCAATAACAAACTTGCTTTTACCATGCGTGTGACACATCTAGGCCGTACGATTTATCATTGACCCAAGCATAGGCAGAAAACATTTGCTGATCAATCAGCGGGTAAGGTAACAAATATCGGTAACGTCAATCTTGCTCTATAGATACACACCCATTTATGTATACTCGAAATGGAAATTGAGTGGTAGCCAATTAAAAATCTTACTTTGTGAAGCATGAGTCACAGATGGACCACGCCTCGTAGACGTGATCCATCAGTGACTCATGCTTAACAAGACATACTAGAAAAAATTATTTTTAATGGGGTCACAGATAACCTGGTTAAACACGATGCGAAAATGAAAATAAAAAGTTAAACATTAACTACAAACATGTTTTACGCGTTGACGACCTACATAAAGTACTTTAAATATTGTACCGAAAAGAAAGTTTATTTTACGAGGTAACACAAAAACATGGGTGTGTTTAATTGATGACATGGAATAGCAATATTTTTTTTATTGAAATTCACTCCGAGCAAGACCAGAAGCAGCGTCTAGAAGGAACCAACCACCAGTCACCCAAGAGCAAAGAGCTACTGATATATTTATTACCAGCAACTGCACTCTAAACGGAGAACATCCCAAACGGAACTGAACCGCTATGGTAAAGTACAGTGTGTGGTATCTGCCCTACCACTTCCATACTTCCCTTTAGTCGCCTCTTACGACAAGCAGGAAATACGTTAGGACTATTCTAAAGATCGATAGAACCAAAATATATTTGAGAGAGCCCGATGTTATGCTTATGCTGCTTTAAAAATTTCCCAAAGTGTTCTTTCAATATATAGGAAGAATTTATCAAAGCAACTTTCGTCAAGCATGGTAGTGGTGGGTGAGGGGCTAACGATCACTGAATAGCAAAGAACTACTGTCAGATGAGATACCGGCAACTGCACTCTAAGCGGAAAATATCCCAAATAGAACTTAAACACTATGGTATGCAGTGGGTGTTATCTGCCACGGCCGATGATAGAACCATCTAATACTTCTTAAAAAGATCATCTTATAAAGATCGTCTTATAAAAATCATTCTCGCAAATGTAAAGTCTAAACTAAAGTATAGGCTTGCTCGAATGCTCAAATCTCAGATGCTATTTCTCCCTGAACATAGAAACTGACAATAAATTGAGTTTACGCCTTTGAAATTTCATGAATCATGTAGCCTACAGTAACTTCGCTTTCCATATTTTGCCTTTTAGAAAACATCAGTTTTTGTACATGAAAAATGAACAAGCCATAAATCACGACGAATACGTTAGTTAATTGTTCAAAATGTTCAAACTAAGATACTCGGTTAAAAATCGAAGAGAAAAATTAGAGAAATATTTCGATCCCGTTAAACTATTTAACGCTACTACATATACACAAACAAAAATACAAAGTTCATTTTGACAAGTGGTAGATGGTTTAACCGCCGTCCAGGGCAGATACCACTTACTGCACTTTACTATAGCAGTTCAGTTCCGAGTTCAGTTGCTGACACTACATTTTGTAGGACCTCTTTGCTATTAAGTGGCCATTAGTTGGTTTCTTTTAGGCTCTGCTTCCAGCCCCGCTCAAGAGGGAATTCCAATAAAAAGGAAACGAGCCACTGATTGACCCAGCCTACAAGCAAAACATGTTCGCTAGACTAAAGCTAATATTCCAAAGCTAATATTCCGACTTACATAACCGTTATTAACATAAACACAAATTCCACTCCTTTCATATTCCGAAACGAAATTCCAACACTTTATTCTCATGCTGATATTACAGTATATCTAAAATTAAACAACTCCCACCGATACAATTTATTGCGAAACTGGCGATGTTCGATTGATCAGTTATTCCATAATTCTGGTTGAAATGATGTTGTTTTTCAAATATTTTGAAATTGATTTATTTTGCAGCGAAATCATGATATATGCCAAATTTTACGTTGTGAAATTTGACATAAATCATGAATTTGCTGCACAATATGGACAAATATGATGAACTGCGTCTAACTTAAATGTTGAAACAAAGTTCTATTTATATGGTGAATTTTGAATACCGTTTAAACTAAATTATAAGGACAGTCCTATAGCGACACTTCTTTTTCTGCCTATGCACTTGACTAGGCTACAAATCTGTTTACCCAACTAACGTGTCACAATATGTGAAATCGTTCGCCGATTTTCATAATTTTGTCCATGAGCTACAACATAGTGTTAATTAATTTATCGTAAAAATGACGTCATACAATACTGTTAAAAAACTGAGGAATTTATATGCATTTAAATACAGTTCATTAAGAATTTTTAAGGAATATAGGTACGGTGTTTCTTTGTCATTGCTAGAAAATGGCGAGAGTTTTTAATATCAGGCACAGTTATTGAATTATAGTAACTAAGGGTATATTTCAAAACACTGAAGCTACAAAATTCAAATTAATTCAACAATTTTTTCTAACATTCTAACAAAATTTAAAGTCAATCAACACCTCAAAGTAATAAACACTTTGTATTGACTTTTATGCGCGCGATGACAATCAAATTTTATTCTCTGTTATGCTTGTGAATGACAACAATTTATATACTTCGTCGTCGGGAGGCAGCCCGGTACTCCCTTGAGGATGCTGTCGCGCGATAAATATTAGTTTTGTATGATTTGGTTTCAATAATGAGCATTTAAAACAACAGCGATTGAGATAATGTAATTCAAAAATACGAGAAAGACAAAATGCAAAAGAAATCACTGTCATAGAACGGGTTGTGTATCTGCATAAAATGTGCATCACATCAGACAACAATTTTCGCATGTTTCCTATTCAATTATTTTACCGTTGAAATTCGCTCTAATCAAAGTCAGGAGGAGCGCCTCCTAGAATGAACCAACTAATCAAATGGGAAACAGACACAACGAGATGGATTGCAAGCAGCTACACTGTGAGTGTAAAAACTCCTAGAGAGGCTGAAATATAATAACAACGTGTAGTGAGTTGTATGTGCCATAGGAAATGATCGAACCATGTTTTATTTTCTTTTTGAAGACACATAAGAAAATTTACTCATTGCCCATTTTATGCAAAATTATACACTATGCTTTATCTATTATTAGCTCATACTCGACAAAGCCTGATTTGATCTATATTTTCTCATTAGGTAGCGCGATCTTTGAATATATGCCTTTTGTATGTACAGACACAACAGTAAAAACCCAAGCAATCTACGCAGTCAGTATAACGTAAACGTCCACTTGCAGGGACTTACTTTTTTATTGAGAATTTACTCCAAGCAAAGTCAAAAGCGACACTCGGAAGAACTACGTCAATTTTCTCAATGTATTTAAAAACCCAACCAAACAATTATTATATCAGGGTAGGGCTGGACAATTCGATTCGGTGATTCGAAGCACACATTATTCGAATCAATTGCGAATCGTTTGTTGGAACAAAAACCTGCCGAATGAGGTGAAATTTCCATTTTAACGATAAAATATAAATGTAAATTGTTGCTCTTAGACACGGAGTGTGATTTGAAAATATACTATAAACTATAAATATCCTGGTTTTCACAATGGAGACAACTTGTAATTACTGAAAAAATGGGATATTTTTTATTTACACGGAATTAGTGAATCGATCCGATTGAAAAGCATTATGCGAATCTAATTCAAATTCCGAATGATTCGGTTTTGCCCACCCTATATCGGGGCAACTAAACAAAATACTGTCTTGCCACGACGATTTTATACTTGTGATAATTCTTTCAATACCAAATTCAATGCCTTCGCAAACGAAAATTTTATTTTGTCAAGCACGAGCCACCGATGGACCGCGCTTTGGCAGCGCTATCCATCAGTGAATCATACATTACAAAACACGTTCAGACGAAGTATTCCTGGTGCTTAGTTTTCGCCTTGATCCGGTAATTCGACGTCAAATCTCAATTTGGAAGTATAGTTTTGCTATACAAAAACCTCAGATTTTGGCATGTCGAATTATCGTGTAGTGCGATCTATTTTAGTCGCCGAGAGGAAGCCGACATATGTTTTCACGGGAAGAATATTTTACATTTAATATCCGAGAGATATGCCATGAAATTGAAAATGGAAGTGGAGTATATTACATAAACTCTTCTTTTAGAAAAGCCGAAAATTGTGAATCAAGCATGCTTTGTTAAGTATGGGTCGCGTCACCAAGGCGCGCTTCCATCTGTTTCTCATACTTGGTAAATGAAATTTCTGATATTATGCGAAAGTGGGAGAAAATATAGATCATTCACGATCGATTTGGCATGATAAAACTCTGGAATATATTTTTAAAGTATTTTTAGTCACATATTATTATGAAGATAAGCCATTGGGTGCTACGATATGATATTTGTGGTGCAAAGTATGGAATATGTTGTCCGCTCTAAAAAAAACTTTGAACTTTGAACTTTAAACATTTCAACGAACCAAAGTCCACAAAATAAATAGTATCCATTTAGTTCAGTATGGGACTTGCTTAGCGCGAACTTATATAAAACTTCTATATTGCCAGTCGGTAAGGAACAGACACTTGTAGATGCCCAAGAAATCTCAAAAAATTATTTTGAAAGATTCGAGATTAAGCTTCAAAACCATATAAATGCAGAAGCCCATATTGCGATCTCTCGACTAGGCATGGGCAATTTAATTCGTTAATTCGAAGCGCAGTCACCTCGAATCATCCGTCAATCAACAATATGAACAAAAACTAGCAGCATTGTTTCTGTCTTCAGAGAGCAAGTGTTAGTAGGAAGTACATTGTCTGTTACAGTTTGTTGATATGATTTTTGATGAATTCGTAGCTAACGATTTCATTAATTTGGATATCCGAGGCCAATTGTCATTGTTAAAACGGAACATTCTTCGATCCAAAGCTTAAATTTTCACATGACTATAACATTTAAAATTTTGAACATTAAAATAAAACAATACTGACATTACAAAAAATGTTTTGAATTAAAATGTTATTGAAAACGAAACAAATCATATAACCTCAAGTACCAAAATAACCTTAAAATATCAATTTATAAAAAATTAGTAAACTGTTGTTCCTAATGAAGTCCAAGATTTGCTGTCGCTGTTTCACCAACACACCTTTTCCTCAATTAATGCATAACAAATACACTTTTAATATACATTTTTAAAGCAACAAATTAAATTGAATTTTAGTGAAGTTCTATATGAAACATGGTGAAAACATAATGGGAAATTGAAGGGATTGATATCGTCTTCTATTGTTACGTAGCGTGCGTAATAAAATCGACAATCGATATGATAAAATCAAACTTTCTCGGAACGTGAACCGCGATAACACCAGGTTCAATGATTGCTAGTTTCATATTACTTATTGGAAACAATCTACGAAGGAATTTATGGTATTTGCACAGGATAATGTTGAGTGAAGTTCAAAAGTCAAAACCCTGTTTAGAATTTTGCTTAACTCGCACTTTTGCTCATTTTTTGTGGTACGAAAATGAAGTGTTGTCAAATACAGCCCACCGATTTATTGAGCCTTGGTCGAGATAAACGTAAAATTGACTAATGGTTTGGGTTGTCCTTATAGTTTAGTTTAAATGGTATTCGGAATTCCTCATATAAATAGAATATTGTTTTAGATAAAAAAAATTGCTAATATTTTCTCATTTAGAAGCAAAGCCATGCTTTCTGTCCACCAACGCTTCCGTCTTCCACTCAAACGCATAGTTTAACATATATCATGATTTCGCTTCAATTTAATAACAACCAAAAATAAAATTACTTCAAATCAGATATTTTACAACACCTGATTATTTGTATAAGGACATTTGTACCTAAAGTCCCCTTGTGCTCATCACGTTAGTACTACGACTGGGACAATTCAGTTCGATAATTCCGATCGATCTAAGCACAAATTATTTGAATCATTTGTAAATTGGCCGTAGCAAACTTGCAACTTCAAGAAAATTATATTTCAACCATAAAAATACAACTTAACATTTCATTTGTGCCTACAACAGAGAAGTTTAATTATCCCACTATTAATGAAGCCTATAGATTTCTTGATTTTTAAATGAATGAATCCATGCATCACATGTTTGAATTAGTGATGGCAACCTAGTTATTTCTTAAACTAGGTAAAGTAAAACAAAATTACCACAAAATTAGGTAGCTTTGTTTTAGACAAATGACGGTTGGCTGCATTTAAGCCATTTTTGATAATGGTTAAAAAAAAACATTTTAAAGGTTTACCGAGTTTTTTTTTACTATGTACCTAGTCTTCTCAACCAGGTGCCTAGTTGTAAAATATGTAAATTAACCTATTTTACCTAGTAAATTTACTAGGTAAAATATCAAACGGAAAACTCGGTAAAAGTTAAACTAGGTAAGTAATATAATTTTGAAACTAGGTAAAAGTACTTTGAAAATGAACTCGGTACACTTAGTAAACCAGATACTGTTACCTAGAATTGCCAACACGAGTCTAAAGACAGTTATGAGCAACTCACCAATCCAAAGACCACTGGTTCAAGTATCTGTGTAACTCAATCCACTGAATTACGATGTGTCGTGCATATATTCTAACAGCACTCTGAGATGCCCAATACCAAAAATAATTTTCACATCACACGAGCCACAGATGGCCACACCTAGGTGGGGCGATCCATCAGTAAGTAGCTCGTGCTTATCGAGACATTTGCGAAAGAATTTTTCTGACTTGACATTGTACAATCAAGATCGTGATATAACTCGCATAGCAGTCGCCATGGGATCACAAATTAGCAAACACCGGAAAGAAAACTAATCGTGGTTTGGAGTGTGTGGTGGGGAGAGTCAAACCTGAGACATACCGGCATTCAAATAGCTAGGTCACGCTGAAGAAAGCAAAGAAAAACGCTCGAGAACTCGTATGTTGTCAATCATGAGCCACAGATGGCTCGCGACTAAGAGGCGCAAACCATCAGTGACACATGCCCGATACAGTTTGCTTCCTGTTTTTATATAGTTGGGGTAAATGCTATTTTTATTTTCGCCATATAAGTAGATAAGTCTTTCGCGTGTACGAGTACCTTGTGCTCCTGGATTAAAGATTACACAACTTGGTATGTAAAAAATTCTGTTGGGTGCAAATAAATGCGAAAGTTAATTAAGATAAACATGACCAAATATACGAATCAGTTCGTGTTTTAATTTCTCAAACATGAGTATCAAATAGGCATAGCGATTTATTAATGCCTCACTTTCAACAAGGGCATTGCTGCCAGCATTTTCGTACAGGTTCGTGGCACCATGGGGTGCGATTGGGTATCCTAATCAGAATTTTTGTGTCGAGATTGTGTTGTTAAGCATGGGTCACTAATTTTAGGCAATGCTTGCCGGACGAATTTAGACTGAAGTTTGTCAAACAAAATTCTTGATCGGGATAGAACTCTGAGGACCAATTTTCAAGGCCTTAATTTCCCTGTACCTTGGTTAGAAATCGTCCGTAAAAACATGCTTTGCCTTTGCCCATCTATTGCGCATGCTTAACCGATTCAAATATCTGATTGAAA
Source organism: Styela plicata (assembly GCA_963675895.2). Classification (NCBI taxonomy): domain Eukaryota; kingdom Metazoa; phylum Chordata; class Ascidiacea; order Stolidobranchia; family Styelidae; genus Styela; species Styela plicata. The sequence goes on from OZ023143.1 coordinate 3,823,444, forward strand.
TTACAAAGTTGAACCATGCTATTGGAGGTTACCACACGACGCACGACCAAGCCCTCATATACTATATTCTTGTAAATTTCACAATTGATCCAATCTTGATTTATCTACTAAAATAATATAACGATCGGTTAGGGAGCTTTGTAATCAAGGTGGAATGAACGTGTCTTTTTAACAAGTCGAAAACAACTGTTATCCTAACCGCATTCGTGGTTTCTTTGTTCGTATTCCATTTAATGTGTTTTCAACTTATCATGATGGGCCAAGTATGAGTCGCATTACCAGATGGAATTCATCTATCGCCCATACATAGTCGCGTAAAGTATGATGTAACATACATGCAAAACGAGTGTTAGTATGTCCCAGTGGATTTTTGCAAAATGCAACGACGTTTAGGTCATTCGTCGTCGCTTATCCATCCTCAGAGATTTCAATAGCATCAAATTGGCACGACTCAAAGTGTCATACAAGCTAAATATTAGTTTTGGAACGCAAGGTTACGGACTTGCCCCGGTCAGAAATTTTATTTCGTCAAGTTGGAGCCAATGATAGACCGTGGCTTGGAGGCGTGGTTTATCAGTGACTCATTCTTAACAAAACATGTTTGAAAAAAAAATACTGATAGGGTGACAACTTTTGGCACTTGAAATGCTCCTTTACCTATTTGTGAACTTGGTATTTGCAGTGCATTATTGCCGCCAAGGTTACGGGCCAGTATGAAGCCTTATACCGTACTCTGTCAAGTATTTCGGAATTAGATAGCGCCTTGCCAGTGCGATCCATCAGCAACCCACATCAAATTATAGTTTATCAAAACCTTATGATGGATGATATAGGTTTTTCTTTATTCAATTGGGCTGGTTTAGATATTGAAACCGAAATAGGTTTTTACGACTTCTAAAAGAATTTCAACCCTACTCTGTCTTAATTTGTTTCACAATCATAAAAAATGCCACGGAAAAGCTGAATTTCTGTCGATTCGAGCTAGTGTTTTAGATGGATTTCGAACCTTTGACTTATTGGTCGTAATCAATGCACATGACCAGAAGTTTGGCATAACCCTTTTAAAATAAAACGATATAGTGTTCAGTGGCTGCGAAAACACGAAAGAGTATAAGGCTTTGTCATCTTAAAAATGCGGCAAGGATGACCATAATAAGCATTTATAAGGCACCGAAACCTAGGTAATTACGTTCGGTAATAAAGTAATATCGCTAATAATTTTGTTAGCCTCTGAGAAACACGCATTAGTGTCAGAAAGACGCCTCATACCAGTTTTCTGTGCGCGATGGTGAGGCTCGTAAGTTATCCATAACCACTTCAAAAAACGAGGATACGGGGCTTTGGCACTATCTACCCCCATTTTCGGCGCTTCCTGTAACTAACGTCATCCTTATTTCTATTCTAATAAACACGAAATGATTATTTATTGTACGTAGTATCTGTACTAACAACACAAAAATCTTTTTTATGTGAGCTAAAAACAGTTACCGTAGACTGTTTCTTTTGGCTCATGTGGTAATATAAAAATAGTTGTGTCAGATTATGCTGTGATAAGGGTCATTAAATTAACTGGACATTAGCAGTAGTTGTATATTTCTAATATTAAAAATCACTTCGCTGATCAGATTTATGCCAAGTATGGGCGTACCTTGGTGGTGCGTTCCATCAACAACCCATAGTCGGCTCAAAGAATCAATTTGATAGTTTATTTGAATATCGCAAAGTAAAATTACTGTCAAAAAGCAGCGATTTTACTGCATTTTTGTTACAATGTATAGCTATATAAATGAAATTAACCACCCAGTTGCAAAAAAAATGCTTTGGCCGCGTACGAACCTCGCAATATCACGGAAAATATGCTGGACAACTAACTACTAATCGGACAACTAATCGGATTGCGCATTTGCTTGTTCCAGCCATACGAGAAAAAACTAATGAACTCAAAATAACCACAAAAATAAATATGCACGTATATGTCGCACCTGTACACCAAGTGTTGAACGCCGTAAACATTTATACCATCCGAAGATTTTCTCGAAGTTCTGATGTAACACAAACAGAGTGCTATATCCAAAATATATTGGGGGAAAAGAAATCATTTGGAATTCTAACTTACTTCTTATTTTTTTTCCGAATCGAATCGCCGCGTCATTCTTTCATTGAATGTGTCCCATTTATAAAAAAAAATCAAGAAATCTGTATGTACGAATTCAATGATAATATTGCAAAAAAAAACATTAGAGATATACTTGGTGTTGAAATGTACAAATACGTTCGACTAAAATCAAAAATAGCGCCAAAGTTTTCCACTTTTTATTTCTATCACCGATTCATGTCTGATTCGAACAATTTGTACTTCGGATAGATCCGAATCATGAAATTGACCGTGCCTCGGCGGCGCGATCCATCAGCGACCCAAGTTCAACAAAGCATAGTGATCAATATTTTTTTTCGAATGGTATGGAATGGATTTCTTCAATTGAAATGCATAGGATTTATCGGAGAACTTCACCAATTTTTGTGGTTATTTAAAACAACTATAAGCTACTTACAATGTTTTTAAAACACGGATTATAAATATATAACTCATCCGTATTACTCCAAAAGTTGTGGACTGAAACACAATAAATTATAATCTCTTCGAATAATCGCAGGGAAAAGGCGGTAAAAATTAAAAAATGTTCAAAACATGTTGTTTTGTACTGTGAGGTTGGATATAGATCGAGAATTACGAGCATGAGTCAGCCGGTGTTGTATTTAGCTAAGCTTCCATGAAGATCGATCATTAATCCACATTTTTCGAAATCATTAATTCTTCGTAAAAAATTTAATTGTTGTATGCGTTTTATGAATGTTGGAGGTTTCGTCTTATGACTAGGGTTAGACAATCCAATTCGGTGATTCGAACAGCTTCGAAGTACAATTGATTCGAATCAGTCGTGCATCGGTCGTAGAAACAAAAACTTGCAATATGATGGGGAATTTCCGGCAAAATGCAACAAAAATATTCTTCAACATAAATATTTGCTTCAATTCATTTTGCTTTCGAAAATGAGGCAGGAAATTAAATTTGTTTATATCCCCAATAATGCATTTGTAGTTACAGATTTTTTTGGTAATCTAAGCAAATTTCTGTAGTAAAAATGCAATTGTTGTTGTTAACATAGAAAAAAGTATTCGAATGATAATGATTCGGCTTTGCCCAGCTCAACTTCTGACACATACAAATATTATCAATCAGTCAAGTGGAAGTATGGGGCCGTAGAGGTGGTGCCCTTTGATCAATTATCTGGGAGGGGCAGAAGGCAACAAGGGTTATTCAACATTTATAAAATGATTTTAAAATTAATAAATAACGTTTCAACCAGTCAGGAAAGTTTTCGCATTGTGAGTTTGATCGAGCACGAGTCGAGTATGGATCGTGCCGTCGAGGCCAGGTCCATCTGCGACTCATGCTTGGTAAAATAAATTTGTAGTTGGAGAGATAATCTAACACGAACACTAAAATTTATCGCACTATTTCTTTGCATTGTATACATTACATTAATATTTTAAGGGTGATTTTTTGTATTAAAAAAGGCTTTTCTTGAAAATCCCACGAGCTTTTGGTAAAGCACTTAAAGTAAGTAAAACGAAAAATACTAAATTTAAATCTAAGTAATATGATTTAACAAAAACAAGCTTTCCCTTGAATCGCCAAAAAGTTTCAATTTTTGTACAAATATGGCTTCATACTCAAATATTATTTTTAGCGCAAGTGTATGTTATTCGATAGAGAATCTATCGTAGATACCCATCATGTTGCATATTTCTATGATAATATTTCAATTGAAAAAATAAAACTTAATACTATATATAATAGATGAAAGGTTCACTTTTTTGAAATAAATATTGTAGGTTCAATATCTTTCTCCAATGATGATGTTAAAATTTGAATACGAGAATTGAACTATAAATCAATCGGCCCATATATCGGGCCAATATCGGTGTTCGTCGACTTCATTTTCCGGCCGATTTATTAAAATGTAATATTATTTATGAACACATGTTTCGTAGAGAAATATGTGGGAAAAGTAGTATTATTATTATCATTTCACAAGCCCCTAAATGGAAGTATAAACTAACAATTTGTTGGTCATTTTTATGTTAAATGTAAATGTTAATGTCAAAAACACTAATTTCTTAGCGTAACTTTCATTTGCAGCATTGCCTGTATCAATCCTAAATATGATATTTAAATTTCTTCATTGGTTACAAATCGGAGACAAATATCAGTATCGGTTTGTGAAAAATGTTATTGACCGATTTCTTTTTTCACCTAATTTGAAAAATTAGTTCGTTTTTACCAAAGTTTACCCCAAGGCCGGTAGCAGGGGCGTACAGAAACAAACTGAAGCCCACTCAAGTTGCAAAGATACTGCAAGATGTAGTACCACTACCAGTAACGGTACTTTAAGTAGAAAAACTCCCAAAGCTAATTGAACCGAAATGCTAAAGTGCAGTGAGTTGTAACTGCTCAGGGTGATGTAAGAACCACCTACCATTTCTTTGTTTCCTTTTAGTCGCATCTAACGACACGTATAGGAAATACGCTGGGCATGTCTAAACCACGTTACCATAGTACACTATATATACTATATTGGAAATATTTATTAAAAGACTTTAGTACTAAACATTCTGGTCGGATTTGCTTGTTATGTCGGGCAGACGGATTTAGTCACGGTAAATTTTCAGACAATATACTTTCAACTAATTTTCACGGCGTGAATCTCGCTTAAATCGGGATTATACGCCACCCACAGAGTTGGTATTTCACTCCGAAGTCCTTTACCATGCACGGGCTGTATATAGGACCCGCCATCCAGGCGCAGCCTATATACAGCCCATGCAATGCAAAAGAAGAACATCGTTTGCTTCAATTGGTATTTAAATAAATTAAGTACATTTTTTTAAAGCGATTGTAAAAAACCAATTGCACATTTTCTTTCAAATAGAATTAACAACGTATCCAGCTGCGGCATTATAAAGCATATTAGGCGGCTGGTCATTACTTGGAACGTTGGCAATGATGAATGCTGAATGTCATTAGTGTTTCAAGGCATACCAGAAAGATTAGTATGGTAAAAAGCATGTTTCAGAAAGCTAAATAGATATTTGTAATAGAGCTATATGAGTTCGCTAAAAGCAGAATTTCAGATTCAGGACAGCTAATTTATTTATTAATATTTTTTATTTAATTTGTCAAGTAAATCATCTTCGGCGATATTCCTGAGCTGGCATTAATAAACAAAGTTACGGAAATTTGAGTCTGTCATGTTTTCCATGCCTACAGGTTAAATATATTCAAGAGGAAATTTCATTTTGACAAGCTTAGGCGTCAGATGGACCGCAGTTTTAAGGCGCAATACATCCTCGACAAATTTTTTTTGTTTGGTTAATGATATTACTGATAAATCAACAAAATTACTTAGCGCCCAATCTGAAATGCCTATATCGACCATTTTTGCTAGTTGTTTGTCTCAAGTATTTGGTTTAAAAGGTATTCGAAATTCACTATTTAAAGAAGAAGAATATTTCACAAACGAAATTGCTGGTAAGTACCCATATCTCCTCTATTTTGCAGCAAAGTCAAGATTCGTAAAATTTGACATATATCATGATTTCACTGCAAAATGAATCGATTTCAGAATAATCGAAAACGAAATTACTTTCAATCATAATTCTAAAAGACCTAAACATTTGTATAAAGACATCCTAATGTAAGTATGGGTTAATGCTTGCCAAACTAGAATATCTGACTAGGTAATTGTACACTGAAGGGCACGGCCACCCAGTTGGATCACACCCACAAAGTGCACTAAAGTTCACTGAACGAAAAAAAACCCCTTTTAGTCGTGATCATTATCGGAAGTTCAAGCCCAGGTTTTGATGATAATTGAAATAAATATGTTTTGGGTCGAATTATGCCATTTTACAATGGAAAAAGTTCAACAGAAGCGCATTGAAATGTATATTTGAAACATGCCGGGATGTATTTATGCAAATAGTCAGGCGCTCTAAAATGTTGAATAAAATTTAGTTTGTTTTTCGATTAAACTTACATTGATTTATTTTTTAGTAAAATCGTGATATCTGCCGTTGTAAAATTTGATAAAATCATGACATCATAAAAATAGGCAAATAATGTCAAATATTAGCAATCCCATTTATCTGAAATGTTGGAACATAATTTAATTTATAAAACGAATGTCAAATACGAATCTCATCAGAATCATATATGGAGCTTGAGTTTTTAGAAAGTACATAGGAAATACACTATGGAGTTTTGATAATGATGATGCTGAGTATCGATGCACGTTAGTCGATACATGTGATCAAATTTATGGAGAGAATTCGGTGTTTTAATACAATTATGTTCTATTCCGACTGCTAAAAAAACGACCAATTCCCACATTTCTGAGTGTATTAACACCATGTACATGAGTCATCGCGAGGCCAGCACTATCTGTCAAATATAAATAACACATAGATTCGGTGCGATCCATCAGTGAATCATACTTGATCAAACATGCTTGGAAAACATGTTTACTTCAATAATTTATACAAGAACTTTGAACTTATATATTATTTCGTGTTAGAATTTCCTTCAACAGTTTTATCTATTTTAGTTTCAAAGTTACCGAAAAAACTTATCTGACAGTCTATTTATCAGTGTCGGAAAATCCAACAACAGATTTTCTCTTTACTAGCATCATGCACGGTCAAGCATGGTTCTTTGATGAAATACGCCACCAAGGCGTGTTCCAGCAGTGGCCTATGTACGTTATGCAAAACCAGTCGTGTTTTAATGTAACATCAATGGACCATGTTTAAAAAGACAATTAATAAGCTGATATATTTGATAATGATTCGTGGCCGTTGATAGGTTATACATCTGGTTCCAAACAAGAAATTTACTAGACTTTGATTACCATCGGTATGTTAGGTCTGAGTCTAAACCGCTTTTCCGGTCGAAGACTCTTTAAAAAAATCAAGGTAAACAGAGCAAATGATATTTAGTATTTAGACAATAACAAGGCTTTGTTCCCCATTTAACACACACTGCAATGCATCATGATTAAAACGAGTAGACGACAGGGGGATTAGACAAATCTTTTGGTGAAATGGATGAGCGGATAGGTGGGTGGGTGAGAAGATAAAGGTAATTTGTAGGCGAGGAATGGGTTAGATAATAGTTAAAACAGGTATGTGTATTTTCAGAAAAAGAAATTTTATATTATGAGGTATTAGGACGCTTCAATTGTCTTTGTTTGTAAAACTGGAGATAAGATACCACATAGAGACGAGGAAAGAAGCATTTGAATATTGAAAAATAGAAACGTGCCGTATTAATGGGCAGTTGTAGAACAAGTAATCGTGCCACGAAGGTGTGTGCAAAAAGCGAAAACTTGCTTGTAGACAAACAAATATATATTATATATTATTTTATATAGGAAAGGTAGACCTCACTAGAAAATTTTCGTATATGTCATAAGGTATATAAGTTATAGTTTGATGTAGTCGTGTTATTATTTCCAATCACAAATTTTGTTTTGATAAGTATGAGCCACTTAACAAAACATTTGATGTGAATATGTTTGACTGAGAATGTACCGACGGCCTTAAAAGCTTTGGGTCAAAGATGTCCCATATTGATGGACAAACTTTGGGTCAAAGATGGAATATTCCATATTCCCAGAAATGATCCTCCATTTTTTGCTCCATATATAAAATAAATATCTTTTCACATACATTGTTTTCGATCGGTAGATGCAAATATTGCGTTTGAATTCCAAGAATGTGTTTTAGTATGTGGTAAAGCACAAATATAGTAGATAAAAAATTACAGCCAAAGCTGTTTTCAATTTACTAAACATTGATTGTGGTGTAGACCTATTTTAAGCATTCTACTATTTTATAAGTCACCACAAAATTGTGTTTTGCCGAGCGCCCTGAAGCATATTTTAGCACAATAAGACAGCACACTTATTTGCATGTTTTAATAAGGTAACAGAAACCGACACAAAACAATATCGTGTTGTAACCTACATTCCACAAAAAGCTGTAAATTAGACAGACATTTACAACCTTATTAGCGTTGAAAGCAGTATCAGATAGGTTTCGGGCAAAGATTATAAGGAACACCACATACATGCTTCAACAAGGCGGCAGAAACCGACACAAAAAGATATACAGGATTAATATTTACAGCATTTAATAGAGTATTACATATTTGTTACATATTTTTGATATCATTCTTAAATTTTGCGTTTCCAATTTCGCGTTCTACATCAAAGTTTATGCCAGGAAAAAATGAAGGGTAGAAAACAGGTGGTAGAAGAGAAAATACCTTTTTCCGAAGTAAAAATATGAGAATTTTTTCAGATATTCAGTATAAGATTCAGGTTTTATTCTCACGAGAGAATTTTGAGCGGGAGCAAATAAATAAAAATTTGCAATATTTTATTACTGTCCAACTATAGTTATTCGTTTTTTTTAAATAGTTTGTGTATTGCAATTCAAGCAAAATTTGGATTATTTTGTAATTGATTGTTTTTGGGGGTGTAACTACCAACTTCAACCTAAGCGTCATATTTTTTGTTAAGTATGAGTATAAGTATAATGTCATTTGTGAAGTCACTGATGGACCGCGTCTCATCGACACACACTAAAAGCTGTTTCCAGGAAAATTTTCCGACTAGAATTGAGAATATCCATTTAATCTTTTGGGATTAAAATTGCTGATGATAATTACATAATAGAGTATCTAAACTTACGTTGCAACGGCATATCCCATACAACGATGTTTCATATCAACCATTTGGTGATTTTGTCTGCTGTAGAGATCGAGCAATATGTCCCTCAATGAGACCTTAAAACTGCCTGTGCTAATGTATTATACTACTGATAACTTAGTCTGGACTGGTGAAATATATTATGGGTGTTTTTAACAACTATAACTAAAGCATTACTAGGTAACGAAGTTTCATTTCCCGGTTAACACAGTATTTTGACTACTATTACCTCTATCTTAAAAAAAATCAACCTTTCATTCTAATATTATAAGATTGCGTTTACAAAATTATACACAATAAATTATTCCGAAATAAAGAACACTTCATCGAGTTTTCTGTATTGCATACTTAGTTACGTTTATCACGGAAGCAACATCATTTTCTGTAATACTGTCAAAACTGTGACATTGTCCACTATAGATATAAATATTACAAAAACCCAAAAACAAAAAAATCAAAAACGTTAAAATATGTAAACTAGGAAATTTAGGAAACCATGCAAAAATAATTTAAGTATACTTTTACAATACCTATACCGAATAAGTCCAACTACAGTTGATTCACCAAATACGAAGTTTAACCTTTTCTCAAATTTTTCGATTAAGGTTAAATTTTACCCCGTTGGTTATCGCAATTTGAAAATGTATTATGCCAAACATGAGCCAAACAGAGGCCGCGCCATGGCGTCGTAATCTATAGGATATCATCCAATGTATCCAACGGAATATACCTCTGATACGAAACCGTTTTTGTGTTACGTATTAAATAAAGAATAAATATTATTCCATAAATAAATCAATTTGCCAAGCATGTGTCACTCATGGATCACGCCGTCTAGGTTCCCGTCTAGCTTGACAAATCGAGATTTAACAAATCTTTTCGTTTAAGATTTTTAAACCTGACAAGCTGCTAACATAATAGTTCCCATACACCCATATGTGTAATTTTGAAAGCGTCAGTAAACCCATTCAATGTTATATTAAATTTCCAGACAACAAAAGCAATGTTTAGGTTGCGTATAGTTACAAATCAGTAATGAAAATAAGATTAGTCCAACTCTAATATTATGAAACGACCGAGAAATACGTCAATCAAATACGTCGTGTCGACGAAAGGGCAGGATAAAGGTTGAGCTATTTACGCGTTCAAAATCGTGCCTATTTATCCATACGTTTTGTACTAGCGCTGGCAATTCTAGGTGAAATGACCACACCTAGTTCACGGAGTTTATTTTCAAAGTATACGAATATACAACTTACCTAGTATAACTTTAACCGTGATTTTGTTTGATATTTTACGTAGTAAATTTACTTATTTTACAAACAAGACTACGGAAACTTTATAGCAACAGACTGTTCTCTGAATCCCATTGGTTGTTCAAACTCCGTTGTAATTAAATTTATTCTTGTAAATATGAGCACGCGGAGTCTACACTATTTATTTTACATATATATATGCTGAATTTCCATTCCAACCTAACAAAAACTGTGCTAAAACGCGCACGAAGAATTATACGCTTCTTTTCCCCCTCAGCTTGGCCGCACTCACTCTTATTTAGCTAAAAAATGTGGTTGAAATATGAACAATTTTTCGAAAGAGTTAATACGATTAGTTCTCGCCTGATTACAAAGTTATAATCTCGTGCCATTTTGCACGAAGTAAACCGATAAAAGTTTGAAATTTTATGGTAAGTTAAATCTATATATAAAAAGATATTATAACACTTTTAAAACAAAACTTTTTGTAAGACGCGCCATAACGAGGCTATCAATCAGTGGTCCATACTTGACAAAACACGCTTGGTCATTGTTTTCTGACATGGAGACAGAATTGCAGTTGATCTACGACTCTATGTGATCAATTACAAAAGGTACAATATTATTTGTTCAAAATTGTTGATGTCGATTTTGCAGTTATATCATTTAATATCCCAAAGTAGCTTAATGAAAAAGAACGGCCAATTTACAGAATTTATCGCAGTGCTTAATATGAACAAAGCTACATTGAGCCGAAATAAAACCACAAACCTGGCGCACCTCATTTTCGATTCCAATGTTAGTAAACAATTTTTAATCGAAGAAAGAAATTGCACGCATTTTACTCCACACCTGCAAAATAAACTGCTTTTTTAATTATTTTCACGTATTTTAATAAACCACCCACCCACCTTTGTGGCCATCACATCGAGAATTTTCTCTATCTAAACACGTACCGTTAGGTGTGAGCCCCAGATACGTGGCCCATCTTTGGCATATGCTTGGGGGAATAAAATTTGTAGTTAAAACGGGTGATGTCGTCGGATTAATATGTAATTATAAATTCCATCTGACTGGGTTTTATAAATATTTGTTTCAACGTCGATCACGCGCCGACACGCAAAATAAAAATGCATCAAAAACGTCAACGCCATCAAATAATTGAGGCACAAAATGGTCGAGGCGAATCCGGTATTTTTGGTTCATCAACCACGTGACATAGAAGGACGCATCTAGACAGTGCGATCATACCAAATCAGAAAAGCGTACCAAACATGTTTGAATTTTTGATAAATTAAATGATTTAGGGACTTATTGTATAAATTTTCTACATCTGGCGAGCCTATCTGCTTATAACAGCTCATACCGGTGCTTTTAGCGAACGAACAAACAAGATTTTGCTCTAGGGTGTTACAACTTTTGGGTATTTTTGGATTTAATTAATGTTTATTACTTTAATTATGAAATCGTAAAGTGAGCTGAAGACTGGAAAAATGGGCATGGGGTATGGGTTTAGCGTTAACAATAATCGAAACGTTAACCCCTAAAGAAGTGGCAGATGGTTTTATTATCGCAAAGGCAACTAGCTACTACTGCACTGCACTTTACCATGGTGGTTTAGTTTGTACGGAATGTTTTCCTCATAGAGTGCAGATGCTCTTGTAGTAGCTCTTTGACATTCCATTGGTCGTTAGTTAGCTCCTAGGTACTGCTCTTGACCTGGCTCAGGACAAACTTCTTTAGCGTTCTTTTTTAATGTGTTATGTACCGTATATATAAATCGTGATGTATAGATTATATATATATATATACTGGTTGTTGCATAATTCTAATAAAATACTTCCTTGTTTTGATTATTTCATTCATAATTCTATTAATTTTGCACTGAAATCACGATATATGACAAATTTGATGTTTTAATGAGTCATAAATCATGATTTTGCTGCTGAATGAAGGAAATATGAAAAAATAATACCTTCTTGCCTCCGTGCTGAAGAATTTGTTTGCTATAGGAAATATTTAGAATTTGATAAAATGATTGAAATTTGATGCCAGTTCAAGAAAATCCTATAATATAAAATTACTAACAATGCTGAGCACGAAAGTAAAAGCGATGTAGAAAAAAAATTTAATCCTAAATGAATTAGGTCAACATTTTTTGCCATGTATGGGGGGAATTTTTTTTTCAATTACAAATGACTAATATTTGAGATATTTCATGTGGAGCAAAGTTAGAAAACTCTCCGAGGCTTGGGCCAATATAAATATGTATCTCGTATCTCTAATACAAGCCCATTTGATTAGAAAAAACTTGCCAGAATAAGATATTAGCTTAAAAGTTACGCAGTTTCATATACATATTTTAAATATTTCATTAGAAAAGATTAGTGATCTAGACCAATCTGCACTTTACAGAAATATAACAGAAAGTAGGTCAATTTCATTCACTGATTCGAAGTGATCCAAAGCACAAAATATTCAAAATATTTATAACGAAGAGGTTAACTTACATATTTCAATCATTTTTATTTTTGTTCGTAATGGTTGAGGGTGAATTGAACGCATTCATTCCTTTATAGAGTTCATTTACGTCATTATTAGCAAATTAGACAACATTTTGTGGTTTCAATAAAGGGGAACGGTAAAAACTACAGATTTGCACATTACTGTATAGAACAAAGATTCCATTCGGTTCCAAAAAATATCCTAACTTTATTTGATTTGCAAATGATTCCATATATTGAAAAATAAAATAAAATGAACGAAAATAATACAACTTCTTTGTAGGCCGACAAGCAAGTGTTTTAGAGTGCGATATTTCTGACCAAAAAGTTCTTTTTCCGATGACGCAATCCACAATTTACTCATACTCGACAAAAGTTTCCGGGAAATTATTTCTGATAAGGCTAGTTGCAGACTTTATGTCATGTGCTTTATGATTATATAGAGTTGAATTCATACGGCATTAGAAACTTCAGGTAAACAAAATTGATATGCGACGATATTTTAGAGCAAAGTCATAATTTCTGTCGAATATTACGGCGTAAAATTTGGCATATATCATTATTTCACTGCAAAACAGCAAATCAATTTGAAAGTAATCAATTACTTCCAATCAGAATTCTAGAATACTTGACTATCCGAATATAAACATTAAACTATGTAAACAAAATTATCTAAATCTGAAAACTAAAATCGCAGTTTCATCATACGAATCTTATCTTAAACATTCTATATTTTGAACTCGAAAATAATCTGTGCCTTTCCACTCACGAAAAAACAGTGTTTTGAGCGCAAGATGTTTGCCATAACTTGACGTGTAAAATTTAATTTCGTCTATTACTCGAATAACGTCACACGTAATATTTTAAATCGATTTTAACGCGGAATATGTAAAATTCGTTTCCCGTTCCTGTCATGCCCTGTTATTAATCCTGTACAGTCAAGGAAGTAGTCTCAATTTCGTGTAACAGATAACTAATTGGTGACTGTGCTGCAATAATATATCCTAGTCAAGTGCGCGGTGTATGATTCATTTTTTTTATGAGAAGCATCGCCGCATCGGCGCGCGCCATCTGTAAGTCATGTTTTACGAAGACGTTACTTTTGATACAACGGTAGATAGAAACGGCGCATAATGTACGGAAGTCGGCTGTTTAGGCGCTTTTTCTCGCCTTACTTGGAACAAAGTATAACAAAAGAGCGTTTTGGGCAAAATTCGAACGGCGAGACCCTGTTTAATAATTTTCAGTATTCAATTGTATTTTGACGACCTCTTTTAAATTAAATTAATAAACTGAATTGATTAAATACTCACCGAAACCTCTCAAACAAAAAATCTTGTAATAAAGATATATATTCAAGTACAGTCATACAATGCTACATTTTAAGTTGCGCGTTACCGATGACCTCGTGCTGCATTGCGTGCCTGATGGATCTAGTCGGTTAAATACGGTCGCACAACATTGGATAATAGCGTCGGGAGTTGTACTATCAAGCGTGTCTCCCTCAAAAAAAAAAATTATCAACGCGCTCCATCAGTGTCCCATGCTTGACAAAAAATAGTTTGGCAGTTTTCCCGATCGGCATTAAGTGAATGTGTCGCCAGTAGGTGAAACACATAGAAGACATGCGTTGATTAAAAGGTCCAGGCCCAACATTTATCGCGCACAACAATAAACCTAAAAATTTTGCGCAAAAATCAATTCAAATCAAATGATCCCAAAATCTACAAAGTGTATACAAAAAATGTGCAACATCACCAAAAATGTTATCATTTTTACACAGTTAAATAATAAAATATATTAAAATACAACCAATCTTTTTTATACCACTATATTCCATTATCCTCGCAAATACACAAAATATTCAAAACTAGCTGACGGGCGTGGAATTTGCCACATGAAATCCACAATCCTATACCGACCATGTTGTACCCAACTGCCTGAATACATATTGAATTAATAATTTATTTAGAAACGTTTAATTCAATTGCTAAAACCAAGTACTAAAATCTAGCGAAATAAAATGCATTTCGTAGCAGATGGTTCCATTCGAAGAGAATATGAGAGGAAAATATGTTTTATCGCGTATATAGACGGTCCATCAGTGGCCAATGCGAGGGGAAATAAAATTGGAATTTAGCGAAATTCAATTAGATTGAGCATTCGGTATTTCCTTTAGAAGTTTAATATGTGTGTACAGTAATGTTGTGAGAGCGTAGAAGGACCGTTCTACCGATTCGCAGTTTATATCTGGCCGATATTACACAAAGCATTTGTTTATAAAAGCTAGATATAATTCATGTATGCCCATGTTAGAATTTATGTACGTAATGGGATTAATCTATCATAAAATGGATGTAAAAATTTTTACTTCTTTTAAAAGTCTGCCCAGTATCATAAAATATTAAAAGATATAACCAAAATCGATCGACGAAACAAGTGTTTTATGCTGTAAACATGCGCCAAATTGATTGTAATTCTTTAGTGATTGAAAAACGCTCAAAGGACGATGTTTTTGTTGGTAATTGATTATACCATAATAAATTTTACTGCAAAACATATAGATATTTCAAACCCGACGTAATATGCGCCTCTCATGTTTGTTGACCGCAAAAAAGCTGTAATTGTAAGCTATAAAGTTTTTATTTTTAGTTTCAATTTAAGGCTGGAAAATTGAAATATTTAAACATTTCCTCGATATGTTCCACATTTACGTTCGCTTATTGTTCCGTTCCTATTGGTCATGTATTTTCTATTTCCGAATTGGAACTTTTCGCATGAGTTCCGATAAAATATCTAAAGGAGTGGAGGACTAAGTGAGTAACATTGCAAACAATTTTTAATAGGGGAGTCAATTTACGACTTGTATGCGCGTCCAAAAAAATAAAAATTAGGTAAAACATTTCATTTTGGCGAGGGGTTCAGATAAAAAGTTGGTGTTTACGACAGATCGATCTGAAGACCACGAACACAATTTGAGACCTCAGTTCATCCATCTCGTGAACCCGACCCCACCACAACCTTTCAACTCTCGCAAATTCCGAACCTATTTCTGCTTAAACTTAATAAACGCAAGACATTTTTTTCCCTGCAATCTGTTCTTCGTAAAACCAGAACACCTTACCTCACCTCCCATCTAATAATTTCCTAGTAATTTCTGGTTCTGGTATAGTTCTACAAAGTCCGATACTATAATATCACTTTTTGTCGGCTATCCCTGTCAGAAATTTCCCGATTAACTACGTTTTGTCAAGTATACGTCACGAATAAATCGCGTCGCCAAGACGCGGTTCATTCGTGACTTACGCTTGACAAAATTAAATTTCTGATCGGGATATTACATATCATTCTGGAGTTTAATAAACGACTCCCTATAAACAAAAGCAAGTCCATTAGTATCTCAAATCTGGTTTCTATAGTCGCTACCATGGCACGGAAACAGACATTGACCTTGAATTGCGTATCCTGACTTAATTTTGAAATTCATTGCTAAATCAGCGTTTCGGTTCCCAGTAAATTAACATAGAACGCTGCTAAGCGTAAAGCGTGAAGACGTAGAGAGGGTCACGCAAGTATAAGCGTGATAGTGAACGCCGTAAATCTGACGCACGCACCTCGTGAGAATTCTGTTTTACTGTTTAAAAGTTGGTCTAAATAGAAACAATTTTTAACGACATGGTTAGCATGGATCAAAATGTGATTTAAGTTCAAGAAGCATCGGCCTCGGACAAACCACGGCCTTAACTCAGCCAGAAAATTTGCCCGTGTCACTGATGAATCGCGCCCACAAGACGCGGTATATCTATATCCCAAGCCTAACAAAACAAGCTGATATCATCAGATCTGATTGGGTCTCCAGACAACCATGTATGGCATACGGGATGATGCTATATAATTGAAGCATCAAACCTGCTTGAATTACCGTAAAATCAAAGTAAATTTACATAGCATTTTAAATAAGCCACGCTGTAGAGACTATTTCATTTCCCATGATAATTTGGTGGAATCATCATTGGTTACCATACCACGGAACTCGCGTAGAAATAAACTTCTATAAGTTCATCGCTGTTGGTGATTTGATCAGCCAGGTAGGTAATTTCTAATCAACATATTTACTGTTTTCGAGTTTCGGTCAACACGGCATGATGTGACGAAAATTCAAGAAAAAAAAACACAAAACATGAATACTCACAATCCGAGTCAGAAATATTCTGCTAAAACACGTTTTGTAAAGTATGAGTCTCTTGAGCAAAAGCGATCCACCTGTGGTTCATGCTCCACAAATACTATGCCTGGTTGAAATTAAAATATCAACGCAAACAGATCGGTCAAAATCATCCTTGGCAAAATAAAATTCCCGTTAGGCCAGACATTCTCATACTCTCAAGCATTAAGAATTCTTATATTCTAGATTGAGTGTTTTAGACAGTCATATGTCTTCTGAGGACCATCTAGGGCTCATCATCACCAAAGTTATATTTCTGTTCAAACAATTTCATTGTTCCATGACCGATTGATTCCATATGCAAAAGCGCAGCAAATTTTACGTCGGTAATATTAACGAAAATCATGATTTTGTTGCTCAAAGAGCCCAATCCACGCAACAACTATACTTGAGATTCTACAAATTCTTGTATCTTAACTTTCAAAGTTGTCTGATTTTGGAGACAATAGAGCCATGAAACTCTAAATGGGTACATTCTTACACCACACATGCTTTCAAAAAGATTTTTTTTTGCGAAATGCAATTGAATGATATGATAAGTAAGGACGCCCTTACTGCATTCTATAGTTCTTTTTAAAAGTTTTTTTTTTCGATTATTCTTGAATTCGATGCATTCGGTGAAATCATGATATATTCAAAATTTCACGTGTAGTAGAATTTCACACGAATATTAATTAACTTTGACGAGAAATGGCAAAACATGATCAAATATCAACAATTTCGTTTACCTGACTTGTTGAAACATTATTCCATTTATATAGTAGATTTTGAATATCGTTTAAAATAAACTAAAAGGACAACTACTCGACGCTCGCAAGTAGAACAGGGATCGCTATTTTATATCCTAATTGAGAACATGGAAATACGACAACAACGTGATCACGACTGCCATGTTTGTGTCGGCATTAAGTTGCATAATTAATCGATTGTACAAAATTCTGTTTTCACGCTTACGTAAATGGCCTTAACTAATTTTTCTTTAAATGCTTTTGAATTACATATGGTATCAATCAAAAAATATGTTTCGTCAAGCGTGAGCTACAGATGGCCCGCGCCTGGACGGCGCGAATCATGAGTAACTCATACTTAGCAAAACATGCTTGGTTGAAATATTTTTTTACTGGGAATAGATATAGGTAAGGTGAAGGTTAGTCAATGCGATTTATGCCAATCAATGGTTTAAAATAAACCACTACTTTAATCCGTGATTGAAAATTAATTCATACCCGGCTATTTTACTTATAGGAATTGGATTTGTTAAGTATGAGTTCGACACAGACAGCGCCTTCGATATTGCGAGGGTACGAAGGTCGAAAATGCAGAATCATAATTTCCATTTTTGATTGAAATTGATTGAATGATTTGATCGAAATAATAATCAATTTTTAAATATATAGTAATTCCTGAACAAGATATTTTAGTTTACTCGCGTTTGCTTTTAAAAAATAGATTTTCCTAGCAGACCTGTGTAAACGCATCATCATTCACATGGTTACTCAAAAATGCAGCTAATTTTACGCATATTAGTATTAATAGTCTCACATACAGTATATTGCGTTTTTCTAATCCTTTTCTAACTATTCAACTTTGGGACATCATAGAAATTTTATCGTCAAGTATAAAACACAGATGAACTACGCCTTGTCGGTGCGATCATTCAATGAGCCATACTTAGCAAGGCATATTTTTACATCATTTCTCTGTCTGATATAGTTATGGCTTTTGTTTGAAGTCCGTGATGGATGACGGAATGCGCTACCACAATTGACGCACGGAAAGTAAATTTCAAAAAATTAAAACAAAGCTATGACAACGTTGGGAATTTGTGGTCACAATTCACGATTAATCAACGGTGATTTATTGATAGAGTTTGACGGAAATGGTTGGAAATAAGCGGAAGCGGTTGCCCTGGTAACCATATGCGAAACAGGTTTTGAAAAAAGAAAATAAAGTGAAATTACGTGATCGAGATGAACAAAATGTCAAGTTTGCGAATGCCGAGAAAAAACTTCTAGGACCCGTAAAGCATTTTTTATTTTTATTCCGAATTATTTTCTATAGATCGTCCCGTCCGTGGAGCTTATACCTAGAGGTGGGGAACTCGATTCGGTAATTTGAATCGCTTCGAAACTCAATTTCTTCGAATCAGTCGTGAAAAGTCCATAGGAACAAAAACTTTGACCAAAATCTATTGTAATTTGTCGTTAAAATATGAAACTTTTTGGTCCCAGACTGAATTGAATGGACATTTTCTTTAGGACTTTTCACGCTGATATAATTATTATATCCGTGTTATTGATATGAAATGGATGATTTGATTCGAAAAAATATCCGAATCAGATTCGAATTCCAAAAGATTCGGTTTTACCCAGCCCTACTTATACCCAATAACCATTAGTCACGGACCTTGGACGTGACTGTAATACAGCTACCTCCAAAGTGCCGTCCCGAAGGGTGCGTTGGATGGGGGTGAATGGTAAAGCATCGCATCATCGGCCTTTCGGACAATACGATCGCGCTTTACCGACTGAGCCATTGAAATGAGCTACACCAAATCTAAGTACAAAATATACACAAAAATCCTCCAGTAATTTCCTGTATCACATAGTTGCGTTACAATCTTCGTGAAGCTAAACTGCGCTACAGAAAACGGATGCAAAACAACTATCGCTAATCATAAATAATTCAACTTTAATTACTTTGTACGATTCAATTGTTTTTTTTTTTTTAAAAACAAATCTGCCGCATGGTAGATTATAATTACAATTTTTAAGATTCGCAATTTTTAAGACTCGCAATTAAGACTCTCGTAATTCGAAGATACATCCCAAATTATATAATCAAGATCCTCAATAATCATCACCTACAGCTGTGCTTGACATAGTGCGGATTAGCAAAACATCGCGTAAAATAAAACAACTTTGCGTCATATGTTGCAAGGTCATTAAATCGTTTAGTCAGAAGGCATTCTTATCTCGTCAAATTGGTTACGTATAAACGACCAAATAACGCTCAAGTTCAGCAATGCGTCAAATTTTCTTAAATCGGGAAATAATTTTAATATTATCTTACTTTCCGCGCTATGCCTGTAAGAAATTTAAAGCTCACTTAATTCTGTATTATGCACCATATGAAAAAAATTAATAGCCATATTGATCTTGTGTATTCGACGATATTCTAGCCTATTATATGATGACGTATAGATCATGTGCGTGAAATATAGAGTAAATTTGACGTAAGGTATCTTTTGAACTGGAGATAAAATGGAGTCAAAATATATTTGGTAAAACACACAAATCTCCCGAATCCTGACGCATATACGGCGACTCAATGACCTAGAAGTGGCAGACAATGAGGAATTGGCAGCTTGTCGAAATAATTTGGAATATACGTATTTCATGCCAAATTCTTTTTGAACATCTTGGCGTCTGGCTAGGAGCAATTGACCCCTTTATGACGTCATCTCCTACGTACAGCGTGCCAATTGGCGTGAATTACCGGAACAGGGTGGTTGTATTGGTTGCGATTCTTCTTGAAGTACATTTCCGAAATTTAACTCGATGTTTCGTTATTTTTACAACAGAAAACGTCAAACGTGAAAATGGGTATTTTTGATGTATAATAGATTAACTTTTGTTGATGCAAAATGTCATTTCATTTGAGACGTTGGTGGATACATTTCATCCACGGAGTTGATCGAAGAAATTACTCAAAATATCAGTAGCAGAACATGTTTTCATACATTGGATATAATTTAACAGTATGGATTCACCTGTCTTTTTTACTGTTTTTGGATTCTATTTTGTCTAAGCCCCTAAGTTTGGAGAAAACGGTGAATCTTGAAGAGATATCATATAATCCTGAAGTCAACGAGACACACTTTATCTACGATGGAGCAGAATATGACGAAAAGCTTTATGATTGGACAATTGATGGTTCAGGATATCCGTTTTATGCCGACACCAAATCCTTGCCGACAATTCTGTGTCCTCAACATTGCACTTGCATTGTAGAGACCGTTGTGTACTGCAGTAGACAAGGCATAACTGCAATCAGTTCAGATTACGTTGAGACCAACGGAAATCAGAAAACGTTATCCGGCCATTTTCCGGACATGACAGAATCGGTACATTTGGGTTATAACAACCTCACTATATTGGGACCGAGAGTATTGAAGAATTTGGCGAAGCTAAGATCTAACACGGTTTCACATTTATATTTACAAAACAACAAAATTCACAAAATAAATCCTGATGCATTCATTGATCTTCCGAATCTCCAAACGCTTGATCTCAGCCATAACATGTTAGGTCGATTGACTCAACCTTGCGAGTACAAGACATTGAAAGAGGGGCTGGCACTCAGTTCGGATAAACATGTTTCATGTGACTTTATCTCATCGGAAGCTGTTTTTCTGAAATCTGTTTCAGATACTTTAACATCTTTAAACCTGAATAATAATTCAATAAAAGGTATTCCTAATTATTCATTTCTTTCCCTCAAAAATTTGGAAGTATTGAGAATAAGTTGGAATCAAATAACATGGATCAGCAGAAAAGCTTTTTATGGTTTACATAAATTAAAGGTACTGCAACTGCGTTCAAATCCACTTGGAATAAAAACTGTATCGAAAATGGAAGATATATTACAGCATTTTGTTGAAGGTGAAATTTTTATTTCTCATAAAGAACCACAGATTCCGAATATAGATAGTATAAATTTTTATCCAGAAAACGACATGAACAATGCAGCTTCAAAAACACATCAGCGAAAAAAGCGGGACGCAGAAATGTTCAGAGGAATTGAAGAAATTCGTACTATTCAATTGCTTTCACTCGAAAATCTTGATTTAGGAGAAACAAATCTTAAGTCATTACCCAGGAACCTCCCTTCATCTATAAAAAGGTTATATTTGGATAACAACTACATTACAAAAATTACAAAGAAAATGATCTCCAGCTTGGAACGACTGGAGATATTGCAGTTAGGTGGCAACATAATAAATAGAATTGAAGATAATGTGTTTAGATCATTGTACAGAATGCAAATTCTAGATTTGTCCCGAAACAATATAACAAATTTGACATCGAACTCTTTTCACGGATTAGAACAGCTCTGGTCGTTACGTTTGTATGGAAATAGAAATCTCGTCGTGCTACCAAAAAAAGTCTTTTGGTCTCTTCCCTCTCTACGTTTGGTCTATCTTCATGACTGTAATCTGCAAACTTTACCGTCTGGACCTTGGATATTCCGACTATATGCGTTATGGTTGTATGGTAATCCTTTGGACTGCAGATGTGGAAATGTTCTTTCTCTACTTGTTCGCCTCTACAGCCCGTTTTCACAAAAACAAAGCCTCAAAATGGATCCATACAGGTGATTATAATCTTAAGCTATTTCTGCGTTATTGAAAAGAGCTGGGAATTTCTATGTTTGTAAAATTTCACATCTACGGCATCGTTTCATTTCAACAAGTTTGGTTAGAGGTTCTGAGCTGATAAATGGAAAATTGAGTACAAATGAGAATAAAAAATTCCATTGAGCGCATGAACCAGATATCAAACAACAAATCAATGGAGGCGTTGCATCCGCTATTAATTTGACTGAAACTCACTAGAGCATTCAGAATCTTGCAAGGAGGCTAAGGAATTGTGGGGATAATATTATGACATTATAATGAACGACACAGACAAGAAATCGGAATTCAGGGTTAAACAGCCCAAAAGTGCGCTGGAAGTTTAAAAAATTCTCTAAAAAGGGTTCAATATTTGGCGCGCCAATGTTTTTGAAATTATACTTTTATATATATATTATACACTTTTTGAAGCGCAAACAGGCATTTTGCGCACTCCATATGTAACCTGTTTTCTGTAAAGCAAAGATTTTAAATAAATTTAAACAAAACAAATATATATATAGCAGAAACATTTTTCATATATATAAGTCACGAGAAGGTTTGCCTGTACCTGGTAATATGGAATTTGGGATTGGTACGTTCAGTATCTGAACCCAAAACTTAGATTGTCTTGAGACTTTGTTTTTAATTTTCTGTCGACGTTCCACCGGGTCGAACTCCTGGGGTTTCAAATATTTGGGAAGGATTATACTGACATTATATGTCAACGTATTTCAATTGAAATTGATAGTTCAGATAGAAACTCAAGGGGTGAAACATCCGAAAATCGTGAAATCATAATGGGCTTCGCAAAGCAAGAGAGATGGACCACCTTTTCATCATTATTGATATCCACTCTCAGTAAAGCCGAAGCAGTACCCAAAAAGATTCAACTAACGGTTACTTGATAGCAGAGAGATACCACAAGATGCAGTACCAGCAGATGCACTCCAAGCGAAATACACTCCAAACGGGACCTAACTGTTATGACAAAGTGCAGTAGGTGGTATCTGCCCCGGTCGACTGCTTCAAATATACTACTTTGTTTTCCTCCTTCAGTCGCCTCTAACACAGCAAATATGTTAAGACTATTCTAAGGCCCGTACCTACAAGACATCTACAAACCTACTAAAGAATCGGTCTGGGAGTGGATATTTTTCTAAAATTAGATTCTTACCATTCCCCATCATGTAAATAAGTCGTTTGCGACATTTTGTGGAAAAAAGTGAAAGCCAGACTTATTATTCTTATTGACCATTTTGAACCCTCCCCAGTAATACTTTTTGTTATTATATTTATTTATTGAACAACAGATCTGTAATGTGGGATGACGCGGATACTTGGGAACACCAAAGGCCAGAAAAAAGTCGATGTAATCTTCCAGGCAATTTTCATGGTTATAAAGTAGAAGCGGTACGAATCCGAGACATGAGATGCAGTTACCAGGTAATGCAGTCTAGTGACCTATTTCTATAATTATTTTGTCAACCATGCACCACAGTCGACGCGATTCATCAGTGACTCATTCCTAACTAAAGATTTTGGACAAACTTGTTCCGGTCGGGGTAGTTTTCAGTTAAACTACCGTGAAGTAAAACTACCGAAACCGTAGTAGTGTGTTTGAAATTCAGGTGATTTAGATATTTATCTTTTGGTGGCATTTATATACTTCCAAAGAGTTTTGAAAATTGAAATCATCGATTGGTCAGTTTGATTTATGCTATATATTTATATATATATTGAACACATACTTGTATACTGATATATACTATTTTTTTTTATATATATGAAATTGGATAGATTTTTTTTCTTCGTGTTTTACAGCAGTTAGCATTTAATTTATTTTTCAAATATTCAGCGGAATGTGAACGTTAATGTAAACCAAATATATGAAAAAGCAGGTTAAAGAACTTTTAAATTAAACTCGGTAACATAGATAAACTTGGTTCCTTTACTGATTCTGAAACTCACTATAAATGCTTTCCAAAGTGCTGAGAGCTAGCTCAATTGTTAGATTGAAAATGCAGTGGTTCCATGTAGTGCCATAATATCCAACAAATGAAATAACACTATGAGGTCATCCTTGTCATATTAGGCAAAAGGTAGCTAGCAATTGTTCTACATCAGAATTCTATTTTTTTACGACTTTTAACTACTTTTTTATGAATGCCAAGTAGAAACACTTATTTTTATTACATTTGTACATGCAGTTTGTCAAAATGTAACATTGCCGAGAAAAAGTCGAAGAGGATAAAAAAATTTTGTTTAATATTTCAATCGTCGTTAGCTTCGCCTGAAAAAAATCATTTTATTTTCAAATCAGAAATCGTCTTTTAACAAACACGAGCCACAAAAAATCCGCGCCTCGTCGGTGCGATTCATCAGTGATTCATACTTGACAAAACACGCCTCGGTCATATTTTTATAGTAACGGCGAGAGCGCTATGACACATTATTTAAATTGTTTGCTCATCAGATTTGGTTCCTTTTTGTATGCTACAAACCGGAAGATTTCTTTTCTTATGAATCTAAGACTTTTATCGAAATATCAAGAGTTGGTTATATTGCCCAAATATTTTTAGTGATATTTTGATTGCGGAATTTGAATTATTTTGCACTTGAGTAAATCGTAAACAATCATGTTGTTTTTACAGGATGCGTATGACGTGGAGGTCGCCAGACGAGTAGCAAGTATAAAGTTTACGAGTTTAGATTATCAACAAGATCAATCGACCACACAAAACAACCAGCATCATATTGTAACACGGGAAGAAGACGAAATATTTCTTGACGACGCGAAGAAAACAGCTCAGTTTGATAAATTTGGCATGGGGAATAAAAAATATTCGATACTAAATGAAACCTCTGCTTCTGAGTCACATTTGGATTTATCTGAGCGAAACGATCTTACAGAGTACCCAAATTCAGCGGTTGATGTGGAAGACATGGAAAGAATCGTCGAAAAAGAACCTAAAATATTGTCAAGTGACATGGTGATTGGGCAAAATGTTGCAGACGAAGAGATGACAAATACTGAGACAACAATACATGCTCACAAAAAAAGTTACGACAATGGCGAAATGGATAACACTGCCGAGAAAATTGACACCGATACAAAAAATTCGGAACATTATGGAACACAATGGCTAATTTCACTTGCTCCTGGGTCAGAATTAGAAGGCGAAAATACTTTCGAATTAGATAATGAATTTGACCAGCAAGAGGAGTCGGAAAGTGAAAATCAGCCAGAAGTGCCCTTTTCTCTCAAACCCAAATTGAACCCCAAAATTTTACCAGATATTCAATCGGGAGACGATGAATTAGCGTCAATTGGAGTTCGCCCGACTGACATTTTATCAAACGTGCCAGACAGTGAAAAATCTAGAAAGTCAATGGATGTAGATTACGACATCTGGGGCGAACTCGGTGTTAATTGGAACAATTATCCACAGGGATTTGCCGACCATATAACTTACGATCCGGGCAACGTCGAATTTGACGTCAATCAAACGTCAAGTTACAGAGAAGAGATAGAGAAATCATTGAACAAGAGCGACGTCTTGCGATTTCGCGAAGATATGAAAAAACATGATGGTCGAAAATCTTATCAAGACTATTACAGTGATATGGAATCGAGTGGACACGATTACGAAGATCGATTATTTGAGTATAATTTTGCAGAAGAAGTTAGGAGATTATCGGAAAATGGTGCCTCGTTGGACGATGTTATTGGAAATTTAACAGAACTTTATAATATTTCTGATATTTATTCAGATTATGATTATCCTTCGACAACAGATATCACGTTGCTACCATCGGGTGAACCGTTTATTGGCAATGGTGATCTGTAATATTTTTTTTAAGTATGCACTGTTTTGAATAAATATTTTAATTATTCTGAAATCTGCTATTGTGATTATATAAGTGGGACATCAACTTCCATGCCTAACTAAGTCAAAGTCTACTGTTGCAAAAGCATAGAAAAGTTACTGTTGTAAAATGTATACTTCCAAAGGTTGAAAACGCCTTAATGATGACATTTATGGCAAGTATGAATAGTTAGCGAACGCACCTCGGTCAATGAGCCCTATAAGATTTCGCGTTGTTGAACGAAAGTCACTTATGGGTCTAGTGACAACGATTTTTGCAGTCCATCTGTGGCTTTGGGTTCAACGAATTATAATCTCTGTTGTATACAAACAAACCCCTCCATTGAATCTAATTGCTCAACTGGTGATGTGCAAACGATATTTTGTATTTTGCCAACGTTTCGAATGTCTATACAGACGTTCTTCATCAGGGCAATGGAATGGTTAAGTCATCAACAATACTATATACTGTAAAGAGGGACGTTCTAAAATAAGGTAGTAAATAAAAGATAAAATACTCTAAATTTGCTTTGCACATCACCAGTTGAGCAATTAGATTCACTATGAATTCCCCTGGTGGCAATCACTCAATCTTTAAACTCCTCTATTGTCAATGCAGCAGCATTTTTTTTGTATTACGGACAAAGTGCACTTCGCCAACATGGGCATTCCGGGTGCGCATTAAAGGATTATCATGGATTCATTTTGAAATCCGGAAAATCCAAAATTGATTTGCATATTGATAAACTTTTTAATACATTCAATCATATTAAACTTACTAAAGTGTAGGATTCTATTTTTATCCTGCGGGAGAGGGAAGCCGAGAATGGAGCTTAATCATATGACAACATCATGACCACATCATCAACCACGTCATATACTTTTAGACTTTTGCCGTCATTGCATAGGTTTTAGCATTGTTGATTTATATACGTACTAACAAGCGGTTTAGGTGGTGGCATTTAAAGTTAGGCGAATTTGGTATTCGTTAAATTAGTAATTAGTTAAATAATTAGCGGAAACAAATGTTTTTATAAGGTATATAATTTTGTATTTTTTTGGTTTAATAAAAACACTACAAACGATAATTCTTTTTGTTTACTATTAGGATACCTAAATAGTCGGCTTGGAAAAAAGGCTGAGCCCCGTTTCGTGTCCTACGTGATATATGCAGACCATGTTTCATCAAATTCCGCTTCCTAGATCTTGTTAACACCGGCAATTTTTTTAGAAGATGTGAGTGCTTCCCTTACATCCTTAAATTCAAACATTTAGCAGATTTCTGTAAATGATGCACTGCCGATTTTCAAGGCGGAAAATAATGGAATATCTATCCTCCACAATACATCCTACCGTTCTTCGAACAATCCTGCAAATATTTTCCTTTCAAATCCTTTTTAATAACAACAGATATATCTTTGGGAGGATATAACCGTGACCAAAGCTAATGGAAGGAAGACGTATTGAACCACATCAAATCTGAAATTTCATTTTGCCAAGCATGAGCCATAGAAGGGATATTGTAGTATCAGAAAAAATATGTCCAAACATGCTATGTTTAGTGTAATAATTTTTTTATTGAAACTTATTATGAGCTAGACAAGTAGCGCCCAAAGATACAAATTCGTTGCGAACGCCCTACTCTCTGCCCCGTATTGGATTTCATATTGCTTCATTTGTGCGAATATTTTCAATCAAGATAATTGTTTCCACTGGACTACTTGCCAACAATGCTAGCATAAGCATACTGAAGTTATTTATACATTTTGTTTATGTTATGCAAATATTGTAAGGATCTTAAAGAATCTATTATATTAAACTTATATTTAATTTGGATGAATTCAGCGATTTTTGAACCTATTCCATGTCAATAACATTAAACATTAAATTATATTATTCAGCCATGCACCATATGCGGCATTATAAGTTGCATCAAATTTGCTCATAAACGATTATAAACCGGAAAATTTCATTATTCCCCCGGGCAAGTTTTGGCCAGTTTAACTAAAGAATGGTGGCGTCACATGTCTTGTTAGAAACAGGAAAAAGGAAATACTTCTATTCTGCAGAGAACAAGCGTACAGTAAAATCAGTAGCTTCTTAACAATCAAATCAGTAAGTAAAACTAAAGAAAATGTATGTGCTACTGTGTATGTATGTAAAACTAAAGAAAATGTATGTGCTACTGTCAGTGCCAATACACCTACCCAAGGATTTCAATATTCTTTGATAGGTTCATCGGGGGTATGACCGGTTTCGTTTCACTTAGCAGCCTGCGACTACATAGTCTAACATTATGCCGTACTGAAAAGTATCTACAAAGTATCGAACTTTCCCGCGTCGGTTATTTTTGTTTACTGAATGCATTTAGTACATTCAAAACGTGACTTATTATTTGCTCATCGCATTGAGCATGGTGGTCGTAACATGTTGCACTAGCGCCGTTAATAGGGCTTGGATATATCGTTACGGTTAGTTAATAACAAGCAGAGAACCTTGAAATTTGAAGAGTGAGACAAAGGGGCGTCACAAACCTGTGGGCTATAACGTTTTATAATTCCTAAATAAGTTTGATTCATAGCCTGATTCGAAACCTGAACATGTAGCATTAAACAGGGAATGTATAATTCTGTCAGAACATGTTCGCGAAGTGTTGCATTGCAGTTACTGTGGGCAAACCGCGATCAATTTGTGATACAAATTTGACAAATAGCACAAAAAATTCGACTAACTAAAAACATATATACTTGTCATCGAGTATCTTTGAATTGCTAGCAAATGCCAGTTTCGAAAACAACAAGGTTTAGTGAGTTTTTGGAGAGAGTCGCCAATTCGATACTTCAGAGATATTCAGTATATTTTCATTAACGTATCAGTCTGATCTGTTTTTGTCACTGGTATTTTGAGTAAATTCAGTCGTGCATGTGCAAGCTTTGGAAGTGAATTCGTACAGTATTGAGGCTTAATGAAAGAAGCGATTAAGCGTCGGTTAGGTTTTAACTTTGCTCACTTGAAAGCAGGGCTGGGCGGAACTGAATCATTTGGAATCAGAATCTGATTCGGATATTTTCTTCGAATCGATTCTCTAATTCCATAAACAAATATTCAATTTTTACTATTACTATTATTGTCTCCATTCTCGTAATTGAGAATTTATATTCACGAATTACAAATATTAACATATAAACAGACTTCGAAGTAATGTATTTTCATTTACACTCCATGTTCAAATGCGAAAATATTCATTTTTTTAACGACAAAATATAATCGACTTTGCGATTGTATTCGGTCGAAAAAAAAATGAAAAATTCCACTTCATTTTGCAAGTTTTCGTTCCTACGACCGATTTACAATTTATTCATATGATCTGTGTTTCGAATTGGTTGGAATCAAGAAATCGAATTGCCTATTCATACTCACAAGATATTCCGTTATATCCATTCGGTCGGTATGGAATATTTTCTGATGAGGGGAGGAGGCTTTTTCTATTTTAAGTAAGCTCTTTATATCGCTCTTACTTTCCCTTTCTCTTGGAGACTGGTGGTCGTAACATGTTGCACTAGCGCCGTTAATAGGGCTTGGATATATTGTTACGGTTAGTTAATAACAAGCAGAGAACCTTGAAATTTGAAGAGTGAGACAAAGGGGCGTCACAAACCAGTGGGCTATAACGTTTTATAATTCCTAAATACGTTTGATTCATAGTCTGATTCGAAACCTGAACATGTAGCATTAAACAGGGAATGTATAATTCTGTCAGAACATGTTCGCGAAGTGTTGCATTGCAGTTACTGTGGGCAAACCGCGATCAATTTGTGATACAAATTTGACAAATAGAACAAAAAATTCGACTAACTAAAAACATATATACTTGTCATCCAGTATCTTTGAATTGCTAGCAAATGCCAGTTTCGAAAACAACAAGGTTTAGTGAGTTTTTGGAGAGAGTCGCCAATTCAATACTTCAGAGATATTCAGTATATTTTCATTAACGTATCAGTCTGATCTGTTTTTGTCACTGTTATTTTGAGTAAATTCAGTCGTGCATGTGCAAGCTTTGGAAGTGAATTCGTACAGTATTGAGGCTTAATGAAAGAAGCGATTAAGCGTCGGTTAGGTTTTAACTTTGCTCACTTGGAAGCAGGGCTGTGCGGAACTGAATCATTTGGAATCAGAATCTGATTCGGATATTTTCTTCGAATCGATTCTCTAATTCCATAAACAAATATTCAATTTTTACTATTACTATTATTGTCTCCATTCTCATAATTGAGAATTTATATTCACGAATTACAAATATTAACATATAAACAGACTTCGAAGTAATGTATTTTCATTTACACTCCATGTTCAAATGCGAAAATATTCATTTTTTAATGACAAAATATAATCGACTTTGCGATTGTATTCGGTCGAAAAAAAAATGAAAAATTCCACTTCATTTTGCAAGTTTTCGTTCCTACGACCGATTCACAATTTATTCATATGATCTGTGTTTCGAATCGGTTGGAATCAACAAATCGAATTGCCTATTCATACTCACAAGATATTCCGTTATATCCATTCGGTCGGTATGGAATATTTTCTGATGAGGGGAGGAGGCTTTTTCTATTTTAAGTAAGCTCTTTGTATCGCACTTACTTCCCCTTTCTCTTGGTTTCCTTCGACGCTACCTCTCACCTAACCTGACGTCAAAAAGCGCTAGTTCAGGGATAAATCTCATGGTCAAATAAGCACGATCGCTGGGAACACACTATTTTTACTGATGTGATATTTTCAATTAAAGCGAAGGGATAAGTCAGTCTATAAAATGAAGATAATAGTTGCCAGCTTTGCTAAATGTGGGACAAAGACATTGAATAAATGTCTAACAACACTGGGATACACCGTATGTGATTTCGATTCGCATTTTTCGAAACATGAACCATATTGGACAAAGATATTCACATATGGAAGTTCTACGGAGCAATTCAAGGAAATGTACGAAAACATTGATGCAGTCTGTGATCTACCTGCTGCATACTACTGGGAGGAAATATCTCGAGCGTTTCCTGACGCAAAGGTAAGTAAGCACTCGGGAATAAATAAGGGTTTAAAATTGATGGCGGCTTATCGATTTCAAAATATGAATTCTCCACCCATTTTGATCCGCAACACAACAATGCCTATATAGAACGAGGAAAAATCATATTTTTCTAAATAACAAGCCTCTGATCCTGATTAAAGGTTCGTTACCTAGTTCATCACTAGACAAAACATGTCGATGAAAAACAGCATCAATATTGATTCGGGTGGTCCAACTCGTTGATAAAAAGGATGAGACGAAGAATGAGATCTGAGATGAAGAATGAGTTCAAGCATAGAATTCGATCAGAAACTGGGTATATACCGATGTGTCATTATCGGCCTGAGCACGGTCGTAGTCGTACTATGAATAAAACGTAATTGTTTATACTCTATATTGGTGTTTGCACACGAAAGAAGAAGGTTTATACTGATATTTTCAGCTTTTGAAAATTGTTTTCTTATGTTTAAGATTATATTGACAATGCGAAAAAGCGAAGACGCATGGTTAAAAAGTTGGGATAAACAGATAGACGTTCTTGAATCCAATGTTATGTTTGTCTTGTGTGGATTATTCTCACCAAATGGAAGAAGATTTTACAATTATTATCGAAAAATGGGTAAGTATTAAAATACACCTTTTATAGACATGCAATTCTGTTATTCTGTTCATCATCATGTCGTGGTAATACTACTGTAGGACAGAAAGTTTGAGCTATTAGAAAATCGCATAATTCAATACAATGATTGTCGCGGCACATAAACACTGAACGACCGGGCTCGTAATGCGTATATAACATGGCGCGGCCAAATTCATGAATTACAGAAAATACTGAGGTTGGCCTATTACGCCCCTCTTAATCAGAAATTAGTTTTATTAGGCATGAGACACCGATGGGCCGCGCCTCGATCTACGACGCAATCCATCTCTGATCTAAACTTAACAAAAGATAAAATTTCCTGACTCGGCGCTATAAAGCAAAAATAACAAAATATAACACAATGAGTGTAATTTTGGCATTTCCCACGCTTGAAAACACAATGTTATTCGTCTTCCTATTTTTTTGCTATAATGCTGGAAATGCATACAATATTAAAAATAAATATTATGCAGGAAGAATTGTGTATAGTTGCCCGCCCCAATCACCTTTGACATACATGACACAACCGAATGGAGAAATAAAGAAGAGAAGATACAGAGAGCACACTGAACTAGTTCTTAAGGTAATTATGTCGCCCGTATAGTTATTTTAGTCCTCGTGGATTTGTTGCTGCACAAATTACCCAATCAGGAGCTGCAGATGGGGGCGTACCCCACGTAGCACGACCTAATCGTGACTTATGCCCAACAAAACATGTTTGGTTCAATTATTTCTGACTGGGTAGTAATGCCCCAAATATGGTGTGGGCTTGTCACCAGAGAATGCTGAACGTGCGATGTAAGAAGAAGTAGATTCAATTTATAAAACGAGCTGAACCGCACCATATTGCTTGCCTTTGGGAGGCAATATTTCGTTTTGACTGGTTTATATGCTTGACAAAGAGGCCCGAAACGAGCAGAAGAAAGGAAACAATTTCACAGTAGCCCGGGCCAATGTGGTGGCATTCTTCATTTATTTTACCTTTATTTTTTTTAGAGAGCACCAGAGGACAAACTGCTTGTGTTGGATTTTTCTGATGGATGGAAACCGTTGTGTGATTTTTTAGGAAAGGATATACCAAATGTTCCGTTCCCACACGAGAATCCTGGTGGCGTGATATCAGAAAACATGATGGCGTTTCCATTATTTGCGAATATGAAAAATGAAGTGTACATGACTTTTGCGTCCATTGCACTGGTTTTGGCAATGTTCGTTTATATCGGCACTTACATGTGGTAGGTCGGACAGCACAGGATCTAAAACTCAAAGTTAGCCAATACATTGACAAACTTATAGAAATTAATTTCGATGATTGACAAAAATTTATAGAAAGACAGCATCTATAAAATAATGAGAATAGACGTAGATTGTCACTTATCGTTCTGAACCTCGAGTATCGTGCAACAAATAATATTGACATGAACAACAAACACAACGTAAGGCGAATAAACCATATACAAGCACTCATTCGGCCATGGTCGAAGGAAAAAAGAGATGTGCATGAGCAAGTTAAACCGTGCGCAGCGACCTGAAGGTCGCACATGATTAAACACATTATAAACTGGCGTAGACGAGTGTTCATGACAAAGGCATTTCAGGTGAATAACATTCACCATCCTATCTAATGCGTCAAAAATTACAGTGAGGAAGTTCAGAAGAGGTAAGTTGGCTACTTTTTAATGAATTGAAATCGGTTAAACCTCTTTTTTCACCCCTCAATTTTGGCTTCTATGTCGAATCTCTATCTTGGCCCTTCGGCGTTAAGATTATCTACCCTATACTTCATTGAAAACGATGTAATTTTACCTATTTTATCTAGTAAATTTTCAAGGGAAAACTTGAAATAAAAATTCGATAACTGTTAAATCAGAAATCAGTGAAACGAAGTAAAAGTACTTTGAAATAAATTCTACCTAGAATTGCCGCTCTTTAGCAGTCTTTTTAATTGGTGAAATCAAGTGAAGTAGACTGATCTAAGACTCTTTATGGAATGCACAGACGAGGCGCGGTCCATCAACAATCCATACTTGGCATGAATATCAAGAACGGGGGTTTAAACTTTCGAAAGTACAATGATTGCCTAGTGAATTTACTTCATTTGCGTAACGGCGTAGACGCCAAATAATGTAGAACATGTATTGAGTTTCTCATATTTTTGGTATCAAAAATTATTTATAACTCTTTTCATTGCCAAAAATAAATCAAGTCGTCAATGAAAAACCTTTGACTAATTCAAAGAAGACTACAGTAGTAATTTGTGGATTGCAAAACGATTTGTGGTATAATTAACAACCTAGGTTAAGTAAACGAATTAAATTACACTAATAGCGCCCCTCCCACTAAACAGGTGTACACCAACCTTTAAAGACGTTGGTGCGTTTCAAGCTATGTATCTCTATTCCTCTTGCACGGGAGACGCATCAAACCAACAAACATATTCATCATGCACAACGGACGAAGCGTTGGAAAAACGCTTAGAGGCGCGCATCCCGACGCAGGTTCGAACCCTTCGAAAGATGATGAGTATATGCGATGGATCTGCTGCACGCCCCGCAGGTTCACGCAAGTACTGCTTATAGCTTTCTCCATCAACCAGGTCCATGCACAAGGGGAAGATGACAAGCCAAACGCAGTCGCCTTCAATTCGGTACTGGTATCCGCTAAAGGTTTTCAGCTTTCCTCTACCGTCCTATCCTACCATGCGTCTAGGCGAGGAAGCACATGCACTATCGACCTGTTTTTAAACCTTATTATACGCTTCCATCAATTTCTGATGCTTTGTCCCTGTTTAGAAAAGAATATAGAAAAAAAATCCATTCATTACAGGTGAGAGTATCCTTTGGAATTTTTTCCATTCACATCCCAAGAACTTTCTCATTTTTCATTCCATATAAAGGCAAAATCTGTGTATAAGAACATCATAATACTGGTAATTACTGCAAGCCACAATGGCCCCTAATTATCTTCGACCTCAGGATTATTTGAACTCTTATCACTGAAAATTCAGCCTTCATTTAAAGTAAATAGAATTGCAATGTGATACAATACAACTGATGGAAAAGGCAGTAAAGGATTACAAAAAGCAAAATATATATATATACAAAGGGAAGAATATGGAGTAACTATTGCATGATTGATACTTTAAGGGAAGTTTTCTGCTGGCAGTGACATAACTAGATATCGAATAGAGAAAGATACCAAATATTGATAACTAAGTCTGGTAAACATCGTGTTATTCTTATTTTGCCACAGATGGAGAGCTGGGCGATTCGATATATGGATCGTTCATAGAGACAAAAACTTGCTAAATAAAATCATATTTGACCAAAACTGATTACACTGTGTCATTAAAATATGAAAATTGTTGATCTTGGACATGTAGTGTAAATTGAAAGTACACTGAAAACTATAAATTCCTTGATTTCAACAATGGAGACAAGTTGTAATAGCAAAAATAGAATATTTGTTATGCCAGCTATTCTTCTTCACAGACACACGGAGAAAAAGGTTCATAGAAGAAAATGGTCAATATTTTTCATAACGTATCGGTGTCAAAATTTTTGTACTGTATCTGTCACTAGAAGATTTAAATGTCTGTTTTTGAGTGTCAGATAGCAGCCAAACTGTATAAAGAAGGTTCAAAATCATCAATACTGCCATGAATTTATTATTTTTTTGGAGGAAAAATTAGACTCTTAGACAAATTGTACTTGATAAAAACAAATTAATAGCAAAATATTTTATCACATTATTGGTTAAAATTCAGCTCCTTAATCAGCATTAAAGTATGTTATGCACGTACGTATATATTTTTCATTGCATACGACTACTTGGTTCATTTACGTTTTAATCGGTCAACATGATTGGCTACCAATTCGCACCTATTCTCTGTGGAGGTTCCACAATGTCACAAACAGTTTTATGCAAGAAGCTTTTTTCCAAGAATCTCTAAACTTTGGAATTCCTTGCCTCCTTGCTGCTTTCCCGATTGTGTTGATCTACAAGGCTTTAAAACTTGCGTTAATAGACATCTATCAGGGATGGGGGTTCCTTAGTTCTCATTCCTGCATTTCATGTAGCTCTTTGCACTTTAGCGGCTTCGGGGGGAATTTTCAAGTTTGATTAGTCTCCTGTGGCCTTGCTCTGAGCAAATTTCAATAAATAAAAAAAAAAAACATGATAGAGTCTGACCGACCGGCAAGAACATCAGATAATATAGAATCCACAATTGGTCTAATGCTCAAATTATTTACAATTTCCTAAAAATGATCTCGTCCCCTAACATATTTTCTGCAACGCATAATAAAGTGTTCGATTGTTTCGGACATATTAATTACATATGACACAAAGGCCAGTGGGATGAAGATTGAAGTCAGCACAAATGGTGGTTCAGTCTACAGTGACCGGTTGAAGATGAAATTGAAGTGTATTTCCTAGAGTATGAATTGTCCATCGTTGTTATAATTATATATGAATATATATATAATGTATATTATTCTTGAGCATATAAATTACCATCAACTTGAACATTTCTAATCCAA
The DNA here is from genome assembly GCA_963675895.2 of Styela plicata. Classification (NCBI taxonomy): domain Eukaryota; kingdom Metazoa; phylum Chordata; class Ascidiacea; order Stolidobranchia; family Styelidae; genus Styela; species Styela plicata. Next base: position 3,859,773 of record OZ023143.1, read on the forward strand.
AATGTGAATTTATATATTTGAGAAATGAAATGAAAAAGTAGTGTAATTGTTTATTTCATTTTTAATTATTTTAATTAATTGTGGTTTATTTTATTTTTATTTTTGGGGCAACATCTAAAGAAAGCTTATGGTATAATCATGATTAATCATTGTCAAGCTAGGGCTGTTATGCACTCAACATTGAGCCGATAATATTATTTTGTATATCAAAAGTAGAGTATGTGCCACGCTCCTGTTGACCAAAAGTTTACCTAATCAAAATTTTTTTCATACGAAAATATTTTGCAGCTCTATCATGATATATGTCAAATTGACTTGACTGCAAAATGAGTGGTAAAGAAGAAACATGGCAAGTTCTTTTAATTTTCATAAAGTTGTCCACACATTTCAATAATATGGCAACAATTTCATTGTGAGAAGAGGACAATGTAGGCAGTTTTCTTTCAATTATGGAAAATTTGTATAACATCAAAATGAAAAATAGGAACCAAACACAGTACAATAACAGAGCAAGACTACAAAACTACTAGAAACATGGCAACATACAGCAGGAATATGTTCAAAAGATGCAGCAAAATAATAAAATATTCCAGAAAATTTGAAAAAAAAAATATAGACAGTGGCAATGTTGTAGCAACATTCAATAAAAAATAGAACTATGATAGTAAAATCCTACAGCCTTTAATAAAAGTTAGCAATTGCAATATATAGAGACAGCCAATAACATAGAAAAAATTAGTAAATATTGATCAAACGGTACCAGATATTGAGATACTGCTATGCAGACACACAAAGTAAATAGCTCACATCAGGAGATTTATCTAAAGAGCAAGTTTCCACCGTCAAATAGTACAATGCTCTTCTTGAGGCGAAGAGAACTGTACAAATACATTCAAAATCGGGTTAAATGGCTCCAAACCATCAACACTGTTATTCATAGCAGTGTTGAAGGTTTGAAGCAGTTCAACCCAGCTGCTGGAGAAAAACGAACATAAATTTCAAACACATGCTGAAAGGGAAACCAAATTTTGAGATAACAGCTACAATGCAAATCCATCGGTTTTTTAAAAACTGATGACCTCAACGGTACAATTATCTTTATCATTGTTACACGTAAAGCAAATAATATCAAGGTTTACATTGCAGCATTTCCCAAACTTTTTCGTTGCGATGTCTCTGAATATGCTTGCTGAATTTACACAATTGGGAAGGCAATATTTTGCTGCATGCACCGCATTGAGGTTTCTCTCTGCTATAATGAAACAGATATATGAACTTTCATCTCCAAACAACTGTCAACTTTTTTACTTCCGGAATATCTTTTCAAACTTAAGCGTAATGTACCTTCCCTTGGGTTCACTCATTGTTTGCTTCCAAGGTGACAGGTCACATGTTGATACAACGATCCAAGTTTATAATATTGAACTGTTTTCAGTAAAATTTGTAATCATGTCCTTATAAATTTAAGGATTTTTGAAAAATGAAATATATTTTGAAATATATGAAGTCTATCACGGTCATGACATCCCATGGTAAATCAAAATGAGGCGCTAAGGCGACTTATTCTATGGGAAACACCCTGTTTTGCTATCCCAATGAGAACGAATGAGAGTAAACAATTACAAGTTAAGTTCATCAAGGAAATCTCAGAGGAAGGTAATACTACAATGTCAAATGGATTTTATGTTGCACCCAAAGCTTTGCTTATACCGGATTATTTACATGGAGCATTTCCACTCCTTGAACACTATGTTCTTCCGATTTTGCATCATGTAGTTTTTTGTCCAGAATACAGAACAAAAACAAAGTTGACTTATCATGAATGAAACTATTGTTTTTTTCAGCGACTAATAATCTCCAAAATGATTTTGCTTGTTCGTCAATATTTTGGGACATTAAGACATCATTGTAAAATTTTGAATTGTGATGTTTGGATTTAGCAGAATGTTGTATTATAGCTTGCTGCCAATGATGTGCTAATTGTAACATCCAAACAGCATTTTGACCTATCTCTCCTATAAAAGCAAGAAGCGAAGTTGCTTTAATTTTCAAATTCAAATGAATGTCAAGCTTATTGCAGTGTAAAAGCTTCCAAAGTAACTTTGAGCTATTTATCGTATCATATTTAGCAAGTGCACGTATTGCATGATTGATGATTCTTGTTACTTTACATGATTTTTCATCTTCAACCGGTTGGAGCCAAGATTGCCAAACCGGGAAAAATTTTAACATTTCAGGTCTCAGAAGTATGGCTTTCAACAAATCATTCATTTCAATGACACACGAAGGATGCATAAGTTGATTGGAAAATACATTTGAAACCGTCATAAAACTGTTATATACAAGAAATAATTTTCCTGATTGCACTTGTTCAACACAATGATGAATAAAATTTCTGACCCAAGTTGTGGCGGATCGTTGGACTTCTTTTCTATTACAAATACTCTGTGGAACTTCAATAAAACACTGACAGAGTTGAACTAAATTTGTGAAGTCTGTAACTGCAAAAAGCTGGCATATAACCCGAGGGTATTGCTTATTATACTCCTCCAATAACTTTTCGTCTCTTTCTTCCAATTTTTCAATTTCTTTGCACATTGCAACTGCTTTGAGGGCATAGCGAAGTTTAACTTCGTCTTCTTTCTCGGTTTGTGATACAAATATGAACAAAAGCAAACGCTGTAAAGGTGTGGTGAATGACCTGAACACACCCGTTTGTTCAACATCAGTTATTTGACTTCCGCGTAAACCTGACACAAGTTCCATCGTCAAGAATGAATCTACCAACCATAAATTCTCGCCTTGAATTTCAATTATTCTTGTTAGAAAACGATCAAGCAAGTCTTGGTCGAATGTTTTAGCATTCCCTTCGCACTTTTCAAATATGTCTCGAATATTTTGCCGAGCACTATCTAAATTTCCTTCCGATATATCAGCACAGGCCAATGCTAGCTGAAGCATCATTTGTGATAGTAAATCATTATCATCAGAGATCACTTTAATAAAATATTCCCGGATTTCCCAAGGTTCAAATTCTTTAATTGCATCGAACACCCTCAACAGAAGAAGTTGTTTATTCACAATAGATATGTCATCATTAGAATATGCGACAAACCACTGCCTCAAAACCGAAGCCATTTTGGATAAAGACTTCTGATAAAAATAAATGCTTGCAAGTTTAGCACAAATACTAGATCTTCCATAAGCATTACTGCGGAACTCCTCCCACAGCATGAGGTCAAGCATGATATTTTCTGCTTTTGTGAAGTATTTCATTCTGTTTTCATCCTTTTCTTCATATCCGTCTCCCAAAAACACGTAAGTTAAAGCCAAAGAAAGTCTCACATCAAATTCTAGATGCCCCAAGTCTCTTCTTTGTATCAGATGCTCAAGGATTTTTCTAGCATTATCATGATCACCTATAATATTGAAATTTCTGGCTCGTATTCTGTATTCAGTCAATTCATTCTCAGCAGTAGGTGATAAGGAAGACAGCCTGGTGTTATCAGCGGAATTTGTGTGTTCACTCCTTTCCACCGTTGCATAGAGTTCACGAATGACATCACAGCATAATAGGATTGAACTTTTCCCTATAAACTGCTCAACATCCTTCTGAAGTAATTTCAATCTCTGATTTCCACCGACTGCATAAGCTTTTAATCTCATTTCACAGACAGCAGCAAGAACATACTCTACTCGATCACACCATTGGTCTGGCAATCCAGTGGCTTTGGGATGAGTTCTTATATGCGAAACACAGTCAAATGAAGATCCTGCTGTCAAACGCCATTTTTTTGCCCAGTATGCCAATATTGCAGTTACAGGTCTGTAAAACATACTTTTGACATTACAATAGGTCTTTAATGCCCCGGTCAAAGAAAAATTTAGCACAGTACCACTTTTTGGTACTAACAACTTTTCCCATTCCTCGATACTCTTGTCACAATTTCCTTCGCCAAGTATTTCAAAAGTTTTTTTCTCTGAAATTCGCATATAAATCTTGATCACCAATTACTAAACATGTCCGGGCAAGAAGATCACTTAAATAATATCCATATTTAATATGCTCATCGGAAGTTAGAAGTTTTGCCATTTTACTTGCAGGTTGAATTAGTTCAATTTTTGATCTTCTATTCTTTGTATTTTCTAGTCTGCCGAGTGGAGTGTTACATGAATGCCGAACTCTCCCATCGAAAGAGATTCCAGAAGGTGTAAACATATCATAATACCAATTCTTTGATTCGTCTTCAGAGTAAAGGTCATTGAGACTTTTGATACCAACACTGCGTATAAATGTTTCACCCATTCCAATAATGATGATCTGAAATATAATAGTAAACCAGCGAAAATATTCTTGAACTTTTTCTTGTTCATCCCTTGGTAATTTCTCTACATTATCATCTATTATGATGACATGTTCAAAATCAGAGTAAAGAGTTACTTCATCTCGTGCCAACGAGCCTAGACCGACAATCGCATACTTACACGAAGGTTTACCAAGTATCATGTAACATTCGATAGTAATTCCAATCATTATTGCTTTGTATTGCGATGTATTTTTCTCTAAAATTTCTTTAATAGCCTTAATCCTTTCTTTACGTTTTTCCCAAATATGAGATTCTGGAATACCATCAGGAATATTTTCTAAATTCTCCAATTCCCTTTTTTCAGTTTCACGAAGCTGGTTTAAATAATGTTCAAGTTTCCATGAAGCATCTAAAAAGCCAATATCGTAATCTTGACCACCACATGCATGGACTAAAGCCTCTCCCATACCTTTTAGAGCATGCCTCACGCTCCCACCCATGTCTTGGTCATTTAACAGCTTTTCATAACGAACTCTAGCACCATGAAGCAGTGTTGCACATTTGATAAAATTAATTTTTTGTGCCAGTCCTTTTGTATTCAATGATTTATTAAGATACAGCTTTCCCATTTCGAATAAAATATCAGATGATTGTCTCATGCTTGATTCCTTCTCGTCACCTATCGGCGTGCAACATTGCCGAAGTCTTTCAGCTAATTTCCACTCAATGTCCGATATCTTTTCCTCCTCCATATCCACAGTGAGCATTCCAGTAATCACAGAAATATGTCACATCATATTGCACAACTATTATTTTAAGGTGGATTTAAAGTACTGAAAAAAGCACATTTATATTGAAATAAATATGTATGTTGTTGTAATATAATAGAATCACAAACCATGTAGTGAAATGAACATATTATAATGTATACTCATCGTGAAGCAAAAATATATATTCAAACAAAAACAGAGTGATCGCCAAGAGGCCCATAGGACTAAATCCAATATGGACAATTCAAAATTATGGTAAAAGCCAGTTAAAATCATTTCGTATGATATTTGGTTTTAAATGCGTAATTCTGTCAGTTGACTCAAACAATAATATGTCATAAATTGGTAAGAACTGAATGATAGTAGATACATGTATTTCCTCAAATCTAAATAGTTGATAACATGACCAAAGCCATTTCGTCACCCTCATAACCAAAGTGCGCAAGTCATTTTTTCTCATACCGAGGAAAACTGACAAAGGATTTTATAATTTGATATAGTCGCATACTGTGATTGAAAATATATTGCTGGAATATACAGATTATATTCCAATGTTCATGACATCACACCCTGATGTCATAATGCTTATGCATGACTTGCGTAGAATTACAACTTGGGTTTTTTGACTTACACAATTGGGACACAGTTAATAACGCTTTGTGCAGCAGATGGGGTGATACTTAATTGGAAAGAAGGGGAAATCAACAATTTTAATATAAACTTTTGGAGACGCGTGAATTTTTTTCTGACTTTTTCACCATTGCCATTCTTACCAGAACAAAAAAATACTTATGTGAAAAAAATATAATTCATTTTTAGTTGCAAAAAAACAAAAATATCTATGTGTACGACAATGAAAATCGTTAGCTCTGTTAAAACTGCATTATGACATCATGAATAAACAAATGAAACCTTGGTATTTTAGACTTGAGAAAAACATTTTGGGGTAATTGCGTAACTTTTTATTTCCGAAAGTAAAATTCAATTTGTTTACAGTTTCTAGTAGTATTGAATTGCCACGATCGTTTTGCAAGTAAATCTTAAATCAAAAATTACAAAAAAGTGGCTCACGCAATTTGGTTGAAGCTGGCGATTTTTTGATGAAAGCCAAGAAGCTAGTTTTTGTCTTGGACATACTAGGACTTAGAATATAAGGGTATTCCGTATTCGAAGGTGTTTGTTTTTTTTTTGGAATGTCTTCGAAATACTTAAATCTCCATCACTGCTTAACTCTAATTATTTCTAAAATCATCACTTCACCAGTTTGAATCCAAACAAGCAAAATACAGATTTTTTAGGTTCAAGTTCAATTTAAAACCATTTATACACAAAATATATAGACAAAACTACAATTCCAAGTCAAATAGGCAGGTACAGTTATATCTTAATATTGACGAATATTGCACAAAATATATATACTGGTACTTCAAAATATAAAATTCAATGAAGCTCCATCCACATATCATAGACAAGAAGAAACATAAGGGTGGCCCTAGATGGTGAAGCTGGGCAGATCAAGTAAAAGTAGATTTCTGGTGACTTCACAGACAAGGAGTGATTCACGGAGCCATTGGTGAACGAAAGAACATGGTTCGCTATATACCTAATTAAGTCATATGTTTGAACTTTTCTCTGCTGCAGGATAAAAAGTAATATCTCAACTTCATGGGAGTTATCTCAGTCTATAAAGGGCTTAGGAATACGCTTCAACTCATCACTAATGTCCTGTGTTCGAATCCTGTGAGGGATGAATATATGCGAGGGGATTGCGGGTCACCCTGCCAGTGGTGGTTCACGTAACCGATAGTTAAGATTTCCTCAAGAAACTATGTCCATGCACAGGAAAATCTGTAAATCAGGAAAAAACCTTATCACCGGCTTGGAAATGGTATCTGGACGAGAAGGTTGTGGTTGGCTTAAGGTTAAGCTGTAAACTCAGCTTTCCTATCCAGAAGATAAAAATGACAACCTATCCTATCCTTTCTTTGATCTAAAAATAGTTTTTAAACTCTACAAATGTTATTCACGAAGTGCTAGAAGTAAATTCTGACGAAACCCACGCAAGTCCCCATTTCAAATTAGTTAACATAAATTTCAAAGCTTTAGTCCATTGTTCTTCAGAATTAAATTGAAGCTTTATCCAGTACGATGTTCCAGTTCCGCCAGTGTCTTCAATTTTTCCTTTCTCCATTCTTAGACAAATAATAAAAATTGGTAGTAAATTGACTAGTTTGATCATATTAAACAGTAAATGGATAACGCCATGTTGGTATGTACTGAGACTTACTACCCAGTCAAAAATTGAATTTCGTTTAAGCATGAGTAACAGATGGACAGTGCCTAAACAGCGCGATCCATACTGTCTCATGCTTAACAAAAACGGGTTTGATCAACATATTTTCGATTCAGTCATAATTACCAAAGGAAAACCATTTAAGAAAAAATACATCTTTGCTGTTTTGAATGACCTTTTATTTAATTAAAACTCACTTGTAAGGCAATTTAAATCCTTTCTTGCTCCGTTCCACTTCTTCTTTAAATTGTTGAAGACAATCTAAGAATGCCACCATGCCTTGATCGAATTTTGTATCCCAAAGTAATCGAAAACCTCCACTTCCATACAAGGGTAACTCCTGGAAAACAGTGAATAACATAATGAACAAACATATACATGGATAATGGTATAGCGCATACCGGTATACAATATAATTGCAATAGTTAAGTAATATCCTTTTTTATACAAGACAATTAACTCAATCTGATAAAATATAATGATAAAATATATTGAAAACACTGTCATAAAAATAGCATAAATGCATAATTATAATGTGAATTGCGCACTCATGTGCGTTCATTTAATATGACTGACACTATTGCACTAAGGTGAAAAATTTTTAGAGAGGTACATCAGTTTGATCGACTGCGCTTCGACATGGATGTTCAGCTTTGTATGGAGTCCAAGAGCTGGGAGCCAGACGAATGAGAAAAACAGTAAACAGAAATCTTTAGAGGCTTGGTGCATTAAATGGTCAAAAACACCAAGCAGGTTTTGAACTTTCCTATCATCGTTTTAGACGAATATGTAATAGATAGCAAATAAGTGGAAGATGGTTTTGCCAGTTGACGGAGCAGATATGGTGTAGTTTAAATGTCATTGAGTGTGTTTGCTTGCTTACATTTTGAGTGGTAACAGTCATTTCTTGTTAAGTTAAGTGAATTTAAATAAAAGCACATCAATCCTAAATAAAGCTCAATTAATCAGAGTGTTAAACAGCCATATTAACAATGGAACCAAAAAAAGTTTTTATTCACCTATATATATATATGTATATATGTATATATGCATATATATATCTCATCGACGCGATCCATCAGTGACTTATACTTAACAAGACGTTTAGTGAAATTTTCTGACACGGTAGGAGATGGTTAGAAAGAGAAGTCTCTTGAACTGCAACACAGACTTACTTTAGGTTTGTTCTCCAATGTTTCTATATAAGAATGATTACCAAACGGCACAAGACGAAACTCTCTTCAACTTCAATCCCATTTTTTTAATCAGTGAGGCAAGTAATAATGTGGTTTGTCCCCAGGCTGCATTTATCTCACTCCATTCGACAGGAGTACCAGGAACTCGACCAAGACGAAATCCATTAATCGTGCCAAAAGGTCCTTGATGCCTAAACAAATGAAATTTGGATATCTTATTGCCATGGAAAACTACTAAAATTTGATAAAATGAATGTAAGGTTTGAAACAATTCTAAAGACCAGACTAAATATTAATATTTTTTTTGCAATTGTTGACATTTCTTTTCTGTTTGATACGCATGTTATAAAAACCTCAGACACCGCTGAGCACTATGAGCTGGGAGTGGCAAAAATCGAATACCTTTTGAGTTCAGAATCGAATTAAATATTTTTTTCCAATCGAATATCCAAATAAGGAATCATATAATTAACAAACAAAAACATCATTTATTCCCATTTATTTTTCAAAATCATCCTTTCGTTGATTTTAAATTGTTGCAGAAATCGAGTTGAATAATTTATGATATAAATATTATGAACCGTACATTTTGGACAGCCATACTAGCAGCCACTGCAATATATCCAGAATTTGACACCGGCAACGGTTTGAATGCAAGTAATCTGGTAAAGTCTGATAACTCCAGGCAAAAAATTGTCTAGGAAAAATTTTGGTAGTTGAATCAGTTACCCCATTGCAGAGTCTCATCAGTACGATGTGAGTTTGCAGTCAATACACTCTTTAAAGATAGCTTTGAGATACAAACAATCAGTAGAACAAAGAGTGAAAAACCCCCTATCAAATGGGCATAAGGTACTCTGCTACCAAACACCTGAAGAAATTAGGTGCCATCAGAAGAAAATTTGGCAAATGGGCAATATTTTATTATAAATCTTACGTTAGAAGATTAAAATCTCCCCTTTTAAGTGTCTGGTAGCAACCAAACTATGGAAAGAGGTTCAAAGTCGTCAATACTGCTATAGAATAACAGTGTTGATGGTTATGAAGCTTTTTCATCCATTGGAAGAAAATGACATGAACATTGCAGACATCGGAAAATATCATACTGTCATCTACCACCCTGCCTACTATCAATGAAACATATTTTGGAGATTAGAAGACCATTCCTAAATCCTTATGATGAATATAGTCCCAGAAACTGTTACCGTACTACGATACGCCTAAATAGAAGAAAATGTAATAGCGACAACGAATCACTTTACAACTTGAATCAAAAATGCTTTTCATTTTAAATTACAATCTTTGTTTTTTTATCGTTTTTTTTATCACAACACATTATACAGCATGATTACCAGATATGAAATGTGGCATTAAAAACATTAGTTTTCTGAAGACGTTTCAATTGATTCTGAGCATGTCTTAGTTGATTTTCAACACTTTTCTGTTCTTCATCCAACTCCAATTGCTGAGCTCGAAATTCTGCATAATCTTGCAAAAATCTGGAAAATATTTTTTCAAGATAAGCATAAGGCTTTACAATTGCCATAACCATTTCCTTTACTTATGAATAAGAAGCAGTGAAAGAGATGCAAAGAAGTGGTAAAAGGTTTTACCTGGATACCAATCACTCAGTGGGTGCCTGGTGGTTCAATTGGTAAAAGTGTTAGGAATACGCTTCCAGCTAAGTATCTCTAACGTCTCGCGAAGAATGACTATACGCAATACTGAGAGGATTGCTGGACACCTCGTTGACAAACAATGGTTCACGTAACTGCATGCTACGACTTCCTCTACCAACCATGTCTATGTATAGCAAAAATATTATTGGAAAGGTTGAGCAAAAATTTCCACCCCCAATTTCGAATCGATATCTCCAAGAGAGGTCATGGTTCGCCACATTATGGTTAAGCTGTATTCTCGGCTTTCCTCTCTTTCATACTCTGCCTTGTAATTAAAATATATTCAATATTGAAATTGATCACCTTTTTTCTTCTGCTTCCAATTTCTGTTTTTCTTTTGTAATTTCCTGAATGCTTTCTCGGGTCGATTTCCGCTCCCTCTCTGTTACTTCAAGTCTAAAACAAGATGAGGATGATGAACTATTTTTATTTTGTTTAGCATGAGCCACAGATGAATCGCGCCACGCCGGCACGATCCATTAGTGACCCACGTTCAACAAAACATGTTTAATCGATATCATGTTGACTGGGTAGACATTACACAAAAACAATATGCAGCATGTTATTATAACACTTGTAAACAAAAATAACTGATTTAGCTATTAAATTATCTCCATGGTGGAAGTGGCAGGAGTGGTGCAAAAGAGCCATAGAGAACAATTGAAGAAATTGTCTGTTTGAAAAAAAATAATTCGAACAATATTCAGAATACATTCAACTTGATGGAACTGCATTGTAAAATATACGGTAGACAATTAAGACTATCAACAATTCCATATTGCAGCAGTATAATGATAAATAGTTGTAAAACTAACAAAAAAGGGAAACATCACTATTCTCCTCAACTCTAAACTTCCCAGCAACATTAAAAGACATTCATTGCTTTCAACGATTACAGTGGGCGCGATGGCCCATTGGTTAAACATGTTGGCATAGCACGTTGAAGACCTCGGGTTCGAGCACCGGCGATTCCGGCTCGCTTATCCATGCCCACCACTCAACCCAGGGTGTAATAACTTGGGTAGGCTAAGCCGAGCAGGAAAAGATCATATCTTTCCAGCAATTGTAACCTTGTCCGTCTATAAGTGGCCGTTGTTACACAGCCTTGGCCAGGGTGATCTACTCTTAAAAAGTGGCTATGAAAAAAAAAACTTGAATTAGTTAAATATTTTGTGACAAATACTTACTGTGATAGCAATGCTTTTTCCTCTTCTTGCAAACTTTCTAATTGAGAAGTCAACAAAGTAATATCATCTTGAGTAACAGGATCTTTTTCCAGTTTCTTCAAAAATTCACTGAAAAATGATACATTAAAGTGCAAGCAGAGCAAGAACGAAATGTCACAAAACATGTCAAAATTGGTGCGAACACCTAAATTTAAAAACCAATGTAAAAGCAACGCTAAAAAGGAACCAACTTAGACAACTTGTATCAGGAATGGCCAATACCAAATATTTTGCCATTTTGAATACATTCTCAAAAAATAATTAATAGATTATAGAATATCAAATACTCTCTAAATTAAATTGAGATTGGGATGAAATATGCTCTTTTAGCATTTTGAGAAAAAAATAAAAAATGAAAAATTTTATTATACATCAAATATGATTAAATTCGAAAGCATCAAAATATTCGATTTGGAAATCCCTGACTTGTATATTGTAAAGCTATATGTAAAAACAAAAACAGCAACTGCAGTAGTCGGTTGTGATTCAAACAGGTAGTCAGTCCAGAAAAAGACATTTCGTAACATAATTTTACAAAGTCAAGAGACGAGGTTGTGCTTTATATTAAATAGAAACATTGTCTGTACAGATCTTGCAGGTTACAACAGGTTTCTAGCATCTCACACAGACTCTCTTAAAATGCTTAGTCCTTTCATGATGAAAGAGCGATTTCTTATGAAATGAGTTAATTTTGCGTATTTCCTATATAATCCAGTATTATTTTTTCTTATCTACCTGTGCTATCAGACACTCACAGCTCATGAGATGATAAAGGCACAATTTCGCAGATACAAATTTACAAGTCGCATAAGATAAGGTAATGTTTTTAAAATTTTAGAAACTGAATCCTATTTCAAATATCTTTTAACCAAAGTACTCATACTTAGTTAAAATTGCTAAATAAATTTCATGCATAAAAAAAGGAAAATCATCATACTGATAAATATCACAGTTTGACTGTGTTTCCTTGAGTTCTTTATCCAATTGATCGAGTACCTGATCATTACATTCTTCACACAGTGGATGATCAAGGTCAGTGTTGGCAGAAAGTATGTCAAACAATTTGACAATCATCTGAACAATAGGAACTGAATTGACACATTTTCAAAACAAGGGTCGTCTTTGTAGTTAGTTTAAATGCTATTTGAAATCATTACTATATTTTAGATAAATGAAATTAAGGATAATTGACAATATTTGCCCATTTTGCAGTAAAGTCATGATTTATGTCAAATTTTAAACCATAAAATTTGGCCTATATCATGATTTTACTGCAAAATCAATTTGAGATAAAAATCAACAATTAGAATCATCCGAATAATCGGAATACTAGAATACTTGACTATTTGAATTACACACAGATTAAAAACTAAAAAAGTTGCACATGGTGAAATAATTTGATTTTCATTGCAATAAAATCCAATCAAGAAAAATTTCACAGTTATTGCCGAGGTGAAAAAAAATGGTAAAATCTGCTTGTAGCTTTGTGTTTCACAAAAAAGAATATGGAATCCTATGATAAAATACTTAAAACAGATGAACAACTCAACCAGAACCCCAAACATTAACATATTGTGAAGTTTAAAACTTTGATCTAATATAAGTTGTTCATTTTTCTGTGTGTATATTCAATTCAAACGTAGGAAAATTGTGAATCGATATAATATCAATTTTTTCTATGTACGTTTTGTATGTAAATGAAATGAACTTTATTTCACAGTGTGCAATTAACAATTTTTACAGATTATATCTGGTTACGGGATTTGTCTTGCGTCATGCTATTCTATCTAGTGTGGAAGCAATGAGTAACCGGTAAGGTTATCAAGCATCTTCCCCAGAGCTGTGGGTTACAGTGCCTCGCCCAGAGGCATCCCGCAAGTTATTTTTTTCGTTTTGTTTTGGCTTTTTCGTTCATGGATCTTGGCCATACTTTGCCAGGATTTGAACCCGCGTCATTCATAAGGATTGCGCTCGGCAGCTATTGTCGCTTTTTTCACACTATGCGTGTAGGCAATGTGAATATAATTCTTGTCACTAGAGTTCAATCGAGACAAAATTTTTCAATCCAGTCATACGGGTAGATCACAAAAACGACCAATGATATCATTTATTATAGATAAACTCACATTCTTACATGACTTTCCCTGATTAAAATCACTCATTTATATAATATTTTGTTATTCGATCCCGTTTTTCTAAGGGTGCCCAGAACACCCCAGTCATTTACTTCAGATGGGAGACGTTTCAATTGAATTGTGAGACATTCTGACTGTCTAAATCAAACTATCACCATAAGTAAATTCAGAGCACTCACATTCAATTTATGACTGAATGTTTCCATACTTGTTCCACTGACGTCACCGATCATTGTAAAACTTGTGACACTTCCGTGCACTTTATTGTTGCCAGTAGACGAAGACTCTAAAGACGAAGTTGTTTCTACACCATTGGGATTGGTCGGCTTTGACTTATCGCTGCCAGACGAATAAACATCTTGCTCTTGTGGAGGAGCATCTTCAGACGAGCTCGAGTTTTCCTGAACCGAAAAAATAAATTTACGGGATAGGAAATGCACAAACGATAATTCATAGAAGCTTAAGCATTACACATACTGTATATAAAATCTTTCGACATATATAAGTTTTATTTACTAATAACATAATATTAACAACCCATAAAAAAATCAAATTCCATATGATCATTCTAAAACAACATTTCAAAGCTTAATGGAATAAGTAAGGTGATGGAAGTTATAGACAAATCAAAAAGATTTTAACATAGGGTGTTTTGTTCAGCATAGAGCAATAATGGGTATTATTGAGTAGCATCGGCAAGGTATAGGTTACGGTAGTCAACATTCTACTGGTGTGCTTGAAAGAATTCAATTTTTAACTTGTAATTTTAAATTCCACACACCACAGCATCGAAAGTTTTAAGTATGACCTTCCTGCATAATGATCTGCCTCAATAGTTACCAGCCGCCGCCCTCAGTATATCGTATAAGCAAGACTGGGAGCAAGGGTCTAATACATATTCGAATTACATTAAAGAAGACTCCGGCCTTGCTTAAAAGGAATTTAAAAAAAAAACAAGAAGCGCTTTGTAATTCCATGTAACGCATCCATGATATTTACAAGGGGGATAGAATTCCAGCCAAGTAATATAACTAAAATGATGTTTTTTTCTGAGAAATGAATATCGTTATTTTGGCATGCGAAAGTTCAACATGTCTTTTCGTTGACGCCGGTCTCCAGACCTTTTTTTGTTTCGACAGCCATCAATGCATTTTCAATCATTTTAGAACCCAAAGGCAATTTAATTCAAATCAAATAAAAATTCCAATTAAATCAATTCGCTGTTTTATTTGTTTCTTTTTTTTCACTTGTTGTGCTATGTTTTTGTTTCCTGCGACCCATCAGAAACTTTGTGCTTAGAATTTCAACTAAATGGCAAAAACAAAAACTTTCATGATACAATACTTAAAAAGCAGATCTGCCAATAGTTTATTTTAATCAATAAAGGTCACTGGTGCGGCAATGGCAAAATACAGTCCATGAATACCACATAGTCCATTAGACTAAAAATACCATATATGAATTTTGATTGGTAATTCATTTGTTTGGTTGTCAATTCTGCATACGTCTAAAGAAGTTTAGTACCGTTTTTCCAAATATCACTAAATATCTGTCAGAAGCAATGGCAATATCTTGCAACATTGGGTTGATAATATAGCAAAATTTCAATTTTACTGATAATCAAGAATAGAATTAGGAATACTTCACTAGGCATTTATAACCTTAAATTTCCATTTTCAAAACTTTCTTGATACTAAAAAATGACATTTTCACCTACCATGGGACTTTCATTTGATTCAGGAGTTCTCGGACTTAAGTTTGATTCACTTGCAGTAGAGTTGGATCGTTGAGCAGCAGTTACAAGTTCAAGAAATGTTTGCTGATCGATATTTGCAAATGAAGGGTCAAGATGAAGTATCTGTTTGCATCTAAAAAAAATTCCAAATATTTTAAAATTTTCCAAGTGCTTTAATCTTGTTGAACCTATTAATAATAAATAAAACACGAGCGATAGATCGGCCTCATTTTCATGACTTTAAAAAATTTAGGGAACAGTGTAACCTTTTACAGTAACTGAGATTACTATCACATCAACAAACGCAAACTGAAACAGCATTCAGCTCTGCCTAACATATACTATACCTTTTGCATCAGCAATATTGGTTTTTACCCATTCCTGATTGCATAAACTTGCGCACAAAAATATCAGATATAGCTGCAGGTCAGCAAAAGAAAAAAACCTAAACTGGATCAGATATGACTGATCAGTGAAGCTTAATGACTTTAGTGAAGCTTAAGCATTTTGCATTCCCTTTCTAAATACATACAACATTTCAAAGGAAGTTTGTCATATTTTCACAGTGCTCAGCGATTAAACATTGAGAAATTACTACTCTATAATGAAAAATATCAATATTGTACAATTTTGCGCAAACTTTTCAGCTTCTTTGCTCAAACGTTTTTTTTAAGATATTGTATGTCAAAAATATGACCTTTGACCAATAAAATTGTAACTCCAGATAGAAAATTTACCACAGAATCCTTGACCATTAATGCTAGAACAGTGGTTCTCAACCTTTTTCTTTTCGTGGCCCATTTTCGTTGCACAAAAATTCTGTGGCCCAATAAATTTTCATGAAAGCAAAAACCTATAAAATAGGTTTAGAACATTAAATCAATTCAATAACTCTAGCTTTTTTTAAGTTGGACTGTAGCCGACTTTAAAGTGTTTTCATGGCCCATCATCGGAAGACGATAATAGAAATGATGACAACAAATGTAATGAATAATGATGAAGTAAAACGATTGAAAGTCAATTTCAGTATGTTCTTGATATGTCAATTCAGTCTCAATTTGTACAAAACCAACATGATCTTTCTTCATGAAATTACAAGTATATTTGTGAGCTTTCATCAGGTTGTACCCTGATGAAATTTGCACATGACCAACTAAAAATAGTCAAGGATGGCGTGTTTGTAGATGAACGTATTATTTTAATATTTAGTTACATATTTCATGAATAAATTGAGAACATTAGTGAATAACTATCAAGTCTACATGAGGTTGTGGTTGGCTTGTCCAAATGTTTAAGCCATATTTGATCCCCATGTGTCTGCTGCACTGCTACATCAGAATTTGTGAACAGTTAAGTTTTAACGAATTTTTGGCAAGGGTACAAATTGACGCCTACAATAGTAAAACGATTAGATTTGGAGTGAGACGGCCTTGTTTTGTCCCCAAGCTAATCTATATGACACAAACAGGACGAGGGTCCATAATATTAACTGTAAATAAAAGAGTGCAAAAAAATTGCTATCAGCAAGGCTTGTCTACAAAGCATAAATAGTCTTATACATTTTAAATGGAAGGAAAATGAGTATTTTTTAAAGTAAATCTTTTGAAGTAACTACTGCAATTGCAACACGTTTTTCACACAATTTGTTTTTCAAAATGTTTATATTGGATGGGATCCAACCTAATGAAAAGCTTCTAAGCTTGCCTGAGATTATACGGATGTCCATGCTGTTACAGACACCGATACAGATTCACATGAGTGGGAAAACAGTATGAAGGCAATGAATTCAGAAGCACGACGTTCGTAGAAAAAAATTCTTGCATAAAATTGTTTGCAAAACTGTGGTATTTCCAAGGTGAATGGGTAGCCAATCTCTTTAAAAAAATTCGTTCAGAAAACAACAGCGGAAAGCTCTTTCAAATGAAGACCATTATCAGGGTTGCAAATAACATGAGAATAAGAGAGCCTAAACTCTCGTCTGTACTTGCGTGTAGACCTTCACAGAGTCTTTGAAAATACTTTCCTAAAAAGCCAATTTTTTATAAATGAAATTATCTGCATGTTCATTAATTTCTTTTACAATTGTTTAAAACATTCTTGATGACTTCCAATGCATAAACTCGATAAAGGTCTATTATGGTATGTGTAGTAATGCAATGAAAGTATTTTATAAAAAATGATAAGGATTATTTCTGAAATATTAGGCTGTTGAAATTCACAAGAGTATGGAGTTCTGTCGTAGAGAAATCCTTATTTGCACCCCGGTTATAATATCTTGATTATGATCCTGATTATAGTTATAATAAACAAAGCAAGGCAACATTACTATTATGCAACCAGCTTTGCAAACCAGAAGGAAGTTTTGGACCAATCATGTAAATCACACATCGCTGAACACGATAAGCATGTTTAGAACTGTAGCAGCAGCGGAACCCCAAATGTCTCACTTTTTTAAATACGATAGTTACAGATTATGTTTATGCTTACAGCATTGGTGTCCTCTGGTTAACAAGAGGATATTGGGGCGATCCTATTTTTTTTAAATTAAATTTTTGAACTTACAGCATTGGTGTCCTCTGGTTAGCATGAGGATATTCTGCGATTTTTAATTATTTTTTGAATACCGGTAATAGTTTTTCTATTTATTCGGAGTTATACAGTATACCGGTACCTACTCAGTACTGCTATATTTCAGCAGCCCAATATCACCGTACTGGTACCGGCACGCTGTATGGTATATTATTTGTTAGCTTTTTGTTTTTGGTATGTTTTCTTGCAGTACCGGTAATAAAATTTTTCTAAAATTTTCAAAAGAATATTTACGGTATCTTTTGTCTTACCTGGAACAGATAAAACGAACATCCTCAATTTTTGTGAATTCTGCTGTTCCAGATACAAACGGCTTATCGTTAGGCTCCAAGGATGCCATTCAAGAACTTTGTTATTGAGTCAGATCAGCCAATTTTGAATTATCTATATCCTAAAACGAAGAGGCCTATTTTGGGAAACTACCGCCGAATTAACGTTGATAAACAATACCGTACCGGTACAGAATACAGTATA
This sequence comes from Styela plicata, assembly GCA_963675895.2. Classification (NCBI taxonomy): domain Eukaryota; kingdom Metazoa; phylum Chordata; class Ascidiacea; order Stolidobranchia; family Styelidae; genus Styela; species Styela plicata. The sequence continues at coordinate 3,878,177 of OZ023143.1, forward strand.
AAACAGAAAATGCAAAATCAGGAACCGATCTCAATGGACCTTTCCCCGACCTTTGACCCCTATAATTTTTAGCCTTTACCTGATAACAGGAAAGGTTAGACAATAGTGGTAACTATTGTTAGACATGGACATAGTTTATTTTGACACCTCTGTCGACACAAAAGACGATAAACATAAATATATAACATTACAGGAAAGCAAACAAAACCTCGTAGTAAGTTTAAAAACGTGCCACGGAATAAGTTTCAAGAAGGAAACATGAGAAGAAAGTAACACGCGTTTGCTTATCTCAGCAAGCGTTAGCTTTGTTGGTATATTGCAGAATAGTTTTGCGTAAGTCTAGGCGAATCAGATTTTTACAAACATGAACTGAAAAAACAACTAAGCATTCCCCACGGTCTGTCATTTACCGTTCAGGCCTAGTCTACTTCGGATATTATAATTACCGAATCGACTAAAAACTACAGAAACGACCAACAAGCGAGTGAAAAACGTATCGAAACAAACCAGGTTGTACTAGGCCATAGCTAACGAACGTTTGCGTTTGTCTACTTGAGTCGTGTAGTCTGTCGCTTTATTAATCAGTCGCAGGGGAGATTTAATAACCAAAAAGTGTTACAGTTGGGAAGTTTTAGATAATTATACGGGTCCTTTACTGCTAAACACGTTTGAAAGAGATTGGCAAGATAAGATTTCACTTTTATTCTGCGGGCAGGAAAGCCGAGAATACATCTTAATTGTATGACAAACCACGGCCTTTCGTGCAGCGAATACCAGTTCCGATTTGAGGTGAATTATTGTGGCTCGTCATATTTCTCATTTTTACTGTGCATGGACTTGGTTGGTGGAAGAAGCCGTAAGCATTGCTCACGTGAACCACCGTGCACCAACGAGAGGTTCAGCAGATCTCTCGCACATAATCCTCATCCCTCACGAGATTCGAGCACGCGTCGTGACAATCAGAGATGCAATGAATGATTTTTTTATTTTGTAATCTAACATAACATCTTAAAACATAGCAACGTATTAGAAAAGATTCGATTCGAAATTATTCTTTAGAGATGAGATTCGAAAAAAATATTCGAAACTTGCGATCCCAAGACAGAGGCACAAAATCAGAGTTGAAGTTCTTCGAACACAATGAATATGAGTTTCCTTGACCATTATTGTTAGCCTCAAATTACTTTGTTTGTCGTCTTTACGAGTAATGCTCGTATTAAGGCAACAAGGTTAGTTAATCTTGCGTTTAAAACTATATTAAATTTAGTCTTATTCTTTTCAAAATATTTACAAAGCATTCGTCGCTTTGATATAGTTTATTTGCTTGGGGGTGAAATTGTTTAGAATTAGACCCATAATTCTGGGTGTTTAAAAACTTGAAAAATGCTGAATTCTTCTACTGGTCCCAATTTTTGACCATAAATCTTACAGAATGTCGGCCCTCTAGTGATCTTGATTAGGAAACATATTTGGTCAATTTTCTGATTGATATTTTATTCTTTTACATCTAGAACAATATTTTTCTACCACCAATAGAGGTGCAAATTCGGAAAGAGAAAGAAAAATATCGAGAGTGTAGGTTTAAGAGACGTAAAATTAACGTTTTATTTTATTAACAAATCGATTTTGACAGATTCAACACTATTTGAATTCAATATATTTCGTTTTCTCGTATACTCGCTTTTTGCGAATACATCTTTACGCGTACTTACCGCTTTTTGTAAAGATATTTTATTCGAATTATGATTTGATCCCATCTCTTTTAAATTTTCATTATAAACGTGAAATCTATTCATTAAAAACTATTTGTTTGTATCTGTTACTCTCAATTAATTTGATTCGAAAAGAAAATTTAGCCAAATGCATAATCGGTTGATCAGAGAGATCATTGCAAAATTAAAATAGCATTTTAAGCAATATATTCGCGAAATTGATAAGGCAAATTTTAACGCCATAAAAGAAAGAATGAAAATACCTGAAGTATTAGGGGAGGTGTGGGACCTGGGTTTATTTTCCTTTTTTGATTTATATATTAAAAATACCCGAACTATTGTCACAGGTTTTCGTACAATAAATGCTTTGGATTTTGCCTAGCTGACGACGGAATATATTACGCAGCTGCGAAAAACATACAAATTTATTAGCATTTGAAAGTTTAAAAAATGGCTCATTGTTCAAACCTATGTGGGACCAAGTGGTCACATTACTGGGACCAATGATCCACATCAAACTTTGAAAAATGAAACTGTGAGCTCAATGATGACTCAACAAGTAAAGAAAAGGACATAGTTTCATAACAACCAATTTTATTGAAAATATTAGGGGCTCTGCTCATTCTATTGCGAAGAGTCATTTCAAACTTCATAACAGCTGATATTTTCAAATTTCAGAATAGCTGAAAGACGCTTGGTCTTGGCCACTAGAATAGGCTCTTTGAGAATTCTCACAACGTATGATTTCCGAACCGAAGCCATATCTTCACGATCAGGAATTATGAAACTATTTTAATTCTGTGATCTTTGCAAAGATTTGCATTCGCGTCTCCGTCATTATCTGGTTTTTAATATAAGCAATCCAATAAAATACTTTATTTATTTTTTAATTATTTTAATATTCATCGTGGACTTTTGTAATCGCATAGTCAGCTATTTTGGGTTCAACCTCGGATTCTATACCTTCATTACCTGATGTAAACCCTTCACTACTCATCATTGTAACAAGAAATTGTCTCATCAGTATCACTAGTGCTGGGCAGTCTACAAGTTCTTTTTTTCCTTTGTAATCGCCTAAGTTCTTCTGAACGACTCTTCTCCAGAGTACTAGTTATTATTGTAGACTTCACTTTTCGTCTATTAATTTTCTTTGTTGCAGAAGATAATCTGGGAGAGGGAGAAATGTTCTGAAGTGTGACCGTGTTGCCTACACTTGATAAAACTTGTAGGGGTACCTTGTCTGTTGATTGTAGGGCTAAATGCCAGCTGATCTAAAGCCCACACATATGCTTGACATAGTAAATGATCTTGAATATGCCGTCCCAGCAAGCTCGTGAAAAAATTGTAGCATTGATGCGAATAGGCCGTTTTGTACGGACAGAAAACACTGATATCGAAAGGTTATAGCTTGTGACTGCAATGTGGTGGAATGGTGAGAATTATCTGACCATTCTCGTGTGCCATGTCCACAACTTCAAGAGAAACGTGACTGCTGTGAGTGTCCATCAAAAGGACTACTGGACTAGACCTTGAAACTATAATGAACCCCACAAAATTTAACAGGACAGAACTGTTGGGAAAATTTTCTTTATTCATCCACCCAGAAGGAAGGCTTCACTGGTGGCCTCAGGCTGGTGGAGACTCAAACAACTTGTTCTCCGACAAAAGCATTTCAGTCAATCCTCGCCTGCACATTCGCTAAATGTCCAATTGCAAAGAATTTCTTTAGTTTTCTTAACAGCAAATTTAAAAGCTAATTGTTTTGCCTACCTAAGTTTTCTCCTCACCATGAGGCATTTTCGAAGATACAATTAGGCATTCGGCTAAACACTTTTTTCTTCATTCGTGATAACCTGAATGTGACATAGATATATTTATTTTGGATTCTCCAATCAAGCACAAACATTTAAAAAAAGAATGGACTCACGAACACATAAAATTCTGGAGAACATGCCAAAGTGCAAATGCGGTTCAAAGCATAAAAATTTCATGTCCATGAACACCGACAGACAAACTGTAGAAAAATACACGTACCCTATTGGCCTAGTTATCCGGATCAAACCTTGTACGACGGGAAACAAAACGTTCGGGCAGTTATAAAGAATTCAATAATAAAATCGTGCAGAAACGAACACATTTGGATTTTGTAGAAATTGGCCTTGCTCATGGCATGAACATTTCACGGTATAATACAGGGCAACCCACAGAAAAACGCGATTGTGAAAAAAAACTTCTGTTGAATATTTCTAAATTACATTATCTTGCGTAACACAGTGAATGTATGACAAATTGAAAAAGGAGTAATCTCTTATTATTGCAAAGATTATTAACTTGGCTATAACAGTAAAATACGGCGGCGGCGGCGGTGGTGAGCCAAAACAAACCTCGCCAACTCTTATAAGAAAGCTACAGATCAGAGTATCTATTAACTATAACCAAAATCAAACAGTCATGAAAATAGCACAGTTTTAGGATTTGTTTCCTCCCATTGATCTGCTTTACCACCGAATTTTATTTCTGGTATTCAAAAACAAACTTTTTGATTAACTTCCTCTGTACTGACGTCACATACGCAACAAAACAACAGAACAGCATTTTATTCGAGGGTAATAACGTTACCAGATATACTTTTCCAATGCGAACGCTAGGTGGCGAAAATCGGCGCTGATTCTTTGATCCCAACTGTTCGTCGGTCCCACTTCTCCCCTTTCCCCTAAAAAAACCAATTTACCTTATCAGACTCAAAAAAATGTATAGCTGCTATTTTACTAACAATGTTGTAAGCAAACTCTTGAGGCAAGGTAGCATCAATTCACGCTGAAACCACCAGTGTGCAAAGAGCTACATGAAATGCACGAACTAAGAAATTACCTCATCGCTCGCAGATGTCTATTGACGAGAGTTTGTTTTAAAGCCATGTAAATCAACACGATCAATAAAGCAGGGGGAAGGCATGGAATTGCAAAGTTCAGTGGTTCTTGAAAAAACCCTTCAGCGCAAAACCGCTTGGGACAATGTGGAACTTACACAGTGAACAGGTCTGGAAGTCAATCGAATGGAACGGTTAGATATTTTGTTCGAATGATTCCACTTTTTGTCCCCATGTTCGATAATTTGAGCTTAGAATCACGGATCGAATATGATGTGATCTATGTTGACGTATCTAACTCTGACGTATCTATGTTGAATTAAACTGATTGGTAAATCGTCGTTAGTCGTCGGTTATGTTCAAGGCGGTCTTAAAACATTCGAAAGCTGGGTAAAGGCAATGAACAGCATTAGCAAAAATTGGAATTACGAATGCACAAGATATATCTTAATAGCCGATACAATAAAAGTGAAATCAAAACGAAATTGACGCTGAACCTAACTGGGCCCTGAAAATTAGAAATGTTTTAAAATTTTATTCGAAGAAAAGTTGACGCTACTTATAATAAAACATAGAATAATACATATATTTTTATTGGAGCCAGAAAAAGCAACTTACCGTGTAGCCTAATTCTCAGTTTCAAAGTTGTTATAGCCCAATAACATTCCCTATCCGAAATTTATCTATGGGCTGTTCAGTATGATATGGGAATAATTAAGTTCTCAGTACGAAAGCGAACGCATTTCAGTTTCACCGATGCCAATTCTGTAAGCTAGTCAGCGGGCTATGGGCTATATTCTGATGACATCACCTACAGCACCGAACGACCGTCCAGCGAAAAGTGCCGCGCTTGTAAAGAGATGTTTCGAGGCGCATTTCAGAGCTTGCTAAGTTTTGTGAATGAGAATAATAATTCATAGTAGCCAAGAGATAGTAATTGCGGGCAGCCTGGCACACCAAAGCAGAATTTAATCACATGACTTATTCAATGGATTGCAAAGTTGGTAATTTCTCTTCTAATTTGAAAAAAATAGGAAAAAGAATAATACGCTGCAATGCTTGGGGCAGGTATAAAATAATGTCATTAACTGTGTAGAATAAAACAAAGCATATTCATCATTCTGTGAGATTAAGTTTGAGTAGCAAATGGTAAAATGCAGATTATCAGTGTTTTTTATTATTGTGCCCTAAAAATACCAACACAAAGCGCAAGGGCGAGGCGTTGATAAAACCTACATAATAAACCTTGCAAGGAGATTTCATGTGCATTGTCGGGTAAACTTTGTAATTGTCAATAATGTAATGTCAAATGTTTGAAAACGAGGTATTTGATTCTTCAATTGTTGCGAATTCGATTCTTAAATAAATTATAATTTTCATTCTCTTACACATGTTGATTTCAAGGCGCTTGTTCGATAATCAGACTTGACTAGACGTCCCATGCTGAGGTGCTTCCATGTCACTTTCGTGCAAATTTTCAAAGCCCATTGGAATAGTGTCTTTATCTTCTATAAAACTGGACTTTTGGCTACTCGGTTGCGAATTGTTAAATTGTTCACCGGAACTATAGCTTTTCAAGGCAGGTGTCGTGCCAGTACCAAGATATGATTGTCTTTGTTCGACAACAATGTCGTCATGTTCTCTCGCTGATTGCAGCGTTGCGTCTGGAACAAGGCAAGATCTTCCTGCGTAATCTACAGCAATAGTGAGGTCATCATGCAACACCACTTGTCGTTGAATGTCTTTGGATCGTCTAAAAATAATTTTTATAGATTAGATTTGTTCGAGTTACACATGTTTGCGTAATGCGAGGACGAATGTTTAATCAATTTATCTGGGAACTTTTTGCTAATATATATGGGGATTATTCTATTTCCGTTCAATCTAAAACCCCTTTTCATCTCATTGTTATTGCAATTTCTTGGATTTGCAAACGGACTATCCATATCTATTTGTGTCTTGATGTAGCCTAGGACAGGTAGCGCGGCGAGACGGAGCATTATAAAAATCAAAACGCAAGAAGCCGTCAATCGCCTTTTAGAGAGAAGACATACCTGTAGTAATATCGGCCAAGAAATCCGACGAAAAACATCTGCAGTATGACGAAATAATTGTAGATAACTAAAAGACAAATGTGAATAGTTTTTATATTATTTAACATTAGTTTGATTTTTAGAAGAAATATTGACGCTAGTGCAGGATTGATATAGTCTAATATTGATATTGCCATAAGTTTTATTCGAATTCTTTTCACGGCAGGGGGTCAAATAAGTTAATCAGTTGCATCAAACTATATACTTTCCTAATAGATGTTTGTACTGCTCTCAAAATGAAGATCATAATCATATTTACCTCGTCGATTGCTAATAAAATCCAGTGGATAGACACATGGTATCCCGCCTAATTGCGCTATTATGTTGAAGATGAGAGCTTCAAATCCAACGATAAAACTTGACAACTGTATGCATACTGTTTTACCTTGTATGGCATGAGTTTCTTCCATTCCTGAAACACAATGCATCTTGCCGTTATTTGCTAAACGTTAGATTGCTTTTACTATGCTTATTATGATTGAAAATCAGTTCAAACAGCCTATCCAGGATCCCATGAAAATAGATAAAATTATAAACTTTTCAAGGACATGCACGCATGAGACAACAGGCAGAGCGCTGGAAGAATGGGATTAAATGTCCCTTCCTTAATCTTCAAAGTAAAATGGAGAAGAAACGGGGATATTGGGAAATTTCAGTTTTAAAGGCTATACAGATTCAATTAGTGTTCAACCATGTTTATGTTGATGAATATGGGATAATCAAAATATGCACTGTTTGAGTATATTTACACATAGTCAAGATAAACGTGATTTATGGCATATTTTGGGCTACAACATAAAATATCGCATACACCATGTTTTAAAGCAAATCGTTTTTAGTAAAATGGTAAAAGAGACTAATTTTTTTTTTTTAATAATTTAAAATATCTAGCTGTTTGGGTAAGAGCATCCCGACATGGGCTTTCAAACGCGAATTTGTCAAAGTTTACGTGTATAATTTTTTTGAGATATATTTTCGTTTTAAAAAATTTCCCCTGCTAGCAGAAAAAAAAAATTTTTAAATCAGAAAAAAGGAAAAAATTTGATTCGACTTCTAAACAAAGCTCCTATTTTCTTATATTTAATACTACCTTCAATTATGACTGTGAATTTGAACAACAACTTAACTCCGTAAATACAAATTAGCGTTGATATAGCACTGAACAACGATAGGTAAACAGATGGACTCACTCCCTGAAAATAATAATATGTATTTTAATATTTTTTTCATCAAAATTCACCCTAAATACGATTGAGAAAACCCATAAACGAAAACTAATCGGCCATGACAGATGAGGCAGTGTGCAGTGGTCCATATACGAATACAGCGTATAGTATCGATATAGAGATGTGAACTGTAACAAAAGTACAGTATAGATAAACTGGTCATTTGCAGTAATTGTATATTTCCGAAATTCGAAACCACGATGAGATTTACGCCTCGACGGTGCGTTCCCTCAACAGACCATAATTGGCCCAAAGAGTTGATTTTATAGTTGTATTCCAGAATCACGAAGTAAAATTAGTGTCAAAGAGCAGCGATTTTACTACATTTTTGTTACAGTGTATTTGCCCATCGCGACAACTCTAAACTATATTGAAAAAACGATATCTTGTCTTTGGTTAAATATGTATAATAAAATTCCTTATTTATCTCAGTTGAAAGCACTCGAAAGGCCATCAAGCTTTTCAATACACTGTAACAACAGTACAGTAAATTTACTGGTCAATTCAGTAATTGCATATTTTCGAAGTTAAAAACACGCCATGTTGATGAGATTTATGTCAATAATGGGCTGTTGATGGACCGCACCTTCGCCGTGCGTTCCATCAAACCCCATATTCGGCCAAACAAGTCTATTTTGAATTTTTTTCAATATCGCCAAGTAAAATTATTGTGAAAGATCAGTGATTTTCTTGCATTTTTGTTACAGTGTAGTAGTTAATCAGAAATTGAATTCTGCCACGCTTATGCAAAAGTCACGCCTGTGTACAAGACGGAATCCATCTGTGCCTACTTTATTGAGTGGGTGTTTAACTTGGGCAGCGTATCGAACAACTGTAACAAAAACGAAAATGCATTAAAATATATTAATTTGCCAGCAATAAAATAAAATTTATCGGCTAATTGTATACCACTGAATCTCGTAAATGCACAATAAATACCGCAAATCAACGAATATTTCCTGTGCTTATATAATAGTCCGTGGCAGAACCTTGAAAAAATGGGGGAGGGGCGGGGCAATTTGAAAATATTCCGAGAACGATTTATGACATCGTAATGGGCGCCGCAGGTAAAAAACCATGAAAACGGACTTTTTTATTGTATAGGCTATTGTATGCAACATACCAAAAATCGAGCTGGAGGCGTGAAGGTTTTGAATAAAAATATTTTAAAGACGCGCAAAAAATTTCAAGATTTTCCACATTTTGAAGTACTTGAAAGATCATTTTTTTGCATTATGTTCTATTTCAGTTATCCATTCGGATGTACGTTGGATGGATTTTATAATCTACAATAAGCTTTAGGTAAGCGTAACGGACAATGTTGATCTAATGAACCTACATTAATTTTGAAATAGTTTCCATCCGCACGAAGAACAACTGCAATTGCACCACATAATGGTGTGATAACAACATATTGAAGAATCAGCCATTTTACAATCTCGATTACTCGTCTGTAGAAAAAAAAAGAACGTTTTAACTTCTGAAAGTGCATCTTGACAGTTGCTTACTTTTAAAAGTTCCTTTCTTTCAAATTGGACATTGCGAGCTAGTGGATAATTGAGTATAAAATAAGGGTGTAGTAACTGCACCTGATTGATGGTAAAACTTTCTGTCATTTGTTCACTTTCGTTTTTTCACATAACCAGGGACATCTAACTCACGAGTTCATTCATGCCTTGAATGGTATATTATGCCATTCAAGTCATGAATCGACTCGTGGGTTCAATTTCCATGGTTTCAGTCAATCACGTATGTTGATTTTTGAGAAAGCAAAGCTTTCTTGCAGGCAATTGTTTCAGAGTATTAGGTACTTACACGGAATTTCTTATCGGCGGCAAGCAGACCAAACAAGGACATGGAACGGCATTCATTCCTATCTCCCTTACACAACTTTTTTCAACAAAGGGTTTTGTTCCACCAGCAAATACAATAATCAAATAATAATACTTGTATATTGCATATGCTATATAAATGTTGTACATGAAGCCAACCTCTACAACAGCTCGCGGCACAAACATACCCACCAAAGCAATTGACATGACAGCCTGAAAATGCAACAAAATCGATCAAATTATATTAATAAAGCAATACGGAACAAATTTCCTGGACAAGATGAGCTTCTTTAAATTGTATTTAGGATCGTGTCAAGATCGGCCACTTTGAGTAAATGGGTAGATGGTTTACCAGCCCATTCAGGGACACCGATTAAAAAACGCAAACGGCATTGTAAATTCACTGAAAGAAATATAATCTCAAAAGCGTTTGCAGATGGTTAACCAGCGTTTTCGGGCACACCGATTAAAAAGGCAAAACGGCATTGTAAATTCATTGAAATACATATAATCCCAGAGGCGTTTGCGCGCATACGGCGTTCTTTAAGTGACCACGTTGCCAAGTCAATTTGTTTTGATTGTTTTAGGATAAAATTGCAAGCATTCATTTCAGGAAATTTCTCCCGGCGCTCATTAGGCTGTACCAATGTTTTCAAATCATGCTCAAACTCATAAACCCAAATAATTACACATTGGGCTATAAATTGCATTCTCAGGCGGACTAGATTGTTTCGAATGGCTTGAACTGCATTTTTGTACAATGCCCACGCGCTACCGAAATGATTTAGACAGCAAAACTATACCGGAAAAGTGCTCATAATCCATAAAAGTGCGTTTCGTAGTGGTTTTGAATTTGATTTCAACATGACGTAATATATTTCTTCAGCATATACTCCGATAGATATCAACGTTAATATTCCAGGTATGAGTAAAACAAAAACTCCTCCAGCTCCCCATGCCTTCACTACATCTGCATAAACGTAAAATCTTTTTGTTTATTCAAATATTTCATGTTTACTTCATTGGTTCGTCCCTTGACATATTTTTTTCGAATGGTCACGTATTTAATGAAGTAAAATTAAAAACTTGCTCTTCATTTATCTCTCTTTACACAAAAATACATGGAAATGACTGCATTGAAAGTATGTTCAACACAGCCATCGACTCTTACCATTGTCCCATCAAGAACTAATTCTAACAAATGAGCAATGGATATAAGCCAGCTCGTATTGGATAATATCACTATCTTTCACGGATTTTCAAATCAACAAAAAACGGGCATCGTACAATCCACACAAAACAATTTTGGGACGGGAAAAGAGATTTTTTGTTAAGACTTTAAGAAAGAAAAACGAATTAACCTGCCCTTTCAGCGTTAAAACTATATTTATGAAAATGTGGTGGAAATGTGATCTTTATATTTTAATTTGTTTTGAAAATGTTAATCACTCATATGTCAAAGAAATTCTTAAAAATAAAATCAGCAACTTCGCTGCAGACGAGCTTAATGCAATATAGTACTAAACAAACACAGTAGCGAGTAGTTAGTTACTGGTATCTTATCTGAGATTAGGCAAATTCGTTTTTAATAATTCTATATAAGGGAAACTTTTGAAAATGATTCAAAATGTGAGTTAGAAGGAACTCCAATGCAATTTTACATGTTTTTTTCGTCAGGATACACTTAAGATAAATCAATATTTCGATTCGTTTTTGGACAAATTAGACAGTATTCAAATATTTAATGAAATAACCATAATTCCAGCCCTATGATCACTTCCTACCTGATGAAAAATCATCTGAAGATGGTGTTATAACCCGACATTCGTCATCTGCTGGTGTCGTTGAACTATTTCCCATTTTCGCGTTTCTACATATTTTTTTCAGATTATCAGTTCTAACATTTCTCAAAAATACTCGTTATGAAAATCACAGAACTCGTGATGGTAAATTCAATATTGCTTGTTTTGTATTACTGTGAAAAACCTATCTCGAAATTGACAATCACTGTAATTTTTTGGTAGTGAAAGTGAATAAATAACTTCATACGATTCTGCCAACCTATGAAATTGCGCTAGCGTGGGCCATAGATGGGACTCCTTCGGAAGGTGCGTTCCACCAAGGAACCGCACTCCATCTATTCCTATTTATCCAATCATATTTCCGACTTACCTCATCGGAAAATATTGTCAAAAATTCTTTTGTTAATTATGATTGGTAAAACGCGGTTCATCTGTGACTCATGCTTGGCAATATTAAATTCTGATTTGGGCATGATAAGCGATTTCTGCACACAACTACAAGTTTTTTATTAGTCTTGTCAATGTTTATCTACTAAATATTTACACTAATGAAGTTTATAATATAGGTCATATGATCGTCTGATGTTATTGGGTATTACATCATTGATTTTAATGCAAAAGAATTATGAAAGCAGCTATGTTTCCCCAATCCAATACTCTTCGGCTGTATATAGTAGGTGCACAATAAAATCCCCTCCCCACGAGAACGTTTTTGCGTCAAAAATTTGAGAGAAACAATATTTTAGGGTTCAAAGATGCCAAATTATGGTTCGGTCAATTTTGAAGCATTACAGTTTCCAACATTGATTATAATAAACGGTATAATAACAAGTGCCGAAGACGCACGAAAAACTTTCGATGCATTCTGTACATTATATTGCTTCTCTTGCATCTCAGTTTCTCTTCCCCATCTACTGACGTAAACACAAAGTGATAAATTAACAACAATACATTTAAATCCGGTATTTTAACTGAGGGGGCGCGGTATATTTTTTCCTGTGTTTCGCATTGGGGGAAGGAGCATATTATCCTCCCCTACTTTCTGATATTGTGAGTTAGCTCGTCCGCCGTAGTGTCAAAGGTGAGCAAATATTTCTTAGTTGCTAAAAGTCGTCGTTTTGTCCCAAAAAAGGACAAAATGTGCTTACAAAAGCAGCCTTGCGCCAAACACGCGAAAGATTTTCCTAATCTATTGAAATTTCAATATACTATCCACTCTTGGGCGATGGAGAGGCTGTTTACCCGGCTCCACCGCAAGTGCTTCCGCCCATCCATAGGTTCACAGACAAGCTATAGCGAATATTTCGAAAATCAATTACCCCAAAAAGGAATACTTGTGAAAAGGTTTGCAATCTCATGGGAGTAATAGCATCGTGTAATTAGAGCGCCGACGCTGGTCGGTGTCAATTCAGGTACGCTCTTGAATCTGTCTGAACTTTTGTAGAAAAAACCTAGTATGGCAAAGATTTTTGTTATCCTGTCTAATTTAACGTGTATTCAGCGTGGATTTTTCTTCCTCAAAATAAAATTGGAGCAAAATATTGGGACGATTCTAGATTTTCAAATACTTTTGACACAAACACACACAGAGAGCAAAAGTGACACGGTATCAGGGCAAAGAGCAGAATACCCTTTTCATTGAAAGTTCTATTTTATCTGAATAACATTTTGGAAAATATATTGGATCAAGATTTTAGTTACTCACGCTGTAATATCCTATTCATCGCCGAATCATGAACTAATTATAGTCGATACCTGATCTTCAAAAAATACTTGGAAATTTCCGCTCACTCATACTGTTTCCTGAAAGAAAGTTCATGTACAGGTGAGACACGTTCGTAAGGTAACATTTATTGACATATTGACAATGAATAATATTATTTACGTGAGCTACGTAATTACGGCCTGGGAAGATCCACCTGTCCATGTTGACATTCTTACGTTATACTTACGTGGAATGACATAAGCATTTTATAGAATAAGAAAAAAGAACAAAATTGCACTGCAAAGATGGCTGTTCCCACATCTTTTACAGAGCACAGACTTTGTCATTCATGTAGCCAGAGTCACGCCTTTCTCAGCGCCCTTAGACACAATTTCGCAATTTTTGCTTCACAATTGAGAAATGTTAGGTACCCTCTTTCCCCCACATTTCTAGTAATTTCAATATGCTTCCCAATCCGAAATGCTATTTTGTCAACCATGGGCCACTGATGGAACGCTTCGACGACGCAATCCATCAGAGATCCGCACATATGGTTTTGAGACTAGCGGCGAGAGCATCAGAGTAGGGGCAAAAATTTATTTTCTTGTCCACCGAATATATATAACGTCATAATTCGATCCCCTGCTTCTTCATAGTAGAAAAATTTTACCTGACGCCTTCACTCATTGCAGAGTTTTATTGAGAGAAAAAATAATTTTGTCTTTTCAATATTTCTACGGCTAAAAACTGCTTTTCTGAAGAGAATATTGTGTTCTCGATGATTACTGATTGCTAATATCTTAAAAAATATTTCGACTAACTTTAAGATAGAAAGAAAATCTGGGAAAATGGAACATAAAATGAAAATAATCTTCTTAGGTCGAGACTGGATACAAATCGATAAATTGTGTTGGTTCCAAAGGTTATAATTAAACTATGGAATCCAGAAAACATCTGTCGGGTAGCGACTAGGGCTGTACAAAACCGAATCATCAATCACATGTAAATAACAAATATCGCATTTTAGTATTATGACTTGTCTCCATCATGGCAACCAAAAAATTGATAGTTCACAGCGTATTTTAAATTCACACTGCATTGCCTAAGAGCAACGATTTTCGTATTTTAACAACAAAATATAATCAATTTGATCAAAATCGATAGCACTTTGTTGTTGAAAGCGAAAATTCTAATTTATTTGGTAATTTTTTGTTCTTATGAACGATTCACGATTGATTCGAATAAATTCTGCTTCGAATCGATTTGAATCACCGAATAGTGAATTGCCCAGTCCTAGTAGCGTCCCGTGCTTTCACAATTGGAAGTTTTATTTTGTCAAGCATGAGTCATAGATGAACCGTACATGGATGACATCCTTAATCAGTTGCTCATACTTATCTACAGATATTTTCACGAAATATTTTTAACTGCTTTGGTAGTATATCCTTATGAGACCCGAGGAAGTGCGGTATCATTTAGAGCTTGGCAAAACCGAATCAATTGGAATTCAAATTCGATTCGGATATTTCTTCTAATCGAATAGGATCTAACAAATCACCCGTTTTTTTTCTTTTAATATTTGCCCAATCATCAAAATATTAAAATGAATATCTTGTATTTGAGTTACACTTCATTTTTCTATAGTTTTTGTTCCTGACCAGTCATTAAAATTTAACGGAAAAATCTTTTGTAAAGCATGGGACACTGATGGAACGCGTTGTGAACGCGTGGGCAATCTGTAGATTATGCTTAAAATCGATTCGATTGATCCAATTGATGCACCCAGTCCTAGACTTGCACTGGAATATTACACCCGATATGTAATTGGTAATCGTTGTCAATCATCTTTTCACCTTTTCATCATAATTTTTGCCAAGTCATCGAGGTTTACTGAACTTTGATGTCATAGTCCCCGTTTGTCCAGGTGTGTTGTGACGGATTTAACCATTGCGGTTGTCTGAGAATGCATAAATTACGTTGGATTCTATCTGATCCTCAGTTTCTTTTCTCTGAATGCCAAGATGAGGACCTTACTCATATTCTTAGCTTTTGTTTCAGCAAGCGCGGCGTACACCGTACAACAGCCAACGATTAAGTTGCTATCGCCGCAAGGGATTCAATTTTCCTATCCAGGTAAGCATTGGCCCAATGTTAGTTTTTGTCAAATATGAGCCACAGTGGATTTTGGAATTTTGAGTCGAATATTAGGTTCAGTTGTTTCAATGGTTCAACAAAAGTCCCGAAACGAAAATTCAATACCTGTTCTCCTTCTAAACCAATTTTAGTTTAAAACAGTTACCAGAGGTGTTTTGTTTGATGTGACTTGCGATATTTGAGACGCGTCTCGACAACACGATTGAGCGAACAAATGGTCCTGTAGATTTTCAGCAAAAATATTTATGACAGTTTTGATCTGCCGCATTCATTGTTTAGGTAAACGTTTGTGCAAAATGTCTCAATGTTTTTTTTTTACATAATAACCCTTTTATTTTCTTTGCAAATAGCTGATGAAGGAACCACGTTGGTTGCATACCATTTCAGTGTAAATTCAGATTTGGTCGGGACAGGTGCAGGACAATACAACTTTGACGTATCCACTGTGACAGGTAAATATGATTTATTGAAAAAAAGTCGTTTTTATAGAAAAATATTGTAATTTTGTTGTTTGGAAAATCAGCAGAACGTAAAAAATAGCAATCGTAATGAATTTTTACATTTCAAATTTTAGCTCTGCAAAACTTGGATTGTATTAGAAAATCTTTTTCTTTCATCCTTAATATAATATCGGAAAATGAGATTGCATGACGACTAACGCCATTCAGCTCATTCACCAGGGAATACAATAAAAACTTACTTGTAAATTCTACAGCTTTTTAATTTAAAGATGAAAGTTACACTTTCAGTGACACTGGTATACCCATGTATGAAAAAGACCACGGTTGATAAGTACTCCTTTTCATCCAATTTATTATCGTAATTTTAAATACTGCCAGCCAGCCCATGCTCCAGAAAATGCCTTAACAAAAAGTCTCAACATCTGAAATGATACAATTTTTAGATGGGGCGTACGTTTTCAGTGACACTGGTATACCTGTGTATGAAGGCGATACAGTCAACTACTGGGTTAATGTGATCAACAGCGGGTTTGGGTACATGCTCACTGATCAAACATGGACTGCAGCAAGTAAGAATTTCTAAAAATTTGGCACAATTGAAATTTAACTTTTAGTAGCTACTTTGTTCTCAAATTTTGTTAATTACAAGTTACTGATGGATCGCGCTGCCAAGGCGCGACAAAATGAAATCCCCGACTTGTTCACCAGAATAAATTTAGCACCAGAATAAATTTAGCACCAAGTAGCGCGATCAATTACAAAAAATACTTAAAATGACAGTTCTCGAGGTACAAATTGTCCATGCGCGAAATAAAAAAATGCCAATAAATTCTCTTTTTTCGTTTGTACAAGAAACTTGTCTTAAATATCTCATTTCTCAGATCCCCAAATTTTATACAGGATATTTATGTGAAAATCCTAGATAGATTTGCGACTTTTTGACTATCTTTTTTATAACAAAGATGATACTTACATATATACATATATATATATGCGACATATGTATTTAAAATTACTTATGTGACAACTGACAAAAGTTAAAGACAATTTGAAAAAAACGTTATGAACTTTTCCACAGATTTGATACGAAATTTACGTACAATTTCATCTTAAAATCTTATATAATTTAATACAACATGCCTGTAGCCATATATGCTTTGCTCATAATTTATAACCGAAGTTGCATCATTTTATTTGAACACTTTTACAATTTCAGGCAGCAGTGGAATTGGTGGTTCCTCATGCTCTGCCTATCCGTGTGATGCGTCTTGTGACACGAGCGTGCCACCGTGCAACGGACTTATTTTTGAAGAAAATTGGGATACATTTGATTTACAAAGATGGCAGCACGAAATCACAATGTCTGGTGGTGGAAACTGGGAATTTCAATATTATACGAACAATAGATCCAACAGCTACGTCCGAGACAACACACTGTTCATCAAACCGGTAACAAATACCCTAAGCAAAAAAAAAAATTGTCAAAACATGTTTTGATAAGTTGAGTCACCGATGGATCGCGCCGCCTAGGCGCGGACCATCGGCGGCTCATGCTTGACAAAAGAATATTTCTGATTCGGAATGAACATTATTTGTATCCATGTCAGAAATCTCATTTTGTCAGGTATGGGCCATTGATATAGCTGTGACCCATGATCAATGGAATACAATTCGAACCAAATACTCTGGATTAAGATAATTCCGATTTTCACTACTGTCCGTATTTCAAGGTTTGTCACCCAAAGGTGAAAGGTTTGTCATCCGAGTCGTCAATTTTGCCAAACATTTAATTGACTAAAACATTGCTATTATTTTATCAATTTTATAGGAAAATAATGAGTTTTTGTTCAAATTCTCTGCAAGTAAGATTAAAAACAATACATGAAAGAAAATCACCGAGAAGCATCAACTTATATCAAGCATCAACATCAAGTTGTTCCCTCATTTTTCAGACCTTGACGGCAGATCATTTCGGAGAAGATTTTCTCTCATCTGGAATGATTGATCTATGGGGAGGTAGTCCAGCTGATTTTTGCACTGGAAACGCATTCTGGGGATGTCAACGAACAGGGTCTGCTGATAATTATCTGAATCCAGTACAATCCGCAAGGTATGTGGCGTAAGGTTGGTCAATTCGATTTGAAGCATGAAATATTCGAATCAATCGTGCATCGGTATTATATTCTAATTTGAAATCAGAAAGCATAACCCACAGAAAAAATTGATGATGCTTAGTTGTTTTATCACGATGTATCAGTCGGTTGCCGCCAATGGTAAGATAAAAATTCTTCTCCCTTCAAAAAATATTCTTACGATATTGTGTTGCTCTTCAATTCGTTTTTAATGTAAATAAAAAAATCTTTTGTAGAGCAGTTCCCTTCGCTTAAATGTCGTATGCTGCTGCAAGCGGAATTTTCAGTATTCGTATCACAAGGAGGATATGTAAAACTTTTTTTCAAAAAACGTCAATATTAAATTATAAGTAAATTCAGTTATTGAATATCGAAAATATTAAATGTATACAGTTGAATTTTCTGAAAAAAAAAATGCTATTTTGTCCAGCATACGTCATTGTAGTGCAATTTATCAGTAACTCACACTCAAGAAAACATGTTTCACCATTTTTTGTGCTTTGGTTCATTTGGAGAACTCAATTACAAGGTTTAATTTCCAATAAATTATTATTGGAAATTATTAAAACTTATTATCTCATTAAGATGTGTTCGTACTTACATTATTGTTCATAATATTTTTTAGAATAAGAACGGTCAACTCCTTTGCTTTCAAATATGGAAAAATTGAAGTAGAAGCCAAGATGCCAAAAGGAGATTGGATATGGCCAGCTGTTTGGCTGTTGCCCAGGTGAGGATTTTTCATTTGATTTATTTTCAAATAAATTTGCTCTTCAGTCTTGGTAGGTAGCAACATCTTAATTAAACGACTTAGTAATTACTGATACACAATAAGCTGCAGCTTTTTAGTTCGCTATACACCATACTTTGAATTATATGTCGAATTGTAGCAAAATTGTATACGGATTCAAGCATTTACAATTTAAATTTCAGCTTTTTGTCTTTGACTGTCATTTACAGCAGGTTTTGTTTGACATGAGCTCCAGAAGGAACGCACCGCAAAGGCGTGATCCTTCTGTGGCTTGTGTTAAAAAAAAACAATACTTCCATACGAGACAAAAACAGTAGCGCAATCAGGTTATAATGTAATTTGTCAATACAAACCTCATGATACTAGCTAAATTTTTCCATCTCGCCTTTACATTTACTGTTAAATTTGTCGTTGCATGGGACGCTTTATTGCGACCTAGTTATATTGTTTACTCTCTATTGTTTTTATTTTATTTTTTGAAATCCACCGGAATCTGTGCCTAAAAGGAATCAGCTAAATAACCACATACAACAAAGAGCTGTTACAGGAGGTAGTACCAGCAACTTCACTCTAAGCAGACATCATCCGCAACGGAACTGCTATGAAAAATTCATTCATTATATTTCATCGTTGCAGGAGCAATACATATGGTGGATGGCCAGCATCTGGGGAAATCGATATCATTGAATCAAGAGGTATAATACCATAACCTATATGACAATAGGTTAAGCTTTTAAAAGTGAAGACACTTAATAGCTTGATTCTTAATCCAAGATAGCAAAATCAATTTTCTGGCATTATTTTGAATAAGACAGTGGCATGAAATTGAAAGGCATGATCTCTCATTTTTTGGCAATAGTTTAATCATTGACACCACAGAGCGCACCCCACGACAGGAAACGGGGTACCGTACACACATAGTAGATACATTGTCCCACGAAAACGTTGGGTTGTCCTTGACTATTCATTTGGTAAAACGTGTTTACTCAAATTCGCTAACAGTAAGACCTAAAATTTCATAGGAAAACACCGGACACCACTGCAGCTTTTTAACTTTTTGAAAATGCGCGAAGGTATCGATTGACATAGCTCCCCATTCTGTTTGGTAGAGAAAAAAATCTTCAGCCTAACAGATACCGATAAATTAATATCTGTTGTAAGTTGTTGGAAATCAGCTTTCGAATCCCCCCGGAATACACGTTAAGTTTGCACATTCTGGTTTGAGCCAACAACCTCTCGAGAGCGAGCTGCAATGCAATGCCAAACAAGGATATCCGACATCCCACTTACTATTAATAATACTGGAACCTTATTACATTTAGGCAATATCGATTTGGTAGACGAGTCGGGAATTTCTAAAGGAAATGACAACATGGGTATGACCCTGCATTGGGGACCATTCTTTCCACTCAATGGATATCCCAAAACAACTGTTGAAAGGTTTGTAATTTATTGTGAATTGCTATCTGTTTCAATATATATATTTGGTTAATTAGTGTTGAAATGAAAAAAAGGTATACACTATACCAGAACCTTGATACTTGGAACATGTAGAGCTCTTACTTAAAAATGACCTTATTTTTCATTTTTTTCAAAATTTTGTGATTGACCTTATTCAAGTTTTCCTCGGTCACTATGTTTTCAGCTAGAACAGGTTAATATAATTGGTAAGATGAAAAAAATTCACAAGAATTTCCAACAAATTTATAGAAAAAAATAAGCCAGACTCTATGCAAATGAAATTGGGTAAAATAAACCGATCAACCTTTAAAATATAGTTATTTTGATAATTGTGTCTAGATCTAATTGAGTTTTAGGTTTTCAAAACCTTTTTTCATTAATTAAGTTGTCTAGGATGTTTTATCATGTATGTGTTAATATTGGACTGCGCTACCAAAGACGAAGGCATTTGTTGCACATGCATGATCACATGAAATTTTCCCATTATGTGGTTTGTTAGTGACGTATTTTTTCTCATAATTTGAGTTCCTTTTAAGCAAGATGTGAAGCAGCAATTGATTTTTAGTTTAAGTATGTTTCAAAAATATACTGCTACTGCTTTGGTGAAAAAGACGGATAATGAGAAAAGTTGATACATGCAACCAATTATTTTTGTAATACTAAGGATCACTTATTTTTGACTCTGCGGATCATATACTTACTTTACTTACCATCATTAACAGTTAAAAAAAATATCGTTCCCACAGTCATCCAGATTCAGGTTCATACGCTGACAGTTTTCATACGTGGAAAGTGGATTGGACGGAAGATTACATAGATTTATACGTCGACGATACATTGCTTAGAAGAGTAGACCCTGGTGAGAACGGATTTTTCGAATATGGAGAATTCGAAAAATCATCGCCTGGAATAGACAATCCATGGCAATATGGAAGCAAGATAACACCATTTGACCAGGAAGTAAGTGTGAACGATGCCCCATCGGATATTATACTTTGTCAAGCATTAGTCACGGATGGACTGCACCTCACTGGTGCGATCCATCAGTGTCGCATACTTAAGAAACATGTCTCTTCAAAAAAATTCTGCCTAGGGAACCTAATCAAAAAATTCTGATAAAAATATGTATTGTTTAGTGAGGACTTCTGATTGATCGATTGTTTTTCCTGTAACCCTTGCTTGATAAACTAAAATATCTGATACCGCAACAGAGCGAAATAGAAAAACACAAATTTGGTTACGAAGAGAAAGCTACTTGAAATATACATATATATTTTTCATTAGTCCAGCATTTCTTGTATGAAAAACTCAGTCTACTCGATAATTAATGAGGTCTGCACACTTCCACGGAAGCATTCGTAGGGGCCTGGCCTGTTTTTGCCTTCATAGCCTCTCATTGTGACAGAGCATAAGTTTGTTTCTCCTTAACATGCATCAGTGTCTGTGACAAAGGAAAGCTGTTTTTCGTATATCCTTTATTTTATAACGTAGAAATTCGCATCTGATGTGTTTTCTGGCATGTCAGAGTAGTCAAGGTGACGTGCATGTGCCAAAGCGCATGTTGTGCAGGATAATATCGTCGTTCATTCCGTGATGTGTCTCGTGTTAATAGTGAATCTTCTATAATCGAACAGAATAGTAAATAAGTAATTATTATTCTGACTAATTGTGATATTTTTCAGTTTTATATACTTCTGAATGTTGCTGTTGGAGGAACTAATGGATTTTTCTCTGACTCTTGGACAAATACTCCACCCAAACCATGGTTGAACACTTCTCCCACAGCAATGAAAGATTTCTGGCTCAAAAAAGATGAATGGTAAGATTATGATCAACCTCCTACAAACACTTTAGCACGTACGACGTAATACTTCGTACAACTACCTTAATTCTCCGCTAAATACCTATGTATAATTGTTGCTGTTCTCTGATGTCATAAGTGAGCGCACATAGGATATAACCTGTGAGAAAATGTCATTCGTGTCCTGATTATCATGACTACTAACGCATGACATTCCTTGTCGGCTGAAGAAAATTCCAGAATATCCTTTTCAGTGCATAAAAACGTAGAAAATTTTTTTGCCTACGTCACCGATTATGACATCTTAAATTTGGGCGCAAAATTCCCGAATTTTGGCCCCTTCATCAAGGTTCGGAAAACACCATTGATCATGACGCTTGGAGTTTTATCGAGCTGGCTCTTGATCATTGAGTTAATTCATAAGTATATGTTATTCTTCTCTACGCTAATATTTAGCACAAGAATACGCGAAACGAAAGAATAAATTCAATTTTATTTTTCAGGTACCCTACATGGGAAGCAGATGTGAACAACGGCGAGAATGCAGCAATGCAAATCAGAAGTATCAAGGTCTGGGCAAATTAATTGATTCAATAATCAATTCGAAAACTTAAACAGTGCATTTGTTAAATAAAGTGAATGGAAGGACAATTATATATCATGATTTCTCTAATATAATAATATGCTGGGTGAGAGGTTTTACTGCTTTCGAGGTCGATAACTTGCTTATAATTCTGGCATTTCCTATTGGAAATTCATTTTTGTCAGGCATGAGTCACAGATGAACCGCGCCTCGACGGCGCGATTCATCAGTGACTCAAACCAATCAAAAGATCATGCTTTTGCCTATTGGCGATGTCGTTTTTTAGTGAAATATTATTCGACTAGCCAACTAGTCTGTCTCTAATCTAACAATATTCGCTCTTGGTTTAATTTTGCAAATAAAAGTATAGTTTATGATATTGTTGTATAACATATGAGTATTTAAGATTATTTGGTCAGGATCAATATTTCAGGATCATTACTAAGGTTCGTCAAGGTGTCTGTCTGAAAATAATGCACTTACACAAGCCTCAAAGAAGTTCAGATTAGGAGGGGGTGTATGGATAAGGGATATTGAGATATCACCTTATTTTAAAATACGCGGATACTTTTGCCCCTTTTATCATGATAAAACAAGCACATTTTCGCTTTGTTAACGGAAATTTTCTCATATATCTAATAAATATTTTCATTTTCATGAACACTTTTGAACGTATTTTTTCAAGTTCCTTGACGCTTCCTCGTTTTTATTATCGATAAAACCTTTGATTCACGAAAATTTACACTTAATTTGATTTGCCATAAAAACATATTTAGATAATTGTTACCATGATCTAAAAAACTTGACAATGTATCCTTCAGGAGTTTGGGAAGCATTTTTAATATCCCGATTCACGGATGGCAAGTGGTGCAATTGTCCGGATATATCCATTATTCGGATAGATAGTGAATAATATTCTTATCCTCACAAACCTTTGTATAGATGTGGAAGCTTTGTATAAACCTGTAGCTCTAGAAATCCTAGGATTCATTTGTTATTTATGATAATATATGAATAAATCTTTAAATTATTTCAACCCTCGTCATGTACGCCCCCGCATTTCCCCCAACCTAAAAAGCCTGTTGGAATACACGTTTAATGTCACGATATTTATAATAGGGACCGGGCCAATGTTACATAAGCGTGGTCTAGTTTGTCGAGTGAAGACGTCATGCCTGAAGATCTAGATATCGACTGGGAAGACGCATCTGTTTGAATAAATATAGCATTTGTGGTAGCTTCAAACGCATATATTGCACCAAACTTCGAGCCAGTTAAGGTTTATTTGTGTGTTTGTGTTATGCCAAAATGAGGATCTTTTTTGCAATTTTGTGTCTTGTGTCGGCATGCTGTGCTTATACTGTGCAACAGCCAACGATATCATTAATTGAGCCGCAAGGAATTCGATTTTCTTATCCAGGTAAAATAATATGTCATGACATGTCGAAATCTCTCTACCATTAGCAAATATAATTTACGGTATAGTAAGAAATTACAATAGCGACGAAATGGAAGAACGTTAAATTACAACACGCACTTACGTCGTGCCAAAACGAGTTGATTTGAAAACTCGATTAATCATAAGAAATTGCCATGTATTCAGATGCTTGTCGTTCGCACTAAAGAAATATTGTTTTGTAAACCACTCAAGCCACAAATCCACCGTCATGTAGCGAGGTCCAATAATTCATAAATTTATGTTTTGTTAAATGAAGCAAGCATACCTTATGTTGGTTGTTCTGAGTTAAATACTTTTTATTTGGGTTAAATTGATGTAACCAGAAGCAATATCAAAAGATATAGTTTTGCAAAACCCTAATACGGTTGTTTATGCACAAAGCGCGTGCCAAGCTTTGTACTGAAGATAATGGGCGTCAAGTAAAAATATACTACGCGACTGACAATTTGCATTATAGAAAAAACATGTTATCAAATCTTTATAAGGATATGGGGTAATACAGTATGAAAGAGAAATTTTAACTCCAATTTCCTCGGAAAAGGCGCGCAATACTCCCCTTCAGGCTTTTTGTTCAGTAAATCCAGCATTTAGAAGGAACGAGAGCGTAAAAATCTATATTACGTGATTGCACGCAGAAAGCACTCAAATATTATACTTATTTTACTTGTATTCCCTGTACAATTTCAAAAGATGCTCATCCTATTTTTACAAAACTTGTCCTATCAGAAAATTTACTTCGTCAAGAATGAGCCGTACTTAAGTCATACTTAAGTCAGTGAGTCATACTTAAGAAAACATGTTAGTCAGAAGATTTTTGATAGGGTGTGGAGTGAAACATGCTCGTTTTGAAACATGCCCCCTCCGGTGTGACTGATGCCTGTGCTGGCATGAATATCCACTTATTAAACTTCTTATACAGCTGACCAGGGCACAACCCTTGTCGCTTATCACTTCAGCATCAATCAAGACGTAGTTGGGGTAGCTGCCGGTCAATACAACGCGGATGTCACCACTATCACAAGTAAGCAAGCCTATGTTTTAACCATTGATGAATTGCCCCTGTCCGCTAACATAGAAATTCTCTTTCAGGTAAAAATCAGTTCAGAACATGCTTCGATTCAATTTGGCAATATTATGAAAGTTCAAAAAAAAAACGACAACGTGTCTTTGTGTATATTCAGTATATAAAATTTTTAAAGACACGAATGATAGTAGCTACCAGCCGGACAGTCAGAAAAAAATGCTTTTATAATTACGAAATCTTTTCTCAAAAATCATTGTAATACTAATATAAGTGCAACAACTGTTCCACTAAACGGAAAACATGCCAGATGGAAGTGAACCGTGACGGTAAAGTGTAGTGAGCTGTATCTGCCCTAGACGCTGTTAAAACCAACTACCATTTGTATCATCATCAACCATTTTGGGGCCAATAACTTCAAAAATTGTTGGAGTAAAAAATACTAATATATCATTTATATCCTCACAAAATATATAATATTATTATTCCAGATGGAGCTTTTGTGTATGAAAATACCCTTATACAAGTTAGTCAAGGGGATGTTGTGAATTATTGGGTAAACGTCATCAATAACGGTGGTGGATACTTGCTAACGGATCAGTCTTGGTCAGCAGGTATGGATTTTAATGATGTCCATAGCACTTGATTTCTCATACGAAACAAAACGAGATCTCCTGTCAGGTCAGGTCAAGCCATACCACCATGCGCGCTTTGGTTCATTTTGGTTTTTGTCTTTGGGCAGTTAATATAGTTTGTAAATCAATCATAAAACAGACGCAACAAATTCAGTGTTTCAGACTGCTCAGCCGGTCTCAGGTGGCATGTTTGCAGGAAGACCATTCATTCAAAAATCCGCTAGCAAAGCACTACGTAGTTCATAATCCAAAAATTTTATTGAACGAACGTTATTAACAAAAAGGAGACCCTCGAAACAAGAATGGAAATTCACCTCTTTTTCGATTCAACGCTGGAAAATAATTTTCCTGATTTCTGAACACTCGCTAACAGACACATGGGGTCGCTGATTGAAAAGTGGAATTCATTTGGCGTAAATCACTTGGACGTCAATTTTGTGAGTCCGACAAAACAATTACAGCAGGTGGTTGGTTTTACTGGAGCATTTATTTATTTATATTTTTTTTCATAGCCACTTCTTAGAGTGGATCACCCTGTCCAAGGCCTTGTAACAACGACCACTTATAGACGGACAGGGTTACAGTTACTGGAAAGACATGCTCTCGTACTGAAATAGTGTACTATTCCGGTCAAAAATATTTTGACAAAACCTGTTTCGCCATATATGAGTCATAGATTGATCGTGTCCTTTGTGGACGATCCATCTGTGGCTCATACTTGACAAAAAAATTCTGATTGGGGTAACTTGTAACGATATCAAAATGGGATTGATGATTAAACTTTGGTTAATTAAAAATATTATCATACAATCCATACCCCAAAAATTTCGACTAAGAATTACTTGAAGAAAGCGAGTATTCTAATGAATGCTTCCCTATATCGCCACACGAATAAATTCAGTCCTTTCGTTACACCAGGGAGATTGATGCCTTATTGTGTATAAGAAAGCAAATTATTCAAATTTGGCCACGTGGCACATTGGAGGATATAGAGTTAATTATTTAACTCAACACTCTGTATCAATATTATCAGCTGCAGCAACGACAACTGAAGCGACAACTACTGAAGCCACAACCGAAGCCCCACCAACCCAACCACAGCCACAGGCAACAACAGAAGATAGTGAAGTGACTCAAGCTGCACAAGCAACTACAAAACCATCTAGTGCGTCCGGATTTGTATTAAAAAATCCTATAGAGTAATTTGAGCCTACAGGAATAAGCAGCCATGTAGCATAGGGGCACTGAAAGTTTGAAATATTTTATATACTCCTACGTATCGACGGCAAAGCCGATAGAACTATATCGTTAAAATGGAACTTTTACGTCATTCCACAGTTTATGTTCCTATGAACGATTCGCAATGAAGTTCAATAATATGTGACTCAGATGGAATTAAATTGTCCAGCCTTATATTGTGGCAACACTTTTATTTTGGGATAATTCCAGGTGGAGGAGAAGGAGGAAGTGATGGCAACACTGTCATTGTCAGTACAGCCTGCTCCGTTTATCCGTGTGATGCGTCTTGTGATACGAGCGTGCCCCATGTAACGGACTTATCTTCGAAGAAAACTGGGATACGTTTGATTTGCAAAGATGGCAGCACGAAATCACAATGTCTGGCGGTGGAAACTGGGAGTTTCAAGTGTATGTGAACAATAGAACAAACAGCTATGTCCGAGATAACACACTCTTCATCAAACCGGTGTGTGTCACGTTCGTGTATATTGTTTAATGTTCTGATATTTATAGGTAGTGATCAAGTAATACCGAAATACCTCAATGCAATCACTATCATCAGTCATCAGTCAGTATCATTATGATAATCATAGAATGATGCTCGAATTTGACCAGTATTGACGTAGAGAATAGTACGCGCCAAAAAATTCCCCACGTCTTTTAATTTACGAATCTTATTCATTGTGATTATATAAACCTAAATTCCAAAACATTCACAAATCCAGACACTGACAGCAGATCATTATGGAGAGGC
The DNA here is from genome assembly GCA_963675895.2 of Styela plicata. Taxonomy (NCBI): domain Eukaryota; kingdom Metazoa; phylum Chordata; class Ascidiacea; order Stolidobranchia; family Styelidae; genus Styela; species Styela plicata. The sequence goes on from OZ023143.1 coordinate 3,905,867, forward strand.
GTTCCTATCATCTGGTATGCTCGATTTATGGGGAGCCAGCCCAGCTGATTTCTGCACTGCAAATGCATTTTGGGGATGTCAACGAACTGGAAGTGGATCAAATTACATCAATCCTGCGCAGTCAGCAAGGTAGACTACATGAATCGAAGAATTATATATTGTAATTTTTACACTATGCCTTTCTTCGAAAATTTTTTTCAAAGATGAAAATTTGAATTCTTCAATACTGTTAGAAATGGGCTGCCTATTGCATTTTCATAAAACGGTACATTTCTTTATTATCAAAACCTCATTGCGAACAATATAAAATTTTTGGTTTACACAGGTTTGCACTATATGATAATGCACTATCGTTTGTTATATGATAATTTAAAAAATACTAGTGTCTTTTTTTAAGAATACGAACCGTGAATTCTTTTTCTGTGAAATATGGACGAATCGAAGTGGAAGCAAAGATGCCAAAAGGAGATTGGTTATGGCCAGCTATTTGGATGTTGCCAAGGTAACGTAAGATTTGCTGTACCCTCGTCTTGATTATTTTATGCAGAAACGGTACTCAATTTATCCATAAATTGCAGCTGCATTAGATGAAAGAATTTTTTGGCTGTGAACGAATGATGAATGTGAAAATAATCTTACATCTTGGTCATAAAATTGCATATTAATCATTAGGGATTTCAAAAAAACTTTTTTTGAGGATATACCAAAAAAAGTACATAGAATCTGTGTTCACAGCATTAACACAACTTTGGGAACATTCAAATTTCGCATCAAAATTCGTGAAGCCTGTGGCCGCTCACAAATCATTAAATAAAAATAAATATTTTCCATATTTCGACCTTCTTTGGCAAAACAAGTTTAGTCACATGGTCATATCTAAAGAAACAAATGCCACGTAGAAGACTCAACACTTTCGTAATTCATGATCATACGACTTGCTCCCCTACCATTTTCCAATGTTGTTGTTCTGGGCGTAAACGTTTCGCGATCAATACTGATTCACTGATGGTGCAACAGATTAAGACTCAGAGTTAGTTATAACATTAAAATAAGCAGGTGAATTCGATACGAATATTGGTTACCTCCCATAAGTGGAAAGTACCAATAATTGAGTCGAACACTTCTAATGAGTATTGATGAAACATTGGAAGGTCATTAAACCTAATACAAACTATGAAATTTTGCAGAGACAATGCATACGGAGGATGGCCAGCATCTGGGGAGATTGATATTGTAGAATCAAGAGGTGTGTAGCTTGCTAAAATATTCGCCTCAAAGTATTGTTTAATTTTTTAATTTCTATAAAAAAAAATTTGCATTTTACCGATACCTGAACGCCGCGAATATTGTTCAATCCTGCAAAAATTGTCCTCATTCTTGTTATATCGCGAATAGTAGAGGCTTTATTTTTGCCGCAAACGTCTCTACTGAACATATGATATCCGTTCGCCATATTTCCAATATGTCCCAACAACGAAAATTAAAAAAAATACTTTTCCAAAATAAAGTATTCCATATATATAAATGCATTCATTATGGTAAAATCATGTATGAAAAACTGAAAATTTTCGGTTAATCAACTCTTAAACATTCTTTTATATTAAGGAGCATCCTATTTCCCAATAGTAAGACTTCAAACTATTGAAATGAATTTACCAATTTTCGTTCCAAAAGGTTACGTGCTGATTATGGTACTGGATCGTTGAGTCTTCTTTGGATCTTTACAAATTATATGTGCCAATACTGCTCCTTTAAAATATGTATTATTTGTACTAGGTAATGAACAACTTCACGACGAAAATGGAGTTTCTAAAGGCTGTGACAACATGGGCATGACATTGCATTGGGGACCTTATTGGCCATTGAATGGATACTCTCAGACAACTGTCGAAGAGTAAGTTTCGCTGCATGAAATGTGTGTGATAAATATTCCAAATAACCTATGGTTTATGCATTAGATAACAGGAACTACAGAAATAAAAGTGAAAACCGATTCAAAGGATATAAATTAGGAATTAGTGAAATTATTCAGGAGCCAGGAGAAGCTTTAATGTTTTTCACTTACAATGTAAACTGTTTTTCACCTTCGACAGAATTCGACACCGTTTTCCCTATTTTCCACTGAAGCGTTGCTAACTCGTCCAATGCTACGCAATTTGATATCACATTCTCTATTTCCACACAGAAGTGTTGTTACCTCCCTTTAGTAATGGAGTGATATATATAATAAAAGTAATATAGACGAGGCTGTACCCAAAAGCAATCGGTCGTCTATAAGCAATTTATCTAAAAACATAGATCAAGAGTTATATGACTAAAATATTAAATCTTCCAATAAACGAGATTGATTTGTCTACAAAGTACTCATCAATTGGCATAAAAAAATATTTTAATTGTTAATGAACTAAAAAAGGTAACAAATTTATGTGCAAAATTGCTCAAACTATTCTTTTGCATACCCAGACAGAAAATCATTTTTTAAGCATGAATCACAGATGACTCGCACGGCGCGATCTATTTATTACTAAAACCTAACAAAATATGTTCGGTCAAACTGGGGGGGGGTTGACACCTCAGGCACACCATATTCGTTAATGCTCAAACACATATTGTGTCGTATTTTTTCTGAAGGCACTCGTCATCAGAATCGTATGCAGATAAATTCCATAAATGGATGGTTGATTGGACAGCAGATCACATCAATTTTTATGTTGATGGTAAACTTCTAAAAAGTGTAGATCCTGGAAGCAATGGATTCTGGGACTTTGGCAATTTTGCAGAATCCGCGCCAGGTTCAGATAATCCGTGGAAAGATTCAGCGAACAAAATGACGCCATTTGACCAAGAGGTTTGTTTATATACAACTAAAATATTTCTGTTCTGACACAGTATTATAACTAACCTTTTTTCGTAATTAATTTCAGTTTTACATCCTTCTGAACGTTGCTGTCGGTGGAACCAACGGTTTCTTCCAAGATTCGTGGACTAATGGAAATGGTCCTAAGCCATGGCAAAATACATCGCCGACTGCCATGAGAGACTTCTGGCAGGCAAAGGGAAATTGGTAACCAACAATAACGTTTCATGTTTTTAGTTTCTATAACATACTAACAAATCGATTGCAGATATTTGGGAGCGTTGACCAAATAACAATGACCAATGACTAACGTCCCCTATCAACGTTTTATTGATTGTAGTTTAAGATACGTGTTGGTTCTGGTATAAAAAGTGCAGTTTGTAGATGGTAGATTGGATTTAACGTGCTTGATAAGAGGCAGACGTTTGAGTGAATTGAACCGAGAAAATACACAACTTAAAAATAGTGATCGAATATCGAATCAATTGTTGAAAACCAAAATACGCAAGATTTTTTACATAAAAAAACAGGAAGTCAATTTTATTTACTCAGCCAAGTTGTATTTATTAGTTTTAAACACGGTAGGATAATTATTATCCTACCTTCAGATTAAGTAGTTCGATTTTTTAAGTACGAGTAACAGATCGACCGCGTTAAGTAGCCTGGTAAGTACGTGCTTTAAAATGTTCCTAACGTATTTCCTGCGTGTACTTTACCATAAAAATGCAAGAAAATCACTGGTCTTTGGCACTAATTTTAGCTAGCTGTATTATCTGTAGATATGGGTCCATAATTGGCATAAATCCTATCAACATGGCGTTTTTTCTAACTTTGGAAATATGCAATTACTGCAAAGCACCAGTAAACTTAATGTACTTTTGTTACAATGTAGCTCTTTGCTTCTAGGTGACCTTTTAGGCACTGCTTTCGGGTTGCTCAGATTGGATTTCGATAAAAAATTCTAATAAAACATTTGCACTGAAAGTTGTACATAAAGTAATAAAAATTATTATTTTCAACAGGTACCCTACGTGGCAGCCAGATGTGAATAATGGTGAAAACGCAGCTATGCAAGTCAAGAGTATCAAAGTGTGGGCAAATTATTGATCTGAGTCCCTTGCAACTTTATCGAATTTTGTCAATTATTACAATGTATAATTTTGTCTCCGTTAATAAAATAAAAATTTGCGATTCAACCGAATTACTTATTTACTGATATATGAGTAAAGCAGCAAAACCTGTCATGTGAGGGCCTAGGTGAAATAAGTGAGTTAGCTGATTGCTTGTGCGTCGTTTAAACCGCAGAACTACTTTTTGTTGGGATTTTAATTTTTTTATTTCTAGTGAAATGCCAGTTTTCTAATATTTTCGTGTTATTCATATTTTGGTCATGGTATCTTGTAGCAAAGCTATAGCTCAGCTACTCATCTGATCAAAAAAAACCCAAGATAAAAGTTACGTCCCATCTATGTTGCAAAGACATAGAAATGGTTCAAATACCATTTAAAAGGTCTTTTTGAGTAATCAAAAAGTATTTGGCCAAAATCGCTATTAATTACCCTCTGATTTTGTTCCGATAACTCGCGTGAAAGATACGGCATCAAACGCTACAAAAGATATGCAAACATTCTTTCTCCCAATAAGCTTCAATTGCTTGCTTCTGTTCAAGAGCGCGTTGAAAGGGCATCTCTCCGCTCGCGAGGGTCGAAAGGGACAACTTTGAAAGCGCCATTTTTGAATGTTTGAAAATTGTCCCAGATCTACAGAGCGACTTGATTTTACGTCGCTCATTACCTACTGGAATGCCGCCAAAATCTTTTTACGAGCATCTGAATGACAATCCTTATGTATTTTTATAGCGTTTCAATAGAATAGCCGTTACTCAAACTTAAGTGTCCTTTTTATACTGTGACCCCAGATCTGGAAAGGAGTTTTTAATACCCCTGGGTGATTTTAAGGGGTGCCTTTTACGGGATGCAATTTCAAGGGGTGCAATTGCACTGGGTGCCATTCCATTGGATTCAACCAAATTGGAAGGAATACCACATTACATTTTGGTGCCTTTGTGTTTGATCCCGCAATTTTATGACCACCTTCAGTCGGCCTGAAAGGCGTGGACTACCGATATCCTGACCTCGGCTCTGGGGAAAATTGAGAAAGTTAGCACTTCTCTTTAAGCTAGGAAAATTCACCTTTAATGGGGTTTGAAAAACATGAATATACTGTTTTACACATGTGAATGTTTGCCTTTTTTGTGTATTTATTATTATTACCTGCATCGCGCTTTTTAAAAACTTCAAAATGACCATCCCTTGAAAACTACACACGAATGGCTTTTTGAGGCGTAGATGTTTGTAAATTTTTAAGCGACTATGTCGTGCATTGATTTTTGTTGCAAAGTTGTACCAATAAAAGAACGCCAATACCCGATAAAAATTTATTTATGACATTTTAAAGCATGATTTATCATGTTTTTTCGTTGTTTGCAAAATGATATTAGGTGATGTCTAGGTCCCAACTTAATTTTGGAAATATGCAATTACTGCAAATGACCAATAATTTCATTGTACTTTTGTTGCAGTGTAACGATTATTATAGTATATATGCCTTTTTACGCAAAAACGAAATTTACGACGAACGTTTTATTTCACCGTATGAGAATTTTTGCCCGATACGTTATTGGACGCTAATAAATGCTACGTCATCATTCCGCAGTACGAAAACTAGTATTATAACAAAATTCCCCCAAAAACGCGATAGAAAGAACAAATGAACAAATATACCACTTACTTCCTTCAAGCCCTCTTTTGTCGGATTTTGCTTCCTATATTCATAGAAGATAGATAATCGCTTTTAGATCCAAGATTTGAATCGATGAATGTCTGATTTGAGTGAATCGAATATGTATTTCTGTAAGTCGGTATAATTCGACTTATGTATATATGTTTCAAGCATAACTTCCGTCAAATTTGTGGCGCGTTAACTTGGCGCGATTTTTGGGCTGCTCTACCATCATGATAATACAATGAAACGCATTATGGCTTCATAATATGACCACTTTTTTCAAATGTTGCCACCCTTTTTTAGAATGTTCTATATTCGCAAACGCAATTGCCAATATTGATAGATATTTGCTAGGAAAAGTTGGAAACCAAAATTTTCTCTTATTACAATTAAACTGAAAAAACAATGGCGTTTATGAAGTTACAAAGGAACTGAAAGATTGCTTTTATTTTAATGAGTAGATCTGAAAGTCAAGTACAAGCTGTCGACAAAAAATCGCTTGATTTTACTTCAAAGGCATCAAGTCACAATACGTCCAATAAGCAACATAATTTGACTATATTTTGTACGACTTTCATTCAAGACATATTGTTGTTTCAACCATAACGTGAAAAAACGTTATTATTGTCATCTAATAATAATTAACATAAATCGACGTAATGAATATGATGTAATGCTTGTGGTATCGCTTCCGGAAGTCATTCAAGTTACCCGTTTAATATCTAAAATTGAAAGTTAATCAAGTTAGTATGACATTCTTTGCAAAATATCTGTAACGAAAACGATTTGACAATGATTCGGCGTCTTTCTTTTTGTTCAAAAATGATACAGAATCGACAAATGGCTGTATCGATAGCATTACTAATACAATTTGAATCAAAGTTTTAACATTCACTTCAGAAAATACCTCCAAATGGTTTAATTACAAATGGGAGAAAATAATCGTAATTGCCAAAAAGTACTGTAATTGGCAAAAAGATTTTCTCCATGAGTTTTTTCTTATGTAGCGTTTTAGTATGCAAAGATCGAAGAAAACAAATTCTTGTAATAGCAAATACAAACCACAGCTCTCGAGAGCAATTGAAATAGTTGAGTTCAAGAACTTGAAACAAAACTATCTCGATCAAAAATTTCATTTTTTCAAGAATGGGCCATAAATGGGCCGCGCCCCGACCGTGCAAATTCATAAAAACCAAATCCATATAAATTGAATTTTGGCAGACGAAAAAACCACAATGTCGTTGACTTTTTTATTTGTAACCGTTGATTAACTATGGCATTTGTGTACGCCGTCATACGTATGAAATTTATTTTCCAGACATTTTTTTTATAAGTGTGAGTCACAGAGGGATCGCATCGCCACATTGACAGAAAAATTTTCAACACATGGTATAATCTAATACAAGTGGTAAATTGGAAATATTCCTTATACTTACTGTATCAACTAGTAAATGAGAGGTCTGTCCAATCTAGTGAACGTACAACGTTGCCAAGTACATGATAACGTCGCAGAAAATATAAACTTTGACGGGTGTGTGTTACTAAATAAAAAACGCAATGACATTTGTACTAGCATTATGCCTGTTAAAGGAAATCTGCATAGGTCATTTCCGTTAGAATCGAAAACAGTTGTTCAAGTATTACAAGTTATGATATTAGGCAGCAAAAAAGTACCTCGGATAATTTTTAGCATTCTTACTAAGGTCACGTTCTTTCTTGCAACCAATTTCGCGTTAGCTATATAAAAGAGACAAGCTGTTGATTATTGACATTTATTGAATTGATTAATTTTGAGGCTTTCCGAATGCTTAGTCGCCAAAGGCAACCTTCAGCAAAGCGATCAACAGGTAGCTGATGTAGTGCAACACTTAGGAAAAGTATACAGTCAGATAATGATAAGGATGACAAAATGTGTTTAATTTAATCGCAATCATGACTATATAGGCCTAAACAATTGCTATAGCTCAAGGGGCATGAATAAACTTGCATATTGAAGTATGACCTCTGAAACACATTGATTATTAAAAAGCAGTCTAGACTCAACGGACATATCAAGTCAAAACGGAATAATAAGATATATTACAAATTATTATTATGGCATGATGATTACAATCTACACGATAGAACATATAACTTTGACTTTGCTCATCTCTTTGTTCGTGTCTTTGTCTGATGATTTTGCTGCTTTTTACATAGGCATATTCAATAGAAAAAGGATTTGCAATGATCTTCAATCTCCAGATAACATCGAAGAATAGCTGCTTGAATTCGGTCTTCAGAATTGTCCTAAAGTGTCGTAAGAGGAAACAAAGATGTGGTAGATGGTTTCACCACCATCCGGGGCAGATACAACTGATTAAACTTTATTATAGTGGTACAGTCCTCTCTACAGTGGTTAATCTCTACTTAGAGTGCAGTAGTTGGTACTTTGTTTTGAAATAGATTATCGCCATTTGAGTAAGCGTTTGTTGATTTTTAGGCGCTGCTTCCGGCCTTGCTTGCAGTGAATTTCAATAACAAAATAAACAAAAAAGTAGAAATCTTTACAAATTGTTTTTCCATATCGTTAACCAATATTTTACCAACTTCTTTTTAGTTGACAAATATTATTAAGAATGAATAAAATTGCAAAATTATCAGCGTTGGTTTTGATTTTACAAGTATGTACCGCCCAGGAAGAAGATACTAAGCAAAAGAGGATGATTTGTACTTTGGTAGACGCTGACGAGAAGAACCCCATAAAAATTGGAGGCACGAAAGAAGAAGGACTTAAAGTCATACCTTTTAGTTTTTCAGGAGCATCAAACATTTTGCAATCAGCAATGCCTTTTCTTAAAAACCTACCAAGAATAGACTCACCTGAAGAGCTACCAGCAATACCTATACAAACGGATACACAGAATGTATCTGTCACATGCGATGTTGTGACCAATGCAGTAAATGACCAGATAAAAGCGCTGGAAGGTAAATAAATGATCTTGAATGTACATTTCAATAGTCGACAATGATAATCGTATTAGAAAAACATAACCAGTATGCGATACGAATTATTTTTTGCACAAAACTGTACAATGACAACTAAAACTATTAATAAGTAAAACATTACAAACGAGTCCTCATTTCAGTATTTCTGAAACACGAATCATATTCATAATTTTTTTTTTTATTATTGAATACCTTTTCCAATGTTGGAGCACATTGAATTTACTGAAAAGTCTGCAAGCAGTCCATGAATAGTTCAATAATTGCCGAATGCCGATGACTTAAGCCACATCCCGCTGTGAGGCTTGTTCTCGCGATTTACTTGAATTATTAAAATGCTGTGGTTAGACGCTATTTTGTTTTCAAATCCGTTTAACGTAAATAACATAAAAATGAAACAACTTGTCACGAATTTCATTTGCAATTTATTTTACTTTTTCAGAGAAAGTGAAAAAACTCACTAACATTGTGGAAGGAATGGAAGGTAGTGAATCCGATAGAAACATTTTTTTGAATATTTAAATAATGTCAGAAATTTTTGGCGATCATGGATCACCATCTGCGATACAAACACAATAATATCACTATCTTAGCCTTTCTGTGAAGTTGTTTGTATCCGAATAATTAGTAATGATGTTGTTAATTTGATTCATTTTTTCATAATTGGGCAATTATATATCAAATTTGACACCAAGAAGAATTTTTGCTATTAGTCTGGGGGACGTGGACTAACTACTCATCCTTCCTCTGTGCCTTTGTGTTTGTGGATCCGTATGCAGTACATGCAAGGATACAGTAGCAAGAGTAATTATGACTAACTAGAGAGGTTCGAAGTCATGTGACATTTTTAAAATGCTTGTCTGAAGAAGTCTGACTTTGGTCAGACGAAACGTTACAGAAATAAATTTGTGTAAGTGTGAATCGAGACTTTGAACCTCTCTAAGAAGAATTTTACTGCAAAATTTGTATGTATGCCTTGAAACCAGTAAGGTTCATTATAAGTAATTTTGAAACATTACACAAAACGACGTTTTATTTCAGTGTAGTCCGGGGTGCTTCATTCAGCTATTATATTATTAACATTTTAACGTAACCTTTTACAGACCGATCGGCCTGCCCTGGGGGAATAACATATTTGGACCGTTGTTTTCGGTTGATGGAAATAAGAGGGAAAAGGTTTTCACAGCCTAAATCAGAAGATCTATGCAACTTTAATGGGGGTGTTTTGGCAAAACTTGATAATCCTTTGGTATACGCACGAGTTATGACTTACGTTCATGATAAATTTCAAGATCGAAAATATAAGAAGCATAGAGTTGTTAGCGCTTGGACTGGAATGAAGTATCACGTGAGTGTAAATTCATGGAAAAACTTTTACAATTTGACAATTTTTTGTCAGTTTGATTTTTATGGCAGTTTTATTTAAATTTCTGAAATTAATCAATCGTTTGAACATGTAGTGAAAAGCATGTGCAACGATACTAATCATTGTAAAATCGCTTAATGTTTTAAAGTTTTTAACCTTTTTCTAGACAACGTAAATTTGCTGATTCATTTTTTCGAGGACTGATATCTCGACGCAGTTATAGTGACATATATTTGGTGGTAAACTCATTCAAGTGTATTATCACGAACAATTCCCTCACAGTGCCCCCACTCATAGTTTCAAATATCCCTTCTACACTTGCAATTAAATTAACAATTAAAGCTATGGGAGTTCAAACACCAATGTGATAGCTTTGAATGATTTTTCAGCCCATATGTTATCACAAAAACTCAAATTATGTGACTATTAAGATAATTGGATCTATCTATATATATATAAATGTATATAAAACATTCAGAAGAGTTTCAATTCGGAATTTTATTTTGTCAAGTATGAGCCACAGAAGAAACGTACCTTGGAGGTGCGGCCCATCAGTGAATAATACTTAACCAAAAGTTATCAAGCTGAAATCTTTCGTTTAGAATTTCCGTCTGTATTCTTGGCGTAAATAACTCGAGGCGGAGTACACACACAGGCTTTACATCGTGTCATACCGCTTTAGCAAATATTGTTTAACGTTACATTAACATTTATTCCAGCTTGCAACTGTGGGAATTGGCCCTTTCACAAAACCCGGAGATAGCCCGTTTCCACAACCTGGAACTGACCCGTTCGGTGTACCCGGAACAGGAAAAAAAGAGGCAGATAAATTGAACGAGAAAAATAAGTTCTTGACGTGGTTGCCTGGAAACCCGAAAGAATCGTTGACATCTGACAGAATTGCCATCCAAATGCGATTTGAAGATCCTGAACGAAAAAAATTGTCGAGAATGGGAGCATTTACTACTACTAAGTGGCGACAGTTTGTCCCATTGTGCCAATTTCAGATGGATGATTGGCATGATTCTGATTCGGTTTCAGCTAGATTATTCAGATTTAATTTCTAAAGTACAATACTAACTGTTATGCTTGAATAATTTATATATTCATAGTAGTATATTCTATGTGCATGAATAATTTTTTTTAAAAATAACTTATGGGTTGACTTGTTAATGATTCATATTTTCATATTTTTTACTCATTTGCTTTGTACTCTGCAATCATTTATTTATTCATCTAATTTATCTGTTTGTTCGTAATTAAATACCACACAGAAAGTTCACAATATTCGTATAAATTGTAGTGTGGGATAACAACGAATATTGGTTAACGAAATATATCTTAATGCGTATGCGTCACTGATGGAACGCGCCGTTTTGAATACCAAATATGCCTGCTCTTGGAGAAACAAGAGTTGATGACGGCAATGTGCTAGCTCGACTTGGAAGGAGTTACTTTGAAAAAAAAGGTTTTATCGTCAGAAATTTAGGATAGGGTTAGATTTCATTTTTCTTCAAGCCGAATAGAATATTACGACATAACCATACGATAAACCAAGCACTTCATAGAGACATTGGTTCTGAATTGGGGTAGGGCTGGGCAAATCCGATCATCTAGAATTCGAATTTGATTCGAATAATTTTTTTGAATCGGATCGAAAAATAAATTCGATGTAAATAACAAATATCCCATTTTTACTATAAAAGCTTGTCGCCATTGTGAAAATAAAAAAAAAAATGATGGTCAATTCACAGAGCAACAATTTTCATATTTTAATTTCTGACGACAAAATATAATCGGTTTTGGTCACACTTGACAAAAATCGATTGCATTTTGTCGTCAAAAACAAAAATTCTAGTTCGTTTAGTAAGGTTCCTTTGAACGATTCACGATTGATTCGAATAATTTTTGCTTCGAGTACGAATAGCTTCGAATCACCGAATCGATTGGCCCAGTCCTGGGATGGAGGGTGAGGTGAAGGTATTGGCCCACATTTTACTCAATTTTCTTGTTCATGGACATAGTTGACCGAGGAAGCCGTAAACAGGATTTACGTGAACCCCTCTGCGTCGGCGAGGCGTCCATCAGACATCTCGCATATAATCATTTCTTGCGGGATTCGAACCGAGGACTTTAGAAATACGTAGAGCGATGCCCGGCCCCAGCGCACTTTCCGGTTGAGCTAACTCATTCGCCAAATGATTTTAATGCGGCAAAATGAAGTATGTAAGTGTATAGTTTTATACGGATCATTAAATATGAATTCAAAGTTTCGATCAATAACGTCATAGTTTCCATTTTTGTTTTTAATTTGTATAATGCTGATTAAGATATAAAAATGTATATTTGATTAAGTAATTTCCCTAAGATATTTTTAGCTCTTTATATAGAAAGTTTCGTATTTCAAAAGCAGCAAAGAATTACACGAATAGAGGAACAATCAAATTAATGGTATTTGACGTACATTTCTAAAACAACATACAATCTAAACTGAAAATCTAAAACTGAGTTTTCTAAGCTTCAGTTGCCTCACAAATTACGTCAGGGTAGAGTGACTAATCATCTCAAACATGGTTTTATAGATGTATTTCACCATACGCTGTTGCACATGATGAAACGAACGTAGTTCCAAATGAGAAAACAGATGTAGAAACACGTTTTGTCATGTCCGCGTCACATATGGATCGCGCCAACGAGGCTTGATTGAATAAAATATCTGATCAAGAGAACGTCATCTCCATTTTATTTTTGTTTTCAGTCATTTGAACGTTTAAGCAGTTCGAACGAAATGGCCGAAAATCTACTATAACATCCGGAATAGTCTATTTTAGCAGAAATTGATTCAATTATAATGATTTAGCAGTCAATACAAATGTCCGTGTATAAAGCTTGTTACGTATAATATGGGGCACGTCATCCAACTAAATTTAAACTAACGTTCAGATTAATAAGTAAGAAATATGCTATGATTCCGCTATTTGAGTTGATGCCTTGTTTAACAAATGGGAAAGCAATAAATTGGGAATACGAAAAAACGTCTAGGCCTACAGATAAAAGGGTTTTTTCGAAGTTTAAAATGAAGTTAGTATCGAAAGCACGACATTAGACCTAGAATTATTACCTATGATAACACTTCAAAATGCCCAAAAAATCAAATGATATTTTCATTTCGTGCGAATTATCCACTTAACATCAACACGCGACAGAGAAGCAAAAGGATGCAAAATATTCACGCTTTAAATGGCCTAAAACGATATATTTGGTGGACTTTGTGAGCAATAAATTGAACACTAGGTGTCCCCCGCGACCCTATAGGCCTGGTCCATTAATTTCCCCCCGAACTATGGAAAATTCAGAAATCCTGGCCAATCTGACATTTGATTTTCTTGAATATTTGTCAATATGTCGTGATCAGGGCTGGGCAATACCGAATCAGTTGGAATTCGAACCTGATTCGGATATTTCTTTCTAATCTGATCGAATCGCTGACTCCATAAATACCAAGTATCCCTTTTTTACTTTTAATATCATTGTCTCCATTACAAAATGCAAGTAAATCATATTTACGGTTTACTAATATTAGCTTTAACAAACACTCAATTCAATTACACTTCAGTCCAAGAGCAAAAATTTCGTTAAAACTAAAAAATTTCACTTTATTTAGCGAGCTTTTGTTTCTATGACCAATTCAAGATTGATTCGAATAATCTGTACACCGAATCGAATTGTCGGGTCTTAGTCATGATACAGAGAGAAGAATAGCAATTAATAATGATAAACAAAAAGTTCATCATGAGAAATTGTGAAAGAACTCAGATATTCAGACGTTTTACAGATATTTTATGTGCTTATATAATATTTGTATATTTTATCGGACAAAGTGCTATTTTATAAATTATAAATAATAAAAATAAAATTTCTTTATGTTACAATATATTTTTTTATATATATAACCGAGATGCCACTGGCTTAGTATTTTATAGGCAGCATTTATTCTTTTCTTTTCTTTTCTAATTAAAGATCTCTCCTGGCAAGGACGGAAGCAGCACCCAAATGGAACAAACTAGTAAAAGCTACTGTAGTTGCAGCAACTGCACTCTATCAGGAAAACATACGACACGGAACCTTTAATAATAATAACATTGCAAAGTTACCAAGTCTGATAGAGCAATACTTGCTTTTTGTAGAGGATTTGTATCGGATCAAACTTGAACGATAACACCAAAACTTTAAAAGCATAAAATGATCTGATGTTTTTGCATTTTCTCCAGGCTCCCCCAAGCAAATATTAGAAACTGATATTTCCTAAAAAAGATTTAAAGTCACACAAGCACGCATGTGCCATTTTAAGTATTTTCGCACGAATATGCACTTATAAGAGTTACGGGTCTGATAAATTTGCCAATTTCATTTGTTATATGATATATAACAAATTTATGATATATAACAAAACGATTAAACGAACGAATTTGATTATTTGATATATTTCTTATATGATATATAACAAATTGAATTAGTAAATTTGTCAGCACAAATCCAGTAACAAATATAATCAGCAAATTTTTCGAGACACTAATTTGTACGTATTGTAGCGAAAATATTTAAAACGAAGCGCGCATGCAACGTAAAATTATTACGAATATGCTTTAACCCCTGCATTGCATCCTGTAGATGCAACAATTTAATAACATCTATGTCTTGTATAAAATACAACCAATATTGCCCCCTGTGCCCCCTATTTTTAGAAATCACGCGAAGGTAGGGCTAATTTCTTCTGGGATATAAATACTACTCAAATTTTCAATACTAACCGTTACAAATATGCATACCTTGTGATAAAAAATGTCGGTCTTGGTGTTCTAATTCTGGATAAAAATTCTTGAAATAAATTATGCAAAACAGAAATCTTCAAATGCGGAGATTTGTGCGACGTTATTTATAGCGTCGGATCGATAACGGACGCAAATCTTCAATAATTATGCCACGTTTTGCCGAGTGTATGCCAATGATTGATTTTGTAGCGTCTGCGGCGAGGCCCATCATAAATTCTGACCCAGCAAAAAGCAAAAACAGTTTTATTACATAAAAGTGACGAAGCTTGTACGTCCAAAATGCTGGTCTGAAAATGTATTTGGCTCATTTACCAGATAAAAGTGGCAGCGAAATCGATAATATATAGCATAACTGTCATCTGATGATATTTGAAGAATTCAATGTACTGTTATGCAATTTATGAAGTATATACTAGATGAATGTAAAATTTATGTATATAAAATCCATTGTGAGTAAGAAAAATTCATCTGACAAAAGCCGCCCGTCGAAAATAAATTGTATTGCCAGTGCATGTTGAGGCCTCTATTTAGATTTTCGCGCCAATCAAATCGGTGAGAAAAACATTAAAACTTTTTCTTACGTCCATAAAATTTATAGCCAATATTTGAATCATTAAATGTCCCGAATATTGTATTTAATAATGTGATTCGTATTTTTAAAAGATGCATTTTCGGAAATTCTTACGGGAAAAAGGCGATCCTATAGTTCGGAATCAAAACATGTACAAGTTACCGTCTAGCTGTGAGTCGTTGAGCCTTCACGATTATGGTTAGACTGAACATAAACTAATCCTAATATAACAACCTCACCGAAAACAGGTTGTCGTAACATATTTTGAACGTATGCATCAATGAAAGATAGCTTCGGCAAGAGCGGTCTAGCCGTGGCACATACTTGACAAGATAAAATTCATGAATCGGGAAATTATATCGTTGAAGCTCGTACATATTTTTGAAATGCGATATTTTTTATTTAGATTCCCTCATTCAAATAGTTTACGATGTTCAAGGCGACAGAGGCATCCATGGGACGCATAGAGTCATTTTCAACGGAAAGTAAGCCCAATCAAACCTTTTCGAATCTTTTTGACAGGTGAAGAATCTTATTAACATACACGAGAAGAATGTAAAGCCGGAACTTCAAATCTATGCTAGGGTGAAGCATCCAACGCGTGGCTGTATAAGCTAATCACAAATTAGCAACTAAAGACTAAAGGCTATTTTAGGCAATACTATTTTTTCGCGTACAAATACAGTATTGGATAAGTATAGCAAAGCACCTTGATAGATATATTCACAGGATTTCGAATCTTCGATCCGACGTCGCTAATGATCTCCAGCAATTTTCAGAAAGAGAATGGAACTTTTAATGGAGCTTAAGATACGACCAAAATTTATAACCACAGATTTATAGATAATGTGATCAAGTGTGTATCACGTTGTGTATCAAGATTCAAATTATAGACATCACTAACCCTAACAACCATATATCACAGATGTAGTGCCGTTGAATTCACTTCTAATATTGCCTTAATTGTTTGGCATACAGTACATCTGTGACAAGGCAACGAGGCCCCAGGTGCTGTTAATAACGAAACTAATCTCCGATATAAAATCTTATTCATGACAAGACGGTAAAATGTGCGTTATATGTCACAACGTCGCACATCACCAATATTGTTTTTATGAATGAATTATTCTCTACACTTTATTCTTGGCATAAATAACGGTGAAATATCGAGGTAACCACCAGTGTTGGGGAGACTCGAGTCAATGACTCGACTCCAGTCGCACACGAGTCTACTTTTTCAATGACTTGACTTGACTCGAGTCGTCACAACTAAATAACTTGACGCGACTTGACTCGGGACTTGATAAAAATTAAGCCAGAAGGAAGGATACAGGCCATGCAATGTACCCTGCTGTGAAATCTGTGTTTGTCCACCTAATAATGACCAGATGGTGATTGTAAGTGGGTACTTACAAAGCGGGACGTGGCAAATTAAACTGTCATTACCGTTGAATAGATTTAAAAATCGACTCGTTGCGACTTGCGACTAGTAAAAGGGGGGATCGACATGACTTGCGTCTTGAAAGTACGTTGACTCGACTTGACACTCTAAATTTAAACTTTGTTAAGACTTGGACTCGACACGCAACTCGCCTGTTTTTCGACTCGACTTGGGACTCGAAATGAACTTGTTCCTAACACTGGTAACCACAACCGACACAGCATATGTTCAATGTCATATCCCAGACTTTCATTCTCTGCCGTTTTATCCAATGTGGCATTTATTACAACATTGGCTACTTCGCGACAAGTACATTGAAATCCTAATGTTCGTATCCTCAAATTGTGACCCCACTTCATTCATTGACTATGAACTTTCTCAATTGGTAATAGAATAAAACTACCTTCTCCCAAACATTCTGCTTTTGCAGCCAAAGACTTTTTTTTTGAATAGCATAAATTCCGCACAATGCAGTCAGTTTGCTAGTATGTTTTGTTAAGGAGACAGTGGAGCGCGCCTCTCAAAATAATTTTTGAAATGTGAATGGAATTACAAAAAATTTGCCAAACTATATTTTGTATGAAACAGACCATGCTGCTGAGATGGCCGCATATGTTTGTAGCACCTATTTCACAAAGCCATCAGGCCGGGTTTACAACACAATACAACTGGCAGACGCTTGTGTGGACTATATCATACCAGTGGAGACTCAGGGTGCCTGGTGCGATTTTTTAGATATTTTATGGTGTTATACAAAAAACGCTATTTTCAGATACGAATAAAATTTCCGTTCGATAGTACGGTACGATTCATTTTTCAATTTTTGTACTTTCTACGGCACGGTACAAAGTTCGATATTTATTTCGTACCGTACCCTACTCTTTTTCGTACCTTCGCATTTCACCATATTCTTCTTATATAAATTTAAAAAAATGATTTCATTTAACATCTATGCCGTTTTATAACGGGGCGCAGATAATATACTTTGCGTCTATCAAAAAAAGATTAAACTAAAGGACAATTTCAAAATGTTTTAAAGCGGCGCAGGTAGGGCAATAAAAATGCAACTACTTCACTTGAGCTGATTAGATTACCCATGTCGCATATGGGTTTTACTCTCCTGTATTTTAAACCAGATAGCATAAAACTTTATCTCCTTGATCTAAGATGTTGATAATGTTTCTCTTAGGGGGGCGGGCAGATTTTACAAATAAGGCTGTTTTGGACATTGGTACTTGATACGGTTCGAAATTGCCATTTGGAGAATCGTACCTGTTTTCGTAATGGTACGAAATTTAGTACGATAAATGAAAAATATCAATCGAACTTATTTTCGTACTGGTACGAAGTTCGGTACGATGTACGAAAAAATAATATCATACAGTGAGGTACGGAAAATTTTCGAAAGGTACAGTACGAAGTTCGGTACGAAATTATTTTGCTGATTCGAAGTACGATAAAAATTTCATACCGTACCGTACTACTACCCTTGGCAACCGCTTCTGCTTGTGTGTCATTTATAACACCTTGCTGTGTGAATATACAGACATTTTTTATGGTTTAAAACTCCTTCAGACTAGACATAAACCTTTCGTCAAGTATTAGAAAGTTCAAAACAAATCTCGACTGGCAATTGAGATACTCAGTAAACAACGGCTAAGGGCTCAAAAGAATTTCCAATCTCGTCTTCACGTTATGTCAATATTGCGTAGATTGGAACAATCCGCCAAAACAAACACTAGTAAATGAGAATTCTAATATGTACAATGTATATAAGGCATTCATTCAAAATATGGCTGTATATACATTGCATAGAAAATGGTTTATCCAATTGAATCTTACCTAAATAAGTTTTAATATGACAGTTTCGCCGTTTATGGTTTTTGCTAGTATGCACTGTAAAGTTGTATATTATTGACTTATTCAATGAGCCCATGAAATTATTTGTGCAAACGTCTAGAAAATGCAAAATGTCACAGGATTTCTGTTAAAAGTTGATACCTATAGCGGTTTTGTTTCAAAGATTGGCGGTGAAAGAAACCTTCTTCGGTTTATGCAGTATTCAAGCTTTCATGTACGTATGGGTTAGATCGATTCGAGGAGTGTTATAGGGGCCTCTGATAGTCGCTAATGACTATATCCTATCATGAGATTTGAGAATCTGCTAATTCTTTTATGAAATATTTTCACCATCAGCTTGGAGATAAATTATTCATAATATAGCGAGCAGATAGGAATATAGCAGACAGGATATTTTACCACGCATACCAAAAACAAAACAGGGATGAGATTAGTATGTTTTAGTATGAGAAAGATTGACTATGCGGTTGATAATTGAGAAAGCAGTAGCAGGAAAAAACGTGTTGATTTATATCTCAGCACCATTGATTTGCGGAGAATAACAAGAATATATAATATGGGGTTATTTAGCATTTATTTTTTTTTTTCGTTAAAATGGTTTTCAACATCATGGATTGTATTAAGGTATCGAAAAGTATGTCCGCAATCATAAAACTATGGTAATCATAGTGGTAATCATTGACAACTGGTGGATTGTGCCGTATTTTAGAGAGAAAAACAAATCGAGTCTGCATATTTTCTGAAAATGTAAGAAGACAGGTAGAGTGACCTGCAAGGGTGGCAGTACGGTACGGCACGAAATTTTTATCGTACTTCGAACCAGCAAAATAATTTCGTACCGAACTTCGTACCGTACCTTTCGAAAATTTTCCGTACCGTACCGTACGATATTATTTTTTTCGTACATCGTATCGAACTTCGTACCAGTACGGAATTAAAGTTCGAATAATATTTTTCATTTATCGTACTAAATTTCGTACCGTACCAACTACCAATGTCCAAATCAGCTTTATTTTTAAGATCTGGCCACCGCAAGGAACGTCACCAATATCTTACATCAAAGTGATGCAGTTTATGATATCTGGTTTAAAATCCAGGACAGTAAAACATGCGCGTAATTAAGCATATGTCACACCAATATCATTGTTCACATTGTGTATAATATGAGAATGTTCGACCGGTGGTGATAAATGGTGGTAGGATAAGCCCAGTTTTCGCGAAAAAATCTGGCATCGTGTCGTCACAAGAAATTCTCTCTCGACAAAAGAATGTTGTTGTGCACCACACATGGGTTTCGTGCAATCTCATTCGACGGCATGGTTATAAAAACATTATCATTGTGCATTTGTGCAGCTGGTATTTCTGGTGCAATTTACGTTCTCTTCACATAACTGAATAATGCTATTTATTTTTTCATACCAGACAGGCGTATTCCCGACATGCCATTGTCTATATTGTGACTTGACTGTTTTTTTTTTTTACAAAATATATCTTCTATTTAAGATGAGCAACAGCTAACATTCAGCTAAAAACAGCCTAAATATATCTTTATATTCTGATGTTTCTGCTCTGATAATATACTTCTGCGTGCCAGAGTACAAACAAAACGTAATAGCGGTGGTTACTGGTTAGCTCAGTTGCATAGTTGGTCAGGGGGAGAGAGTTTTTGATTTAATTTTCATAACATTTCCCCGCGTCTGCGTTGCGCAATATTCCCTGATTAATTTTCTATATTTTGTAGCATTTAGCCTTTAAAGTGAAAATTTTTATTCAATTTTTACAAAAAATTCAGCGGTCTTCCGGCGCTCAGATACAGTTTCCGGTAGTGTAACGTTTATTTCTCTCTGAAAACATGTATTTTTGTTTCTTTCTCAATAAAATTTTGCGCGCCTTCGGCACCCTAATTATTTTGTAAATTTGAAAGCCGGCGTTTGCATGTTGGAAAAAATGTGCCCTCCAAAATCTTTTTCCGTATCCGCCATTGTAGTTGGTATATTCGGGCACCGTGATAACACTGTGATTTTTAGTATTATGAATGCTGCTTATCTTTTCGATTTTAATTGGGTTATCACAACTTTCGTTATTACACGTTATTACACACCACTGCAGTAAAACCGATATACGACATAGCTCATCTAATCAGCTCAAATGAATCAATTGCATTTTTATTACCATAACTGCGCCGCTTTTAATAATTTTAAAATTGCCCTTTAGCTTAAAAATTCTTTGATAGACAAAATTTATATTATCAGCGCCCCGTTATGAAACGTCATAGACGTTAAATGAAATTATTTTTTCGAATTCATTTGAGAAGAATAGAGTGTAATGCGAAGGTTCGAAGAAGAGTACGGTACGGTACGAAATAAATACCGAACTTCGTACCGTACCGTACCAAGTACGAAAATTGAAAAATGAATCGTACCGAAAAATTCAATCGTACCGTACCGAACTTCGTACCGTACCGTACCGTACTACCAGCCTTGGTGACCTGTGATAATCAGGCAGAGCAAATTTGCGCGCTTAGTGGCCAATGAAACTTAAGGTCAAGAAGTTTCGGATAAACAACAGAAATATTTGAAATTGATAATGAATTGTTTTCCCAGTTAAAAGGATTAGATGGTTCTTGGAGAAAAAAGTAAATATTTTTCGCTTTTATGTTTTTCTTCAATGCATCTACTTTACGATCATTCGTTAGATTTTGACTTCGGATTAATTTAGGCCGAATAAAGGCACAAAGACAATGAATTTGGTCAATATTGCTACATTTTTCTTTTTGTAAGCACTTTCAAGAATCCTATAGCATTATATAACACAAGAATAACATTTTTTCTATAATTTTATTGAAAGAGTATGTCTTCCCAATAACAATTCCAAAACTTATCTATAAATGGCCGTTGGTATTGAGCATAGCTCAGATGGGACTACTACTCAAAAGAGCTGAGATTATAGAAAAATATACAATAAAGTAAAAGATTCCCTTATCCCTCTCTGGTAGATTAGATATGCTTCTTCGATAACGTACCAATCCCAAAATAAGTCGCTTAAACTTTGGCGTGTGAAGTGATTTATTAGAGTAGTGAGTATATTCAATGAGTTTTCGACATATTAGGTCATGCTTTTTCCCAAAAAAGTGATTGCTATACCGACGAGTCGATGAATATATAGATGGGGTGGCACAGTGTCTGAGATGTCGCATGTGAATGCGTAACCTGACCCCAAAACAACCCGAAAAAACGCGTGCCTTATGTTGAGCTCGTGTACCAGCCTATTGTATATCGTAAAAATTAGGCCTAAACCCCGAAATATACGTGAAGTTGCTTACCGATACATTGCGTTGCGTTTCGGGTAACAAAATAAAAACGCAATTCAGGACTACAAAGCACAAGCAACGAAACGAGCACTCTCCGGTATCTTACATAGCAAATATACGTGAAGTTGCTTACCGATACATTGCGTTGCGTTTCGGGTAACAAAATAAAAACGCAATTCAGGACTACAAAGCACAAGCAACGAAACGAGCACTCTCCGGTATCTTACATAGCACGTAGAACGCAAGGGTGAAATATAACAAACCTAGAATAAAAGCAACTTGATTGAACGTGCACTGCAGCCTCAAAGCCCTCTTTAAAATAAGAGATATAGATAATCGAAGTCGAAAATAGGAGGTTTACATGGTTTTCCCAAATTTGGTGGAAACTCTAACCAACGCTATATATTTAGACTCGGCATTTCAAACCTTGTGCAAACGAAAATATCGATTGGTATTAAATCAGAGAAAGAATGACCCATACTTCACAAAACTAAAATATTTTGACGGTGATTAGAAACGTAAGAAAGATAAAATATTAATTAGCCTTGTAGAATGTTTTTACGAGCGTTAGCGATAATATTTTCCCAATGATCACTTCCCTGACAAAGCTTTCCACATCCGAAAAGTCAATAAACTACACCGTTTGTGTTTCGCCGTCTCCTGGTGGCAACTTCTCTTCTGGTATATTCATGTGTGTATTCGAGTTTGCGTAAATCACATAAATAATCGTATCCAAAATCACAGATTAAGTCAAGATTACGTTCCTGTGCGAATCGAATAAACGATTGTCATAAATCCGTTGAAATCAATCAGACATTCCATGCTATCGAACGCGGACCGCATATAGCTCGTACTTCGATGCAATTTACCACGTCAGAAAATGCTTGACCAAACATCACTTGCTCTGAACACATATTGTCAACAAATAACAAGGTTTGTCTCTGAAAGGAAGATTTAATCGCAGTCGGTAAACCGTCAAATACGACAATAACTGAAAATCTGAACCAATATGAGTGTTTGTTTACATAAATAGCCTCAAGCCGTCAATTCGAGTAATTTGGGCCGAATGTCGCTTGTAGATCAAGATGGGGAATAAAGCAGGTTGAACATTGTACTATCTAAGTTTCCATTTCGCACCTAATAACATGTACAGAGTTTGGTAATTTTGAGCATGAGAGTATCATTAGAATAATATATTTGCAGGGGATAACATTACTAAGACTGTGTAAGGAATGTTTTGATTTTATCATGAAAAGACATTGATATTGATAAATATTGTGTGAATCTGACGTGGTAATCCAACACTGAAAGGGAGTACACGAGGGCAGGCAATGATTCTTTGGACTGTAATATTATCAAAGCCATAATACCCACTTGCGTAAGTTGCGTTTGTCTGGTTCTGTTTTATTTCAACCTTGCATTTTACGCTAGTGCAACGCTGCGCATACATTTTGCGTTTTCAAACCAGACTGGTTTGCTGCGCAAGCTAGGAAGCGAAGGGAGGGTGTGCTCGTTTATCTACGAAAATTTGCTGTGAGAATGTGACTACGATTAACGCAAGGCTATACAAACGTGCCGTTGTTGTTTTATTACTTGGAACGTAACGCAATGCGTCGGCAGCACAGCAAGTCCACGTGTATAGTGGGCTTATGGTCACAATGGATAAAATATGAGCGTGTCCCACTGTCATATGCGATGGTATCCATGAGGAGCGTAATATTATAATACATAGAAAAATGAGCGCATTCCTCCTTAAATGGCATTGTAGATATTCATATACGGTGTAGGTGTAGGGGTTTATGCTCTGTAGGAAATTCCATTTTGTCTTAAATGAGTCACAGGTGCATCATACTACGACGAAGGTGTACTCAAATGGCCCATACTTGGAAAAGGAAAACTTGGATAGTTGATAGTCTTTAGTATCCATACCTAGGAAGTCGCTGTACCCGCAAGAATTAACAGAAAAAGGATTGCGGTGGCAAATTTGTGTTGGTTATAAAATATTTAGTGGAAATAAGTGATTTTCATGCACATTCTATTACTAGAAAGGTTTTATAACTTTGTCTGATGTGGCTTCAACCATAACGACGATTCGCGTATAAAATGTAAATATAACATTCGAGGCGCGACTCACGCCTGACAAAGTTAGATATTTCGCGGATATTGTTGTGCTGAGTCCCGTAACTAACATTAATAAGAGGAAGTATGACAATAATATGAAAAATCCGTTTAAAACAATTAAGTAATTTCTGTTGATTTCCGATGATAACTCATTTAAGTGATGCATGACGTCATTGATTCAAATCTGATTTCGACAATTTTGGAATCTGAACTTATGCGGATTATTTACTATTTATTTACTATTTTGGTTGTGTTGTGAGAAATTTTCCTATGAAAGTGAATTAAAAACTCGGCTGTTCCAGTCAGAAAAATATTGACCACATGTTTTGTTAAGCATGGATCGCCTCGAAGAGACGCGGTCCATCTGTGGCTCATGCTTGAACAAAATAAATGTTTCTGAATCGGGCGGTACATTTTGGGTTTGAGCGCGTCGATGTTAGACTCAAAACTATCGCGACGCCAACGCAAATGTGTAGACAAAACAACGTAGTCAGAAACTTTGGGTGTACCTTTGTCAAGAAGCAACGAATATTTGACGGAAATTCCGAAATCTCGCCTATAGACGGTAGTCACGGTACTGCAGGATATATAGGGTAAGATTATAGTTTCAATTTACCTTTCATAATCACCTCTCCTTATTGTATGTAGGTTAGCGCTATAGTTTAAAATATTATTTTATTGAATTTTACTCTTGAGCAAGGACTGAAGCCTTGCCTTAAAGGAACTAACTACCTACCATAAGATCGCCATTTCGAAGAACCTACTGTGATATTATTAATATTATTTGTAAATGAAGATTTAGTCAGCTAGATGTAGAGGAACATCTACATGCTTTACAGCTTCGAACGATACCCGACATGAACCTGGTAACAGCTTGAAAACTCGCCGTAGGTACACTTTTTGCTCTCGACCATGATTACAAGGTGTCGTATCATATTACTGAGTAATTGTTTTTATTGCGTCACAGTCAGATAAAATCATTCTATTTCAATTTTGTCCGCCCCAATTATTTTACTATTATATGACACACACAAAACTTTTTTATCATTATGTTTTTATCAAATGTGGATAGAGCCGCCGAGTTTCATCAGTTTCCCATTTTCACGAAAACAACTTCTAATTGGATATTTGAAATCAAACTAGAAGTAATCATCTAGGGTCATATGATTCGAATCGAGTCTAAGCAAAAATTATTCGAATTATTCATGTATCTTTCGTAGGAGCAAAAAAACTTCTCAAGCGTCAAAATAAATTTTCCTTTTTAGCGACAAAATGAAACTGTATTTCGCTTTAAAAAATGATCACTTCCGCTCCTGGACATGGGGTATAATTGTAAATACGTTGCCTTTAAGTCAGTTTATGCTAATATTAGTGATTTGTTAGTATAATTTTTTTATTATTATGATGGAGGTAAATTGTAAACATTGGTGAACTAAGACATCTGCTTTAGATTGATTGTGGACAGGTAAAATCCAAATATGTTTTTTTAGAAATTTTACGTTTTATAAAAATATACTACCATCTTAATATGATAGTAAGACAATTCCGGACGCAAAAATTACTTCGTGTTAACTTATAAAATTGAACTTTATTTCAACTTTATACTCCAGAAGGTTTTCTGCGAGCCGTATAGTTTATTCTTTAGACTAACAGAGACGTAACGCCCGCTTATCAAACATTAAATAAGTTAATATTACAGATCGTGATGATTCTCCTAATATGTAGTACTATCCTAGACCTGGAAGGCTAGAAGTTTCAAATAGTTAAACTGGGTCAATTTACACTCGCACTAGTATCGAATCACAAAAAACTGTCAAAATATGTTTCAGTAAGTATGCGTCGTTAATAAACCGCACTATCGAGGTGCGGTCTATCTGTGTAGACCATGGATGGCGAATAACCGTTATAATGAGATAAAATTCCATGAAAAGGAGTGTCTAAAAGACTTGATTCCCTAGTGTCTTGGGGAGAAAATGTAAGGCGAATACCGCAAGAATTGTTTTTGCAGAACTCTACTTCGAAAAAAGATATGTCATTCAACCTTTACGTTTATCCGAAAATTTAAAGACCTTAATAGTCCTATTGGCTGCGCGGAAACTGACAACTCAACGAGGGACTAGAAATTCATAGATTGTAGTTCAAAACAAAACTGCTAATAACATTTGATTTTCGAAGGCAGGAAATACGTGAAACGAACGTCGAAGGCCCTTCGTGTTTACTGCTATTCCAGTTCCACTGGTCCTATCATAGTAATTTGCAATGTGATTTTATTTTGACGCGAATTACATCCAATTAAAAGCTGGAGTGCGATTTGTTTCCACTGCCCAAGGGAAGAAAGACAAATTGAAATCGATCGTCTATTGATTTGTACATTGTAGTGCGTTGTCAGCAACGAAACAAATACACTCCTAGGTCTTTTGAACAAAAATTTAATTTATGTCAACAATCATAAATTCGAAATGGAATAATGATGAATAAAGAGTAAAAATCGCAGCCAAAGTGGCAGAACGTGTCACGGGGAATCATTTCGACGATTTAAACATCCACGTTGAAATGAATAACGTGCAAGAAAATTTTGAGGTGCAAGCGATAACGGTTGATGGTCACTCAGAATATTTTACTTTCGAGCTGCAGTAATTGTACGGTCATTTTAAATAGTGTAGGCTGTGAAGCAAGCAACGAGGGTCACGAATAAACATGTTCACGTATCTGTGTAGTTAAAATTGGAATACTGGACCATGCTTTCTTGGCAAGGGAATTTAAAATAATTCCATATCGCAATACTTATCTCCGCTCACATGCACATTCGATTTTATCAGAAAAATATAGTATTCATGAAAGAGTAATTGCAGTAATCAAATAGAGTCGGTAACACTGGACTGGTTACGATTCGAAAATTTCTACTGTTAAAGTTACATGTCTGGTATTATTATTTTCGGTGAGGAGATCGGCCAATGTTATGCCTTTATCTTGTCGTCAGCATTGCGTGCGGAACTTTTTTCAAGCATTAAAATGGAGGATCATATACAGTCGCTTTTGAATGTATTCACCAAATTATTTTTGTATGCTCGCACTTTTTAAAGGGTTGTTTTTTTTTATATATATATATTTTTTTAAAGCTATCTATGAGAGCGCACCACTCGAAAGTCGTAGAACGAATATGGACAATACCCCCGTAAGACATAGCCATGTTTATTCTTGATTTTTAAGATACGAAAAAACGGATGGACTGTGATTTGAAAGAAAAATATTGAATTTATCGATTTTTATGCGTACATGGCACACAATTACAGAATCATTTCTATGGCATAATGACATGCCAATAACAAGCAAATGAATATTTTATCTCCATATTTGCGGTTACAATTTCTAACTAATAACTGATGTTGATACTGGTACTGATCGTCATAGGTCATACGTATTGAATTTGGTGGTGTCACAAGAAAATATGTTCTTTCCGATAATATGTCAGAATTTAAACGTAAATGAAATTGACTTACTGTGCGTTTTTTGACGTGATGCGTGACTGAGGAGCAAATGTTACGTAAACACGCAGTCCACATGCCTAGTTTGGGATGTTTTCTCAGTTATAAAATACATGCTTGATTATCTTTCGTTGAGCGTGGGCCACAAATTTGGATTACTTGCGATTTCAAGCACTCTGGTTTTAATTTGTATAGGTCAGAGTGCTTTAGTAACCCCTGTCATTTCCCCATACAGTCTTCGAAATTTCTTTTCAGGAAAACAAATTTTGAATTTAATTTCACATAAATGGTTATATCTACGCATGGTTATATCTAAATTATACACCATGTTAAACAAATTAAAATTCGTGGCTGTGAGGGGTTTAAATTCGTCAAGGCAAGCGCGTCAGGATTTCGTGCGTTTTTGTTTGCAAGTTTGCTACGCTAAGCCGTATCGAGTAACTATCTAATGCATAATTGAAAGCACACGAATTGACTTTCAGATAAAATACGAAAGTTCAAATGGCTGTTGTGGTTAAGTTGAGTGATGAAGGAATAGAAAAGGCGTAAATATCTATATGTGAGTTTATCAAAGTTTAAATCTCATATTCTATTCCGTTCGCTTTATAATATACTTATTCCCAGTCATAGCCTATTGTCAATACACCGATGTATCGCGCTGTCAACGCGCGGTGAATCTGGATGTTATGCTTCCTTTAGCAATATGAAATTCCCAATGGAATTGCATGTAAGTGGCGGATGGTTTTACCTTCACCCCATCAGATTTTTTCCCCTATACGTGTTGTTCAGTACTGAACTATTCATACAGGTACGTTAGTAAGTAATGCATGTCAATATTTTCGGGTGGTTTTTGTTGGCCTTCCTTACTTCTGTTGTCCTGGATAAGCTGTATTTCAATTAAACGATGATACCTAAATCATCCTACTTTGAACAAACTTGCTAAAGAAAAAAATGATTATTCAAATAAAAGATGATACCCACTAAGAAATCACATTTCGTGGAGCACGAGTCATCGGCGGCGCGATCCTTCAGTGACTCGAGCTTATTTCTGAGATATGTTGTGCATATGTAGTGCATTACTGCCATAATTATTTGCAGATTTCTCCTATTGCTTATTGAATGTGGATTTCTATATAAAAAGTGGCAATAAAGAATAAAAAACAACATCAAATATTTTGGGTTGAAAATTTGAACTGAAATGTGACAGAAATTATGAAGAATTTCATGTACATTAAACTAGTCACATTAATTTTTTTGCCTGCACCCTCACACGCTCGTGTTTGACAAAATAAAACTTCGAGTCTAGTATCTTTTATAAAAATTGCTTTGTACCAAAGTTTGTTTCAATGTTACCATTACATGAATAGCCTAAAAACGGCTGAAGTATCATATTTCAACTATACTCGGTTATTACGAATATACTACCGGAGTGAGCAAGGTCACCAAGAATACCCGACTATATTGAAATTTTATTGCTTTCCTAATTGACTGAATATATATTGGCTGTCAAACCAAGAACGATTGTGGACGATCAGATTCTGGTCATAATAGATTTTCCAAAATTATCCAAAAACTTTATATAAGCGGCCCATACTTCACATAGCTAGAATTGTTCCTGCCAGAAAACTTCTGCTCAAACCAATTTTTTAAGCATGTGACACCGATGGAACGCGTATGGCACGCGTCGTCGTCGATACGCGCTCCTTCTGTGCTACATGCTTTAGAGAATAAAATATCTGACTTATGTGTACTGGTATTGATCAAGTGTGTGACCGCTGAGCAGAATATGAGATTATGAGTAGATTATGTATGAACAGCATCTTGTTATGTTCTCCTCATCGGTTGTGGGACGAAAAAGTTGATTAACATTCGCATAATCCATCATTGCAAACAGACTGCCAAAATAGATTATTTCGAAGGAAGTCATTTTCCCCGACGAGGAATAGAATTAGTGTAAAATATTCATAAACTGCAAACGTTTGTACGTGTGAAACAGGGGACAATCTGGCCCGCTTCATTTCATTTGCTGAAATAAATGTGTGGAAGATGATTTTTTAGACACAAGGACATGGCAGAATGTTTGCTGTGTATGTTGTCCACCCGCCTCAATGATACTCCCTTCAACCATGACTTTTAAATCATGCGTGCTTGTGGCTATTTAAGTTTTGAATGACAGTACCAATGTATTAGTTTTTAGTTTTGAAGTGTGTTTCTACTCTAATTGGATGATACTATCGATAATTTTTCAACATAAGCGTGGGCGTATTTTTGTGCTTTTCCCCGAATTTCACATATCTCCACTAATATTTACATATGTTCAGTAATACGTTGTTCAGAAAACCAGGAACATATGAGTGTAGGATATAAATGAATCGTCTCATACGTGCAAATGATTATAATTATTGTTCTATTGTTCACAATTTTGAGAATTTCCGCATAAAACTGCATTTTAATTATCATATTTGTTGGTGTCGTCAAGTCCACCAATCATTTGGAATATCGGTGGTATCGCCATCGGCTCATTTCAAGTATCGATTTCATAGGTTGTCAATTCCATTTATAGTTGCATTGAATTATACCATTCAGAGCTAATTTCTTTAACAACGACTCATTACGAGTATTCAAATTATTGGAATTAACCACGCATCCAAATCGATTTTACTAATATTTCTCTGGCGGCTTGGCGACAAAATGTATGTCAAGAAAAGGACATGCTTTTTACAAATTCACGTAATCGTTTAAAATCTTATTTCTGCATTGTTGCATTTGGCCCCAAATCTATCCATCTTAAAGTACCAATATCAGCGGATAATGACCAAAAATGTACACCTGTACAAAAGATTTATTACAAAAATATTCAAATTTTTGAGTCATGGTCATTCACACGCGTGGTATTTTATATATGGGCTGTGAAATTTAATTTCGAGCAGACATCAACACATCTTTTATTCAATTACCGCTTAAACTAAGAATGTGTTTTCGCCATCCGTGTTTTTCCCAAGCCGCCGCCAACATTTGCAATAAAAGATTTATTTTGCCAGAATGGCCCAATGACTACCGGTTTGGAAATACAATTGTTTAGAAATATCTCTAAGTAAATAGAACTATAATCAGAAAATTAGAAATGTGCTATTATTACATCACCTGGTTGCGAACCCATCTGTAAATTATGTCTATGCCGCACACTGTGTTTTAGGCTCATGTGGTTATGTGCATACTCCCTGACCTTTTATATAACAATGTATATTTCCCACTGTTATCATGTATGCTAAGGCAAAATAAATACATACATGTTCAAGAAAACGGAAATTCTTAACGGGGTAAAACAGCACTTATTCATATTGATACTTTTCAAGCCATAAATTCCTTTGTCTATCTAACATCATAAAAGCTTAATTTTTTAATAAATACCGTTTTCTTTCAGTATTAACAGCAGGCATAAAGTAAAACAAAATGGAATATCCTTGATCGAAACAGCAGAAACCGAAAAACACAAAAAATGGCCTCGCCAGCGCCCTCATCTGGACAGATAGTTTTATATATTTTGCTTCCCATCATTTCGTTTACAACCATAGTGATAGTAGTGTACTACTGCTATCGCCGACGGAAATGCTGCTTTTCAACGAAAGAAGAAGCTTTGTTAGGAAATACAGATAAGAAAAGGTGAGTGAAAACTTGTATGGTGATTTTAATGATTAAAACAAAATGTTGTGGAAAAACGAACACCGTTGATACCAGTTATTTTTCTACTTTGAACATCGAACCTTATCGACCCCCCCCCCCATTTTATTGGAATTTAGGATATGTTCGATGATAAATTAATAAATGATTTGCCTGTACCATTAAAATTTTTACCAGGGTGTCCCAATGAGTGATAATAAGAATTTTAAACATTCAAAAACAACTGTAGTCGGCACATCTGTCGTCTTTCCAAATTTATCTTCAATTGAATGAGCTGACTCATTTTTGTTCTTGTCGTGCCAAGTCATACATTTCTTTTCATGCCAAGATTTACCTAAAAAGATTTTAAAGATTTTTCACCGTGCTTGAGTTTAGTACCTTCACTATCTCAGTAGATACACCCATTCAAATGATCGGTGATGTCGGCATTTAGTAACCCATGTTTCCAGCCGCAAATACAAAAGATCTATGCAACCCCCTGCATTTTATTTTTGACAGTCAATCCAAAAATCTTGATGCATGTCTGCATGTGGCTTTCATATTTAGGATTGAAGTTCATTTTTTAATCTGTTCATCATAAAACAAATAAAAAGAATATCATGTACCCCAATTGAAGATTGAAATAGTACATTTTGATCCCAAATATTATGTACAACGCTTATTGCCTTTACGTCGTTCATATAATTCTAAAAAGCGGACAAAATATTTTTGCGTACTTCTAACTGACGCTTTTAATATTTATTGCGTTTTACTATTCAGTAGGTCTAAAAAAGTTCTGGAAAACGGATGCGACCGACCTCCTACCCCCAACTAAAGGGAATAGCTATCACTCACCTTGGTTAGCCTTCGGAAATAAGCCCCAAAAGGACTTTTTGGTAGATGAATATTCCGATTTCGAGGTGTATATATTGGCATGGGTTTTTCGACGCGCATTGATTTTTATTGAATATATTCCGCGAAACTTGCAGAAAATATACCCTTTTATTCAATATGTGTCTGAAATGTCGCACAGCACATACATTTCCATGCGCTCATCAGTGCGTTGAAAACTCTTGCTAGCTGTTTTGTTAAATATGTCATTTAATCAATGATAGCTGAACTCATGGCAATTGACGAGTAACAACACGACACATTTTACAGATTCACAGTCGACATGGGTAAGCGTAAGCGGCGAAGTAGTTCTTTGAATTCCACTTCATGGGACAGTTTCGATTACGGTGAGTTTAGGTACCTTTGCAAATAATTAAATGCTATTAATAGGGGCATAGTCAGATCGACATCGGGATGGTCCGATTCATTAACGAAAGTTGTAAATAAGCACTTTTCTGCTTTGAAAATGTGATTACAGCTTGAAAGGCATATTATTTGTGTGTTTTCACTGTAATTTTGTGAATTTTGTGAAAAATGCTAAAAATCTAAGATAGCTTTCAACGTTTCATTAGTTAAAACTTTTGCATTGTTTTTAAACTCTTTTTCTATTACGGAATCTCATCGCAAATCATTTGGGCATAGGTAGTGGATAAAATAGGGCGAGGAGATAAAAGGATATTTTGAATTATGTAACAAGAGAATTCTTTTTAAAAAAGTAAGCAATTTGTAAATTGATTCTCTGACCACAGGAACCTACATGTTAAATGTACCCTATTATGAGTATACCAGAAAGCCAGGCTTCAACAGTAATTCATACCAGACGAAACATGTTTTTGTAGAATATTTCAACTTGGAAAATATTTGCATGAAATTTGCTGGAAGGCAACCCAAAGCACACTTTAGTGATTAGGGAAATCCATTAACGGAATATATAAACGATGATCTAATCTGCTGCAATTGCGAGCTACGTTTAGACCAAAATTGTCCGTTCAATTTTCTCACAAAAACTACATTTTAGGACTGGATCTCTGTTGACCGAAAGGTGTCAGTGGGGGGTTTAAGACAATCATTGGCAAAGAAAGCGGAGAAATTTTGTAATAGAATGAAATGCCAAATCCAGTGATTTAATGGTATTGTAAACTGTATACCGCGGTATTAATAAATATTCTCTAAAGTAAAAACATTTTTTGGTGTGTTCGAACCCAAAATTGGTCGTGTCTCAGATGTGCATGTCCGAGTGACAATTTGGGCAGTCATATACATACGTGGGCAATGTATAACAAGACAAGAAACAAACAATAAACAAGCTAATTATATGAAAACTGGAATATACGATTCAGCATTCATTATTCATAACATGCCAGGAATTTTACACATTGGAATCTTCATGTGGTAAACCAAAGAAATATTGCCAATAACTAACTCCCCGCCGTAAAAAAAAGGTGAGAAAAGAAGTCGATCAATAAATTACGGCAAGGAATACAGATATTAGAGAAAAATGTAGCTCACTCTCGCGTACATTTGGTGGACAGTTGTGTGAGAGTGGTTGCGGCGATTTCATTTTCGCTGGATAGGAACGCATGTCTGTATTTAAAAAGATGTTTAATGGGTTGGATTCAATTGTAATTCACAAGGCTTATTCGGTATTATTCATTCCGCTTCTAGTCGTTTGTGTTGAATACTTATTTTTGCTTCAGTTGAATATTTAGGATTGTCAATTAGCTTCACGTTATATTAACTTTTTTCGTCGAGTTATTTCTAGAATATTTATATGTAGAAGTTATAGTAGAAAGAAATGAAAATTCCCTTTTGTCGAAGCTTGAGCCACGGATACCCCGCGCCTCGTCGGCGCGATCCATCAGTGATTCTATTTGGCAAAACAGGTTTCTATATATTTTGTTTCCACTGGGATCACTAGCATATATAATGTGACAAATTACGTTGAGGAAAATGTCTTTTTTAATAGGGAAATACCTCCGTCGTTAGATATCCCTCTTCTGAGAACGCAGCTCAACAAATTGTACAGTAGCACATTTTTCAGTTGCTAAAATCATTAAAACAATGTTTTCTGTTCATTAGGAACCCAGCACTAGATGGACTCAAGTTCTTATTTAGAGACACTTTTGAAAATATATATTTGAGAATTTTCGCGGTTATTCAGCCCGCGCTTTTAGAATTTCAAATGCCCTTTTTGGATTCTCCTGTAGTTTAACAAAAAACGTACGAATCACGAAAACTCTATGAATATATCACGCTTTTAAAATTAGTCGTGCTTTCTTTTCACTTTTTGTCGGTACTTGATCGTTAGAAATGAAATTCTACGTAATATTGATGGTGTAAATCATGTTATATTTTACGCCTCGTACGTAGCCCAGATGGGAGTGGAACTCGACAAGTGGACAATTTTTACTGTCAACAACATCGCGCGATGGAATATGATCAAATAACCTTAGAGGAATTTTGGTTTTGATACATGTGAACTAAAAGTGAACTTTGCATCTTGGCAATTTATTTGTAATGCCATTCAAATTGAAATTCTCCCACTGCCCCATGCATGTTAGATATTATTAGGCGTACGGACTAATGTTGATAATTTTCTAGGTAAGAAGTGCTAGATGGTTTACCATCGCCCATGGCAGATACCATTCACTGCGCTTCACCATGACGGTTCGGTTCCGTTTGGGATTATTGCATTTAAATTGCAGTTGCAATCGTTTAGTAGCTCTCTTCTTTTAAGTGGCCGATAGTTAGTTCCTTTCAGGCACTGTTTCCGGCATTGCTCAGAGTGAATGACAACAAAAAAAGGAATGAAAGTATTTATTTATTTGCTATAACTAGTCTACCTAGCTTTATTTCACGATACTTTTAACCTAGGTCATCTTTTACCGAGTTTCCGATTTTTAGTTTTTCCTCGTAAACTCACTAGGTAAATTGATAAATTTACCTAATCTTCCACTAGGTATCTGGTTAAAAAAAACTAGTATAGAAAACAAGGCAAATCAAAATTAGTACTGTCACACTCTTGAAAAATTTTAACTTTCAAAACCATTAGAATTGCCTTAAATGCAGTCAACCGACTATTTGGTTTGCCTGATTATTATTTATTATATTACTTAATAATGAAAATCAAACTAGATCACCTAGGACTATTATGCCTAGTTTTGGGCTGAACTCATTTTACTTTATTTAGATAAGAAAAAAACTAGGTAGTACGAACTGCGTTATCGCAAGAATTGGATGAGAATAGTTACAGCATATGCACTGCATGACAGATAGTCAGAACTGTAAATTGTCTGAACTGTCTGAAATATATTATGACTTTTGTTTAATATCCATGCCAATCATTTCTAGCCGAATGCCTAAGACCTGTGTTACGAGCTCAATTGAATCGATTTATTAGGAACCATTATCGTGCAAACAACGCGGTTGTCAATTCCACTAAAGCATATGGCACAACTGGATATCGCATATGTCTCGCTTACAGTAATCTACGTATATTGGGCGTATTTTGGGACGTGTTGCGCATTTCTGCACAAATATTTTGCAGAATATAGGAATATGTCGTATATTGTAGGACTAAAAGACTGGGTGCGGGAATCTGGTGGATTTGGTTTCCAAATATTTTGGAAGATGGGAATTACGCAATTTATTAAAAATATTTCCTTAATAAGCCAGAATTTAAGAACACAATCACTGACTAAACATTTCAGTTGGGATGCTGGGGTTTTAGACTACACCCATAAAGATAAACTTATACTTCTAAGTAATAGTGTATCAAAATGCTTCTCTTTTTATTCGTCTTCTTTCATAAAGTAAGATTGAGTGTATCATAACTATCCTTTCACAGTTGACATAACATTTAAAACGAATACCCAGTTCAGTATACTAAATTGGGTACTAAATAAGATATGTGACGAGGAAAACGTCGATATCAACAATTACGCTATAAATAAACTTGGTGCTGTCGGATGAAATTCGCTAATTTGGCTCTCGGGATTAGACTAATTCGAATTAATATTGATTAAATAACAACGATGCTGTAATGATGTAATATTGAAAATGAATGAAGAATTTGAAACAAAAATTGACTGGGCCTAACTGTATTTTCGTTATATCTTTCCCTTTCTTGGACATCTCGAGGAAACTAAATACTTATTAATTTCGAGATTGTTATTTGTTTTCGAGATTGTTATTTGCGCGGAACAATCGCTCAGATTAGGTTTGGACACACAATTAATGAAAAATATTGGGGAGTCCGATTTCCTACACACGCAAAAATAAGTTTATTTGTGAAAAAAAAAATTTATTTGGGGCCATGTCTCGATCGCTCTTTGAGAACTAAACATTTCTAAAATAAGTTTTTTCAGCTTCAATTAGTCAAATTACGGACTAATAACTTTTTCGTTTTATAAAATCGAACATTTGCTTTATTGTAAATAAATCAAATCGCTGCCCCAGAAACTGCGGTTTGACTTGGCTTCGCGAAATATAAAACAATCGTATCATTTCATTGCTGAATCCGAATTTCCCAAAAATGGGGCTCAGTTTTCGTCTTTCCGTATGTATGAATCCATAGGTTCATAACATACAAATATGACTTCAGAAAATTGTGTTTTAGCATTATGCGGTTTGCTACCAAAACATTTTCATTTTCTTTCAAAAATATTGTATTATTCCCCTGCCTGAGAAACAAACATTTCGGTAGTGTAAAACCCGCCTTTATTAACATTGTCATTAAATATTGATTACCTCTAGTGGTCAATCAAGCGAACAAGCCACTGGTCATTCTCATTGTTTTCTTATCATTATTAAATACATATTTGAACGGCGTCTATGACCACACTTATTAATAAATATGGAAGAATAAGCTATTAACTTCCTATTCTTCGCTTCTTTTGCGAACAGAATGCTTTTATCTCGTTTTTTAATATATTCAGCTGCGTGGAAATAACTAGGTATGGCGTGGGAGTATTGACCAATTAATATTAACTCCGATAGGACATCGTCCTATCGGAGTTAATAAGAATTTGTCAATACCTATTTATTTCACCGCACCATGTTGTATGTATATGTGCGTTAAATATCGTTGTATAATAGTTAATTTTGGATTTGGACGAGCATAAATTTAAACGAAAAAACGAGACATGAATTGCAGTGAAATAAATTAGATTTAATACATAAGATAAATATCAGAATACATGTATTTTACAATGCGATGACAGCTTTTATTGTACACATAGGCGTAGGTAGTTGTCCCAACCAAGCAGGGTGGAAGATAATAATAACTTGTTTGTTTGTTTTAATTTAAACGAACCGACAATTGGAATATTTTGTAGTAATTGAAAAGAAAAACCGTTTGTACTCTTTGCCTCATATGTTTCTGTGCGCCGAATGATTCCGAGGAAGAATTACTAATACACAATTTTTGCTACTGAGTTGAGTCCATTCCATCCTCCGAACGAGTAAAATTCACCAAAAGTCAAACCCCGAACAAACACAATATTCGCGTGTTTAAAATATTAAACAAAAATCAGGATTCAGCAATATAAACGGTTTTAGAAACTGTGTCAAGTCAACTCCGTTGGACATAAATTACCTGCTTTGTCAACGGAGGGTGTTTAATTTCGAGAAGGTGAAACCATAATGCATATAGATTTGCACCGTATATACACCCTAGTAGAAAATTCTAGTTCTAGTTTCTTGGAATAATCCAATCAAAAGACAAACTTCTCTGCCTCAGTTTGACTAAATATCGTTGCTATAAATTATGCTGATGTCCAACATTTGATATTTCAGATTTTCATCACAATAGCAAGACTAAGCACGTAAACAATAATTCAGAGAAAGTAGGATCAAGCGTAATTACAGTTGGGATACCTCGGCCAAGCATAAAAAAGTCTGCTGTCGTGGGTCAGGCGGTTACAAGAGACGCAAACCTGTTATCAGGGGCTTATCAATCACAAAGGCGCGCGACATCCCCGGCACAAAGCCTACCGGACTACGGGGGAAAATCACCGGTTGACTATAATTCTATAAATGATTTGTATGCTCGCCATCACAGTTACGATGCGACTGTAGCAGGGAGACGACGATTAAGTGAAAACGCTACGTACAATACAACAAGCGAAAACGACATCCAAAAGACTTTTCAGAGTGGAGCAGCACTATCTTCATCACCTCACTTACGATCCGAAAACAGCGCACTTGAGGCTCATCACAGAAGCCCTAGCCCACGGCGACTGCGTCATCAACGTAGAGTGAAAGGTAAAGAAAACGAACCGTCTTTTTCGAGGCCCACAAATCAACCACGTGTGTCTTTAATCATTTCTGCAGTCGAGAGCTTAGATTTCGATTCTTCCGAAGAATCCGATATTGACACTGAAACCAAAAGAAAGAAGCAAATATATTCACCATCGGAAAGCGCTGTATCACGTAAAAAAAGTACCAGCAGCAAAGACGAGTTACAACCAGAACGCGCAAGGAAAATATCAACGTCTTCAGATAGAGATCGTAGATCGCCTTCTACGCATTTCAGTGGTCGGTCGTCTCCAGCTATCTTAGAAGCAGTGAACGAAGAGGTGACTGTTTTCCCCAATAGTGAGTATTCCTGCTAATTACTTTCATTCCTGCCATTCTCCTTGCCGAAAGAATAGTTATAAATAATCTTGCATAAAGTAAAAAGTTGTTTTACGAAGTGGAAACATCCATATTGAAATATTTTATTGATTTTCAAATACCATTCACAACCTTACTTGTGATGGACATTATATTCAATCAATATAGGGTTGAAGATAATGATATTTACTGCTGTGTATTGTATTTAATCGCGTAACAATCAATTGTCAAAGCCCCAATCGTCAAAATCTCAATCGCATGTAGCTTTTTCCGTAGAGCACCAGTGTATATGTTGCATTGCAGAATCGCCGACGACAAGGTCACGTTCATCTCCTGTTGGTGCACACCAATCATCAATTGACATGAACGCACTGTATGCAGCATTGGGACAACACAGAATGTCCGAGGGAGATGTATTTGCCGGTAGAAAAAGTGATGATGAAATGTCATTTCAGCAAGGTAGGATTAATATAGGGCTCGATTACATTTCATTACTGCACCAGAGATTTTTTTTTTATTTTAATTCGGAGGAAAAAAAACTTATCAATTACCGATACCTCGCAGATATATTACCATATTTTCGCCATTCTCACTGTGATAAAAATCCGTCATTAGAAAACCATTGACTTGTCTTGAATGTCTGGAAATTCACCAGCATCCTCATCTGATTTTGAGGAGGGTAATAAACATGATTCGCATTACCAATGTACTTTCTGGGAAGGGAGTGTGCAAATTGTTGATAGTCCTCGATAATAAATGTAACTATGTAAAAATACTTTGAATATTTCGACTATATCATAGGACGGTTTTGTATAAATCAAACAAGCCATCTGGAATATGTTGGGAATTCAGTATTCAGATAACATATCGTTTATTTTTCGATTTCAACAGAAGGTCTTCGGAGGGAACGCAATAGGACAGAATCTCAGTCATCCGCTACCGGTTTATCAAATCTAACATCACTGGGCGAACATTCACCCAACAGTTCAAGCCTTTCAGTAAACAAAGGTATTAAAGTTAACTGTGTTATAAAGTCGGTTTTCAAAATGGAAAATCACTTATTGTGTTATGTATATTATGTATGTATTTATATTGGTATAAAGAAAAGTGAGAAAACAATTTGATAGGAAAAAAATCAGAACATTCACACACGTTTTAACACACAGAATATACTGCACCGACTACCCTGTTCAAAACGTTTTTGCAGATGAAATGTTTACAATAGACGAGGTTGGGAACACAACCGATTCCTGGCCACGCGGAGTAAATTTTAAATATGACTGAAGTTATAACTTGATATTTCAATTTTATTCCTATAGCGTATACACTATTGTGGCTCATATTATAAATTTGCAATATTAGTATTTATCATATTTATAAATAATTTGTCATCTTCGTAATTATAATTTTAGAATCATTCCCAGGCAGACAGGGACGACGACGGAGTTCGATGCAAATGCCAATAGACTTGAATCAAATCGATCCCAAGTTATATGAGGTAAGGATCTCATTCGGGAATGTCTTTTCCAAAGATCTTTTGTTAAGTAAGATACATATTACGTTGTAGCATCATATTAAATTATGAAATAAAATTTTCCCTCGAATAAAGAAAAAGATATATGTTATTTGTCAAAATTCCTTATTGAGTATTGTTCGTAAATAACATTGGATTAGAAAAACTCCGTTGACCGTTGACGAATTCAAATATAACTGGATGTCGTTTCCAAATCGGCACTTCTATAACTTATCAAATAACCAGGTGGGTTTTACCATTGTAAATTGCCCGACTCAGTCGAACCTCTTGAAAATTTCGTTCAAGATAGGTAATTTGGCGAGATAATGTTCCATATGGAGGGCCGAAAAGAGAATTATTATTAAAAAATAGTTTATTTCATCGAACACATTTCTTAAGTGCATAGTCACTGATGAAGCGATCAGAATTTTTGGAGGCACGGTTCATCTGTGGGCCATCCGTAACTAAAAATCTGA
Organism: Styela plicata; assembly: GCA_963675895.2. Classification (NCBI taxonomy): domain Eukaryota; kingdom Metazoa; phylum Chordata; class Ascidiacea; order Stolidobranchia; family Styelidae; genus Styela; species Styela plicata. The sequence continues at coordinate 3,946,631 of OZ023143.1, forward strand.
TTGGGTACGCTTCATTAGCCAGACATCCGAACTGTATACGAAATGAAAATGGTTTTAAATATTGTTTCATTTACATACTGCTTAAAAAATTTTAACTTCCCAGGGGAATACTGTCATTGCTTAGCTCGAGGTTAGTGAAAGCCGAACAGCGTACATAATTAATGGAAAATAGTACAACAAAATGAAACTAAATCGTGGATATATCTACTCGTGGTTTCATACCCGATCAGAAAAATTTTTGTCGAAGCCTCTTTTGTCAAGTATGAGTCACTGAAGGATCGCGTCGATGAGATGCGGTCCATCTGTGTCGCATGCTTGACAAAGTCCAAATTTCTTATTTCGTATAGATGTCGTAGTATTAAACACTGTGAAAATTTAGATTTGTTATGAGACATGGATCACGAAAAATCGCAAAAATAAAATGCGTACATATTTCATGCTTTTTTCATACCATACGCCTGATTTGGGAAACGTATGATTGATCACACCAGTAAAAACTTCATTCCTAGAAACTTGGCATCGTATCTCGATAGCTATCATTACAATGTGTCACTGCAGGACAACAGCAGACCTGACAGTTGTTGCCTATATAGCGTTAACGCCTCGAATGGAACTGAAAGCACGTTCCTAATTCTACATTCCGAACAAATTGGCCCTGGCATAAAATAAATGGAGTATCAAAAATAAAAGCCTATGTTAAGCAAAAATCATTTCCTCATTCATAAAAATTGATCATATTTTTGTATGTTATAGTCTTCACTTGTGTAAAGATTAGCCTTTAAACTTACGTGCATAATCTTTTTTAAAAATACGAAAAATTGATATTTTTGTATGTGCACTTGGTATTATTTCACACGTGATTCCTTTAAAAGTCGCGCAAAGATTTAAAATGCAAAGGGGAGGTTGGTTCATCATGATAATAAGCAAAGCATGACGGGAATTTGAATTATTTAATTATCTTTAGAATCCTATAAGATTACCCAGCATGGATTCTGAAGAACCAGATGTTGAATCTCCACAAATTCATTTTACTCTGGACTACAACAAGGATTTAGAAGTGTTGACCGTTAAATTAATCCAGGTAACATGCTGAATTTATGAACCATCGTGATTCATTTTTTTATGAAGATACGTATGTATAGGAACAGTATTACAGTTTCCAATTTGTAATAGGGCATATACCAGTCGCCATATTGTAGTCGGGTTGAGTAAAACCGATCCATTTGTAATTCGGATTGGATTCGTATATATTTTTATTTAAATCGAAGTAAAAAATCATTTCATCAACCAGCGTTAGGCCACCGCTGTATTCTGAATATATCAATCTTTATCAATATTTCAATAAAAAATTCTGGTGTTCGAGGTCCAAAAGCATATCCAGAATTTACGGTCGAAGGGAAGATTTTAGTATTGAATTAGAAAAACGTCATAACACGATCCATAGAATCAAGAAGTTCAATATAAATTTGCATCACTGGGAATAAAAATAAATTGCAAAACAAGCACGAAAAGTTCCAGTAAATGACAGCAGCTTAGAGTCAAAAAATAGCTGATGAGCTATCTTCAAAACTGATTTGCTTCAAAATTCTGAAGTCGCCAATAAATCACCCAGAAAAAGATCCGCACAAAAAAGTTCAAATCTTTGAATGGCATCGCGATGAATGAATTAGTCAGCTACTGCATGTTGCCTTAAGGTGGGGATTCGAGGCGCTTAAGCTGACATTGTTTTGAACCTCTCATCAAAGTAGAATTAGAAACGGGAGATAGATATTAGGTTCTGATCGGTCGATCTTACTTTATGTTGCTTATACACGTGTTTGTGCTACGGACAAATAATTATCCGTCAGCGTCAACAATATACCATCTGTTACAGAGACACCTTATTTGAGGTGTCAATAATTTTGTGTGCGATGTGTCAATTTACTCACGAATGAATCGATTTTTTTCTGACACAAGGTCATAAACAATCTGATTTACATGGCGCAGAAGAATATTATTAGCTGTAATTATTTGTTAACGTGTGTCATCCGCATTTATTACTATACCAAGAACAAAAACTCGAGTTTACAACCTTTACTGACAAAAACGTTAAAAAGCAATAAAGAATCAACAGATTTCATGGACATCCTCGTCAGATCAGATATGCCGACAATCAGCCCCAAAATATCTACCTATTATGCTACTCTTCAGTATGAAAAAACATTTATGAAAATCACGTAAAATAGTATTCAAAACATGCTGACTTAGACAAAATAATTCATCTTTACATTTCCAGGCCCGAAATTTGGAGAGTCAGGCATTCAGTGGCACCTGTGATCCCTATTGCACTGTGACATTATCACCCGGATTTAATGCAAGACAGAGTAAAGTACATCGTCGCACAACAGATCCTGAATTTGAAGAGAAATTTGCATTTTCAGTGAAACCCGAGAATATGCGAGTAAGCCCATTCACACTTGTATACCTAATGACATTTATGCTCATATATTAAACGAAATTGAGAAAAAAATCAATACTAAAACAAATTATCTTATGAAATTTATATTTAAATATTAAACGAGATTGGGGGCAGAGTTTAATCCCAAATTGGCTAAATTTATCACATTAACATTCCAATATAGAAAATGTTATGGGAGATTTGAAACCTAAATTTGATAAAATCACTGAAATGATGTTTAATTCTCACAGTAAACACCAAATACACGGAGAACGATAAGAATCGCGATGAGAGAAGTATGGTCGAAACATGGAAAGCATGTGCAAGTCCTTTACCCTGCAGTGTTGAGCAAAACCGAACCATTTGCAGCGAATTTGTAAGCAAAAAACCGAACCATTTGTTAAATAGATTATCTCGAATTTGGTAATAAAGGCAGTATTAAAACCGAGATTACCGATTTGCTCAATTTCGCTCGGAATATTACAATAAGCGGATGTGCCAACCATCGAATCTGAATTGCACAATTCTGCTGTATAAGGTGGTAGCTTAGCTCTAATATTCAAAATGTATTCTGCCTATACGGTGGATTTCCGATTCCATTTAGTTTAAAATGCGTTAGTATATTTCTAAAAAAGCAAAACATGACTGACGAAATTAGCGATATCGACAAAATATGACTATTCGTCTTTTGAATATTTCAAACTTCCAATCCAATAATTCAAAAGCGTGTAGTGCGTATGTAAGATTTTATGGATATCACACTTATATGAGATAAGTGTGCAAATATCAATCGATCTATCAGTGACATACTTAACAAAATATTATCTCGTCGGTATATTACGCACAGTCCATTAACTATAATTTATATATATATATATACATATTACACTAACCCTAGATGATAAACAAAACGAAACACATTGGTAGGTGTTGAAATGAAAAAATGAAATGAATGATATTTTTCGATTGCGCATCAAGAGTGACACCATATGAAAGATGGCGTCATAGCGAATGACGCATTTACAGGGCAAAAATGTATCGCACAAGACCCACGAAAAAAATATTTAAGTGAGGTAAATTTGTACATAGGCGGCGCATTTATCAATATAATATTCGTTTTTATCTTTGAATTCACGGGATATTTCAAATACATACGCAACTCGGAATTTTTTTTTTTGCGTCTTTGCCTATGATAACAAGACAAGGTTCATTTTTTTCATTTTCAGTTCAAGACGTTAGAGATACGCACATACGATTTTGATCAGTTCTCGAGGGACGAATGTACTGGAGTAATGCGAATGAAGTTGGATGTTATTGACTTTGAGCTTATGCCTCATTACGACTTGTGGAAGAAATTTCAAGTGCAGGATCTGCAGGCGTCTGAATCAGTAATACTGCAATTTTTGTTACATTCCATTTATTTAATTTGTTTACTGACATATTTATCAATTTCGAAATTAACATATGTCACGTTGTGGAGTTAAAATACGTCTTCACCACATCTACTCGGCCGATGAGACAGCCGCAGTTAAAAACATTATCAATATTTTACACTTTCAGTTTACTAAATCCGTTTAAAGCCTGGTGCGTTCATAGAAAAGGGGCAGATATTCTGTACAAAATAAATAATTTAAAATTAGCATTTCAGACAGTACTTGAAACCAAATTCATACCCGACCAGTTCTGTTGTAAAGCGAAGTAATTTAAATTGCTTTATTCAGTCGGAAACGTGTGGAGATCTTCTTCTAGCATTATCCTATCTCCCAAGCGCAGAAAAGTTGACAGTAGCAATACAGAAAGCAAGAAATCTGAAGTCACCAGAAGGTCGAAAAGGATCGCCAGGTAACCCACAATTTACAGATAAAATTAGCAGGTAGAAATGTGTGAATATTTTTTATATCTAAATAGCCCGTGGTGACTTCATGATGTAATAGTTAGGGATGTTCAAAATATTTGATCCGATTCTTGTTTCGCGAATCATAAGTTATTCGATTTTCATTTTCAGTAACTAGAGATCAACATATTAAAAAAGTGCACTTTTCTTAAAATAGATTTATTTTTTAACAATTTTCTGAGACAACGTGTTCCTTCGTTTTCTATATGCCAATATATACATATTTTCAATTTTTACCACTCATATTAACATCTATCATACTGTCTTTAATCTGTTGTTAATAATAAACTAGCTGGTATAAATTTACCCCAATCGGAATATTTTTGTCTAAGCATATTTGTTGAGTATGTGTCACTGATGGATCGCGTCGATGAGGAGCATGCTTGACAAAATAAAAATTCTGATCTGGGCGTTTTTAGAAACTATATCTATTGAGCCAAAAAGGCCAATTTTGTAATAATACAAAAATGATGATGCGTACACGATAAATTTTCCATGAGATTCTTCCGAGATTTTCCCTGTCCCTTTCTCCTGACACGTAAAGAAAAAGTATTTTTTGTCATCTCATTTCAAGTATTAGTATTATTTTGTTGCAGATCCATATATAAAAGTCAGCATATTTCGCGGAGGTCAAAGAGTGAAGAAGAAGAAAACGGACACGAAACAGTCAACGCACAACCCAGTCTTCAATCAGGCTCTTACATTTAGCGTACCACCTTCATTATTGCAATGTCCCCTATTGAGAATAACTTGTCAAGCTGTGCACGATCAAAAACTCGCTGCAAACGCTGAACTTGGATTTTTGGAAATTGGCCCGGGTAAATGCTTGTAACATGAAAAAACTCTTGATTTTCAAAATAGGATAGAATTTGCACTTCAATATATTACTAGTTTGACGATGAAATTTCGAAGTCAAAACATTCTGTGTTCGAAAATTAATTCGCAATATATGAGTAATTTGGAAAGACAAATATCAGATTAGAAACCCTTTATTAAAATAGGATAGGATATCATTTTTATCCTGCGGGGGAGGAAATCCGAGAATACAGCTCAACCATATGGCGAACCACGACCTGTCGTGCAGATACCAGTTCCGAAACTGGAGAAGGTTTTTGGATTATCGTGCTTCTCATTTTTCCTGTGCATGGACCTGGTTGCTAGAGGAAGCCGTAAGCAGCGCTCATGTGAACCACCGTGGCGTCCAGCAGACCCCTAGCATATAAGTGAAAGAAAGTGTAGACAGGCGGCTGGCAATACAAAATATATGCCATTTCCAAATTGTTATTGGCGTAAAACTGAATGACTGGTGAAGTCAATACCTGTTGCATTCAGGTGTCAGAATCGATACCGGTACTAATCGAGAATTCATAGAATTATCTTTTTTTTTATTTCACAGGATCAAAATCCGAGGAAGAATTGAATCACTGGAGAGATGTCTCTGGAAAACATTCAAATAAACCTGTGGCAAGATGGCATAAACTCCACGCACCCGAGGTGAATGCTGATGAAGCAAAAGGAAGTTTTCTGAATCTTGCAAACGTGCGGCGATCCAGTAGTTCGGTGTTGTATCCCGAAAAAACAGATTCTGGAAGAATATCACCTTCTGGGCGAAAATCCCTCACTTAAGCTACATGTCATATGTAAAAGCTATTGAACAGAAACAGCCCAACGAAGGGTTGTCTGACGACAGCAACATTGAAAGGCTGGAAATGCTGTTGCGTTCCCGCCTTTTACAGGGCGGGCACACGGCAATCAGCTAATCGCAAGAACTGAAGTTCGTATGCGACGTCTTCCCACTTTGTCTTCAGTTTTGGGTCATATTTTAAAGAAATTCCCGATTACTGTAATACTTTTTTAAGCTAGAAAATACATTTACCCCCCATCTGTGAAATCATAAATTTTGTATAATTACTGTCCAAAAGCTTTATTAATCTACCATGAGACGAAGTTGCAGAACAGACATAGATTATTTACTTTTTATAGCGACTTTTCTTTGTAGCATGGTGAAACTCTCAATATCTAAATTTTCACAGCTTTATATTTATAGACTTTCTGAAATGCAATGCAGAATGTTTCTACCTAAGTACTAAGTTCTACAACAAATATATAATTTTTTGCTTTACTTTCAAGTGCTGGGTTCATCATACAGTGGATAAGGAAAAGCAGATTTTTTAAAACCTATGAATAATAAAAAATTATCAGACTTAAAGATTGGGTTGCGGTAAACCGAATTGCGTAGCGTTCTTAAAAAGCGCCAGAACATCATTGCTGCTCGCTGTATAACAGCAATAATCGAATGGAACAGTGAAAATAGTTTTTTTTTCAAAGAATAAAAATTTCGGTACAAATATTCAGCCCCAGGAAGAAGTTCGTTTTTGTCAAGCATAAGTCGACGACTCGTACTTTACTTGACAATTTTTTCTGATTGGGGTACGGTATTAATATATTTACATTCCGATTTGAAAATTAACAACTTTTCAAGCAACTTCGGAAGAAAGTCATTCACAACAAGAAACATATAGATATACAAAAAGAAAACGTCAAACCCAGTCAAGGCATGCTTTACTGAGCATGAGCCGATCATGGTCTGCAACAAATTGGTTTCATACGCAGATGGCCCACAATCATCAAAACATGACCCAACAGAAATCGTCTGACTGGATTCTAAGCTACTAAAAGTTAATTTTTTCCCTTCTTCTTTCTTGGTCGATTTCTGCCCTTCTTTAACTTTGCATCAACAATCTGTTGAGACCTACGTTTCAAAGCATCCCTAGTCGGTGCCCCTGTGTCATCTTCGCCACTCTCTGCTTCTTCATCTGGAAAAATCATCATAAATAAAAATTTTATTTAAGAAATAGTTGAAAGTAAGCAAAAATGTCAAACTTAGTCTATTTCATACACACCTACAGGGTGTGTCATACTGTGAAACATATGTGATATGTAGGTGTGTCATACCGTAAAACATATGTGATATGTAGAAGTAAATATTTTTATGTTCCATCTAGTCAACTATAGTGAAATTCACCTCAAGAAGGGAACTCTGTTGGAAGACAACATTAAAACATATTTTCCTACAGGACAAAAATTTTCAAAATGGGTTCATAACCCAACTTGAGCCTTAAAAAAAACAGATTTAAAATGTGCATTTTTTAACATCTGATATAGAGATTCACGACTAGTGATATACATGTTCTATTGCCTACAAAGTTAGTGATTATAAGATTACTGTTGACAAATTTTTAATATTAAATTTGGAAATGATGCTATAATCAAACTGAAAATAAATGTTTCATAATTTCGATGAACCAGAACTGCTTCTGTTCGTGACTGGACAATCAACATTCTGCATATAAGGGGAACTGTAATGAATAATGCTACCACATATTAAATTTTTTTCCACTGCTTATGAAGTCAAAACAATATATAAACAAAAAACAAACCTTCATAAGCATCATGTTTTTGTATTGCTGGTAGATTAATACGTGTATTAGATGGTGGTAATTTTCCTTCAATGCTTGAATGAAACTGAAATAAAAGGAATTTTAATGACAGCCAATATTGAAATAATTGACGAGATTATGATTGACGGAATATCGTTCTCTTTCGCGTCTTTCAATGCCATTTTCCTTAATGAAGCTGAAGACTTTAATGCCACCAATCAAGACTGGCACTTGGCATTTATAATTTTATAAATATTATTACTGAATAAGATAAATTGTAATTTTTATTCAAGTGATTATCTTAGAGTATATTTTATTCGAAACAACCTACATTCCAATGTCCAGCTTAACAACTTTTGACTATTATTTTCATGCCCATCTAGGATTTTCCCACAGATCAATAATATTTCCATCTGAGAGTTGAAAAATCGAATCGAATAAAAATATCAAATCAACAACAATCTTATTATCCAATTTAAATTATTTGGCAGACATTCGAGTCAAATCTCAGACTTCTGTTTTGAAAAGTTTTTGTATCATTCAATAAAATGCCAAATACTTCTTCTTCTTCCATCTGTCTCAGGATATCTGCCAGTTGACGTCCATCCAACTCTTCAAGTAATTTGAGTAGCTTTTCTTCTGATATTGAGAGTAGATCAAGAACATACTCATCAGAAGAGGGAGATAAATGTGCAGTTGGAACATGACTTTTCATCTGAAACATGATAAATTTACGACATATGATTTTTAATGGCAAAAACTTTTTAATATAATACTCATCAAATTTATGTACATTGCAATCATGCAATAGCATATTTGTGGTTGAAGTTCACTGAACATAATATGTTTCAAATTTTAATAGATATGAGTAAAATTCAGAATTTGCACTATCACATTCTACAATTTTCATTTTTGATGCATGAAAATGATTTGTGGAACAAAATTCAACTCTTTCTATGGAGAAAACAAACACAAAATATAAAAAATAGGCTGCAAAATTTAACCACTGGCAAGCATATGGGAGTGATCTCATCTGAATGTTCGATTCAGCATTCACAGATTAATAATTTATCGATTATGCTAGAAGATCAATGACGTTTTATGACAGGAACTTCGTCATAAGACCTATTCGTATTCCGTACTTAACAATATAAGTGCTATTTTAAGTCACACCATCATAACAAGATAAACTGAAACTCATTCAATCATAAACAAACTAAAACATGTTTGAACTGAGGCTGTTTGAATTGTTGTTTATTTCTTGATCGATTTTTTTCTACATATTTGAGGATTCGGTGAGAGTATTATATTAATTTTGAATTCACCTAAGTATTAAAAATGACCTACTCCTACAGAAAGATGATTTATACCGTTTTAAGATGTTGGAGTTTGTCCGCAAGATGTTCGACTCCTGCTTTTACACTGACAAGAATACCACTTGCTCTCTCTAATTTCTCTGATGCATCATCTCTCCTTTGTTGTTCTTCCATCAAATGTTGCTCAAATTCCTCAAGCATTCGTTGACCACTAAAATGTAATATTTTATGTATCTTTGTTTTTCAAATGGAACATATTTAAATTGATTTATTTTTTTCAAAAATAATTTCCTAATCAAAGAGAAATATCGTGACAACATATTCTATTACATAATATGTTCAAGTCATATTCCTTACTCTACTATAAAAATGATATCCTCATAATGATAAATGCAATTCATAGTATAATTACGGTATTATAATTACTCCAGGGTGGCAGAATATTGTGTTTCCTCTGGTGTCCTAAATGTCTGTGTCCTTTATTACAGATGAATAAAAAAGCTTCAGGATTATAAACACTGCTATTTCATAGCAGTATTATTGATTTTAAACCTTTTTGTTTTTCTACAGTATGGTTACAACATGTCACTCGATAAGAAACATTTTCATCATCTAGAAGGATATATATCATAAATGCCGCCCATTTTCTTCTGATATAGCCCATTTTTAGGTGTCTGAGAATAGATGGCATTCAGCCATTCAAAATTGTGGTACTCATATATAAAAAAGTGGCTGAAACTACGAGTTATAGATAGATCACATAGCATTTATCTGTGTTCTAGTTTCCTTGGGTTATGAGTACTAGTTATTCTGCTAGTGGATGGACAATTTTAAGACAATGTTCTACTGCAATGCGTTTGCCATAAAAAACATCAAAATGCTACAATAAACATTTTTAAAAATATGACAACTGAAGACCAACTTTGAAAGTTTGGCTTCTCCAGAATATTTCATTTCTTCATATTCTTGTTGTAATTTTTCTTTCTCTTCCTTCAATCTATCCAGTTGCTTCTTATTGTTTGTTTTTAATTCCTCCAAATGCTTCTGGGTTTCGCCTTGAGAACGGAATCTATCAACCACTTCCTAAAAATATTAGAAATATTGGTTCTACATATTAGAGGAAAAAACTATAATTTATCATAATCTCATTTCATCAAAATTCAGGATGTCTTACAAGTTCACAACAAAAGAGGCTTCTGAATTATATGTGTTGATGCAACACAAATTCAGAAAATGATAGTTCAGTATATTTATCACTTTTATTACCATCTGTATTAACAGGTTTTGTCAAGATTTTGTGTTTGGTGAACATTTTTAGGTATGCGCTTTTGTGTTAATACTAATTAAAGTCTATAAATTAAATCTAATAATTAAATTATAGTTTGTCTATTAAATTGATTGATAGACTTAAATTAGAGGGTATCGAAGAATATTCAACTGACACTACTACTATAAGATGATACTATATATCAGAGGTATTTGGATACCAGTCTCAAACTGTAGGAATATCTGTGAGTCATTATTTGACATCATTAAGATTTATATCAAATTCTAAATCACAAAAATGTCTAGCGCATCATCAGATTTTAACAAAAACAATGGACTAATTAAAATAGACTTAAAAACTAAACTTTATTTTTCGAAGAAATCATAATATATTGATCTATTCTAATCTAACAATGGAATATAATGAATCGTATTAAACAAACCTGGACATCTGACACACCCGTTGCCTCCTTAATTCTGATAAAGGCTTCTTCGAATGTTGTGATTTTCTTTTCTTGTTCTTCCTCACTCAAAGCAGGTTTCTGTCCTTCTTGTCCAAGTTCTTGTTCTCCCAATGCTTGTCGTTGCAGCTATAGAATAGGAAACATATACGTAACTAAATTGTATACTCCATCTGAAAAAATTTGTATGAGTCACTGATGGATCATGCCGATGAGGCATGGTCCATCTGTGACTCATGCTACGACAAATGAAATTTCTGACCAGAACAGTGTGGTCAATCAATGATCCATGCTTACAAGAAGTGAGAAATGTACTTTTTATTAGTGAGGTATAGTGTAAAAAGTTAAAAACTAGAGCCCGACTGATTTTGCGTTTTTGCAACCGGTGCCGATACGGATACTGATACTTGACAATTTTGACCATCAATAACAGATGTTTTATCTTATGTGAAACTCATTGAAATATCTCCCAAAGAAAAGATATAAATTGAAAAACATAATGAAAGAACATGACTATTGCTTAAGGACTGTGTTACTATGCAATTTTTGGAGGGGGAGAATGGAATAAAATTTTATCTCACACACTCGTGCTGTGGGTTTCACCAGATGGAAACGTAAAATATTTGAACAAAAAACGCTTAACATTAAAAAAATTGCAAGTGTTCGTTGTATCTTTCAGTTGGCCGATATTATCGGCTGCTTTTGGGATCTGCTGATATACCAGTAAACAGGTAAATTAGGCTGATATATCGGTCGTGCTCTATTGAAAACTAACCCTTCTTTCTACTCTTTCAGCATGAGCTTTCTTTTCTTCGGCTTGCAATTTGAGTTCCGCTAATGCTTCTTCTCTTTCTTTTCTCTCCCTGAAATATAATGCAGTATGTAATTGTCTAACACAAAAATGCAAGTCTTGTACAATTTATCACACGTATACAATAAAATTGGCAAGTTTGGTAAAAAGCAACTAAATTGCTTAAGTTGAAAAATAAAATTCGACCTATTTTTCACAATTTGTGTGTGTCCAAGATTCACATTATCTTACATCTTATTCACATTTTGTTCAAGCAGCTGAGTCGTGTATCACCATTGAAGTTCCACTTTTAAATGCGGTTATTTTCAAATTGAATCTGGAATCCTATAATTTTGGAGCCTCAACCCTCTAGTACATAGTTTTATACAGTAATATTAAAGCATACTTATAAACAATTGCTTCATGCCGAGCTAGCTCCTCTTTGGCATCATCTCTGGCAACTTGTGCATCACTATACATTGACTGTACTTCTTTCAATTCATGTCTTGTTTTTAAGATATCTGCTTCCTGAGCATCCAGCTGATTGTGGAATGTCAAACTTTCCTGTGAGCAGAATAAACGAAAAAACAATTGGAAGCTGAATGTGAAAATGATTGAACAATTGAACAGTGAAATATATATAATATAAAACCTAGTCAAAGTGATGAAAAATATAACTTGTTATCCAGAATTGTGGCATGAATCTTTTACTTCAATCCTAGATCCCACATGTTTATAGTGGCAATGGTCTAATTATGATTAAAATTGTCAGTGCATATTCCTAGTCAGAAACCTAATTACCAAAATCTTTCGCTAAACGTTGGTGAAAGATGTATATACGGTTGAAACATGGTCCATCTGTGTCCCATGCTTGACAAAATTTTTAACTGGGTTAGCACAAGAAGTTATTGGAAATATTTCACAAAAAAAAACAAGTCAAAACTAGTAAACGAAGATATAATATATACTTGTTGTAAATGAGCTTTTAATTTTTTCATAAACTTTACTGATGTGATCAGCTTCCTGACTTTTTAATCTTGCTTTGTCCAATCGATTCTCCAATTGTCGTAGATGCTGAAAAATTAAATTTATACAAAGTTAGCACTTTTTCAATTCATTCATGATGCAAAATTACCAAAAAGAATAAAGCCCAAGCAGTGAGATAATCTTAAATCTATTTATTTTTCAGTAAATTTTCTCAAACCGTCGAATCAAATTATTATTTAATTAAATTTTATTTCTAGAATATTCAAAAAATTAGATGACATTAAACGCACGCATGGAAAAAACTACCAGACAGTTTTCTAAAACCGACCTGGGCAGCCTCACTCTCTCCTTTGTCTAATTCTTCAGCAGCTGATTTATCTTTAATCATTTGATCATGTTGTGTCTGAAGTTCATTCAATTTTCTTCTTCTAGCTTCACTGGTTGATTTCAGAGCATTCAACCTCTTTTTACTGTCACAAACCTGAAAATTAAGTTAAAATGTTGAAAAAAAAATGAAATTTTTTTTTTTATTTTTGTAAAAAATAGTAAGTCAATATGACTTAATACGATAAAGAAATTCCATTAAATTAAAAAAATGAGAAAGCGCTGGGAAAAATTATAATGTGCATCTTAAAAAATAACTATCTCAGCATTTACTACAATTAAAAATTCAATTGATCAAAGCAGGAATTTCATTTTTCAATCAATCTTAATCCATTTTGCATTTTATTGCATATCATGCATTTTATATATAAATAACAAAAATCATATATCAGTTCCTAAGCATATCTTAACAATTTATTTATTTAATTGGTCAAAGATTTTAGTCTGTGGTGGATAATTGCTACTTTTATATACCGTATATGAAATACTCAAACACTAGAAAGTTTATAGTTTCTGAGATTTAAATTGGCAAATAACAAAAACTAAATATTAACAAATAATATTAGTAACGGTAATTAATGTTTAAAATATATATATATATACAAATTGTATGGATGAAAAATATCACAGTTTCCTTTCTAACATGATGAATAAATAGAAGTATGACAAGTGAAAGATATTATTTAAAACTATAAATATTACTTTTTGATCAATAATCATGATAGCAGTTTTCCCTGATTTGTTGCGCAACGCTGCCCGTTCCACGTGTCTTCCTTCAAAAGCCTCATCGATTACTTTGTCATCACCCTGTCAAAGACAAATTTGAATATAAGTTAAACCATAGAAATGCCACAATAACAAAGGTATATTTTTGAAAAAAATGTACAGCCTATTGTATTTCACTTATATTACCTATGTACAATTGCTACCTTATAACCGAGTTTTATATACTGTAAGCTTATTAATATAAAATACTAAATTATCAAGCATCTCACAGCAAGGAGATCTGCCAATGTCTTGTGCAAAGTCTTGTTCTCTTGTCGCATTCTTGCAATAATTTCTCTGTTCTTCTTTATTGACCATTGTGAGCTTTCATAATAAGCTTTGCGATCACCCTCTAAAAATATAGGATAAAAATAAATATGACGAAAAGGATGAGTTACTTAATTCAAGTCTAGAGCTAGGCCTATGCTCAAAATTATATTTTACCACTAGTTTAGTTCAATATATGTCTAAGTTATAAAATAAGTGAAAAACTTATGCATGCATTATCATTCTATTATTATTAGACTTATGCAAGTCTAAATTATTTTTTATACAGTAACACTGAACATTGAAAATGTCAAGTACAGAGCAGTCAACTTGAAAAAAAATCTTGAGTCTGGAAACTCTCCACGCCTCAGTGCTTGGCTATTTTTGTTTATTTGGCTATTTAGAAGGACATCAGCCAATAACGCCAATTATAGGTAACATGTGCCTTATTTGGGTTTTTAATTTCACATGAAAATAGTCTCAGTTAAGTTAACCTTAGCAGATATGTCACGTCACGCCTAAGTTAGGCATTAGGATTAACTTAAATTGAGAATTGAACAGCAGATTGAAAAAAGTTGAGTTAAGTTACCAGTAGCTGGTACCAAATTCAGCAAAAAGATTTAACGTTAGGCCTATGAGCTAGCCATTTATCGCACGGTAACTTGAGAAAAAACGAACCCAGAAGCTGAATCTTTTTTGTTATTTCCGATATCTGCTCCTGGACGGGGGGCTTATGCATTCCCGTCTGACCCCTCATGTTGTTTCAATATGCGTATATATGAGTCAAATAAACTTAACGAACCCACAAAATAACGACTGGAAGCTCCCACGGCCCTAAGCAACATAAAACAAAACCGAAGCGAAAACGGAGCCCGCTAGCTAGATTTACAGAAAGATGTTCGTTACCAATAGCAACGAAAACATGTAGCAAGAAAAGAAAGATGTTAATAGAGTCTCGAACAACAATAAACGAATCCGGATAAAATGTTTTTATTTCCAGCCATGTGATCCATACAAAAATATAATATAAAACAGAGTCGACCAAATTAAACACCATTAGCATCAATAGAACATCATCAGCAATGCACCATATAAATGAATGAATGAGCTCCGGATCTTCATCCATTTTCACTTCAAGCAAGGCGGGGGGCATTGCATAAAAGGAACCAAATAACGGCTTATTAATAACTAAAAGCCACCACACAATACAGTACCAAAAACATGTCATAACCCCGTTACCCTACCTCCCCAAATACGCTTGTTTTAGCACACTTCAGTGGTTGAACGGTAAGAGGAACAGCCAATAAAATTAATATAAACATTTCTTCGAACAAATATGAAATACCACGAATTTTCATCGACTTGTAAAACGACTATAACCAGCCGCAACTAAGTATTTATTGGACACCATTTGGACAATAAATTAGAAGCGACCCTTTATGTTATATCAAACGAGGCTATAGAAGAGCTTGTTTTCTTACTGCATTATTCATAGGAGAAGATGATTGAAAAACGTCAATGGGGTAAGAAATGGAGGCTTTCAAAAAGTAAATACGCGTTT
Source organism: Styela plicata (assembly GCA_963675895.2). NCBI lineage: Eukaryota > Metazoa > Chordata > Ascidiacea > Stolidobranchia > Styelidae > Styela > Styela plicata. The sequence goes on from OZ023143.1 coordinate 3,962,199, forward strand.
GAGTTCTTTGCGTTTTCTCTAGGTTTTTATATCCATCTTGCGTTTTACTCTAGTGGTTAGACTAGAGCAACGCTGTGCATGTGTTTGTTTATTTTTCCCAACGCAGCTAAACGGTTTGCTATTCAAGCTAAAGGATACGATAAGCTTTCAGAAGCAGTGCTCAAATGAACAAGCAGACCCGTCGCGCATAATCAACACCCCTCACGGGATTGAGACCTGCGTCATAACGATCAGGGATGCGTAGCTCGAATCGGATTTCCAACGCTTTACCGATAAAGCCAACCGGGCACCGATGGTGCCATGACATCACATCGGGCGTAAATTTTTTACAGATCGATGAATGTGAACGGTGTCTTGCAAAAAATACATTCACTTCCCAGTGTCATTACAGCAGCAATTGTGGCGCATACTTCAGACGTTCGTGGTTATCCCCAGATTTCTGAAAACGACAGATCATCAGTCATAACCGGTAAGCTATACCTGAAGCGATGGTTTCCTTAAATGAACACTCGGCGCAAAGGAAATTCAATCTTGAACAGTAAAAAATCCCATTTATAACAATACAACTGATTTTTTGATACACAACAAGGCTATGAATTATAACACCATTTTCCGGTAGAATTCGCCTGTTTATTTAATACATTTTTAGATATATTTGACCATGATATTTTTGTTTTACGAGATATGGATGCTTAGTATGCATCAATGGAAGAATTGCGCGTTTGACTTATGAAATGCAAAAGTTTTCGGTACCACAAGATCGCGTCATTCGGGCACTTCACGTTCATCATCAGGCCTCGTCCATCCCCAACATCGTCACGCCGAAAATGGATCTCTATAACATGGTCAAGTACGCCTTGCTTTGCCTTAATATTAGCCACAAAGGGTTGAAATAAAACATATTCACGCTATAAAAAAAAAAACTCAAAGCCCTTTTGATGGTCCCGAAACTGATTGATATAGCCCTACTATCCGTCAACTGAATAGCCCTTCGAGAGGCGTACATATTAAATTCTTTATGAATATTACAGAGTTAACTTGTTCTCAACGTCCGTTACTCGATTATTTTAGGTATTTGTTAGAGACCTCATTTTTAGGGTCAATTTCAATAAAAAAAAAAACTTTATCATGTACGATATGTGTATTTGAATGTCATGAGATATGAGAAACAAGATTGATTCAGGGGTAATAATAAATCTTAAATTAACATTTCTAACAAGTGGAAAAAGGCATCTATAATTTAAAATACGCATGAGAAAATGAAAGACCAACAGATTCATATAAAGAAGGATGAAGGTAAAAGCCCAACTAGCAATAATTTTAATTTTGATAAGTGTGAACCCCTAGTAACCCACAAGCAACAAAACATTGAGAAGACAAGTGATCGATGGGGATGAAACAAATAAAAACAGGACACATTGATCAGATTTTAAAGACTTCTTTTATAGTTGATACATGTAATATAAATAAAACACTATTGAAAATAAAATTGAATGAATATACAAAGTAAAAAAATACTGGCGTCAGTTAGCAAAATTAGATTGTAACCTTGGTACACTTGTCACAAGAGAGAAGGTATTCTGAGATGGCATCTGTACAAAATGCGATTTGATGAGAATAATTAAATTTAAGGAATAAATAAATATTGCTAGAGTCCAAATAAATAATGCCTAGCCCTGAGATAATAATCATCATTCGTTATGCATGACATCTAGATCCATGTTATACAAGCAAAATAATAACAGCATTATTTTAACTATGCGACTTACTCGGAATTGTACTTTATTACCATACATTTCAATTGTTTAGTTAAGGAAGGAGTAAAAAGCAATGATTTGATTTCATTCATTTACCGGTAGTCATTTTGCCAAAATATCCACAATTGCATTGCATTAAAAAATTGAACAATTTAATTAAGACAACTTAACCTTAGAAATGAATTTGTTACAAAATACAAATAATGCTCCAATAAATAGTGCAAAATACTTTGCTGCCATTTTACAAGCCCAGTTGCATATACTACATTGGAAACAACAACTCACCTTCTTCATGTCCTAAACTGCAGTTATCAGGGCAGTATATATTCACATCTTTTGACGAAAATTGTCACCTTAAAGAAATTTGAATTCTTCCCATTCATTTAGCATTTTAAAGTTCAGTTTAGCAAATAAAATTAACCGAGATGCTGGTAGGTTTAGATCCCCATAAAATTACGAATAAATTGCATATGAAACATATTTCATTTGGTACCAAAATGTGAGAAAATAAAGGAATATACCAGTTTATTTTTTCAATTTTGGCAAAGTTCCCATATATTTACATAATATTGATAACATGACCTCATCTGCCCCACCACCTATTGAAATTAATCTTGAATCTCTGTAAAGTCTTGAAATAATAGTTTCAGAAGAAAATCCCATACCACCCCAATATTGCAAACAAGAGTCCTGTGACCTCACGACCTAATCGTCCAGTTTTCAATTTCAACATAGAAGCCAAAGGGGTAACATCATGACCCTTGATGTATAATCCTACTGCCCGATAAAGCAATGACCTCAGTGATTCAATTTCAGTCTGCAATTCTGCTAATCGAAAGTGAACAGATTGATGATCTAATACTGATCCACCAAATATTTTCCGGTCTTTGGTATATTTGATTGTTTCATCAATAGCTCGCTGAAGCAATTTTAAAGCAGTTGCACCAGAAAACAATCTTTCTTCTTGAAATTGAATCATTTGATACATAAATCCTGCTCCTTCCTCCCCTATAATATTAGATCTCGGAACCCTGACATTTTCAAAAATGACACGGCTTGTATCAGAGCTATGCATTCCAATTTTTTCGATTCTTTTTGCAAGGGTAATTCCAGGTGTATCCATAGGAACACAAATAAGCGATTTGCTAGAATGAACAGCCGTATCATTTGTTGTTGCAAGCATACACATCCAGTCAGCTTGAGCTGCATTTGTAATCCACATTTTTTCTCCATTAATTACAAGATCATCGCCATTAGTTTGAGCTTTGGTTTTAATACTTGCAACGTCTGAGCCAGAACCAGTTTCACTGACTCCCAGGCATGCAACATAATCTCCACGAATAGATGGCGCAAGAAATTTTTCTTTCAATTCGTGGCTTCCAAATTTTGCAAGAGCTGGTGTGGCCATGTCGACCTGAACCCCAATAGCCATTGGTATGGCACCACAAGTTATACTCCCAAGTTCCTCATTAACAGCCACTGAATAACTATAGTCCAAGCCAAGCCCACCATATTCTACAGGTTTATTAACCCCAAGAAATCCAGCATTGCCCAAGATTTTAAATACATCATGTGCAGGAAATTCTTTCTTTTCTTCCCATGCATCAACAAATGGGTTGATATCTTTTTCAATGATTTTTCGTAATGACCTCATGAGCTGAGCATGATCTTCAGTATAAATACTTTCCTCAGATTCATCCCAAGTTTTGTATGACGCAGAGCAAATTATATTTTGATATTTTACCATGCGTCGGCAGATACCAGGTAGAGCACTGATAGATCTAAATATACTTGACATTTTATCATTTAAATAATTAACTGCTTTAATACAGACGATGCCACCATTAAATTTTAATATCACTGAACAGATACTGCCATCAAATACAAAGCGGTATGAGACAACAATTAATGAAACAATAAAGAACTTTGTTACACAGGTGATGGGATGGGTTGCTTGATACAAAAATTTTTTATGCCGATAATAAAAATACAATTTCGTACTGTATATGTTGGAATTTTTGTCAACCGATAATACAGAATAATAACAGAAGAAGCTTAAGACAAAATCTTATAAAATAGCAATGAATATGAAAAAAATTAAAAAAAATGGATTCTAATTATTAAAGAAAACATATTTAGATTGGAATTATGCAAGCATGCACAATTATTTAGAATGACCAATATAATTGGCAGATTTAACATCTGTTATATAATACAAATATATTGGGGAAATATGATGGTGGTCTATATTGATGCAACAGTCTAGCTACAGTTCTAGTATCAGTTGACAACTATTATAACTATAATACCAATTAGATAAAACTCTCAATAATACTTGAAATACATTTTTTAGTTCTGCTAATGCTATTCAGGGTTGCCAAATTGTGAATCGTCCAAGACGCCAAAACAATAACTGAAATATGCCAAATTATGCCAGTGATTTTTCAATTATGCCAAAAAATAGGTCATTTCTAAAATGCCATGATAGAAATGGGACATAGCCAATTTAATGTAACAATGCAGTTACGTTGCACAAGCAGCAATTATGAAACATAAGCAATATCATTAAAGATAGCAATGGACCAAACAAAAATATCATTAAATATCATAGCATTAAAAAAGTTTAGTCGAGTTAAATAATCACCCATTCGGGTTATAAGCCTACATCTGGACGATCGCAGATGTACAGTTACTGGTTAGGGATGGGAGGATATCCCATATTTCATGGCATTACACACTTAAAGTGAGAGTGTTTATTCCATTTTCATGAAAATTTTTTGGCACTTTCGGCAAGCAAAAAACATTTTTATGGCTGATTTCGTTTCATTCTCGAACGCTTTTTAATTCAAATGCATGTTTGAATATCGAAAAAAATTGTGCCTATCCAAAATTTCGTTCTGTATCAGCCACTCAAACTGGGTCATTCCAAACGTTTTTACGGATTAAGTCAGCTCCGATTGAGTCAACCCTATATCCTGTTTTGCTTCCTGAGCCGTGATTGCAAGCAGAAAATATTAACTGGAAGAACGTAGCAATTTCCAGCATGCTTATGTTATTGGCAATTTTCACCTACTTTATTCGGGTCTAGTGAAGTTTAGTACCATATTCCCGAATGTCATTAATATAAAAACTGGCAGAATATTCTCATCCTAACTAGGGAGCGCCAATGCTGCAAGTATCTGGCATCGTCTCCTGGTAAGGATGAGTCGCTTGCAACATGGGGAAATTATTATGATAATCGGATGTTTGGTATTAAACTTCATGAGACCCCTTTATTCTGCCTCTGATTCAGGATTTGAGGTAAAACCATTAAGCATTTGCTAAAAAGCTCAACTCAACTTGAATTCTTTTAAACACTCAACAAATAAAAAAAATTGTTAATATCTGGTCAACAAAGCAAACGGCAAACCTGTTTGAATATAAAATTTGTCTGAGCAACATACAAAATTTCTATGTTACGTAAATTTTTTCAATCGATTATCTGTAATTGGCTGCCAACTCGGAAGTGAACAAAGAACTCAACGCTCAGGGAGAGGTCAAAGGAAACAAAATAATTTTCATGCTTTTGTGAAAAATCTTTTGAATTGCCGTAAAGTTCAAGTGTTTCTCGATTATGTCACTTTTAGAATGGTATCCCATATTATTTTTTTGTACCGGATAAAGTACGTTTTTTTATTGGTTCCACAATGTGGAAGCAAATAAAAATAATAGTGATGAAAAAATAAAATAGAACCGTCTGCACAGTTCTACGAAGGTTTTCACCTGACCATGATAAACACTGTCATCACTGTATCTTCCATCGGTACTCATGCATGATCTAGAAGATGTCTCACAGCACACAGACTTCTGGACCAAGATTCTAGCTGAAAAAACAATGTCATGCAAAGATCTTAAATCTTCTAACCCGTTTTTTGAAAAATTTAAGAATTCATACATGGCCCATACATGATATTAACATAAAGTGGAGTCCTAAAATTTTCGAATATGGTCCAGAGATTTAAAAAAGTCACTGAACATAGCCATATAAATAGTCCATTCAAAACAACGTTTTATTTCAAATAGCAATAATAAAACGAATTTCAGTGCAAAGTTCACTCGTCATGATATTAAATCAGGCAATGCATACTATCGCTATAAAGCAAAGAAATCATATATACACCAAGTACTGTATCAAATCAGTCTCAAACTTATCTTTACACGCTTTTGATCAAATCAATGACATAATTCTGGGCCAAGCATAAAACAGGCAGGATGTGACGCTTATAAATTATGAATGGAGCTGTCACTGCAGGACTATGTTAAATCAACCAAACCACACCTTTGAATGCTTTTTTATCGAATCAATGATATACGTGTGGGTCATGCAAGGGACAAACAAGATGAGGAGGTCTCAAATAACACTTGGATCATTTAGATCATTTGGATCATGGTCTTGAAAACATATTCGGTTTATTCATCTCAAGACTGTGTCAAGTTAGTATTAAAGCTCATCTTTGCACTTTTTTTGATCTATCTAATGATATATGTGTGAGTCATACACGAGACAGACAAAGTATGGAGTCTTGAAACATATTTGAGTTATTCATCTCAGGACTGTGTCAAACCAGTATTAGGGTTCATCTTTGCACTTTTTCTGATCTGTTCAATGACCTATGTGTGGTCCATGCATGGAAAAGACAAGGCTTAAAATTATATTTGAGGTATTCATCTCAGGTCTGTGTCAAACCGGTATTAAAGCTCATATTTACACTCTTTTGATCCACCCAATGATATATGTATTTATTGGCCATGCATTGGACAGAACAGGTATTGTCTCTAGAAATTATTTTTGAATTATTCATCTCAGAACTGTGCCAAATTACTACCAAAGCCCATCTTTGCGCTTTTTTTGATATATCCAATGATATATGTGAGGACCAAACATGGGACAGATTGGGTATGAAGTTTTGAAATTATATTTGGATTATTCATCTTAGGACTGTGTCAAATTTTTTTTATATAGCCACTTCTTTGAGTGGGTCACCCTGTCCAAGGCCCTGTAACAGCGGCCACTTATAAGCGGATAGGGTTACAATTACTGGAAAGATATGATCTTTTCCTGTTCAGCTTAGCCTACCCAAGTTATTACACCTTGGGTTGTGTGGTAGGCGTGGATAAGCGAGCCCGACTCGCCGGGGCACGAAACCGAGGTCTTCAACCTGCGATGCCAACATGTTTAACCACTAGGTCATCGCGCCCACCAGTAAAGCCCACCTTTACACTCTTTCTGGTCTATCCAATGATATATACATGGGTCAAGGCATGAACAGACAAGGTATGGTGTCTTGGGAATTATATTTGGTTTATTCATGTCAGGACTGTGTAGAATCAATACCAAAGCCCATCTTTGCACTCTTTTTATGTATGGTCCATGCATGTCAGGACTGTATGGTGTTTATATATCAAATCAGTATCAAAGCCTATTTTTACACTCTTTTGATTTACCCAATGATATATGTATGGGCCATGCATGTGACAGCTTTGGTGTCTTGAGAATATTTTTGGTTCAACATCGCTGGACTGTGCCAAATCAGAATGAAAGCCCATCTTTACATTCTTTTTTCGATCTATTCAATGATATATGTAAAGGCCATACATGACGTTGACATAATAAAATTTTAGAAACATTTTAGGTGGATGAATCCAGTATAGAATAACTACTACTAATTGCCTTCAACAAACATCTTCCTACGTTTTTTATGGGCCCATGCATGGGCCATACATGATACGGATATGACTACGAATAACTATACTTCAACCATTTTTGTATCGAAAATGTTCAATCAATCTTAAATCTTCTAACCCGTTTTCTGAAAAATTTAAGAATTCATACATGGCACATACATGATATTAACATAAAGTGGAGTCCTAGAAGTTCTGAATATGGTCCAGAGATTCAAAAAAGTCACTGAACATAGCCATATAAATAGTCCATACAAAACAATGTTTTATTTCAAATAGCAATAATAAAACGAATTTCAGTGCTGTAATTAGATCAGCAAAGCGAAGCCGCCAGACTTAATGTTCTACTAAATTTCTCAGCTTGAACTAGAATTAATACGTCATAAATAGCTTGAAACTGACAAAGCTGGCCAATTTGCAGATCCTCCTATATCAAAAAAGAAAGATATAAATCACGAATCTGTGCAGCATAACTTCTTCACTGGGATAATTGGATTATTAGGTTTACCAGAAAATATCCAAGTAAGTAATAATTTAAACTTGGTATCGGTAAGTGAGAACAAAACGATCAGTCTGTTGCATCTTCGCAATAATGCTATAATGATTTGTAATATTATATATCATTTTCAAACACAATTTGGAATAAAGTGCAAGTAGTCTTGCTGGTATTGTTTCAAAATGAGTTTCAGTTTTTACCAATTCAAAACGTAAAATAACATCTTTCATTGGTAGGAAATTAAAATCAAAGATTTTACAGCAATTTGGCTCGGACATTGCTTTCATATGAGACATTCAAGTATGTCTGTTATTTTGTCCGCTGTAGTTCAATTATCATGGTTGAAAAACCATATGTTAAGACTCAACTCCGCGCTCCATTTATAGGCTATCAGCTGATACTGTCAGGCTCGTTCCCGTGCTTTTAGGAATATTTCCGTTTTTTCCTGATTTATTCCAGTTTTCTCTCAGTGTGGGATTGTCAGTTGATATTTCAGTGTTTAGTTAATCCCGATATATATTTAGATATGTTAGGAAACTGTATGTTGTCTTTTTTACTGCCAGTTAGTGATCTTTAGTCTGTAATATATCAAGTTCTACTTGTGTATAATTGGTGATTGATGTTAGATGCGTGAATCTTTTGTTTTTCTTGTGTATTTTCTTATTTATTTGGAGCATTTGGTTGTATTAAGTTTCAGCTGTAATATTAAAGTGTACCATGAATTAGATAATCTGTGGTCAACCACGAAGACTGTGTGATCCATCTTTTCAACCTGTGATTGGTTTCTACCTCCATCGTTCCGTATTCTTCGGGAGATTTCATCTGTCAATTTGTTCGTAAATTGTATTCAAGTGATCTCAAAGACTGTCCACTATCGAACGGTATATATTGGATTTTTTTATTTGAACATCAACGCCAATTTCAGGTATGCCACATATAACCAAAAATAAATTGACGAGCACATCAGGATTGACAAAAAAAAATGAAAAAACATTTACTGGCTGAGAACTGCACTAGACTTTGATAGGGATGAGACTAGTAGACCATATATTTTATTGTTGTATCTGGGACTTTTTGAAGTGTATTTTTTAGTTGACGACCAAAAGAGGCGAGGGAGGACATTGAACTTTTGCGGTTGCAATTGCAGAAATTTAAATAGAGAGTGGAGGAATCTGAGCAGAGACAAGCGAAAATGGACGAAGTTTTGCAGCACGTTAATTGGAACAGTCGAATGTCAAAACGCTGAACCGAAGTTATCTTTCAGACAGATTTACAATATGTTGCAGGACATTTCAATTATGATAAAAGTTAATGGGGATGCTAATGTTGTAAAAACAACGCCAATGTCGCATGATAACCGCCCCAGTCCGGTTACATCTACACCTGCTAATTTTACCCTGGTACCTAAACCTCGTTTAAAGCTGTGCCCGAAGTCTCACCCAATTCTTGAGGTGGACGAAACTTCAGATTCTGGCTCAAAGATTTAAGATGGTGCGGAACCGAGTGGCCGACATGATGCCTGTTCTCAAACAATGGAGGTTCGTATTGTGGAACCAGGTCATGTGAGTAATTTTACACCTGTTATTCCATTTTCTGGTGATAAAGAGCGCCGAAAAGCTGTAAGTAAGAATTCTGTTAGCAAACATAGATCAGTTTCTGCTGGAACACAATTTCAATCTACACTAGGCGCTAGTGGTGGTGTTAATACTGCCAGTGATTCTCTCAATACCACAGCTAATGTTTCTATGATGACTAGAGCACCTAAGAAACCAATGTATTTTGATGGAGCCATACTATGACGTGGCCTAGCTATCTGTGTCATTTCGAATTGGGTTTCTAGCTATTATATGTGGATTAATAATACTGCTGGGCTAGAGTTAGCTACCTGTATGACAGGACAATCCCTCGATGTTTTGAAAGATTTGCCGGAATGTAAGCGTACTAGTTACACTGATATTGTAGCGCATTTTGATTACTATTTCAAGCCTGTAGGAAATGAAAGTTCATACCGTACCACATTTCATTGTCGAAAAATAAAAACGACGGAAACCCCACGTGACTTTGGTAGTAAGTTGAGGGGACTTGTTATTCTTGCATATCCGAATATTGATGAAAGTGGTAAGGAAGATATTTTAAAGTCACAGTTTTTCGCCGGCTTAACTAATGGAAGCATGAATAAACGTGTTACAATGCATGAGCCCGAAACGTTCAAAAAAGTTTCGTCGCTAACTACTCTGTAAACAATCAACCATTCAACTTTCTGTTGGACAGTGGTGCAATGACTACGCGTATTGATGTTTCTATCTTGATGTCATAAGTGGGAAAGATACCAACCTAATGCCACTAGAAAAATCCCTTGTAGCAGTTGGGGGTCATGATTTATTGTCCTTGGGTACAATGGAGGTTGATTTGAAAATTGATTCTTTTCCTACTCGTCGCACTTTGATGGTTGCTCAGTTAGACATGTCTAATGCGATTGTATTCTTTATTTATCACCTGGTCATATGATGATACATGGGCAAGAAGTCGGTACCCTGTTGTCATGTCACTGTAGGAGAAGACATTACGATCCCGCCACACTCTAAAGTGATCGTTCCTGCTCGACTTAGTTGTCCCTGACCGAACTCTTCATCTGACTTAGCTGCCATTGTTGAACCGCTAGATTCATGCTTCCTTGCTGATGGTATTCAGCTGGTTTCTTTTATTGTGGATCCGTGTAAATCCACTTTTCCAGTCCTAGCGGTTAATCAAAATGACAAGCGAGTCAAAGTAAGAGCTGGTCACATGCTTGGTATAGCTCACCCTAAGCTAGTAGCACAATTACAAGTTGACGAATCTGAGTGTGGGACTGCGCAGTTAGAATTACCGGAAAACTTGGGTGATTTAGTCAATTCCGTGGAGGTTTTAAATATGAAGCAGCACAAACAGTTAGCGACTTCATTGTCTGAGTTTCAAAACATATTTGTTGGGCCAGATGGGGAACTAGGACATACTTTCGCGGCAAATCATGGAATCATCACAACAACATTGCGGCCAATACGGCAGGCTCCTCGCCGTATGGAGTGGGCGCGCAAGAAAGTTGTGGATGAGGCATTTGATGATTTGTTGGCACAAGGTGTGATAGATCTCAGCGACTCTCCATATTCTCCTCCTATAGTTTTACTCGTATATCATAGAGTATCGTAGAGGATATCATTGAGTCTTTGAATGGTGCCAAATGGTTCTAGACCCTCGATCTCGCTAGTGGTTATTGGCAGGTCGAAGTTGACCCAGTAGACCGTGAAAAAACAGCCTTTAGTATACCGGGACGTGGTCATTTTCACTCTGTTATGATGGCGTTTGGTCTAGCCAATGCGCCGGCCACGTTTGAGCGGATAATGGAGAATATTAGGGGTGATCATTTGTGAATCGGCTGTTTTAATTTCTTAGATGATGTTATGTTTCATGAGTTTGATTTTTCCAATTTGTTTACAAATCGTCGAGAAGTTTTTATGAGACTTCGCCGTGTTGGACTGAAGTTGAAACCCTCAAAATGTAAACTGCTTCGTCGAAGAACGTCCACCTTGGCTATCTTATATCAGCTGATGTAGTCAATTGTGATCCGGAAAATATCGCTGCTATTAAGGAATCCGTGAGTGATATTCGTAGTTTCTTGGGCACATCAAATTATTATCGGAAGTTTGTAGTGGATTATTCCACAATCGCAGCACCTCTAATACGTTTGACACGTAAGAACATACCATTCATATGAAACGAGGATTGATAAACTGCATTTGATGACAAAATAGTAGAAAACAAGAAGACTCGAACAACTTGTATGTGGAGCACCGACAGAGCGAATTGCAATAGATTTTCTCGGACCATTGCCGACTACCGAAAATGGAAAGGAACACATTTTGGTGGTTTCGGATTGTTTTTCTAAGTGGATAGAATATTTTGCCCTTTCAAATCAGAGGGCTCATGCCACTGCAGATGTGTTAGTCACTCAGTTTTTCTGACATTTTGGTGTGCCGAGAATTCTTCACTCAGATCAAGGCAAAGACTTTGAATCAAAACTATTCTCGGAAATGAGTGAATTATAGGGAATACAGAAAACTAGGACAATCCCGTACCATTCGCGCTCTGATGGACAAGTTGAACAATTTATTAGGACGATTTTACAAATGCTTAAAGCTTTTATCAACGATAATCGCAATGACTGGGATGATCATCTTACATATCTTTGTATGGCGTACCGATCTACAGTACACGATAGCACTGGATATTCACCTAATAAGTTAATGCTTGGCCGTGAGGTTGATATGCCGGTTGATGTGATGTTTGGTAAACCAGAGTCTACAACATATCTCTGTTAAACTGACTTTGTCGCATGGTTTTCGAATGCGACTGAAAAGGCTTTTCTATATGCAAGACAACATCTTAATGCAGCAGCGACAAGGCAAAAACGTAATTTTGACCTCGGAGTCAAGCCTCAGTCTTTTCAAAGAGATGAATTGTTGTGGTATTATTATCCACCAAAACATCAAAAACTCAGTATTCTCAGGATTGGACCTTATCAAATTTTGGATTGTTCGCCTAATCGTTTGTACAGAATTCAGAAGAATCCTATTTCTCGTGCTAGAATTGTGCATGTAGACAAGCTTAGGCCATATCTTCATGACAAAGAAAAAGGAATTGATGTGGACTCAACCAGTTTGGATGGCAATTCACCTGACGAGGAAACTAATGAACAGTCTTATCGTGAAATGTTTAACGGATTGTCCTATTCTGAATTGCCTGATCTTTTAAATACTAATTTTTTTTTGATAATTCGGATAAACTTAGAGGTCGGCGTATTAGACGAAGACCTGAGTATTTGTCAGGTGTTGTCTCGCCAAACACATAAAGCATATATAGGAGGCTTGTTTATTATTCAGGAATAAATATTTATTACAGGTGACTTCTCAGTAAACAGATATACAACAGATTAGAACATTCCTTAAACAGACATAACAGACCTGTACCACCCCCTAGCACCAGCTTACAAGAAGAGAGCGACTGGAACATTCTACGGCAGTTGCCACATTCTATATAACCTTTGACCTAACATGATTACTTATTATGACATCTCCCTTGTTAATAAAAAATAGAAAACATAGATCATGCATCACTCAGAATCAATGTGAGAATGAAGCATGACAGCAAACATTAAAGGTTATGCATAAAATAAAAACATTTAATATTCTTCAATAAATAATACGTCGCCCCCCCCTGTACCCCCCCCCCCCCCCCCCCCCCCCCCCCCCCCCCCCCCCCCCCCCCCCAGCACCAGCTCACAAGAAGAAAGCGACTAGAACATTCTATTGCAGTTGCCACATTCTATATAACCTTTGACCTAACATTTTGACTTTCAACTCATCAAAATTTTTTTCAGAAATGACATTGCAATCTGCACCAGAGTCAGTTTTGAAATTGACTTTTTTGCCTATAATATTTAGATCAACATGCCAGTTATCTTCACTTTTTAATGAATTTTCATCTCCGTCCTAGTCTCGTGTAAAAGAATTTCCATCTTCATCCTTTTAAATAGCTCCAACAAGCTTCTTCTGCCCAGGATTTCTTGTTTTGAGTCTGCATACGAGCTCCAAATGTCCTCTTTTATTGCAATAGCTGTATCTTTTACCATATGTTGGACATGATCTCGGAGCATGGAATTATCCACAATATTGGCATGTTTGCTTATTCAGTCTTGATTTTTGTGTCTTCTGTTTCATATTATCTCTCCTTGTTTATATGATTAATTTCTGAATATGACTCTTTTTCGAATGAAGTTGTATCGCATGCATTCGAAGTATTCTTCATTGCATGACTTGTTTCTTAGAGATTTCTATTGTGCATGCTATTTCAAGAGCTTTTGGCAATGTCAGTTCTTTTTCTCTAAGTAGACAGAATTATCACGTAAACCAAAAACAAATTTGTCTTTCACCATGTTTTCTGGTTCTTGAAATTGACATTGTTTGACCTGTGTTCTCAATTTTGTGGCATATTCATCTGTATTTTCTGTCTTTTCTTGTCTGAACTCCCAGAATTTGTATCTTTCAAATAGAATAATTTTGCGTGGATTGCAGTGATTTTCAATTGTTCAACAACTTTATCGAATTTATTTTTATCACCTTCTTCAGCAAATGTGAAATTCTGATACAGTTCTACACCATCTTCACCAGCAAAATTTACTAACATGGCAACTACAGATATTTGTATAGATTCTCATTCATATAAGTTATGCTTGTACAGTTCTTTGGTATTTTTGCTTTTCAATTGCAATGTTGCATATTCATGTTTCAATTTTCTTTGATAATTGCCCATCTAAAAATGAGTGGTAAAAAATGGGGAGTAATGAGACGTCGAAGTATGTCTGTTTATGTTGTCTGCTGTAGTTCAATTATCATGGTGGAAAAATCATATGTTCAGAATCAGCCCTGTGCTCCATTTATAGGCTATCTGCTGATACTGCCAGGCTCGTTCCCGCGCTTTTGGGAATATTCCGTGTTTTTCTGATTTATTCCAGTTTTCTCTCACTGCAGGACTCTCAGTTGATATTTCAGCGTTCAGTTAATGCCGATATATATTTAGATATGTCAGAAAACTGTATGTTGCCATTTTCTACTGCTAATTAGTGCTTTTATAGTCTTTCAAATTTCCAAAATGAGGATGCTTCGCGACGACGACGCACCCACTTCTGATCGAGACCCCGGACCGGCTCAATGTTTAAAAGTGCCCTTTCTGCATAACATTTCGACCGCTCTCGCTGAATCTCCGGCAATTGAAAGTTTACGGGCCTTACCGGGATTGCTCTGTAATAGGTCGAGCTCATTGGATAATCACCGGGAAGTTAGGTTGAGATTTCTCCGCGAAACAGAAAAAAAGCACATTTTTAATTCCGAGGACTGAGCAAACGATTTTTGTAGCCGATTTTTCATTACTACTTAACTGATTAAAGCTCTATCGAGCAAAAATAAACTAAGGACCTCATTTTCGATTCATTCAAAATTTCCTGTTAGTTCGATTAGAAAGAGAAGTTTTATTAAATGCTCACCAGAAAATATTGTTCAGATATAAATAAACTAATGTCTTGAAAATATGTGTCGGTATTGGCAGGGAGGGAAGACACTTCATGGACATTCAAGTTATGAACTGGTTTGGCCGAGCCTACGCAAATAAATTACTATCATTTAATATTATTAATTAGTTGAAAAGACATGAAAAATACGCTCGGATTGTCGATTTCAGACATTTTGAGATGTCTATATTTCAAAATTCTCACGAGTCTTTGACGCGCTTTGTTTTTAACACATATATATAGCATGGGATAATTTTGCACCATTCAAGCCAAGCATTAAAATAGTCGACAGGACAATTAAACTTAAAAATTGCCATTTTGTTGAAGGTGGATTTGACTCACCCTAAAGTATAAATTACTTTCGACGCCCCGAGTATTTTCCCAGTGAAAAGAAATGGTTTGTTGACTGAAAAACCCAACGCACTTGCTTTAGATGCTTGCGATCGCGACGCGTAGAAATATTCAAAAGGCAGGACATTAGCTTGAGACACCATAATAGCGTTTGGCTATTTATTAGGTAATCGGTTAGAAGTTAGGTTGAAATTCCTCCGCAAAAAACTCTTACGTTTAACTATAGATTGTTACAATCGTAACAATTAATTTATAGTCAAACCTACAACAAAAAGACAAATTATCAATCAACGTTATATAGCCAAGCGCCTATGCCCTTTGACCCCTGAAATAAAACAGCTTTGCGTCGCCAAATATCGCTCATTCCTAAATCGTCGCGGCGCTGCGTGGTAGACACGTGGTCTTACTTCTTAGGTTTTTTTAAGTTTTTTGCTCAGTGTTGAAAATTCGGTAATCCGTGTCAGCTCATTAAACGTGAAGATGGTTTCGAGGTGGGAAGTACCGTCTAAAGTTCTTGATGGAATGAAATTCACTTGCTACAATTCTGACGAAATCAGGTGAGTCGACCTGACCTGTTGACAATATTTTTTTGAAGACATGCTGCATTGACCAGTAGTCATATTTATTTAGATTTTTCCAACACAAACACTAAAATAATCAAACAGAAATGAAGCGAATAAAACCTTGAGTAAAGTTTAAAATGCTCAGGGCGCAATCACTTAAGTTACCTTCACACACCACATCATGCACTGCAAACAAACACACTAGGAGTAAAAAATAAATAAGCACAACAATAGTCAAAGATTAGCGGGGCATTTTTGAAATATTTATAGGATTACCATAAATGATGAACTAGCCTAGGACGTTTTAAGCTTCAATCCTGGCCTTACGATTAGGCCTAGCCTAGCCCGGCAAACTACTCAAAAATAACGCAAAAATATGTCGGCCTGACACCTGAAACTTAAACTTATAAGTGCTATCTATAGATAGACAGAGAAAATGTGAAACTAGGGAATAACTATCCTACAGCCTGATAGGCCTATATTACACTGAGTTCATCTCACAAAAGTGCGAGAAAAGCTAATCGCACAATTTGGCCATCGGTACTGAGTATATGTGAATCTTAGATTAATATCCAGTTATAAAAATATGAAATAGAGTTCTCAGCCTTTTTTTCGTAATTTTGTATCTCTAGCTCCAACTGAGCCATCAAGCCAGTTTAACGGTAGTCAGTAGTAAACTTCTTAAATCTTCATTACGTGAGCAAATCGATCCAATTCTGATAGTCTGGAGTGTAAAATATGTGACGAAGCAAGACCTCACATGCAGATACTAGTTCCAAGTTATGGTTGAGGGTTTTTGGCCTACTCGTTGACAGATTTTCCTGTGTTTGGACATGATGGAGATAGCCCTAAATGGTTACATGAATCATGTCGATCCATCACATGGGATTCGAACCCAGGATGTTCTGCGCTAGTGATGATAAGCTTGTAGAGGGCTGCAGAGTCGGGATTTTCACAATCCAGATCAGATTCACAAATTGCGTGCTAAATCCAAACCTGATCCGTTCCCGAAAATATCACATTCCTGATCCGGACAAAATTCTGAAGCGAAGGTTCTTTCCAATTGGCGGAAAGGGTTATTAATTTTTTGAATCTAAAGATTAAATCTGAACTGGATGGAGTATTTTGAAGGTCAAACCGAACAGGCTATCTCTGAAACTGAGCGAATCTTGTCGGATTCAATTCCGGCAATCTGATTTACGAATACCTCTTGCGTATTCCTAGCATTTTCACCTAGCCTATTAAGATAACAGAGCACCAGTTAGCTTCTTTATTGAGTAGGTCACTGGACCCCTTTTTTCATACTAGGGCCCGACCGATATATCGTCAAGCCTTGGGCCTTGTTCGATCTATTGGTATCTGCAAATTTTGCCAATAATTGTATTGAATAATATTTGAATGAATTTCTATATTAAGAAGTGGCCCATAGCTGGTTGAACAATTATCGATTGTTTATTTCAAATTTTTTTAACATCCTTAGCTAACTTTTCATCAATTTCTATCTTTATTATTCTTATATTCTTGAATGTTTCTTAGCCTCAGAATTGAAAATATGATTTGTTTTTAGAAAACTGAGTGTGAAAGAGGTCACAAATCCACAGAGCTTGAACTCACTACTTCATCCAACCGAAAATGGACTTTATGATCCAGTATTTGGTCCACCGTCCAGGCTGGACAATTGTAAAACATGTGGATTGGGTTCTAATGGATGTCCAGGTCATCTCGGTCACATTGAACTTCCTATTCCTATCTACCATCCAGTATTCTTTAAAGTAAGATTCTTAATACTACAAAATTTCATCTCGTGTCCCCAGGGATCAATAGTAGGCACTATTCTGTTTTTGAAATAGGTAAACGATATTCCAGACGAACCAGTTTGTGATCTTGTAATTAGCACCTAGGATACAACTTAATGCACCCTGCATTGATGAATGCCGGGATGACAAAATTTTTTTTTTTCGAGTGTCCATCAACGATCATGCCATTTTTCAAGTGTTCTTAAACGCTTCAAAACCATCAACACTGCTATTTCATAGCAGTATTGATGATGCTGAAGCCTTTTTGTTGCTCAATTACTACTGGACACTAAAAAAGGAGGTTTTTTACGGGTGTATATGAGTAGCTGATATTCTGCCAGTCTTCCCATGTCCATTTAAATATGTATTGATTATGGTAGCATGTATTAGTAATGGCCAATCACAAATTGCAGTGATCATGATCGGATTTTAATCTGCCTAATAATCGCTGGTTGTAATCCAAACTTCATTATTTGAAATGGGCTCTAGATGGAAGAAGTACAGGCTTTGCCGATTATAAGTATTTTAATATTAGTCACACCTGTATCTCTATTTTGAGTGTCTTAAACTTTTGAATCAATCGCAATTATATATATTCTTTACTATAATTCATTACTATATCGTTTGCAGACATTGGTTGAAATCTTACGATCGACATGCATGAAATGCCATAACTTCCTGGTTGATAGATCTATTCGTCTCCTTTATTTATATAAATTACGAGCTATTAATAAAGGAATGTTGCAGCTTGTCAATGAGTTAGATGAGGCTTATCAGAAGGTACTGAAGCACAACTATTTTTATGAAAAGTTTTTAATTTAGAAAAAAATTATTTGTATCAAAATTTGTAAAAATAAAATCAAAATTTTATTCAGTTTTTGAGATATATCAATTGAGTTATCGATTCTGATTAAGATTTATCTTTATTTTGACCAATCTGAAATATTCATGATGAAACAATCAACGCCATCGGTGAAATCTTATGTTTTTAGATTCAGGATGACGAATTCCTCTTTTTCTCAGATTGTACAAAACTTCTTCAGACAGCCGAAAACTTTAAAAACATCAACACTGCTATTTCATGGTAGTATTGATGATTTTGAACTTTTTTCCACTACACTCAAAGGTATTTTAATTTCCTGGCAAAGATAGATTTTTCATTTGCTAAATTTTCTTCTGAGGAAACCCATTTTCTTGACGTGCCTGAGTAACTGGCATTATCCCAGTTTGTTTAGATTAACCAAAAATTTAAAACAAGGTTCTGCTGCAGAAATAGCTGTGTGATAGTCGTGAAATATTTTTGATGATTTTCGAAAAGTATTAGTGTGTTATTGAAGTATTCAGTCATTTATGGATCTTGGCATATTTCAGGCAACGAAAGAACTTATTGATCAGGGAATAAAGGGGTGTGACCTTGCAACTCTTGATGAAATATTGGAAAATGTATTTACCTCAAGTTGTCCTGAATCCTCATCTGTCAATAATACCAATAAACCTAATAATCATGGACAAACATTTTCCTCAAGAAACGCTAATCAATGTAGAAGAAATCTTGTCAAAGAATTTTTTGCTCGTGCAATGGAGAAGGTATGAAAAAAAACTAATTGCATAGAATGTTTTCGAATATGATTCAATTTAAAAAAAACTCTCCAACCATTTTACAGTACTATAAGTTTACAAAACCAAGAAAAACATTTGTTGTTGAGAGTGGAACAACACTGAACAAGAACGAAATAGCTGTCCGACAATGACTTCACTTCACATATGCGACGCAACAGAATCTATTAGAATCTTTTTTTTGCATGCTTGGAACCGATTCGAATGAAAAGCGATAAAACTTACATCCCTGTTAAGGGACTCATGGTAACTGTAAAACTTCAGCTAGTTGAGTCTATATTTTTACTGTATCAGATTAACATTAATGTTTAAATCTGAGGTCAAGTCGACTTAAGGACGCAATACATGCTTGTGTAGGTTTTCGTTTTTTTTTCAAGTTTTTTTTTTTTTTTTTTTTTGTTTTACGGTATGCATTTGTTTACTCCTTCCAACACAACTCAGTTTTCTATGCAACGTAACTGTGAGTGTTCGTTTGCGCTTTGTAGGCAAGTGAACACAATTAAAAAAAAGCGATGCAAAGGAGTATTGCCGTTTTTGTTTTGTTACCTGAAAAGCAATTAATCAGTAAGTTATCCTTACGGGTATTGTGAACCTAAAATAGAACTTGCACTTGCAATAGCATCACAATTCTAATTGCGATTGTATGGATGATCTTCTTTTTAGCTGAGTTAAAGAATTTCTGTCGAAAGAGTCCGAGTTGAGTGTGTCAAAAATAGGAAGACCATCTCCACAAACCCGCTTCTGACACATTCAAGTCGTTTTCTCCTGTGATTCGAAAAGTTTTTTGAAAGATACTCAATGCTGGTATTTTCACTGTATTGCTTGTGACACCTCACTAAATATAATGTTTTGTTGAGTTTTCTACTGATGGAAGCCATGTTCTTTGAATGTCTGAGTAACAGAGTAGCTGACATTCTGCCAGTCTGGTTTGAACTATAATATTATCTTAACATTAACATCTTTCCATTTAGACAAAATGCGAGGCATGTGCCACTAGACGAGCAATGTACAGATTCGAAAACTGTAAAATATTCGTTGTATATAGCAAAGATAAAACTAAAGATACTACACAAACCTACATGACTCCAATAGTAGCAAGAGAACATATATTAAAAGTCTGGAATAATGATCGAAAGTTGCTTGAAAGTATATATGGAGCGTTTTATGATGCTGCTGATGAAAAGTTCCCAAAATCAGGTAGGTTATGGTTGTTTAAGGGTATTCTACTGTGTATATTATTGTGTCAGGTACACTCTACGATAAACCATATCTTAGTCAGAAATTAATTTTGTTAAGCATGAGCCACTGACAGACCGTGCCACGTTGGTGCGATCCATCGGTGACTCATACTCTCATGCTATTGTTATTAAATTTATTTCATTGTTTTTTTGATTTTCAGAAATACCTGATTACACAGCAGACAATCAATCACCATCTAAAAGGTCTTCTGCTATGGATGTTCTTTTTCTCACAGTTATTGCTATTCCTCCATCGAAGTGAGTTTTTTCATTTTCAATCTATAATTGTCCATAATAAATTAGGTGGTTTTTTTTCGTTCATTCCAATATTTCTTCCACTACCTTCATTATTAAAATCTCCCTTCCCTGTGTGAACAATTGCTCTAGGACTGTGGTTCTAGAAGCTTTTCCAAAAATAAATTTTACATAATATATCTTTAAGTGAATTTTTTGGTCATTCATGGTCCTTAATATAAAATCTAACTATGTGAGAATAAAGTGCAATTATTTCCCAACTAACTCAGCAGGGCAAGAGCTAAGAAGGAAGGTTATCTATTCGATGCAGACATATTGCTCCAACATCTGCAATTTGCATTATATAGTCAGTGGTGTCTGTCGGTGGGAAATTTTCAGAATATATGAAATTAAAAGCTAGATATTCAAGTGAAAATTACATGCCTAAGACACAAAAATATTCTCTTCATAGTAGGAAAATACCGGTACACTATTATGAAAACAAAAATTATATAATTCTTTAGAACATGTGACTGCGCGTCTAGGATTAGCACAACAAATTCAATTTTTGGTGCTACAAGGGATGTTTTAAATATTTAATCATATTAAACCGAATTAGACCCCGCCAGTCTGCATTTCAGACCTTTTGAAACTGCTTCACGGACAGCATTTTGGGAACCACTGTTCTAGAATGAAAACGAAATTTGTTACGTCTGGAATTTATTTTTGTATGTATTTTTCAGATATCGACCCGTTATGGCTGTAAATGGGAAAAAGTTTGAAAATCCACAAAGTGCAATTTATTCAAAGGTATGTGTGGTGATGGTATAAAAGCTATGTGTTGTAAAATTTTATCCGTTGTTTCTTGAAAAGTGCTTTTGAAAGAACATTGTCACCTGCGGATCAGCTTGTGGCCTTTTTTAGTTGAAAAAAAATGAAAATTACAACTAGAATAGAAATTTTTAGACATATACTGATTTCTGTTGTATATGTTTTGTAAATAACTGCAGAAAATAAATATCATTTTCGATTCTCTAGGGAATTTGTCATTTATATTTTTCACTTCAATTTAAAACAATTTAAAAGAAATAATTTTTTTTTCTCAAATTTGCCAAATCTTTATATCTCATTCAGGTTAATTTTGCATATTAAGTTTGATTTGAGAATCATTTGTTTTCAATATATTTCCTTAAGCATTCTGTGAGAAACATTGTTTAATGGATTCACTGCAGTTTGGAGAATGTGGTATTTCTAATTTTACAGATTATTATTGATTGTATATTACTGAGAACCTTGATGGCAAATTTAGAAGATGAACCTGATGATGTTGAAGAATCTTCAACAAAGAAAATTAACATCAGGAGTTTGGGAACAAATGATCCAGTGGAAGAAGTCAAGGTAATTGATTTCTGTCATCTTTCCTTTTGTGTTTTAATAGAAAAAATAACTCCTTGATGAGACACGGCCCATCTCTAGTGCATGCTTGATTAAAAACAATTTCTAATTGGGATTGACTGATCATCTGATGTATATTGTAGCAAAACCTTGGTTTGGGCCACTTACTAGTTTGAGACTCCTACAGAGAATGGTAACGAAGGGAGAAGTCAACAGTAGCCATGTGGGGACAGTCTTTGGAATAGTTGTGATGTATTTCCTGCTTGTTGTAAGAGGCGACGAAAAGGAGACAAAGAACTGATAGATGGTTTTACAATTACCCAGGGCAGATCTCACTCGCTGCACCTTACCATGGCAGTTAAGTTCTGTTTATAATGTTGTTCGTTTAGATTGCAGTTGCTGGTACTACATCTTTTAGTAGCTCGTTGCTATTAAGTGACCGTTAGTCACTTCCTTTTAGGCACTGCTTCTGGCCTTGCTCAGAGTGAATAAAAAAGTGACTGTCAATAAAAAAATTGACCATTTATTAGTATTAGGTATTTGAACTTTCCCATTAATTTCTGTTAAAATTGAATTCGGAAGGTTCAACTCGATAAATTATTTACCATAAATCACTTATTAATCACTTAATCGTCTGATGATCATGCTTTAATGTCTGACACAATTAAACTACAGAACTCGTTCACCCAAAAGAAAATGGGTTTGATCCGAAGAAAATTTACTGAATGGTAAATATTTTATGGTATATTTATATCTTTCACTAGAAGATGAAAAATGTCTCCTTTTGAGCGCTGGTAGAAAAAGGTTCGAAATCATCAATACTGCTATGAAATAGATGATTATTGATGATTTTTAAAGCTTTTTCATTGGTTCGGAAAAATGACATGAACATTTACACTCGTTAAAAACAATATTCTGTCTTCCTGGGAATGCCGCATTGGCTTCAAAATTTTTAACACAGTAATACCGATGCTATTACAATAAGGCTATTCATAATCTGAAGAATTTTCCCTTTCTAGATTTCTGAAAGAAGTATAGATATGCTGCGAGCTATTCCTGGTAAAACAAAAGCTGAAAAGTTGGAAAGTTGTTGGGAACGTCTTCAGCAACACGTTAACATGATATTCGACTCTGAATCTGGACGATCTTCGCAGCCAACATCTGAACAGTGTCCTGGTATCAAACAAAAGTTGGAGAAGAAGTCTGGTGAGTTGATCATGATGTGGTGTGTTCAATTTTTTGTTTTTGAATTTGAAAATTTTTACGTACGTGTGTTTTTTTAAGTGTTGTCTTGTGGCCTGGCCCCATTGTCTAGTGATTCAACTTGTTGAGATTGAGGGTTGAGGATCTTGTGTTTGAGCGCCAATAAGTTCACCTTGTAAATAAGTTTAGAATTGATTGGGAAACATCTCAAATTCTAATGCTTTCAATACATATTTCTGTGATCCGATGGGTTTGAAATGATATGCTTCAAGATTCAATTTGAAAAAAAAAGTAGTTGAAAGCGCAAACTCTAAACGCAGCTCCTTGTCCACCAGTCACTGCTGTATATAATAACCAGGTAGACTAGGCTGAACTAGAGAAGTCATGTCTTTCCAATAATGGTAAACCTATTCATGCATTTATGCAGCTCTCTCCATACTGGTGGTTTCAGAAGACTTTCATATATGCTATGCTAGCAACCTAGCTTGGCTGTTTAGGGTATTTAATGATTGGTCATGAAAAGCATACGTCGCTATTACATCACACGGCTCAACCCTCTCAATACTCAACAGACAATTAGCTCTGGATAAATCAATTAATTTTAACAAATACATTTAATTCTAATATTTGAAAACTTCCAACAGAGATGAAAGTTTTTTAATAAATGAATTTTTATTTATCAGATGAATAGACCAGTATAGGTTTTTGAAATGATAGAGATTTGAATTTTTCTTTGATTTATTTTAATTTTAATAACTTTCCAGGCCTTTTTCGTAAGAATATGATGGGGAAGAGAGTGAATTATGCTGCACGATCTGTAATATCACCCGATCCATATATTGCAACTCATGAAATAGGGGTTCCTTTATGTTTTGCTTCCAAACTTACTTACCCAACCCCAGTCACTCCATGGAATGTCAGACAACTACGAGAATATGTTATCAATGGACCTGATGTAAGAAAGCACTTCAATTTTAAATAATTTTTTTATATTGAAACTGGCAAAATGCTGTAGCTATTCAGAATATTTGATTTGATCTGATGCTTCCAGTAATATGAAATTTAACAACTCAAAAGCTATGGTGTTTATATTCAGACCAATAATTACAGAGTTGTGGAGATTGAATTTTTGTATTAGTATTAGATTCTATTCTGTAATCGTAGATTTTTAAAGCATATTGGTATGACGGTAAATATTTATATAAAGTTTTTCGAAATACAATATCATGTTGATCGTTGCAATGTCATTTTGCTGTGACACAGGATTTTAGTGGCATACCCCCCAATTCGTTCAGAGGATGATTAACATTGAGTCAAGTAACAACAAAAACTGGCTTATTTTGTTTATTTGATGCTTTGCAATAGCATGAAACAACATTCTGCCGTATTTGATGATTTTCTCAATATGAACTGGATTTTTTATTTAGGACAATCCTCACTTAACTCCTCAAAAACCGCCATTGACAGTATTCTGGTACCAAATATAACCAATACCGCCCATTCCTAACCCTAGGAGGACAACACATTGTATAGCACAAGTGCTAAATAAGTTTACTTTTCGTAATTTTTTTCAATTGTTAGGCGTATCCTGGGGCAACAATTGTAGTTCAAGAAGATGGGTCAAAAATTCTTCTCAAAGCTGATAAACCAGGACAGAGACTCGCAATCGCAAAACAACTCATGGCACCGCAAAGTGACACAAAACGACGAAAACAGGGATTAAAAGGAATCAAAACTGTAATGCGATATATGCAGGTATGTTATCGAATAAAAACAGTGGCGGGAACAGATGCAATTTGCAAATCTATTTTCTATCAAAATTCGAATGACACATTCACCAAACTAGTTACATTGACGTCATCGATGTTCAAATATGCCACATTCAACAAATTCACAACTCGATTTTTAAGCCATGTTTTTCAATTTTTTTTTTATATTCAGAATGGCGACGTGATGTTATTGAATCGACAGCCTACTCTTCACAAAGGATCTATAATGGCTCATAAAGTACGAGTTCTTCCCGGAGAAAAAACATTGAGATTGCATTATGCAAATTGCAAATCATACAACGCTGATTTTGATGGTAATTTGTGTATTTTTGGACCTGTTTTGAATAGATACAGTATTGAACAATACATTATCACCGCATACCATGAACAGTCTTGACTTGACAATTCAATTCCTTTTGCGATGTTTTCCATCTAAAGTACAGTTGCTGGTACTACATCTTTTAGTAGGTCTTTGCTTTTGATTAGCTGTTGGTTGGTTCCCTTTAGGAGCGGCTTCCGCCTTTGTTTAGAGTGAATCTCAATAAAAAAAATTCTTTTTCAGTTATATAGGAGAATGATTAGAAACGGACCCCAACAGAATAAATTTGACTAGGAAAGGGAATTTTCTATGATTTTCCTGCTGGAAATTCAATTCCTCCTTAGAAATTCATTCCTTGTTGACTCCATGTCCGAAAAACTGTCGAAAGTTCTAGATATCTAATGCAAAACAAGCATCAGCTTCATGAATTGGAAAATTCAATCATATTTGAGTGCCTTTCACTTCAATTTTCTTTAATCTTCCTAATTGAAGGGGATGAAATGAATGCACATTTTCCTCAAAATGAGTTATGTCGAGCGGAAGCATTTGAGTTGATGTCGACAAATACTCAATATCTTGCTGGTAAAGATGGAAAACCGCTGAGTGGATTAATTCAAGATCATATGGTTGCTGGAGTTCACATGTCTATCAGAGGAAGGTATTTAAAAGTAGCATTTATTTCATTGTGCTTCGCTCTCAGGCTATATGAAAACTAGTACCGTAAGGACTGCAATATACAGTAAAAAGTCAAACGAGATGATGCATTGATAACACAATAAAATAGATAACCAGATAAGTCAACTTGATCTCTGCCACGAGGGCCAATCTTTATAGAATCGGGTCGTGACTGTTTTAAATATCAAGGTTACTATTGTGATAGCATCACAAAGGAATAGGCAATATAAGATGTTCCCGAACTTAAAAAGTTGGAGGACAGTTAGGGTTAGTATTAAAAGAGGATAATGTTGTAATATATTTAATTTGACTAATATTTGACTATATATTGCAGCAAAGTAACGATTTATGTCAAATTCACAACTCAAAATTTTTACAGCAAATCAATCAATTTGAGGAGTAATCAAAGGATAAAATCACTTGTAATCGAATTTCTAAAATACCGTACTATTGAGTTTTTCTAAGAATATCCATAGAGACAGTAGCCTTCAAACTTATGTTGTTGAGTTTCATTTCTATTTACATTAAAAGGAAGGAAGAGGTGCTAGGTGTTTTTATCATTGTCCGTGATGGATACTACTTACTCCATATTTACCAGGATGGTTCAGTTCTGTCCGGGATGTTTTCTGCTTCGAAGCCATTTTCTAAGTGACTGTTAGTTGGCTCACTTCAGCTGCTGCTTTTGGCCTTGCTTAGAGCAAACTAATGATCTGATTCGATGATTGATTTAAAAAAAAAAAACGATAATCCTAAAGTAGTTACCCTATTTCTGTCTTTAAAATGACAGATATTTTACAAGAGAACAATATCAACAGCTAACGTACAATGCATTGATGCATATTCCGAGAAAAATTAAACTACTACCTCCTACTATTCTAAAACCAGAGAGATTATGGACTGGAAAGCAAGTAAGAGTAAATCTGTTTTATTTTCACTAAATTGATAAGTTTATTATTTATTTTTTTTGTACTTTAAAATTAATCCTTATAGCTTGATTAGTACAAATTATGTTTTAAAAATATGAACTTTGTAAAGGGGCTTTTTAACCATAGTTGAAAAATTTAATCTAATAAAAATACCTGATTGTTGCGTAATACAGCGCTTGCTTTTCCAAATAAAGTGTATGGTACGCTGCATTGTAAAAATCACCTTCCTGACTAAGAAATACCCAGTATCAGTTCTGGTATAGGCGGTATCGTTTATGAAAATTTTTCGATACCAGTATCGATACTTTAAAAATCACTGATACTTGTCTATACCGATACATCGCCCCATCTCTAAATTATAATATGCACAATCAGGTGTATGTCACAGAGTAATAGCATTAAATAAGTTGTTGCAAAAGAACTAGGGAATGGCTTTAATATATTCTATTGAATATTGCAAATATTTATAGTTGTGTATAAAAATGTCCAAATTGTTGAGGGGATTATTTAGGATTTCATTTTTATCCTACTAGAGATGAAAGTCGAGAATACGGCTTAAACGATTGCCGAACCACGACCTATCAGGCAGACACCATTTCAGAATATCGTTCAGATGTATTTATTATTGTTTGGTACAATCAATGCCATTGGAATTAAATCCTACTCGTGGATTTGAAACTACATAATTCAGTGCTCTTCTCATTAGTTGCTTTTAATATTCGCTTCACAAATACTTCCTTAATCCATTGGGTTTATGTTATGGGATGATATTATTATTGAGGAGAAATTTTGGGAATTATTTTTCAGATTTTCAGTACAATATTGCTCAATATCACTCCATCTGGATCGCCATTGTTGTATTTACAAGGAACATCTAAAATTCGATATTCTGATTGGGAAAAACAAAAAAGCAGATCTTATCATCTGAAGCCTAAAGAAATGTGTGAATCTGAGGTTTGAAATAAAAAGTAGTGTTAATGATCCGAAATTTTTGACTATAATATTATCACTTTGCACTTTTCAAGAGAGTTTTCTTCTTGCCTTTTCGTATGCCATTTTCTTCAGCAGGGTGATTCACTTCAAGAAGGGGCTATAAAAAAAAGTAGCTTATTTGACTCAGCCTAAAATTATAGTCTAGTTCTGTAAATATGTACATTTTGAAATAATACTAAGGTATTTATTGCATGTTGTAAGAGGTGACTAAATGGAGTTAAGACATGTCAGATTGTTGGGTTCCATTTTAAATGTTTTCTTTCTGCTTAGAGTGCAGTTCTTGGCATAACATTTCAGTGATTCAGGAATCTCAGCTTTCTTTGGATATTTGAAAGGTTCATGTTTTTTTCTTAAGATGGACAAAAAAGCTTTAAAATCATCAACACTGCTATTTCATAGCAGTATTGATTATTTTGAAGCTTTTGATACAGCTTGGTTACCACCAAAAACACAAAGATCCATTTAAGACACAGATTTATCATGGAATATTGCATATTTGATAAATCCCCCATTTCCTTGGATGTCTGAGTAGATGATATTATGCCAGTCTGGGTGGATGTGGGACATTCTGTCAGCAGTCAACATCAGTCATCTTTCTTTCCTCCATTTTCATTTTATTTTGACTGTTCTTTTTTTATTCATTTTTTTTCAGGTTGTTATTCGAGAGAGTCAACTCCTTTGTGGAGTACTGGATAAAAATCACTATGGTGCGTCAGAATATGGACTTGTTCATGCAATGTATGAATTGTATGGATGTAAAATCAGTGGTGAATTATTGACATGCCTTGCCAGATTATTTCACTGCTTTCTTACAACAATACAGAGGGTTTTCATTGGGTATGTAATCCTATGTTTATGCAGCTAGGTTGGAAAACACTAACTATGAGTAATAAATATTTAATTTTATAACAGTGTCCATCAAGTTTTTATATTGATTTTGTTGCAAAACTATATGTTCTTTCCAAATAAATATTGGAAAAAATTCAGCTTTTACGTCTTTCCTAACTCATCATTCAAGATTCCTTATATCTGAATATCTGAAAATATTGATTTTTGAACTATATTTAACCATTGTGCTGTAAAGGTATGAGTCTGGTCTAAGATTTTGCAACCGAAAATTGGCATGAAGAAAGCATGAGTAGAAAGATAGAAAAAATAATCTTGGGTGTGGATTAAAGGGTTTTTTTGTGCTGCAGAGCTAATATGATCTCAAGTCAAACCCAGTGCTGTCCAAAACGAATTAAATAATCGAGTACATTGGGAAATATAATTAAATTTTGATTGAAGATATATTTCAGAATAGTAGCCTTTTTTAAAGATTTTTCTGTATAAATTTGTGCAAATTTATTGAGAAAACTCATGTTTCTGTAAAAATTTAAATAGTTCACACAGACCTCAGGAAGAAATAAGGACATCTTTATAGTTAATTTTGTCGTGAAAGGGTCTATTTCATTCCCGTCTCGATTAAATTTAAAACGTATTAAAAGTATTATTGTATATTAAAAATTTCAGAATATGTTTAAACTAGTAAAATATTCAGTACTAGCCATTCCTGGTTAAACTAGCAACTGATGGCACTATCTTATTCATCTATATTTTCATTTTTTTTCATAAGGTGTGGAAGATATTCTTGTAACCGCACCAGCGGATTCAGGAAGAAAGAAAGTGATCAAGAAAACATTGAACAGCGGAAAAGAAGATCTAGCAGCTGCAGTAGGTTTACCTGAAGAGAGTAGTGTGGATGGTAAAATATTTGTATCTACTAATAATATTTTTATTTTGCTTCACATTTTGTTTGCTTTCCTGATGTTTTGCCTTGTGTATTGCTTTGCCTTGCCTATTTTAGCCAATGGGTAACAAATACCTAGGTTCACCACTTCCAGAAATATTTATTTTCAAATATATCAGTTCAAGTCATTTCAAATCAAATCCTTCAAATCTGATTCCTGTTTCATAAACTAATATGGAGGTAGCCAATTATTTTTATTATTCAGGTAGATATTTGTTTAAAATCGGGATACATCAACTGAAATTTATCCTCAATCCACTTACAAATATTTTGTACGCACATGCCTAGTCAATTTAGCATTATGAGCCGAGGTCTAATCTGTAACATACCAATCATAG
Source organism: Styela plicata (assembly GCA_963675895.2). Classification (NCBI taxonomy): domain Eukaryota; kingdom Metazoa; phylum Chordata; class Ascidiacea; order Stolidobranchia; family Styelidae; genus Styela; species Styela plicata. The sequence goes on from OZ023143.1 coordinate 3,992,478, forward strand.
TAATTTGGGTAAAGTGTCCTTTATCATATAGGGGTTACTGATGGATGATAATGGTGAATCAACATTCTGAATAATCTTTGGTCTCATAATTAGTATTTCACCATGACATTGTCTTTGGGGATAAGATTAAAAGAGTATCTCACATAGACCCACGTTAACTGCCAAAAGTTCCGAGTCTAATCTACCATCCTCTGCACCACAGCCAAACAATTTTCATGTTTCACTAATTATTACAAATCCCTACTAATGTGCATTGTCAGCTTTTTTCGTAAACCTGCAATGCAAGAAACAAATAGTCTATATTGTTGTTTATAATCCTGATGGTTTTATCAGACGAGTACTAGTTAGTATGGCATCAGCATTTTTAGAACAATTATAAGACTTTACTCGATACTCCAGCTGAGCTTTAAACAGCTTGTTTTATATGCTTCCGTCTTTGGAAATTATTGTTATTATATCTGAAATTATATAAGCAACAGATGATTGTAATATTTAAGCTTTCCCTGCTCCTAATTATCCTTTCCCCCTCCCCCTCCATTTAACTTAGTGAATGAACCATGGTCTAACCATTTATTTTTCAATCAGCTGTTTCATCAAAAATGCAAGATGCTCACCTCTCAAAGATTACGGAGCAGGAAGACGGACTTGCTATATTTGACCATGCTATTAAGAAATCAAGCAATGATGTGAATGACAAGATAGCGAGATATTGTACTGGAAACGGACTCAACAAAACCTTTCCTGACAATAATCTACAACTTATGGTGTTATGTATGTTATTTATTTTTTTTCATTTTTCATTTATGTTAAAAACAGAAATTTTTGAAAAAAAAAATAGAAAATTTTTTTTTATAGCCAGTTATGTGAGTGCTCACTCTGGACGATTGTCTGATTTTTCGATTGTCCTGACGCTAATTTTTGACTAAAAATGTCTATAAGAGGAGTAATTTAATTTTCTAAACGCCATTGAATAGTAATTCCGTACTGAATATTCCGCTTTTGATGTATTACTTATCTATACTGAGATAGCAGTTCATTTTGAGAGTGATTTTAAAGAAAAATAGCTTGCAGGCATTTTCTGAAAAAAAAATGTTTTTTTGCAAAAAAAATATGATTTCATATTATTTAAGATATTTTTCCCAAACTGGTCTATGATGGCTTAAATCTCAGATATGACCTTAAAATACTCCAATTTATAACCACCCCTACTAAAAATGTTAATTGGTCCTGCCATGGCAAAGGGCGGATATTGTTCATTACACTTTAATATATCAGCTCGATTGTGTGGAACAAAAATCTTCATTTTAAAAATTTGGCGAATACTTTAAATTTTTCACATATTTACTTAAAATTCATGTTTTTTTACTTTGTCGATTTAAAATGCTGGGTAGTGTGTCCTATTTTTTCCAGCTGTATTGAGAAAAACTGTTATGCTACTTGTTTTTGTTCTAACTAAGTTTTTCTTAAATTTTTTTCTTTAGCCGGGGCAAAAGGAGGAGCTGTCAATTGCATGCAAATTTCATGTTTACTCGGTCAGATTGAATTGGAAGGAAGACGTCCACCTCTGATGTGTTCCGGAAGATCGTTGCCGAGTTTTCGACCTTATAATATCACATTACGAGCTGGAGGATTTATATCTCAAAGGTATATGGGTGTAGTACCAGTAATAATATTTGAGTGTTTGTGTTGCCGGGTTATTTCCAGCATTGTGGTGTTAGGAATTTTTTACAGCCACTAATTTGAGTGGTTCACCCAGAGCAAGGCCCTGTTCCAACAGTTGTTGACAACCGAGACTTGTCGTCACTCGAACCTGAAATCTTCAAACCTGTGATCCTAGGTCACATACTGCCCCTTGTTTTGAGCTGTGATTTCTTGTTTGAATCCGGTAAAATAGTTATATATGAGAAGGGTTGTTCCGAACAGGGTTCACGCGCAGGATGATTTGCTTAACCATAAGGTTAACCATTAATTAGAAAGAGGAACTGATTAGATATAAACTTCTGTCCTAGGTTTGGATCCAGCAACCGCACAAGCATGCACGCTTTATCCTTATACCGATGTCATATTTTTGACATTTTACTCCTACAGTCTGTATCTGGTATTTGTTTTAACTTTTGTGCTTTGTTATGCTCCACCACATTATCAGATTGTCACAGTATTGCACTTACTTGTATATCAAAGTAATGAAAAAGTTTTCCATATTTTTTTTTTTACCAGGTTTTTAACTGGAATTCGACCCCAAGAATATTTCTATCATTGTATGGCAGGAAGAGAAGGTCTGGTTGATACTGCCGTCAAAACAAGCAGATCTGGATATCTACAAAGGTACAAACCGCTACCAATGTTATTGCCCTTTAAGTTTCTGAGGAAAAACTTTTCTTCCCATGTCATTTATTCATATAGTTTTTTCAGCTGTTGATTTCTGTACTCTACTTAACGCATTCCAGTTCCAGAAGAAACAAACTATTCTCTAAATAGAATAAATATTTTTCAATCAATATCTTATGATATTAATTTTTGGAAGGTTTTAGTGTTTGTAAACCTCCCTTATACTGGTAGTTTCAAATAATAGTTTGATAAACATTCTTCGATTTGATGCCAAAATCTAACAGTATTGAGTTTAGGTTCAACATAGTAGTTGATTTCTCTCTCATTACCTTGACCAACAGTAGTGAATTTGTTGTAAAATTAATGGATTTAAAATGATGAGATGAGAATTAAAATTACATCAAATCCACAATAATATTTCTATATTGGATAATGGCTGTATTGGATATGGGCAGTGGACATAAAGACATATATCTTTCAACGATTGTTTTCGATTTTTAATGTATTTGTAGGTGTTTGATCAAACATCTTGAAGGTATTGTACTTGCATATGACATGACCGTACGAGACAGTGACGGAAGTATCATGCAATTCTTCTATGGAGAAGATGGTTTGGATATTTCAAAGCAATCATATCTCAACACAAAACAGCATAAATTCTTGATCGAAAATTTCAAGGTATTCAGGTTTATGCTGTTAATTTCTAATTTATTTTTTATTAAAGTATGCTCCGAGCAAAAGCAGTCATAAAAATGAACCAAGTAACATCCACTCAAATTACAATGAGCTGACACAAGATGAAGTGCCAGTGATTGCACTAGAAGCTGAAAACTTCTCAAACAGAACTTAATCACCATGGTCAAAAACTATTTCATAGTTGAAATTTGTAAAAAGGTCAACAAGAAGACCCACCCTCTCGAAAACTGACTCATGTTGAATAAGCTCGCAGTCTGACAAATTCTTTTCACTTTCTTGGTTTTCGGAAGGGACAACAATGCATCAGTCGAGTCGTGACTCTGTCGCGATCATTCTATGTTTGTTATTTATGAAAAATTTTAATTGATTTACAGGCAGAAAGTAAACTTCTTCCCACTCTGGACACGATCGAGTCGACTTGTATCGACACAACAAAAGCTGAAAAAATGTGGAGGAAATATAATAGAAGATTAAAAAGAAGGAAAAAGGCAGAGAATAGGATAAAGAAAGAAAGAGGAGAAATGGCTGACAAGAGAAAGTCGCCATTTTTGCAATATTCTTTAGAAAATCCAGGATCGAAAAAGTCCAAGGTATTTACTGGGGTAGTCCAGGGTCACTTTTATACAGTTTGGTTACTACCAGACTCTCAGAAAGAGACATCTAAATCTTCTTGCCACGAGATATAGCCTCTTATTGCCCATTTACCAAATCTCTTAACAGAACTCATTTCCTTCTGGTGTCTGTGCAACCGAGTAGCTGACATTCTTTCAGTCTGGGGTAGCTCTTAACAAATACTTTTGTTGGAGAAAATATTTTTAATTGCTTCCTTATTTTAAAATATATTGGAATATTTAACACCAATCCATAAATTTTTATTCAACTTATAATTGGCAAAATATGTTTGTAATTTTTTATTATAAAAGTACTGATGTCAAAACTGCTATTTCGTTCAACTGAAGAAAATGACACTAACATTTCAGAATCTTGAAAAAAAAAAAAAAAATATTTCAGTGACAGGTAGTTAAAGTAATTTGAAACCAACTCTGAATCGGGTATTAAATACAGCTTTTTTTAATGGTGAAACAATATTAAAAATTATGACTCCCTCAGACTTATTCCTCCATTCTTATTTTATATTGTGTCTTATATTCTCACCCAGTTGGTGAAAGAATGGCAAAACCTATCAGCGATGCAGAAAGACGAACTTAAAGAAAAAGTTGAAATATTTGAGAACCAAGATCCGATCTTCTCAATACTAAGACCAGACATGAATTACGGATCGATGTCAGAAAATTTTCGTAACAATCTTGAGGAATATTTGAAAAACAATCCCGATAATTTACCTGAGAAGAAAAAGAAGAGAAACAAGCTTCCAACTTTGGAGAAGTAAGGGAAATTTAATTACATTTATCTGAATATTTTTATTCATTTTGGTAAGCACGTGCCACGGATGGTCCATGGTCGAAGGTTACTAAGGAGTATCTGTGCCCATGCTGATTAACAACAGATGTGCCATTTAACTATCACAAATTGATTACAAGAAAATCCAGAAATTTACACTTACGAATTACTTATATTAACATGAACAGATTTAAAAATGAAGACAATGTATTTTCAGTTCACACACATGTCTAAGAGTAAAATATTTATTTAACATATAATATCATATTTTACGACATAACACAATTGATTTCGGTCAAAGCTGGCCATAATCGATTGCATTTTGTCGTTAAAAAGGAAAATTCTGCTTCATATGGTATGTTTTTGTTCCTATGGGCGATTCAAGATTGATTCGAATAATTTGTGCTTCTGATCACCTCGAATCAGCCATATATCATTGCTTAGGGCAAACTTCCCAAACGGGAAAACTTCGATCAAAATATCCTTTGTTAAGCATGAGCCACTGATCGATTGCATCGAAGAGTGGCTCATGCTTGATAAAATATGATTTTTGATTGGAGTAGGGATGAAAAATATTTATTCGGAATAAAATGATTATCAAATCATGACCCGTTTTATATTAATACCGGCGTAATATAAAACTATATATTCATCTATAACTCATAATTCACTTCTTTATAAATGACAATCGCGTACCTGTTCAGAGTCAAAGCAATGCTGTCGTTAAAATATCAACGGTCACTGTGTCAACCTGGAGAAGCAGTTGGTATGGTCGCGGCACAGAGCATCGGTGAACCATCCACACAGATGACACTGAATACTTTCCATTTTGCTGGAAGAGGGGAAATGAACGTGACACTAGGTATTCCGAGGTAAGCGGAGAAATATTGTTAGTTTGCTTGTATAATGGTAATTGGCGTGATGATTAAATATTTTCATGTTTTTGGATGATGATTTGTTATGTAGTAGTTATTGGTACTGATTAAATCAGAATTTGGCTCACTGCCTATGTATAGCTAAATTGTCCAATCTTGTTAATTACTCGTTTTTGAAATCTTTGAATGAGCAAACTTTGGATTGGAATGAGCAATAATCATCTTATATACGTCAATTTTACTCAACAAACTCAGCTTTACGTTTAAGAAAAAAGTACTTATAACTGGGTTAATAAAAATTGTACGCAAACAGCTTCCTTCAACGTTACATACTTTGGAATTGTTGAACTAGTTTCTTTTACGGTCTTATATCCTGTACTGCAATTATAAAATGAAAGTATAAATGATTTTAAAGTCTTAAATATTTCCCAGTCGACTTCTAAGGTATGAATTAAATTCTTACACTTTAGAAGGTGATGAGCGTTCTTCAGTTGAATATACCTAGACTAGAATTGGTATTACTTGATATGACTGCTATGCTTTGTAAAATTTTTTCTCATTTGCATAATTTAATGGAGTTATTTATATTCCATTATTATAGGTTACGTGAAATTTTGATGACTGCTTCTAAACATATCAAGACCCCACAAGTGATTGTTCCTGTTAAACCAGGCAAAGAAAGACAAGCAAAGAAATTACAGAGAATGTTAACATGTGTGCGATTGCAAGAAGTAAGTTACCACAGCTGACTGGCAGAAGGATCTCTAGTATGCTATTATGGATTCCCAAAAAAAAACCCAGACATAAAAAATTTTATCAAATTGGTTTTTGTCAAACATATTGATCAATTCTCATCGACGCGATCCATCTGTGACACATACTTAACAAATGATGGGAAATGGCTCGTAGCTAAAGATGTGCATTTTAGATAGATTCGAAATAATGAATTATCGTCGCAGCAGTTCCATATTAAATATCTCCAGAGCTGTATGGTTTATCTTACCACGGAAAGTACATTATTTTTGTCATTAGTTATTTCTTTTGAATTCTGCTACTAATCTTGCACAGAGTGAAAATTGATTGAAAAGAATTAATGCGATGGATAAACCAGGGAAAAGCATGAGATTTCCGACCCTACACATGTTATTACGCCCAGAGTTGAGTAGCAAGAGTAGAGTAATCATGCAATTACTTCAACCTTCCTCTTTTTTTTCAGGTTTTACATAAAGTGTATGTTCAAGAACATTTGGATGTTGATTCGAAAAGTGCTGGTCATAGGTCACGTCAAAGCAAGATTATTCTTGAGGTTTTACCAGAAAAACAATTTGCCAAAGATACAGCCATAAGACGACCAGCTGTAATAGGTTTTATTGAGTCAACGTAAGTGTATCATGGTGTGGCTGACACTGTATAATTTTGTTTTTCTTCTGATCTGGAAGTGTATACATCCCAAACAAAATTTAACCGCTAAAATAAAGTGCATTTTGGGGTTAGCTGCTTCCCCAAAAAATCCTTCTATCATGGATTTCTCAGTCACTTCTTATGACACGCAGGAAATGTGTTAAAATCATTTTAAGGTCTCCATCTACAGGGATAAAAAGTTGTTATCTATTGTTTTCATCAGGTTCATTCAAGCATTACTAAACAGCATAAATCAACAAATTAAACGCAGAGAACAAGAAGATATGGTTTTTACTCAGAAGGGCAAAGATAAACCATCGACAGAAGACTCGACATCTGCTGAAAAAGATGAAGACATCGGAGGCGAAGAGGTGAAAATGAGTATGAGTTTAGGCACAAGGAGTGTGTAATGACATATTCAAAAAGCTTGTTGAAACAATCAGAAATTTCATTTTGTCAAACATGCTGTGCTTCGGTGACATGAACCATCAGTAACTCATACTTAACAAAGAAATGTTTTTCTGGCTAGGAAGGGTTCAACATTCTTGAAAATGTCCAAATTAGTTATGTCCAACATATTAGTTACGGTCCAACAAATATGGACACAAAAATTGCCACATGTTTTTTTGCAATGAATATGATTTCATGGCATGACTTGTGCCATGTTTGGTGCAAGTGCCAACTAAGCCTAGATGCCACTTTTAGAATCGAAATCCAGATACATAGGCGATGCTGAAGATTGAAATACTATTTTCTGTGATGTGGTATGCTCCACAACAGTCTTGAGCAAATTTTTTGAAATTTTTCATTTTTTTAAAGAAAATTAGATCGTAGAAGTCAGAAATTTTATTTATTGAACATAAACAACAGTTCAACCATTAGTGAACCATACTAAACAAGCCATATAAAACATGAAACGGTTAGATACGATTAGAATAAATAAATATGAAAATAGATTTGATTTGAAATGTTTTCGATACCATATGAATTGGGTCTGGTAATGGCAACTCTAAACAGTAATATATATATTTGTCAGACTGGCAGAATGCCGGCTACTGCGCTACTAAGGAAATCAAGTAGAACGGGTTCCAAAAGAAAAAAAATTTTACCAAACGATCGAGTGTATTGCAGGCAAAATGTAGAAAAGGGTTGAAAATCTATTTAATTGCAGTGTTGATGGTGTTTTTAACATGAAAGGGCCATGAATATATGGGATGCCCGAAAAAAAAAAACAGGTCACCTTGGTGTATATTATACTAATATATTATATGTTTTATGATCAATGTACAAAAACCAATGAAAAAACTCTTTTTCCATCTTTTTCAAGTGGCTTAATAGTTTCTGGACATGTTTTTGACAGATTTCATTGGAACCTGAATCAACTGAAAAATTGGATGAAGAAGATGAAAATGATGACGATGATGAAGCATTTGACAAAGATGATGCGAAGAAAGGGAAGAATAAACAAGATTTTGAAGAGGAGGAAGAAGAACAGGAAGGTATATTTGGGAAGGAGTTTTTTATTTATTTTATTAAATTTTCCGAAAGCTATTAGATAGAGAAACATTTTTAAAGGAGATTTTCCAGGACCATTGAAAGGCCATGAGTTACATGAGTAAAAACTCATCATTCGTGATGTTAATTTTAATATCATTTAATCAGAGCTTGGAATACAATAGTTTCAACTCTAGAAGATATCAGTTAAATAACGATTTGACACATCATATTTGGTTTATCTTGTCTGACTCTCTCAAATGAAGGACCGAAAATAAATATTCTCATGAAATTTTGTAGATTGCGAAGTAGCATATGAAAGTGTTTTTTTCATTCGTGTTTCTATTATTTAAATAAAAAATATTATACTTTCACAAACGCACGCTTTTCAGGGAAATATATGGGGTTAATTGTTAAGCTAGGCATACTCATGTTATTGCAATGGGTCAAGATGAGGAGTGAATTCTTTGGTTGGACAAAACTGTAGACAAACTCTGAACTCATGATCTTCAACCTGCAATGCCCACTTGGGCAATTTTGTCCAAAAATTGAGATGTTGCTAGTTTTGATACAGCATAAATGTAAACAAACCGTAGTCCATCTTTTCAGAAGCATATTTTGAATCACAAGAAGGCAGCTTCGAGGGTCTGAAATCCTTGTATTATTATCTTCAGATGGACAAAAAAGCTTTGAAATCATCAACACTGCTATTTCATAGCAGTATTGATGATTTTGAATCTTTTTTTATGCAGTTTGGTTACTACCAAACACTTAAAGTTATTTAAATTTTCTAGCCACAGAATTATCATGAAATATTGCCCATCGTATAAATTTACTCCAGACTGAACTTATTTTGGGAGGCTGAGTAGCGAAGGAGCTAGCATTCTGCAAGTCCGGAATAGGGTTGGCCATAATTTGAAAAATTTTGACGATCAACTAATAATGTCCTAATTGTCGTGGCTGTTGATTAGATATTTTTTTAATGACTAAGATTTTATCAGGTAAAACAGCATAAAATTCATGCAAGGTTTAGAAAACTTTGCGTAAAAATATATTTCAGGTCTTGAATTTGGCTGAATATCGAAAATATTTATAGTGCGACTCGAGCATACAACAACAACAATAAATCTTTTTGATAATTTTCTTACTAAAAAGGCCATTCTTTCATTTTTTTGGTCGGCGAGGGTGGGGCCACCCTTAATACACTTGTGCATCTTTTTATCACTAAATTCTTCCATAATGCTTTTATACAGATGATGAAGGTGCTGATATTGATGAACTGACACAAGAGATTGCAGGTGATGATTTTCTTACATCTGTCGATTTCTGACGATTGGAAGTCGTTTGAAAAATAAGGCTTCACCAATGACAAAATGTGATTTTAAATGTTATTGAAATAAAAATGGCTTTTGGAATGAGTGATTAAAAATATATACCGGTATTATATCTTAACCACTTAATAGCAAAGAACTACTATCATATGTAGTACCAACAACTGCACTTCAAGCATAAACATCCCGAATGAAAGTAAAGCAATATGATAAAGTGCAGTAAGTGGTGTCTGCCCTGGGCGATGGTAAAATCATCTTTATTGTTTTCCTTTAGTCGTCTCTTATGACATGCAGAAATTCCGGTAGAACTACGGGACCAAAAATATTATGGATGTCCAAGTAACTCGGTTTATGCAATAAATCCAAAATTCCATTGTATTTATATTACATTACGCGTCTTCAGCTTGTTGAAAATACTGTTTTTTTTTTGCTCATGATGCAAAAGCATTACAATTTATCTCATGTTTCGTAGCATGAAATTTAGCATGCATCAATTTTATTCGAACGAAGATATTCTTAGTAGCAATAGTCTTTTCTGAAAAAGTTATTACTGGTACTATTTATGAAAGCAATATTCATCTTTTCTTTTTATATAGACATGGAATTTATACCAGACAAAAACGTATCACACGATTATCATGCAAGAATATCCAAAGTTAGACAAATGGGTGCTGGAAATGTACATGTTTTGGATTATAATTATGATGGTGAAAAGAACAGCTGGTGCAAGGTATGTATTGACGGTGCAGTTTTTTTTTCTTTCCAATTCGGAGTTCACTCTAAGCAAGAATAAGCTATAGTACATTGTAGTCGTGGTATCTGTTTTGGACCATTATAAAACCATCTGTGAAACTTTTTTGTTCTTCTTAGTCACCTCACAATATGTTCATGCAATTGAAAACCCCACAAGGGCAGGAAATGATGTTAACCATTGACTTCAAACGTTATCTGGCATTTTCAAAAACTGAAACTATGCTTGTGAACTTATTTCAATCGTGTCTAAGCAGGTTAGGATCTGCTATGTGCAAATAAAAAAACTTTCAAACCAGCAAAAGAGCTTCTGAACTATTTTATGAAGCTTTTGTTATAGTAGGATCTTAAGACTTTGTTACTACAGTGCCTCGCTCAGGGGCACCCCGCATGTATTGCTCTTTGAAGCTTTCTTTCATTTATGGATCTTGACCGCACTTTGCTGGAGTTCGATCGCATATCATTCAATAGGTGTTACATTCGCCAGCTATTGATAGTTTCATCACGTTATCGTGGCCCACAAAAATGATCTTTAACTACCTAATGAAATGAAGGACCAACTCCTACATCTAAATTCAAAAATAATCTTAAGAAACTATTTTGTTATAGTGAGATGTGATGAATGGTATCTGCCCCAGTTATCTATTGAAAAATGGTTTGAAGGCCTAAAGTTATGAGGAAGATTTTGAAAGTTTGCAGTCCTTTTATAAACTATTATTCTTGTAACTGAAGTAGTTTAAATTTACTTCGTTCCGAAAAAAGATTACTCTGATAAGTTTCGTTAAGCATGGGTGTCTGATGGGTCGCGTCGATCGAGGCGGTCCATCTGTGACTCATGCTCGACAAAGTAAGATTTCAGTTTCTTGACACTGACTATTTGTTCTTATTTATAAAACATTGATTTTTCAGATTATAATAGACATGCCATTGAAAGCCGCACAGCTGAACATTGTATCCATAGTCGAACAAGAAGCAAAAGCATGTTATATTCGTAAAATCAGCGGCATAACTCGATGTGTACTTCAACAAAATCCATTAAATGCAGAAGAGAAAAGAATTGCAACAGAGGGAATAAATTTTTATAAATTGTTCGGATATGGCGATGTGAGTTTTTTTTATATTGAATCTAGCATATTTGCCAAGTTTTTTTTTTTTTTTAGAAACTCAAAATTAATAAGGATGTTGATTTAATTTTTCAAATTAGTGTGATGAATTCGATGGGCCGATTTCACATCAGCTTGCACTTTTTGTTTTGACTTCCCCCACCAATCATATGCTGTCATATTGTCATACTCTAGACTAAAACTTAAAAAGTTTAAAATTATGAAATTACCAACTAAATCAGAATTTTCCGAAGAAAATGCGCTGTGTCTCCAAGTGTTGAAAATCTTGCCTTGTACTGGATAGATGAATATCAATCCGATAAGATTAAATTATATTAAGCAAAATTAAGTTTTTTGAATCTTTCAAAATTTGGGAAGATCAAAATTGCTTTTTTTTACACAATATTCAGCAGTATCATGATTATGTTCGTAACATTCTCACATATAGATGTCGTTGCAAACTTAGTCAATTTAGAATAATAGAAAATTGATTTCAATCAGAATGATGGAATATCTGAGCATTCGTATGAGGATAACCTGATCATGTCTCACTACCAAAACTATACTTGTGCGGATAGTTTAGTGGTTATCGTGTGGGAATGGTAGGTTGAAGATCTCTGGTTTGACTCCCAGCAACTGCCCCTCGTTAATTCATGCCCACCACTCAACCCATGACGTAGTAACTTTGGTAGACTTGTCTGGACCGGAATGATCATATCATTCCGACAACACCAAAACCATCTTTGTGTCTTAGTAGTCGCAAGTGGAGAAAAAATTATAAATATTTTCTTCGGTTACTTTCAACTGGATACTATTTTATATTAGGTTTTGGATCTCAGACGACTACAATGTAATTGCGTTCATTCAGTTCAAGTAACTTATGGAATTGAAGCCGCAGTTCGTGTTATACAAACTGAAGTTGCCAATGTATTCGGAGCTTATGGTTAGTAACATGGATGACCAATACCGAATATTTTACTATTTTGAATACACTTTAATTAAAAAATAATTTTGAATATGAATATCGAGTACATTCTAAATTGATTCATGTTTGCAATCTTTTTTGCTATTTTTCAAAATATGAAATTCAAAAAAATCGTCAAAACGTCAGTATTTTATTTGTTTTCTAACATTGAATTTCAAGGAAAACAATGGATACAAATTTGTACTGTTAAGCTGACAAGCTGACAAAATGTACTTTTCTAAAATCTATCTAAATTCAAAATCATACTATTTTGAATATATTAATTTTGTATGTACTTCAGTATTTGATTCGTTTTTGACGTACTTGGTAACTGGGACACCATTTGATGTTTTCATATTTCTACTGTTTGGATGAAATTTTTTCCAGTTTGAGCTGTCAGGGAGCGTCAAATTAAAAGGGCCGATGTCTTTGTTCAATTTATCATGAGATTTCTGGTTTGAATTTTATAAAATTCAATTCTGCTGCTTGATATAAATGATATTTAAATTTTTCCAATAAACCGAGTATCCCAAGGATAGATTACGCTCTGTTATCCATCTGATAATTTAAGTTTGTCTTTATAGTTTAAACGGAATTCAAAATTTACTATATAGGTCTAATCACATTCCTATATTTCCGATGAACGAAATTGCAGATATTTGACAATATTCCGCCCATTTTGTAGAAAAATCATGATTTATATCAAATTTTACAAGGTAAAATTTGACATATATCAGGATTTTGCTGCAAAATGAATGAAGAATAATCGAAATTACTTTCAATCGTTCTAGAATATCCGACTATTCGCACATCTTTCTCAGTTATACGTTATTTCTTTAGGTATTCAAGTAAACTCTCGTCATTTGAGTTTAGTTGCAGACTATCTATGTTTTTCTGGAAAATACTGTGGATTTAATAGAGCTGGAATCGAAAGTTGTGCATCGCCGTTACAACAAATGACGTACGAAAGTACTCTCGTATTTTTGAGAGACGCTGCATTGGCAGGTGAGATTGAAATTTATAAAATATCTGTGGGTAAAAATATCCTGCCAATCATTATATTCTTGCCAGTAGATTAAGAATATGAAAAAGGGAAGGATTTTGTTTTCTATCCTGCGGGAAAAGAAAGCCGTGAACGCGGTTTAATCATATGGTGAACCACGACCTCTCGTACGGATACCGGTTCTACATCGAGGTGAATTATTTTGGCTTATCATATTTCTCATTTTTCCTGTGCACTGACCTGGTTGGTGGAAGCATCCACAAGCTCTGCTTACATGAACCACCGTGCACCAAGGAGGCGTCTAACAGACCTCTCGCAATTAATCATCATCCCTCACGAGGTTCGAACTTGCGTATTCTCAACGCTTTACTGATAGAGCAAACCGGGCACCATGAATTTCATGAGAATGCACGGAAAAAAGAGTAAGATGGTGGGTTGAAAATTCCCATCAGCTGATATACTGGTATCATATATCAGGTCTGGTACGACCGCTACGCCATATAGTTAAGCCACATTTGGTTTACGCCCTTTTACGAGATAAAAATGAAATTCTATCCTAAGTCAAGAGATTAAAGTTCTACATCATCAATCACGACCACTAATATTTAGATCTTGCCTATATTCGAATGCCTGGTGTCGAAAATTGCTTCATGTCTCTGAGGGGCACGCATATTCACTGATCCGTACTTTTTTTTCACAATTATTTCTGCTGAAGTCGCATTTAATTCCTGGCTTCGATCTGTTCACTTAACAGGTGTAAAATGTAGTCTTTATAGTTTAGTTTCACCGTTATTCCAAATTTAATATGTAGATAGAAGAATGTTCCAACATGATTCCAAAATAATCAATTTCGGAATAAACAAAAACCAAACTACTACTAGTCAGAATCCTAGATGACCAGGAAAACTGTACATGTGCAATGCGCATTGTGCACACTTCACACGTTTCATCTTCATTTGTTCATTTTAAGTTCAAATATTTCCGATCCATTCAATTTATATTCATCATATTCTTTCTGTTCTAGGTCAATGGGATTCGCTACAATCGCCCTCAGCAAGAATTGTTGCTGGACAAATTGTGAAGACTGGCACCGGTTGTGTCAATGTACGGGTCCCTCTTTTAGGAAAATAGAACTCATTTGAACAGACAAGACCCAGTGCCAACGGCTATTTATTCATTGGCGAGGGAAAGTGCTGTAAGAAAGATACAAACTGCTATCTTGGGTTAGGTGGCGTGCGTAGATTAACAAGCCTGACTTGTCCGGACCCGAACAAGGGATCTGCAAACTGCGATACCAACAAGATAACCACTAGGCTAACGCAGCTGTTTATATTTCAAGTTTGATGATGTTTAAGTTGTTTGCTGGTAGGATACAGAAGTGGAGGGAACAACCCAATTAGAAATACTGTTTTGCCAAGCAAGAGCCACAGATGGACCGCGCCTCAGCGTCGCAGTTCATCATTGGCCCGCACTTGGATTGGATGCGACTGATGCTGTAAACGTCTTAAAATCTACCATGAGAATTCCAGTGAACCAATTGTTGGTTCAACCAATGGTTTAATGCCCGCTGTAGATTTAGTGGGCAAATGTCACAGTGATCTTGCTTTCCTTTATTTAAAATTTCATTCATATTTTTCTTAAATCAAAAGACTACAAAACAATTGCCACTGCCATTACATAAATTAAAACAAGATTTTGAAACCTTATGACATCTTTATTACTGCCATTCGCTCACAAAAAGCTATATTAATCTTTTTGCTATTGTACTATATTAAGATTTATTCTCTTTTCCCCGTGAGCTTCGTTTTTCATCTTTTTCGATGTTCCAACATTTTTTCCGATTATGTAGGATCTTGTGGAAAACCAGTTTGAACTTGTGCACACATTCATCATATCCGATCTGAAGGGTTATAATTTACGACAAAAGGGAATTGTTTTTATGTAAAGTTCGTTGTTATTCTGCGCAACGTAAGAAAATGTCACTTTCCTTGAGTTTCCAAATATCTATAACCTTCTACTCGGACAAATCGTAAAACTTGGAAACAATCAACACGACTATTGCGCAGCATTGGAGCTTATATCAAAGAATCTGTTTCCTAATTTTATTACTTTTTCAAGTATGGGTGACAGATGGACCGCGCCTAACCGGCGCGATCCATCAGCGAACCATGCTTAACAAAACTGACCCGGTATGCCTGAGCTAGACATTTCAATTTCCATGCGACTTGTATATCTTTCGTTTTACGCAAATATTCTCCCGGGTGTAGCTTTTGTAGGTTGGGTGCCATATCTGTAAAACTGCGAGATTGATCCGATTGTGATGTCTTTGAGAGTTTAATTTACTAGAAAATTGGTTGGGGAACCTTGAAATTATTAACGAGATTGTCGTATCCCCGTATTTGTGTTGAAATGCGTAACTGCCAGATTGCTGCTTTTGGATCACGTTAAACTTACGAGCCTGTTCATCATGTTTTCTTTATTGTGTCATTTAAAGTATTGTACTTTATTAAAATAAATTTTTTTCTGAACCTGTAATACCCCCCGATTTACACACTGATTCGATATCTGGAAATTTGCGCTGACAGAAGGGATCGCGCTGTGGAAATTTGCTTCGACAGAATGGATCGCGCTGACGATGAGACGCGTTTTGACATGACCCGTGTAGGTTGTTGTGAAATGCTTATAAATTTTCTTGAATAAATTTATTTCATTGGAAGTGTCCCTGCAAAACTACTTCGATGCTCCACGGTTATGAGGAAACTTCACTCAACTTGGACGGAAATAAACCTCGTCGTTGAGGATTATAAAATACTGGATAACACTAGGGTGCTCGCAGAAAATCCTGGATATCGATCGGCCATTTATTTTGTAGAATATGTTACCAATTTTTCGACAGAAATGGACCGGTTTACTGCCGAGTGGAACTTCTTTGTTGTTTCGGTGGTTTAAGAATGAGTAAAATTGCAGTTTTGTGATGGGTTGAAATACTGCCGACATCGATTCTTCAACCAAGTCGAAGACGCGCTACGAAAGTGTTCACATCTTTCTCTGGTATTAATGCATTATCGGGTTTCTCAGAGGCCGATGGGGCGATACACCCCCGTTTGCCCGCGTGCATGCTACCTTGTCGGGCACGTGACCGGTTTGATTTTCTCCGATGTCCACGCAAACACTCATTGAGATATATAGGCAAGCTTTTGCAGAAAAGTACTCCTTACGAAATTGTGCACAAAGAGGTGTTGCTGTGGAAAATGACGTTTTATCGGGATTTTAGCGGCATAGGCAAAGAAAGCATTGTAAAAATGGAGGGTCAAAAAAGGTAATAAAATATATCAAAATATGACGCTGACGCGTTCCAACAGCAATTAATTTAGAATTCGTTATCATATATATCCGAATGGTCCGCGCGTGCCAATACCTATTGCTTTACCGGTCCGCCCTTTAAATCAATAAAATTTCGAAATATTTTTCTTTGTGGACGTTTGATTGTGAAAATGCTGTATTTTTAGTGTTCACTGCGTTTTCTTTCACCATTTGCGCCACACGCTGACCACGATTTTTTTCAAACACTTACTGAAATTATAGTAAATAAAGCTTTTCTGACAAAAATATTTCAAAATTTTTGCGAGTATGCCGTGCTCGAGTATATTTCCTTTTCCTACATTTCATAGAACTTACCAAAATTTGATCCTTTACACCCAATAATAGTGAATATTCGCCAAAAAAATCTACTAAAAAAGAGATAGGCTATCATATTTGTGAGTCCGTAATCATCATCCTTTCCACTAGGGTATTTTGAATGATATCCGGAGGTTATCCACATGATTTCATATCACGACAGTAGGCGCTATCCGCGCAGGTGCATACGTACAACAGCCTCCCTCCTTCCGGCATTCTTTTTCTTTCCCTTGCAACCCCCCAATTAACAAGGATTTGTTTGTATTTTTTCGTCAGTGACTTCACTTACTAAAACATGTCTGTTTTATATTTTTGACTGGACGTATTCTTTCTAAGAATGCTGAAACGAACTAAATCTTTAAAAGTATAACCACCAAAATTTGAACCGAAATTTCCAATAAATGTAATAATTATGTTTGCCTTGTTCGACTTTCTCAAAATATTCGAGAACAAAAAGATGTATTCGTGGGACTTAGTGGTTAGATATTGTTCGAGTTGAAAATTACGATGTTTTGGTTTTCGAGCAGTCTGCGGCATTTGAGCGGCATTTCCGTTTTGTGTCATACACGCCGGGTGATAATTCGCGTCATAGTCTAGTCGCTATCTGCAATGTTTAAAAGAACTAGTAAATAAAAATAATAATAAAACGAATAAAATCGCCTTTTTAATCTTGCGGACGAGATCATTAGAGCGGAAATACAATGGATGCATTGTTGTAAGTCATGTACTGATGCACTAACATGAAAACATCGACTAAATACGATGATGCAATGTAGAAGTCGAGACGTCAATATGGCAGGACGAAAAATTTGAAACATTCGTATTGTATATGCGAGTTTGCTATCTTATTTAAATATTTCGACTCATTTTGTCTATAAGATAACATAGAAAACGCAGGCAACATGAAAGCGCTGATATTTGGCAAATCTGGTGTAAACGCTTCAACGTATTATTTTTTTAGGGTTGGTGAGGAAAAACGATTGTATTTAGAGACTAGAGAGTGATTAATAGAACTCTCTCGAAGAATGTATCTTCAGCTGTGCATTTCTGTCATATAAATATATTAGTGCTACTGCGTTGTACGTTGAAATTATTATTTCACGTCTGTGAGCAAAACGTAATTGTGGTGTGTTCTGGAACCTTTCCGTTCATAAATTGAGCAACTCTCTAATTATATACAAACAGGCTTACCATGTTCGTGGAAGCTGTTTCTGAGGAGTCACAAACAATTTCTGAAATACATGCTAAATTTCAACATTTCCAATGACAACGTTTTGTTTGAAACCTTTACCAAATTATTAAAAAAAATATGTACATGAATTGGACAGGTATTCTAATCTTACTTCTAAAAGTGCCATCCCCATTCCCCACCCATAAGTACGTACCGATACAGAGTCATTATTTTTCATATAAAAAGCGTCTTCAAACCCCATCTGATAGATATTCAGCTTTGGGAAATTTAACGTGCTATACAACCCTACTCACCAAGCCATGTCGATCGATCATGCTAATTTGTTTAAAAAGGAATTCTTGCCTCGACTAGTTTGTCACATCTGAGGTAACGGCGTGACCGAACGCTGTCCTTGCTCGAGCGCAGATTGCCGACATTTTGTGTGTTTATTTTGGCAATATTTCACATCCGATGAGGCATTTACGAAAGAATCAGAAGGATGTCTTTACGTTTTGTTCACTTATTTTTGCTGGTTTTCAATGCTGATACTACTTTTAAATAGTTTGATTTATCCTTTCTAGCCTGTGGCGCATTCAGAACTTTGTGAAGAGGAGGGGGGAGTTTTAAAAAATCCTATCAAATTACGATGTCATATTGGCTCATCGGTCACATAAAGTTCTGAAAAAAAATATTTTTATTGAGTATCAAAACAAAAACAGCACTGGATGCCCGAGGAACTTGGGGAGGCTGGTATGCTAATAGAAAATAAGAATATATATGTTATTCCAGCTTGACAGGTCATGAATGACCATGTTTCACTGTACAAGGAATGCAGAATCGTGCATGAACACTTCTGAGAGCAGGATTGGACAATGAGATTTGGTGATTCAAATAAAACCATTTGCAGCAGTGGGAATTCTCTTCTGGAAAATTTAGTGTACTAAAGTAAAATTACGTACCCTTCCATTTGGATATTGTATAAAGAGCAATTTGTATTTCCGATACTTCAGATTATATTTGATTGAGTTTTATTTTAGTTCTATCAAAATGTCTTGCTGAACGGCAAGCTAGGCCATAGACCCAAACATTAAGCTGTAAACTTATAAAGTATAAAACTTGTAAAGCGATTGCATCTAACCTAGGACAAAACTTCCGTCCTCGCCGCATAGTTGATTAGAATTGAGATATTGAACCACCACATCGTGTATTTGATTTCTTCATTTAGCCATGGGCAAAATATACAAAATGAGAAAGATGAGATGAAACTATTTCACAATAGAGTATTTTGCTTGTCCGAGCATGAGCTACTGATAGATCGCGCCTCTTCGGCGCGATCTATCACATGTTCAACCTCGAACAAAACCAATTTAGCGACAATTCGCCGATTTTATTTCGGCGGCTGATGTAACTGAAGATTATTGACAACTTCCCTCGCATTTTGTATTGTGTCGCCATCTTTGTACACTATGTGTGTGATCCAGTTGTACTTTGTATCTTGATAAGTTTCTATGGTTTTATTGTAATATAAGTATTCCTTGTACCATAATAATATAGATTAACTTGTAGATTACGACACAGTCTTTGTTAAAACCCTGTTGAATTGGACTTGAGAATAATTTCAACTTATTTTCTGCGATTCGTAATACCAGCAAAGAAGGCAAAACGCAAATAGATGGATAAATTTTTTTAAAACGCCAGAATTTCATTTTTTAGCGTTTAAAGACAAAGGTGTCATCGAAATATGTTATTCAGCCTAAATTTGCCTTTCCTTTTAAAATGGTCCAAACAATCACTCGTGACCCCGACACGTATTTTGGTTAGTGTTTAAACGTCAATTTTACGTTTTTGTCCAGGAATAATTCCCTCCCTTCTCCCCATTATATTGTCCCACAAATAAAGTATCTGTATACCACAACATAGTAAATACAAGTATAAGCGTATCAACTGTGCTGTGAAGCTGGGGAACTGTTAACCTGTTTAGGAGGGAAGCATTGTATACAATTAAACGGTTAGAATTTTAAGATTCATCATGGCGGACTGATGATTTGGTTTTGACTAGGTTTCACGAAAGCAATATTCAATTCTTCTTTTAAAGACCTACTTATTCAAATATTTGTTTAGAATATATTTATTTACTTTTGTCGACTAAAATTTATTTTCTATATCTCGGTTTGCGCATGTATTGGCATTTTATCTGGTAAATTACCTATTGCTATTACTATTTTACCTGTTATTTCATTTAGTATTTCTTACGTCCAATAGCCATGCTTTGAAATTCGAAAAATCCTCCCGCAATACGGAATCTTACGCTTACGTGCATTTCTGTTCTCATTTCTATTCAAATGCGTCATGACGCAGTGTGCGTACGTGTGCCGTATATTAAAGGTTTCATTGGTTATACGTATTTACGTTCGCATTTGCGTAAATACTTATAGGATTAAGTATAGACAAACAAGTCTTCAGAGACCATCATTAATACACCTACGTTCATACAAATATAGCTGAATGTTTCAAGTTTTTCCTCTTTTTTGCTTTGCGCATTTGGTAATGATTCGCGAATAATGCCTTTTGCTAACTTTGGGTTATAAATCGTGAACATGCGTCGTAACCAACCCAAAACAAGAAAAATACCCAGTCACAAATTTTGTTTTGCCAAGCATGCGCCACAGATGGATCGCGCCTTGACGGCGCAATCCATCAGTGACTCATGCTAAAAAAATTGATGCCGATATTTTTTTCTGATTAGGTATAGCCTTTGCCAAGTATGTGCCACTAATGGAAAGCGACGTGAATACGTGGTTCATATATGGCTCATACTTGACCAAGTAGAAATTCTCATCGGGCGATACTTGTCCCATCTGGAGCCCATGCATGAATCTTGTGGCAATAAAAAATAAACAAACAAAAAAATCTTTTCAGCAACACAACACAAAAACAGCAAATTATTTACCGAACTTTTTTAAATTTTTGTCGTATAATAGATATTAATTATTTACGTGTTTATTGCATCTGACATATGGCTAACGAGTCTTTTTCGTGTCCAAATGCAATGACGTCATTAAGATACACCTACTTGTTTGGCATTTGGTACTTGGAAATTTGACCTTGGTGGAGCGTATTAAATGGGTCGAGAGAAAAGATATTCAGAGTGTGAAAACCAACATCTTTATTATAGGTCGGCATGTCAGTGACAAGGCTATCACATCTGTGATGTCACATGCTGTGATGTCACATTTTAGGAATAATTTTTATTAGCATATAGATTTAGTTTTAATGAAAAAAATCAGGTAAAATGTGGAAACGTAAAAAAAATAAAAAGTTTTATGTCTCTGTCGGGAACTTGTGTTCAAAAACGTTTTGTGAATTTACAGATAGATTGCGCCACCGTGACTTTAGGATGGGGATAGATGATAAATGAAGGGTAAATTATTATAGTATTGAATAACAACAATTTATTTCTCAATTTGTGACAAGAAATTTTGCGCGCTTGCGTTGCATGAAACACATGGTCCAAGACTCAACGACACAACACACCTTCTGTGTCGATGTAACTGCACTACACCAACCTGATTCGGATAATTTTTTCGAATCGGATCGAATTAATAAATCTGTATAAAAAACAAATATCCCATTTTACAGATTTTAACGATATGTATTTTTAATTCGCAATCGGAGACTTGGTCAAATTAGAACAAAATCGATTGCATTTTGTCATTGAAAATGAAAATTCCACTCAATTTAGCAAGTTTTTGTTCCTATGAAATATTCGCTATTAATTCGAATAATTTCAGCTTCGGATCGATTCGAATCACCAAATTTAATTGCCCAGTCTTAGCAACAGATACCGGATCGGTCCCTGTACTCGACAAAACAAGTGAGTCGGTATTTTTTTTTAATTTTTTGTTTAATCTGGAAGAAATCAAATCCGTTTTTCTTTTCTATGTTTTCTAAGTTCTAAGCATCATTAACTTCATATTGAAATGAAAATATCAGTGAAGTTTTGGTATTTAGAACTATTCACGATTCGCTTGCCGTTGTTTATTGATATTTCTGGACTATTGTTTTGTGATAATGTGTGGGCTTGCGGTATTTCTCTTGTGATGCAATCATATTAAAAAATAGTAAATTACTATCAATTTACATGGATTTGCTTGTGCTTTTCAATGACTGTTCCACAATTTCTACAATAAAATTTTTGTATCCAAAGCATACTGACTCAAACAAACACAAATTTTATTTTGTTAAAACATGATTCAATGGACCAATGATATTTTAACTGAGAAATTTCTGCATATGTATATAATACTTTAAAATACCATTTATTTTATTATCTGTTTTAGTATATCTTCAAAAATTCTTTCATGTGTGAAACCCGGCTCCAATTTTTTTCATGAGCAAACATTCCAACGATGAGTCGGTGCATGGTCTATGTCCCACGCCCACCAGGAGTGCAAACCATACCGTCACACCCCATTGAGAGAGAGATATATGAGTTTGGGGTACCAATGTGGTGCTATGGTGCAGTGGTGATAAACCGTTGGCAATGTTTAAGGCAGAAGTCGCAGATCGTCGAGACCTGGTCAGTCTAACGAGGCTAGTGTTAGAATCAAGATTCGAATCGATTCGGATTATTCGAATACTCCTTTCTGTGATTCAGTACATTTTGAAAAGGGTTTTGAGTGGAGATATGTTAAAATTTCACTTTTTTTTCAAATTTTAACAAAATTTCGAAGAAGTTGGCCATTTATTAAAAAATTACATAAATTCCTCAAATACAATCATATTCGGAAATATTCGATCCGATATGACCTTAAGGTAGGGAAAATGTCTTATTCAGCACAGGAGTAGAAAGTAACGAATGTCCAAAATAGGTAGAGCCGACATTTTCAAAATACCCCTAATTCGACTTGTTAATTCTGTCAGGCGCATTTGATTCAACTGAAATATTGAATAGGATTGTTCTGTTCAAAATTTCATTTGAAATGGCAATGTACGAGTGAGTAGAGAATAGAACCAGAACCGCATAGTTATTAAGGAATTTTTTCGGGTTGACAAAATTGTAATCACGTATGAGAATGTCATGTTCGTTGAATATTCTACTCAAAAATTTGTATACATGAGATAATATGACAGCTTTCAGGAGTTAGTACTTTAACAAACGGATGGATACCAATAAAGAGAGTATGAGCGCGGGTCACAAATGACTCCAGACATAGAGATATTGACAAAACATGTTTTAGGTACGCGTGAGACCTAGAGGCGATTCATATATGGCTCATGCTCGACAAAATAGAATTTCCGACTCGTGCGGCGCAAGTCGTCAGCGCTTTGACATTTTTTTATTTTTCGTTGGGAGTATATTTCCACCTAAAACGTCTTTGACCAATGATAATTTGTCAACGATTAGTTATTGAAAGATCCTTTTTATCAGGTCCATCTGTGGCCCGTAGTTGACGAATGTATATTTCAAGAATAAAAAGCGTGGCACCATCGATTGACTTTCAAGAATATCGTAATCAGGAATTTTGTTTTGCCAAGCATAAGTTACAGATGGGCCGCGCCTCAGCCGCGCGATCCATCGGTGACTTATACTTAACAAAACATGTGCGGACAAAGTTTTTTCGACTGGGATATTATATATCATTGCCAGTGTAAATATTGTATCAGTTTTGTTGTTCTCGTAAACCCTGAATCACTCAAGGGAAACCGGTGTCTAAGTAAAGTTACCGAACAAATTGACTCAGAAACCACACAAAGCTAATGGAACTATTATATCTTGAACTATCTTTGGTTGTGGACAAAAAAACTGTTCACGACTCTATAAATTGCTATAAACTTTGCAATGCTTGCTTTATCATCTGCAATGACGATACGGAGCTAAAAAGTACAATTGCGGCCTCTGGAGTGTTTGGTATATTTTAGGAAGGATATTAGAGGAAATATCGAAATGGGAGAGTGTTAGAACTGTAAAGAGTAAGTTCAGTTGAAAATGAAAGATATGATGTTATGAAAGAAATTTTAACCTTTAAAAAGATCAATGAAAGCATGTTTTTAACGTTTTTTACTGCTCTGAGTCAGTGTATTAAGGGCTTTGCTTTCCGTTGCAATGGAATGGAATGGAACACTGGCAATTGAACAGTGGAGAAACTCCCTCCCCAGTTTTCACGATATAGGATAGCTCCTCCCAACCTTAGGCACCTCCTTCATCATTCCTCAGTCTCCCCTCCACTTATCATAACAAATTCTGTTGCTTCGTAGCGCAATAGTAGCGTAATATATGTTTCTACCGGGTTTTAAACGTAAATGGAGGCCAAAAATGTCAGCGCATCTTCGAACACAGAAAGACCAGTTGACTTCCGTTTTATACTCCACCCCTCTAAGATCGAAGACCTTCCGTGCTGTCACTGAGTGAAAATGAGATTATTGGAGTGGTCAGGACACTATATTCATGATTAATATTACAAAGTTTTTTCGTACATATTTCTATATCTGACAACTTTTTTAATGTGTGAACTTTTCACTTTTTGTGATCCGTTAATTACGTGCTTGCCGTTCGTTTTATGGCGACAAAACTCTCGTAATCTCAATCAACTGTATTGTGCTCGTTCTCAATTCACATCTATGTGGTTACTTTGACATTTGCATTTGGTTATGAACACGGTCATACAATATTTGTCTGGGTGAGTCAGATAATGCTATCACGCATACTCGCAAGTTCCGTACCACAAAACCGCAAAAAACAAATATATTGTCGGAAGTATAGAAATGAAAAGATATAACAAATCAGAAACTTTATTTTGCCGAACATGAGTCACCGATAGACCGCGCCTTGGCAGCGCGATCCATCGGTGACACACTCTTGACGAAATTTAATGCTTCATACTTAATGTTTCAGATGATATATACCTTTTATGCCAAATCCAAGTAAGGGCGTGGGGAGGAAGGGTCTTGCGTATAGTTTTATTAGGCACGCGAAAGCAGGCTTCTGCTCAAAGCAACTTTTGACTAAAAGGGAGCAAAAAAAAGAGTAAATGGGTTCACTTTTATCTAACAAAGACCCTTGCTGCACTCTACTCAGTATAGTTCATGGTTATACATGACGGGTTTTCCGAGAGCTTGAGTCTCTCTTTAAGTGTTTGTTTATTGGTCTCATTAATGTACTACTTTCGATTTTACCTCCTATACGTTTCGGTAAATAACGTGTGATTATATCATATCAGACTGGCGAAGTTTGGAGTTTTGCTGGAACATATTTCCAGTATGGGTCGTCGTTCGTGGGAACGTTATCCATATGTTGCGAATGCGTGACAAAACGCCGTCCTAGCGGCGGTAGCATATTTTTATAAATTTCACGACTGAATTCCATCAATTCTACACATGATTCGATGTTAAGTACGAACTATTGAAAAATTATGTAGCCGAGATGCAACTCAACCGTGGACCATGCACGATTAAGAAGAACTTATGATTGAGTTTACAAAAGGAACCCACAAGCGTGAGCGTTTCAACTCCATGTCGAACAGTGGTTCGAAAGTAAAGCTGGCGATCCAAATTACCCAAAAGGCGGAAATATTGTAATCGAACAAATTTTTATAATATTCGTATCTGCCGCGCGCCTTCTCATATGTGTCGGGTGGTCATTGAGACAACATGCTAAATGTTATTTATGATTTTAGATCATCTCGCATTACTGGATAATAATTAAGCCATTTGTAAACATTAGGCTGTGTAATGGGCAAATGATCTGATTCAATGTTTATGGTCCATCTTCTATAGCTTACCGCATTATATATAGACTCAAGCCTAATCTAAATCCTTAGCAAACACTTAGCTGATACAGAGCAAAGAAAAGGGCAGCAGATTAGTTGTTTTTAATAGTTATTGAATTGGAGAAATTCGTTATTAAAGACAATTCGATACTTTGATGTTCGTTTATTCATGTGCTAAGTATGACCAGTGCGTGGACTGCGGTTTAACGTCGCAATTCACTCACGATGGTCAATTCCTACCAAATCGCCATTTCATTTAAGCAACAAACCAATAAAAAAATTTTATTTTGTTAAGCATGCGCCACAGATGGACCGCGTCTCATCGACGCGATCCATCTGTGACACATACTTGACAAAAGACGTTTTGACAAAAATTTTCCATTGGGGCAAGTCTATTATAAATTTTATAGCAGATGAATACCAGTAAATTTTCATCTTTTTTAAAAAGTGATTTGTAGAGGCGACATAGGTATATGAATGTTTGCACGTATATTGAACTGTTTTGAGCATATTACTTACTAATGGGTCGGGGTTTTGTTTGCGTTTCTGCGTTGTTGAAACTGAGGATTTTAAATCAAATTTGACTTGTTATTTTAACTAGGAGAGCAGAAAGTTGGGAGTTACTATGCAAAAGTTTAATTTTCTATGTGTTAAAGGCCCTAAGATAATCAAAAAATTTTTTCTCATCGAAATAACTAAAAATAAATAAACATTTGCGCTGCAAGCTATAAGTTTTTTTTTTTGGTCCACATAAAAACCTCTTTTTAAAAACTCAAATTTAGCATCGTTTTGTATCACAACAGCAGAGCAAAACTTTAGAAACCCCGCCTAGTTTTGTCTAATATGTTTTTTTTTCGCTCGAAGGATATTTTCTGATTTTCATTACTCTTTGCATATCAGTAGTAATCAGTTAAATACCTTTTCCTAACGTATGTATAAAAAATTTTGGTGCTTACGACTACTTGGTCTTTTTGCACCAGGCCATGGCTTTAATTATACATTTACATTATTATTGAGCTCTACCGGTGAGCAAGACATATTCCAGAACATAAGTAGTAACACGAACATCAGATCTGAGAGCAAATAACGTATAATAAATATAAACACACAAACATATGTTGGATTTTTTCTAGGTATTTAGAATTAGGTTATTGTAGTCCCAATGGAAAGTGATTTTTTTATTTTTTTTTTTAATTAGCACGTAAGGTAACCTTAATTGTTTAATATTCTCCACACTGCATTTTATAAATATATTATTTTTAGTATGTGTCACTGATAGATCGCGCCGATGACGTGGTTCATCTGTGACACATACTTGATAAATTAATATTCCGATTGAGTAAAAATAGACTTCTGACAAGGGAAACGAACGTCATATTAACATTTAGATAGGAAATGAAGACGTTTGGGTTTTTGCACTGGATAATGGATTAACTCGTTTGAAAGGAAGTTTGTGTATTGCAAAATAGGGGTAACTCGGCCGTTCGGATACGGTAGCTTGGTCGATGTGGTTGAAGGAAAATTAAGAATAATTTATTTCCTATGTCTAGACTCGATAAGGTCGCCGGTATTGGGATACACTGTTCAAAAATATGTAATGTTTACTGGAAAATATTTGTTTCGATTCCAAGCTGATTATTAAAAATAATCAACAGTTAATTTAAGTAACTCGGTTCTGCACCCGTGTTGATAAATTCTTGTCCGAGCTCTACATTGGAAATGTACAGACAATGCTACATCATTAAAAATAGAAGTTTTTTATGCGTGCCAGTTTCACAGACTCGAAGAAAAGAAAGACTAGTCATCATGTCTATTTGTCCGACTACCCTGTCTTATCCTTTACATAATTGTCAACCTATTGAATGAGATGCATGACAATTCAGTTTCTAAACAGTTCCGAATAGAATAGCTCGACCTCTCAGGTCCAGTGTCGAAGTTTCGAAAGAATAAACGGAGATCTGGGGTCTAGGTCAAATGTTTCATTCTGCTAAGCACTGCACAGGTATCTGAAAGGCACGAACGAATACACTAGTGTAAATGGATGGACATAACATGGGCAAAAGCCTAAGCCCAACACTATAACGCTCCTTTCAAAGCAAGTTTTTATTAGCGACAGTCAGTAATTTAAAAAATGTTTAAAATGCATTAAAATTTACCGATTCATACGAATAGTAATATTTGGCATTTTTGCACCGGCTCATCGTCGTTAAGGCTCAATGCCTTAATCTTTAATGCGTGTGCATGGTTTTTTCCAAAGCTTTGCGAAGACTTCAAAGTTCTTACAGCATCGAGTGGTTTATTTATTATAAAATGAAAGGCAAATTTAATCCTGGGAATGATGTTTGTGGGATATGGGATTTCTAAAAGTTAACAATATCACGCATGCCAATTGTTAGGGTACACTGTAACAAACGCACAGTAAATTTACTGGTCATTTGCAGTAATCGCATATTTCGAAATTTAAAAATACGCCATCTAGATGAGATTTATGACAATTATAGTCTGTTTATGGAAAGCATCACGAAGGCAAAATAAGTCAAATTTTAATTTTTTCAATTCTGCCAAGTTAACTTACTGTCAAAGACAGTGATTTTTACGGTGTATAGTTGCGGTTTTCCGACAAGAAAGAAACAAATGTTTTGAGCGTGCGGTAAATCATGAGTCGCAGCTGCATCGCGCCGCGCGGCGCGGTCCATCTGTGACTCATGCTTGATACCATTAGTTCAGTGCTGGTAGTGTGGGGTTAGTAACGAGTGTTCTAGCTAAAATGGCAACCTAGTTTTTTCGTCTTGAACTAAGTAAAGTAAGACGAATTTACCACTAACCTAGGTAAAGTATTACTAGGTATCATAGTTGAAATAGATATACCTTGGTTGAGAACTAGAAAATCGTCGACTGTATTTCAGGCATTTTTTACAATTTAACGGCTGAAATCTTCGAATAGGCTGTTTTGAGTGGTGTTTTGTAATGAAAATATGATTAGTTTTTAATATGCTAGTTTTTTATATTATCGGTACTTAGTTTTCTTTAATCAGGTAGACTATGTACTTATTTTACTTAATTAATTTACTAGGTAAAACTTCAAATGGGAAACTTTGTAAAAGTTAAAGTAGGTAAGCCAGATATGAGTGAAACTAGATAATAGAATTCTGAAATAAAACAAGGTGAAATCGGTAATTTTATTTAAAATTGTTAACATAAATTCTATATTTTGCTTTAGAATAGTTTTGCAAAATATACTATGCCGGAATAAAAATTTGTATCATACTTGAAGCTGAAAACTTTTTAAATGACTTTCTTGGGATACGCCCTTTTTTATGTACTTTTTGATGACCTCATATATACCTATACCGTACCAAGGGATGAAAACTTCAAAAAGCAAATTTGTTCTGCAAAGATCTGCAGAACGATGCGAATATTTCGTTCGCAAAATAAACATCACTTGATCGTTTGAATGTCAAGACGATCACATTTTGTTGAACACGGTTCATTGTATTAAGATTTGTGTAAATGTTGGAACAAATCCTTTAAATTAGAGAACAGATTTGATATCAGTCATGGGTATCGGAGTGGAAAATTCAATTCGATGATTCGAATCGTTCCGTAGCCCAAATTAATCGAAGCTGTCGTGAATTGGTCATAGGAACAAAAACTCGCTATATGAAGTAAAATTTTTATTTTTCAACGACAGAACGCAATTGATTCGGTCAAATTTCACCAAAATCTATTGCATTTTGTCCTTAAAAATGAAACTACATGTTCATATGCTAACATTTATAATTCGTAAATATTATTTTCATATTGATCACAATGGAGACAATAACAGTAGTAGTACAAATGGAATATTTGTTATTTTCATGGAATTAATGAGTCGATCTTATTCGATAAAATTGTGCGAATCAGATTCGAATTCCAGATGATTCGATTTTGCCCAGTCCTTTCCCTAATTTTGGTGAAAAAGATTTGTGATTTCAGGTATGATAAGTGATTTCAAAAATACGTTGTCTGTATATGTTAGTTCATACTAGTATTCATAAATTCGTATGTATGGAGTTTTTAAATTTGATATACAGGATA
This sequence comes from Styela plicata, assembly GCA_963675895.2. Classification (NCBI taxonomy): domain Eukaryota; kingdom Metazoa; phylum Chordata; class Ascidiacea; order Stolidobranchia; family Styelidae; genus Styela; species Styela plicata. Next base: position 4,022,519 of record OZ023143.1, read on the forward strand.
TTTGCTATTCCTATGAAATCAGTTAGTTGATCCGATTCAAATCAAATTCTAATTGCTAATGATTCGGAAATATCTGTTATAGTTATATGTGTTAATATATATATATTCGAAGGCTGTGTAATTGAATTCGGGGATTCGAATCGATTCGAAGCAAATTATTTATTCACATCATTAGTGTTCGTTGGAGCAAAAACGTGTAAAATGCGGTAGAATTTTTAAATTGAACGAAAAATTGCAACATAACTATTTTCGATTTTTGTCAAAGTCATTTATGTCTCGAGTGATGGTGTGTAAATTTCAAGTATAATTTGTTTGTTCTCAACTACTTTTTTATTTTGATAAAGTCGGCAAAACTGAATAGTTTTATCGAATTGCTCTGTACACAGAACTGAACCACTTTATTAAAGTACAATTAAGTGTATCGGGGCGGTAGACGTTACTAAAACCCTATACCGTATCTTAGTTTCTTTTTAGTCGTCAAGTGTGAAAAGGAAAGCGCCATACTTAATTGTTACTGCACAACGAAGAAAGATATTTCCTCCGTCCACATTCATGATTCATGTTAAAGTTTTTATAAGATATTTTTTTCACGAATTCCAGAATGTACATTTTGCACTGAGAGATTGAAAAACCTGAGGTCTAACATCACATATTTAACGTATAAACAAATTTGCGGTACATTAGTTCACGTCGACTCTGTTTAAGTGTTATTGGCGAACCCCATACCTTTCAAGTTTAAGATAATGTTGTGTCTAATAGACGTTGACTAGTTGTGGATGACCTCCAAGTTGGGGTAAATCTCATGTGTTAGTTTAAGTGTGAAGCAAACTAATTTTAGATTATAGAGAAAAAAAAAAAATTTTGCTTAATTTTGTAATTTTTGTTGTGACCGATTTACGACTGAATAGCATGCCATACGGTGTGCTTTGGATCGATTCGAATCATCAAATTGAAGTGCATAGTCTTATCTATTACTATCTGCAGTCTGGCAAAATTTGTTTTTTTGCTGACCCTTCAATAGCAGATTTATTGTTATATACATTTTGTATGTGTATTATTAGAAATGTTCTACAATTAGCAAATCAAATATTTACATTCTATTCTCGTAAGACTTTGAATGACCGATATATCTTTTCACTTTCTTGTTAACATCATCATCTACATCATCTTTCAATTTCATCCCTAATGTTCCCTCCACATCGGTTATTATGTTAGGGTAATTTTGATTTGTGAATGTTATTATAACACAATTTTTATTTTCACAGACCAATTATTCAAAAATTTGTTTTTGGGCTGCGTAAAAGTGCATATTCCAAATTTACTACATAAAACAAATGCCGCTATGCAAAAAAATAATCGCATACAAGAAGAGTTATAGTCTGATTATATAGAATCGTTAATCTAACTCTAGCCAGGCTAGCTATTCAAATTTCACATAATCAGATTATAAAGTAATTTACTAGCGACCCCATTTTACCAGAATTATAGGTTTTTTCCGAAACACGTACCCTGTACCAATCTGGGCTCAGAAACAAATTGCTTGAAAATTACCGTCGCGAGTTTGATACCCAAAATCAATTTGAAACGATTTTCCATCGGACGCGAGATAAAAAAACAACGGTATCGTTGCTGCACTTAATACTGACTTTCAATTAGTATTAAATTGCCTTTGCCAAGGGTGAGACGCTTGTATAGCTGAATGACTGAAAATCTGAACATTAAATTTAGAACGAATAAAATATAGTTATCGAAAATCTGTTTAACCTTGGACCTCAAATGGGAAATTGTTTATACGGAATCATATATCATATCGGATGAAAACGATTCAAATCTAAGCACAGGTGATGTCATGCGTGCAAGGTTAAATGGTATCTAATGTTTGTTTACATTGTCGGATTCTTTGAAGTACCCAATTACCCACCAGGGTTGACGTAACTGCGTCATATTTCAACACTTCACTATATTATTTGTTCTCGTGGAAAAGACAAATTGTCGGAGATATGGTAGCGGCAAATATTCGGAGATCAAGAGGCCACTTTCCTAAAGCCTTGAAATACTGAATGTTTCCACAAAGAACAAAGTGCTTTTTGTAAAATATAATCTTTTACTTTATTCGGAATTATGTTTATTTCAAAATACCAAATTATATAGTTACATGAGTTTGCTTTACATAAAATATGAAATTATTATTTTATAGGGAAATAGCACATAGATTGTATTTGTACAAGACATCGAAATAAAAATATTCGTATTTTCGATGTTAACTTTGAGAAAATTATCCCAATCGTTCACTAATTATTTATTACCCCAACTTGCTCACTCATATGTGGCATTCAACTTGATTCAGGTATACAATATACATTGTCCGATATTTTAAAACTAAGAGATAATATATAAAGATTGGTTAATCCGAAAACATTTGGACTTTGACGGACCGAAAATACAGCATTTTTTAATAGCTAGTCCGTCTTGTATCAAAAATTTTACCTCGAGTGATGGCCTAATAGTGACATGATTAGCTGATAAATACCTTATTGGTGTGGAATTTGTCGATTAAACTGCATTTGACCGAAATTTGCGATACATCAACGTTCGAAAATCGGTTAGGAACAAATATTTATTTGACGCCGCGGGATACAGCTCCTCTCGTGCCCACGTGTGAAGTTTGTTGCAGTTTATTAAATTTACACAAGCTTTGGTAAGTGTTATACATGGACGGGCCAGTTTGGAATGGCTAACTTCGTTCATGATCACCGTTTGCTAAAGTACATATAAAATCCGGGTTCTGGGATTTGGCTATCGCCCTAATCAAATGACGCAATTTGCTAACAGCGTATTTGACACTTGCTTCCCAAACGGTAGATTTTAATTGAATTAAAAGTGCTTTTTTCTTTGCGCCCAGAGGCAGCGGCACGTGCCGCCGTCTCAGACGCTTCGTATCTTACGTGGTGTGCGGACCTATAGCGAAGCGCACATGTCGCCGGCAACCATGTACTTGGTTTATAGTAATAGATAAGTCTACTACGTTGGTCGATGATACACTGTTACGCGCTGTTGCTTTTTGCCATTGGATAGATAATAAGCGATAGTAGTCCGACGGGCAAGTTTAAGGTCATTTAGTTAATGTTGAAAACACACTTTTATTCTTCAGATTTATATTATCGATAGTATTGTATATTTTTACGTTTAACTTCTTAAATGTCAAATTCACAATCATATATTTGACAGGGTGCTCCTTTTAGCATAGGTGAAGTCCCATTTTGTATGGGTACCGGTCACAGCTCATTAGTTGAGGAAACAGGAGTACGGTGCGTGTGCTGTCCGGTGCACCCGAGCCCAAACTATTCCAGTCGACCACACAGTCTTGTTTGAAGACGACTCAAGGCTGTTGTTTTTGGTTGTCAGCAGTGAAACGAAATTCTTGTCGTCCGTGTGAAGGCGTGTATCGGACTGTCGGGAGTAGTTTACTAATAGAAAAACGTGAGAGGGCTACTTACAACCGACAGCCACAGCTTTTGTACTTTATTTGTTCGACGAAACTCTTCGCCTCCTCGAAGACTTGTGATTGAGGGATTAAACGACAAGTGGATGTAGTGGTTAAGACTTCGATGTCGATAACGACGTACGAGTGACACAATACCTCAGTAACGACGCACCTGATTTTTGGTTTCCTCGTTGGCGGCAAAGTAATGCTTTATTCTTACCGAATTTCGACTTCCTACATCGGCGGAAATTGTCTATCATCACCGGCCTTCAATTTGGCGGCGAGTGAAGCTGCCTATTTATCGTTCTTCCGTTTGGAGTAGCTGGTATCTATCTAAACAGGTGTGTAATATTTTTATGACAATTGACTGTTGTGCCCCGTGTTTAATATTAGATTTTGTAACAAAGGTACCAATTTGTACGTTGGTGTATTTGAAATGTTTTCAATTTTGCATCAAAAAGTGCGAGTAACATATGGTTATGATTTTGCACCAATTACCCGTGCACTACGTATTGATGTGAGTGATATGCTACATATGAAAGTGTAGCATTAATATTTTTGATCAGGCTGCATATTGTACTCGCTGAAAGTAATAAACAGTGTAATTTTCACGAAAATTTCATTTCAAAATTTTTTTTATTTAACTTGGCATGAAAACGTTAGAGTTGTGGTTTACAACCAAGTGCATCCATCAAATGTGAAATATATAATTCAGTAAAGGCCTTTATTTCCTGTCTCTATTCATAGAGACACGCGACGGTATATTTACCGATGTAGCAGACAACCCTCAATTTACCGGAGGGTAACAGAGCGTTAAAAATAACCTGTGGTTTAATGTGTCGACTTGGAACAACGTTATCACATTGTATCGGAATTTGGTAAATCAAGTACAGTGAATTTTTTGCCGTATCATATTATTGGTACATGTTTGACAGAGATTACTTAAGGAAAGAAACATTACATGGTACCCTTTCTTAAATTCCAGTTTTTTGGTTTTTGCAAACAAAAATTGTGTTTATTATCGTAAAGGTTGTCAGAACTAATGAACAAATTCTCCAATACGCGAGCATTTGAATCAATTCGATTCAATATCGATTCGAATGCAGTTGCAGGCCTTTTGAAGCTTTCCAGAATATTTTGTGATAAATAATTGAACAACAATTGAGATGGTTTTGTAACTGGAAATGTATATAGATTTTAGTTTAAGCAAAATTTCGTTTAGTTTGTTGTGTTTGAAAATTCAGGAGATCGTAATAACTGATTTTTGAGAATCCTGATTTTTGTTAAATTTGTCATATCTTGTATATCACAATATTCCAGAAAAATGCGTCATACTGGAATATTTGAGAACTCAAAATCTTGTATAGAAATCGTAATTATTTTCTCACCTAAATGTTGAAAACAGATTGTCTCAACAAAAACAGTGCGTCAGAGATGGATGAATAAATTTACATAAATAGTCTAAAATAAGATGGAATCACAATTTTCAATATTTTTGCACCATTCTGTACTTAAAAATTTTTTTATTCGATATCAGTGAATATCGCTCATTTTGAATATGGTTATTCGTTCATTTTAAGACATCAATATCAGTACATCTAATTGTAGTCAGTACTACTAATTTGATTGAGTTTAATTCCTCTTTCAGTTTAAAGAAGAAGATTAGGGTGTCGCTAGTGTTGAACACGTCACCCTACCAATGCCCAGTCATCGCCGTGATTGGCAGCTTCCCACGACCGCTCATAAAGATTGGCAAGACAAGGAAACAAGCACTGAACAAGATTTTTGGCGGGAAACCCACGACGATATCACGAAGCACATTTGTATTGCTGCCAAGTCACGAACAAGGATACGGAATACACATCGATTGTTGTAAGTACTTGCGCAACTGATTTTATTTTGACCAGATATGGAAAAGAAGCATTTTCGGAATTGAGACCACGTTACTTTTACTTAGTTCAATAGCCATTGAGATGGTATAAATATGTTTGATTGCCGAACGATGTGTCATATCTATCGACCAATCGGTCTAGCGTTGCGCCGGCATATGCGTCAATTTTACACATTTTTGAATAATTTCCAATTTCATATCGTTTTAACAATGTTTTGAGCTAAGTATGTATTATGTAGCGGTATCCAAAATACTTGGGTTTTTGTTATATCAGTTTGATCGTGGTAGAGCCTCGTAGAATATTTCAAAATAAACGCGTGAAGTCTCAGAACTTAATCTGTACAGGTTTTGGAATCCGGGTGTTTTAAATCCCGAGTATAGAATAATTTACAGAGAATAAGAAAAAGTATGAATTAGTAGAATCAGAAAAAACAACCTGGATGTTATTATCGTAAAAAAAACTTTTGCCGCGAAAGTAAATGTCTTTACCCATGTTTGAGCAACTGGAGGGTTATTGAATATCTGATATAAATGGTGCATTTTTGATTTTTATTGTTTTACTATCGCCCGGCAGCACCAGTCGCTGCACTTTGACGTCCTCTCGGGGATGTTTTCTACTTGGAGTGCAGTTGCTGGTACTTTATTTTTTACTAGCTCTTTGCAATTTAAGGGGTGGTTAGTTGGCTTTTTTAGGCGCTGCTTCCGGCCTGGAACGAGTTTCAATAAAAAATTCAAACTTGCAAAACTTGCAATTTTTTTTCGTAATTCCGGCATTTCGAAACGCTTGATAATCTACTGTGCTATTTAGTTTTGGTTTGCGTGGGAGAGGAGTGGTGCCATAATGTGTATTTATCATCTCGTCATAAGTCTGAACGAAATTATTTTCATATGTTTTGATAAACCAGAGTGTAGTATAATTGCCCACAGAAAACAAATATGGATTTTTTATTTCACGTCTCGACGGTACTTCTTTTTAATATTTTGTCATAAGTCACGTTTTTCTCACGGCCTTAGCCCTCGGGCCTTGGAAGTCGTGCCTAATTACCGAATGAAGCCAACCGATGTCAATTTTTTATGTAGTTCACCTTTTTTTTTTATAAGGAATATAAACATAATGCATCAACTTCATATTGAAATGATATAGGTTTTCAATAATATGTTACATAGCCACGAATATATAAGGTGGGTGACCTTTTTTTTATTTTTTGTTTGTTTGGTCAAGTAGGGGACACAGATGGACCACATACTCAAACAAAGCATGTTTTCAGAAAAAAAAATATCATTTAAAAATAGGTGTTCCAATTGTCTTTCGAAGAAGATGCTTCGACAATAAAATAACTGTTCAAAATATTCGAATCCTCTCGATATTCGAATATTCGATTGTTTTCTTTGAAATTAATAGATTTATTCTGAAAAGGATATAGATTTTTGGCCACTCCCAGACACCATTCGATCATGACTTCCCATATGACTAGGCATGTTTTGGGGAAATGTCGGATGGCAAAATAAGAGCATTTTAAATTACGCGTTCTACGTGTATTTTTTGAAAGATGTTTTAACACTCTGCGATCAAGATGAGAGAGAAAGTTGTATCCCATCATTTCGTAATAGAGATAGGGATGCCCCTCATCCAAATGGTCAAATAATTTCATTTTTAGATTATTCTTAAATTGAATCATTTTGCAGTAAAATCGTGATATACGCTGACTTAACGTTGTAAAATTCTACATGAATCGTTCCGTTGCTGTAAAATATGGCCAATACCACCAATTGCGTGTGTCTGAAATGTTGAAACTTTGTTTATCCTTTTCAAATAAATTTTGGATTCCGTTCAAATCTAAACTAAACTATACGAACATCTGTCCATGGAGATATAACTAGTATTATTTAAATATTAATTTCCAAGTTACGGTATTGGAAGTAACTTTTTGCAGTATTGTACGTATTGATTGAATAAAAATATACGCAATATGCGATACCTTTCTCGACGCTTGTATCTTGATTTTAATATTTTTTGAATTTTGACTTTTTTAAGAAATAATAAAAACTGTGATTATAGCCAAATCGAGATGTCGGAATCCCATAAAAATATTAGAAATATTGGTAAATTAATCATGTAATTGAATGCCACTGAACAGTAATTTTGTTGATAATAATAGTGTTCAACTAGCCGGGTATGTTTCCTGTGAGCGATACCAAATTGGCAACTATTTAATTGCTTTGTATTTTGTCGGACGTATTCTGAGATTTTGCAACCCAGAATTGCAGCAGCATTGTGACATGTGCTTGGATGCTTCCGAGTAGACGGAATGGAAGTATGCTACTCTTCTGCTCAGGCACCCTAAAAATGGCTTCAATATGTCGAAATTTGTTAATGCAGTAATATTTTAAGTCATATAATTTGTATAAAGATTAAATGTTTCTTTTGGCTGCATGACAGTAATAAAATAGGAAAAAACATATAATATCAGCAACACCGCTTTGCAAATTTTGTTGGCTGCAATTTGTCCAAAGAAAATGACACAAAAGTTTCTATCACCCAAAGAAAGAAAACATGCTCGCGGTCATCTATCTACTTCTAATATATCGGTTAGGCTCAGTTAGAAATATTCTATTGGCCACAGATGTTTTTGTTGTCCTTGAATCACTAATAGATCGCGCCGACGAGACGCCCGTTCGTCCGTGTCTCATGCTCAATAATTTCCGCTTAGAATGCAGTTACCGGTAGTACATTTTGGAAATCTTTGAAACTTTTCCCACGGTACAAAGAGAACAGCTTCCACCGTAACGAAGAATTGTATTTTTGCGTTAGCAACCCTGTTAAATTTTATACCAAAATTTACAACTCTGTACACAAAGGCAATTTCTGTGTACGAATATTGGCCATAAAATTCAATCGTTTAAGGCGGTCATGGTGTTTTATTTGTGACAAAGGTCTAGCCTTTTATGTGGTTACTTGGTTGTGAAAGTACTATATATTTACGTTTAAAATGTGAACGCCAATGACGTATCTCGTTGCGCTGTATCTATTTTTAATAAATATTTCACAACATTGGCTTCTATATCGTGGATGTTTTAGAATGTATATCTTTATAATCAAATTCTTTCTTGGAAAATTGTTTAAATGAAATTATGAACTGAACGCACTTGATAATATTGTGTCTCAAGAATTCATAATATCAAAAATATATTTTTTTGCGCAATGTGCACAATGATCATAATTTACGTTAAATTTTAAACCGTAAAATTTAGATGATATGATCATATCATTTTCACTGCAACGGATATACCTTTTAAAATATCAAAAATTTCAATTATCCAACCTTTATATATATAATATAACTATTCCGATTGGTTTTTAGTTGTTTTCATTGTATTTCAATTAAGTAACAAGGGAATGTCGGTAGTGAATGCATCGTATTCTGGATTCGATCGAGTCACCTATTCTATTTAAGAGGAAAATCGGTGTTTTTTAAGAATGGGTTTATATCTATTAAATATTTATTTATATATATCATAAAATATTTATTCAAAAAATCCATCCACATTTGTTTAACCGAATAATCGTAAGGCATTGAGCTTTGGAGTCTCTGTATATTGTATGTATCACACTTCGGTGACTTATTATAATTTACATCTAAGATTGCACAGGAAACATTCGATGAATGCAAGATTTGTGGGGACAAATAAGAAATATATCATCATTTTCATTTACATTAACTTCCGTTTTTCACCCAACTGAGCAAGACTCAATAATGTCTGACGCAATAAGAATAGAGTCAAGCATGCCAAATTGACAGAATATTGTGGCAGATTTTTCAACAGTATAACCCCAATTTTTCAAACGCAAATTACGTCTCCTTTTTTGGTTTGAAAGTGAAAATTTTTTGAGTCATTTCACGTCC